>CM039519.1:26683830-26818228 GCA_022433055.1 Begonia peltatifolia | reverse complement strand
ATAATACTAGTTGCACCTCTAATTTACTACAAACAAATAAAGTCTAATTAAGTACACCAAAGAGCACTGTTCTGGCATAAAAACTGTATCAAATAAAATTAAAAATAACCACAGAAAAGTTTTCATTGACGCAATAAAGTGAACTCACAGCAAAAATGATTTGCGTAGATAAAAGATATGACGAAAAAGGAAAATCAAACTATCCCCAGCTTTTCTTGCAATCTTTCAAATCTGCACAGTCGAGTTCGAGGAAAAGTGGAGACAACACGGAACTAAACTTGCACCGTTTGGCTATTTCAATCCCTAGTTGTTCAATCATCGTTGCGTTTTTCAATTCTAACACTTTGAGATGTGAAAAGTCTAAATTACCCTTAATCGTGCTTAGAAGTAGGGAAAAAACCTTTGAGCAATGAAAAAATAAAATTGAACTATTTTCGTTAACAAAACAAAAGTTAAATCATTATATATTAACAAGTTAACTCTCAAGGCCCGGTCAACCTCGTGAAGCCAATTTGCTTGGGGTGTGGACCGATGCAGATTGCAGCGGCGAGGTCGCATCGTTCCCCAATGCTTTTTGCAGCAATCTTAAGTGTGTCGATCGCTTGCACTTGAAATAAGTGCAAAACACGTTCAAGAACGAGTAATCTCGATTTCGCATAGTCACCCACGTTTAAGATTGTTGCAAATTGCACTAGGGAATGACGCGAGCTTGCCGCTGCAATCCGTGTTGGTCCACGACCCCAGTCGATTGGCTTCACGAGGTCGACCTAAGTTAAAAGCGGTGGATCGCGCCTTGAGAGTTAACTTGTCGACATAGGATAATGTAAAGTTTGTTTTATTAACAAAAATATTTTAAATTTATTTTGTCACTATTTTTTTTTCACACTGCTAAGCACGAATAAGGGTAATTTAGATTTTTTACATCTCAAAGTGCTAGAATTAAAAAACGCAATGATGAATGAGCGACTTTGGGGTATTAAAATAGCCAAACGGCGCAAGTTTCGCGTTGTTTGCACTTCTCCAAATCGACTGCGCGGATTTGAAGGGTTGTAGGAAAAGCTAGAGATAGTTTGATTTTTCTTTTTCTTTATATCCTTTATCTATACAAATCATCTTTGTTGTAGGTTTACCTTGTTGCGTCGATGAATTTTTTTTTTGGATATTTTTTATTGTTATTTTTAATTTTATTTGGTATAGTTTTTATGCCAGAGCAGTACTTTTTGGTCTGCTTGGTTAGACTTCATTTGTTTGTAGTAAATTAGAAGAACAACTAGTATTATTTTTTTCAATGTTAAACCATCTCTTGTTATGATTGAGAGCTGAAAAACTTTGTTTGTTTTATATTCTTACTTAGTTTGCTTTTGGTAACTAATGTAGATGCTATAATTTGGACTTTTTTTTTTCTCAATTTCTGGTCATTGAAAATTCAAATTAGGTGATTTAACGATACAAGTTCTTTATAATAATGATAAAAAAAATCAACCAGCAAACTAGCATGGGCTCTTTTTGATTTCTTATCTTTAGTCACGCTTATGGAATATACTTGTTGGTTTTGTTTATTTAATATTCTTACGTAGTTTGTTTTTTGGTAATTAATGTAGACGTTATAATTTGGATACATTTTTTTTGCTCAATTTCCTTCTATTCGCACCTCCGGTTACTGGAAATTCTAATAAAGTGCTTTCATGATACATGTGCACTTTAATTTAAAAAAAATCAACCAAGCAAATTAACAAAAAAGTTCTTTTTTATTGTTGTATCATTAATCGAGCTTATGGAATGTGTGTTTGTTTGTGTGCTTTTTATTCTCTTCAGTAGTTGATTCATTTAATTTTTGATTCCTCATTAAAAATTATTGCTTGGCATGCTACACAAGTGAAACTCACCCATGTCTTAAGAAAATGACCTCATGCTTCTTGATGAAGAATCTCTCCAGAAACAGAAGACTTATCGTAACATTCGCCTGTTCTTCCTGTGCTATGCCTTTTATAATATTAATTGTTAACTAACTAAGAGTTAGTTAACAACCTTTTCTACACACTTCAGCAGTAGAATCTGTTTTATGACTCGGCAGTTAACTTCTGAAATTAAGTCTGCAAACAAGGGTTGACGAGAGAAGAGAACGGGGGATTTAGATAGCAATTGAATTCGTACTAAATACAAAAAACATGAATCTGCCATGATAACGTTTATTGCATCAGTTGCTTCATCTTAGAAGTATAATTCGTAGACGGGTTTAGGTAGAAAAACAGCCAAACTAAACTCATCCAAAGGAAAAATGAGTCAACTTGGTCTTCACGTAAAAGTTGGCTGAGATTTTCTATGAAAGTGTTATTCAGTTTACTGTGTTGAGAGAAGAAATCACCACACCAATTCCAAATTATCTACCCAAGCCGCAATTTCTTTGAAAATCATGTACAACCACTTAAATTGTTCAAGAGTTCACCAAGTATAGGTATTAGCGACTTGCATTTCATGGTCACTTTGGTCATGTCTCAGCTACCCACATATACATACACCTATATTCATCAAATTTTAGGCGATAAAAGTGTTGGAACACAACAGGGACTAAAGTCTATGTAGTCTTGAATTTGGTCATGCAAGATTGGATATGCGTTTGAACTCATTTTCTGATTAGGAAGATTTGAGAAGTTGAGTTTGGAATAAAGTCTATGTGATACCCGATATCCCTCAAAGGAGGAAATTTTGTGGATCTATATATTAATTTGTTCAATAATGTTTATTTGCAACTTGTAATGATTAGTTGACCTAGAATCAATAAAGTTGTTGATATTAATTATGAACTGGATACTTTGAATGATGATCAATAAATAGTTTTTTCCTATATGTTTTTGTATTGTACTTGTGGAGTCTCTCAAATTCACAATGTAGAAATATAATCTTTTTGAAATTTTTTTTTTGCTAATGTTGGTTTTCTGCGATTTTTCTCATATTTCATTGGTTTTTCTCCGGGCATGGCTGGTTTGCATCAAAAAGGATTTCAATTTGATGAACTTCACTTTGATGTTAAGATGAATGACCCGTAAGTTGCTTCATTTAATTAGATGGTGTATAATTTCTCTTCCGTACACATTTATTTTTTATCATACAACTAACAACATGATTTGATTTGTGGTCAATATTTTAGCACCCAGCCAAATTTAGACGTAGAACAAGAAACAGACCCAGTGGGTCAGATGGAGAAAAAGAAAAAGCGAGCTTTTTCATTCAAAACTAAAATTCAAGTTCTCCCTAACCACTCAGAGAAGACGCCACCTTTGGTTGGTTATTTTCCATCTGGGTTTGACCCCCATAGAAATGCAGATGAAGGAACAAATCATGGAGACAATTCTCCCAGGGTTAGAGTTTATAGAAACAAGATTAAGCAAAATAGAATGCAGCTAGTTGTAAGCCCTGCTAATTCGAAGGTTGATTTTGTTGGCACCAACTACTTGGGTGAGGCCACTGCTGGGAAGCAGCATTGTACTTATGCACTTGGCGTTCTTGACAAGGAAACACAAAGCTTGAAAATTGTTCCTATTGCTTCAAACATGGTAATTTCATTAGTTGCGTAAAAACAGGAAAGTCAAATGTACACTTTTGTGATATGTGCTGATGTGATGAATTTCTTGTAGATTGTGATTGCTCTAGTCATTTTGATGGAGTTAGAAATTTGAGAGATTTTTTGAATTTTTACTGTGAAGTTAATGTGAATCGAACAGGATGGAGTTAAATTTGAGTCAATAGAGATGTATGCTTTACTCTGTTTGTGTTGGAGGTTTTCGCTTTTTCAGAACTGTAGCATTAGTGGAGCTAATTATTCTTTATGAATTAATATTTTCATTTCCTTGTGTTTGCCTATTGATTACCTGATTTGGATTTGCAATATATGATTAATATTTAGTTGTCTTGCTACCTTGTAATCCATGGTAAGAATCTCTTTTTGGTATATTTTTTCCAGATATTTAGATTGGAGCCAAAGGTTGGAGGTTCAAATATCTCTGACATGGGACAGGAAAAAACAGTAAATACAGAGCTTTCTTCACAACAGAAAGTGGAAAAATTGCGAGAGCTTACAAGTCTATTTGGGACAAAGAAATCAATAAAACAGGTCTTGGTCTCTTCCTTGGATCTCTTTATTTTTTAATTTTACCTTTTCAGTAGCATCATTTTCAATCATATGCAGCTCCTTTTTCTCTTATACAACTGCTGTCAGTGCAATGAAAGAACAATGAACACACCTGGCTTTGAGTTACAGTTATAATGACTGTCAACTTGCATTTAAAAACTTTCAATGCATATGATGTCATTTCTTATGATGTATATTTAACAAAGGGCGCTTCTGATTTTTTTGGTGCTTGGAACAATTTTTTCTTCTCCATGTTATTGTATCTCTAGAGTCGGTTATTTTACACGAGGAACTATCTGTTGCCGTTACTTTTCACTTTTCTGTTGATATCTATTTTGTAGAGGTATTCCAGTTGGATTATTGAGCAATTTTTGTGTTTCAGCATAAATCTAATCGGTTACTTCCATTTACGGGTATCAATCTTTCAAACAACACTAATAGGTTGGCATTTTCTATTTTTATAGGAGCTTCTGTATAAAAAGTAATGGTATCTCCAATTATAGCCCTCTGCAATGTTACAAAAGCCATTAATTTTCCCTTGCCATTCTTGCTATGCAGCAAGAAAAGGAGATCTTAATTTTTTGTTACTTCCATGTTGAAAAAGAATTGTGATAAGAAGATACGTTTCAAGTTAGAGTTATGGGTAATTTAATGCTTATTTAGTTAGATATATTTCTGCAGGCACAGAAATTACACTCGTTGAAACAAGAGGATGATCTTGAATCACAGACCACTCTCAACGAGAAAATAAAAAATGTTGTTGTGAATAAAGAAGCTTTAGAAGGCATTGATGCTCACCCTTCTCGCAATATCCCACCATACAATGGTTCTGCTACTACACCACAGGAGGCTTATCCAATCGACAAGATCATACTAAAGGGAGAATGGGCTTTTCTTGAAGATATTTATAAGCTTTGGAATATGGGAGCTGTAATAGGAAGTGATGCCTACCCGTGTTTTGTATGCAACAGAATCTACAAATTGCAAGATATGCAGGTGAGGATGTCGTTATCTCACTGATTTCTCTGGCTTCTTTTGATGTTCTCTTTCTGATGTGTGTTTTCACGAATGTACGCTTTAACTTTTGTAATCGCGAAATTTAGTTACCTTTACAAGACAAGGATAGAAAAATCAGAAAGTACAAGACAACTGGAGTAATGCCGTATCTTAAACTGATTTCAAACAAACTAAAGTTGTAAGATTTTCATGTTCATAGGATGAGGAGGAGAAGAAGAGGCTTTCTTGCATATTCTCATACATCACGCATCTTGTAAAGTTCAGAGATCAGCATTCCATCGATGGTGTTTCTTCTGCGAAAGGACATATACTTCCCAGCATTTTAAAACTCAAGTTCACTACCATGTTTGCTGATCCGCACTCAAAGTTTTTATCGTCTGAGAAAAGCAATCTTCTTGTCAGTTATGTTCTTGTGCTCACGCTTTTTGTTGATAGTTTCCTAAGTGATCCATCGGACATAGCAAAAGATCTTAGAACCAGTCCATTAACTCTGAGAGTACATTATGAGAATCTGGGTTGCAAGTTTACTCGCCAGAACAGTGTTTCGTTGGCTAAGCTACCGATCCCACTTCAGTTTCAGGAACTGAGGCAGAAGAGGAGACGAAGGTAGATCAAATGGATTGTTTGGGGAATGGTGTATTTTGCATGGAGAGAAGAGAATATGCATTTATTGAGGTTTGAATATCTCCTTTGCTAGTTTTTGCTGCAGTCTTGTGCACACTCATTTCATGAAACCATGATACCCGGTGATCGGAATGTGCCAACATGCTGTTGCAATGTTAGTTTCGTCCTGATTGTTCAAATACCTTTTACAAAACAAAATGGTTGATACAGTGTAACTTGAAATCTTATGATCCACATAATGTTATCTTGCGAATGCCTTAATTTTTTTTTTGCAATCAGTTCAACTGTCCATTTGTTTACAACAATGGCTATTCAACATAGCTTTTGATTTTAAATTTGCATGCCAGTACTTTTTGATTGATAATCTCAAACTGCGTCGAGAAGACCTGTATGGTAGTGATATTGCAGATAATAACATCAATCAAACAAAGTTGATGAACTTGAACTTCAGCAACATTCAATTATGTAAAGTTGTCTTTGTGCAAAAGTAGAAGCAATCCGAACAATCCGCGGCGTAACGACCACTAATTACATTTTACTCATGACAAAGCTAATAGATGTATATGGGTAAAAAAAATAATTAAATAAACAACAAAGGTGAGAACCCACCCACAAGATACAAGCTAATAGGGATGCTTTCTATTTGGGCAACGTCCAGAATCCGCCTTTACATGTGCCCCCCTCATTCGTTGTCGTGCTCTTGCCTTAGATTCTCAAATTTCAAACCTTCCAATAGCACTAAAACAAGAGTGCAGCTGATGAGAGCTTGCAAGGGGCTGGCACTGTTAATACTGTACTTTCTCCTCGTTATTAAAGTGAAGACCCTCAATCCCCCTAAGGGTGGATTCAAAATTTCGAACATTCGAAGTATTTCTGCCGGAAGATGTGTGATTGTGATCAGAGGACACAACAGGCGAGCTTTTCCGCCAACTAGAAATTTTATGGACTCCAGGGCTGGCTTCAGAAGTCTGAGGGCGAGAGGGGTCCAATTCACTTCCGTACACTACTGCATCCCGACTGCCAGAGACAGTAGGCCGTTTGGATGATCCACTAGATCGCAAAATATTGGAATGTGGCAACTGCGTCAATTGAACCCGAATGCAGAAGTTCAAATTATCAATTGAAATGAGTTTGAGCATAATAGCATACATTTGACGTTCAATGAAAAACAAAAATATGCTAAAGAAAATGAACATAAAAACACGAGTAGCTTTAAATGAAAACCACAGATACACTGCCATAAAGCTGCGGGAAAGAGAACGCAAAGCAATACCACTATACAAGCAACCATTCAATATTTAGAGAACATATATGTTTTTTAAGCCATGTATTTCACATCTAGATGGAATCTCGAACTGGCTATTGAGACAAATGTATTTAATTCAGTAGCACGAGGGCTTGCATTCATTTGATTATCTTTGGAATTAAAAGGTAAAGTCGTCAAGTTAATCAGTTTTAATGAAGAGTTATGATTCTTGGAATTGAAAAAAAAGTACGCCTAACTTTACCATTCTGCCTTCTCAACGAAAATTGGTGCAGGATACTAGTCAGTAAACAAGTCAATTACAAAGGAAGGAACAACCAAAATCTACAGTTAAATGTGAATAAAAACCTTAGAAACTATAATCAGAACTACTTACGGCAGCATCCTTAGCCATAATTGGATCACTGTCGGCCTGAATTTTCTGTTTGGAGAAACTTCCAGCTTTAACTGGTCCAGAGTTTCTCCTGCGAGAGGGATCTGCCAATGACCAATCAGTAGGTCTTCCGTCCTCCCCGCCTTCAAGAGAAGTCAAAACAATGAACATAGAAGCTTTGTGAACAAGAAAATTTATATTGGGGACAGAGCGTTAAAAAATTTAAAAATATGAACAATGGAATTGATTTTTCTTTTTAAATTCTAATCTTCACTTTTTACCTTTTCCCTCTTTTTGTGCGATTAAATTAAGAATATAAATCAAATAAACCGCATAAATAATCAAACAGCATGAGGTAAAGATTTACTTGAAACCCTCCCAAGGAGAAAGAGCCACCAATCAACGATATGCCTTAATAACAAATTCATCTCCAACAAATTCTAGACAATCTCATCAACAATAAACATCAAACTAAGTATTTTGTTTCTACCACAAAAAAAAAACAGTCAGTAGAAAAGAGAAATCAAAATTATGAACTAATAGCTATGTGGCACAGATTGTTGTCAACTACACGTTGAAATCAGAGAAAAAAAAAATTGTTACCAAATCATATACCAGATTCATTGTTACCAAATCATATACCAGATACTGGGTGAAACTCTCCTTTTTCTGTGGATTTATCCCTCCACCTCTAATCTTTGTACAGTTTTTATTTTCTTTTTCAATCTCAGTTAAACCTACTCTACCGCTAACAAATGAACTCCATCTTTGTCTACCTTTTTTCAATCTAATTTGGCAAGTGGCACCCCCGTGGAAGAGAATTGGCTGACAATAAGTAAAAGAGTGAACGTGGGAGAGCAACACAAAAACATCATAAGATCAAGATTTTCTTTCTAGAACTGGAAAAAAGAATAACTAAACTACCTGATTGTCTATCAGCGTTTGCAACAATAGGAGGTATGCCAGAGCTAGGTCCAGCACCACCCTGCAAGATTGTTATATTCAGAGAATAATTTTGCAATTGCTGTGTATACACAAAAGAAATTCAAGTTAAACCATACTTGTAAAACTTACAATAGCACGAGCAGGAGTAGTTATTTGAGACTGCTGGTACTTCAAAATGGTCCAATCAAACACATAATCAAACTGAAAACCTGAAGCAAATATGATGTACTGAGATAATAGACTGAAACATCTCTGATTAAGTCAAAGGACACTGATTAAATCAAAAAACTCAATGCTCTAAAAGATATATGATATCCAATAACATTGCACCTTCACGAATAAAAAGGTCTCGAAAGATCCTTTTCAGATAAGAATAATCTGGTTTGTCATCAAACCTTATTGACCGACAGTAATGAAAGAATGATGCAAATTCCGTCGGGTAACTGCGGCATAAGGCCTAGGGCAGAGAGAGCAGAAGCCATTACATGAATTTTACATCAAGACACATTTCAGAAACAAAAACACTACTTCTATACAATAGTTCACCTCAATAGATGTAGATACTTTCTTTTCACTAATTTTTTCGTACTTTTGTTTCTTAGTTCCTGCTTTTAGTCCCTGCCATGGAAGGCTACAAAGATTCCAAGTTATAATCATACAATTAGTAAATGAAATAACTACATACAACCACAATTAGAGAAAAATATATACCTTCCTCTCAAAAAATACATAAGCACGTATCCAAGTGATTCTAAATCATCCCTGCGGCTTTGTTCTGAGAAACAAAAGAATAAAATAAGAATAAAAAGTTAACTCCATATGTAAATGTATATTTTGTAAATTAGACACTTGGAGACCAGTGATATTTCTCACTTTCTTTATATAGCATTCTTTTAACATATTGTTCTTTAACAATCAAATTTTTTTGGTAAAATTAATTATATCACAATTCAAAACAGATAATAATCATATTTTGAAATTAGACACTTGGAGTGGTAGATTCTTTACGTTTCTCTTTATCATTATATAGCTTTCTTTCAACGTATCATTCTACACCAATCAACTTTTTTCCTAAAAAACATTAATCAATCAAATTTCAAACCAGACAATAAACTGTTCCATTTCCTTTCTGTAGAATACAGACCACCACGTGCAAACACACAAGTGGACACTTCCTGTGGAGTTGAACGAAGAACATCTTCCCACACTAATGTCTCATTGACCTAAGACTATTGGAAGAGAAATAGCAGCGTAAAAAAATGTAAACCGTTTTCTCTTTGTTATAATTTAGTGTTTCTGCTTTTCTTTCTGAGAGCAAGAGGATTGTGCATACCAATGCCAAGATGCGTGTTCATGCTTGCATATCTTGCAGTTCCAGTCAAATTCTTGTTCTCTCTGCAATATATAATAATTTTTAGACCAATCTTAAAAGATATTAATGTAGTTCTTCATTTCTTTGACACAAGAATCACATCTTAGTAAAGAAAACTCCCAGATGAAAGGCTAGCAAACCGATAATCAGTGGAGCTACAAAAGTAAGCAAGTTTAATGCTTGGACCTCAAAAAGAAAAATATGAGCCTTTTCAACGTTATCACTTGCAAAATGAACGAAATAAAAAATTGCAAATTTTTAGAACTTTGGAAAGTCTCGGTGTCCCCTCATTTCAAAGCTAAATTCACAAGTGAAAATTTATAGTTCCCTCAAACCAAAAAAAAAAAAAAAAGATTCATGTAGTGATGCCAAGAAAAAAAAATCATAAGATTGAATTGTTGTAAATAATAAAAATATGACAAATGTTTTGGCACATTTTAGCACCTAAATTGCCTCTTAGTGATATTTCAGCAAATTCAGAGTTTATGCGCAGGATCCTTGAGAACAACCTTTCATAAAATGTAACACAAAACTTAAACAACTAACACCGTAGGTAAAGAAAACCAGATTGCTAGTATTGCAGTACCTACCTACAAAGTACAAAAGGAAGGCAATATGATAAAATAGTTTATATGACTAAAATGAGCATCAATGTCGTTTTTATAAGGTATAGATGTTTAGTTATGCAGTAATACGCAAACCAACCTATAAGGAATGTGCTGATGTGTTGCTGTGTCTCTGTACTTTTTTGCCAGACCAAAGTCAATGATGTAAACCTACAGAATGCGGAGTATGTAGATTAATACAAGGAACTAGAGTAACAATGGATCGCCCACGACCACAAAATTTTTCAATACTTGCCTGATTGGCTCGCCTTCCTAATCCCATGAGAAAGTTGTCAGGTTTAATATCCCGATGTAGAAATGATTTGGAATGAACAAATTCAAGTCGATTTATCTGACAAAAGATCAAGATTAATAAAAATTACAAGATGCTTCAAAATGATAGGAAAGAGATCAAACAAAATGATAAATTTAATGACATATAAAAAAACCTACCATTTGGTCGGCAAGCATCAAAACGGTCTTGAGAGACAACTTTCTGCTACAAAAATTAAACAAATCTTCAAGACTGGGCCCCAATAAATCCATCACAAGAATGTTATAGTCTCCCTCAACACCAAACCATCTGATATTTGGAATGCCAGCTGCGAAATTGGTAAGTGGTAGGATTATACTAGATTATTGATGGGAAGGGCAAAAAAAATTGTGTCTATCTAAATGAAACAATTAAAATTTATTACTTCCTCCTTGTAGTATTTTGTACAATTTTGATTCATACAACAGCTGAGGATGCTTAGTCAGCACATTTTCCTGAAATAAAAACGCTCTTTAATAAAAACTTACAATGCATAAACATTTATATCATTAGCAAGATAATTAACCGAGAAGAAAACTATCACACTTTGTCCACACTAAAATAACTGGGTAATATTACTCCCAAATTACTAAAATAACTGGGCAATTATCGGCATCCTTCATACATCATTTGAACAATCAAAGTTCCAGAAGAATGTGTATGATTTATTCATCGCTCACTTTAAATGTCTCTACTACCTCAGAAACTCAGTTACACTCGAATATCCAAGTACATAGTACAGTTGAACTAAATAACAGATGAGTACTGACAAGATCGAGTGAGGCGACAAATATTCAACTCTGAGGTACTAGAAATCAAAGTCGAACATCTAATCCATACGTACTTAGAAACGCAATTTTCATGAAACAGAAAACTTCACTCACGAGTTTAATAGCAACTTCTTCGTTCGTCTGAACATTTGTACCTGAAATAGTAAAATTTCAGGTAAAAAATACTGCTACAATTACTGATCAGCCAAAGCACCGTGACTTCAAAAACAGAAAAAAAAACAAAACAAAACAAACCGAGGTAGATCTCTCCAAAGGATCCACTCCCGATCTTGCGACCGAGTCGAAACTTGTTCGCAATTCGGGGCTCCATGACCAAACTCTCTCGCCAAAACACAAAGAGAGGAAATCCGTCCTTGTACAAAATTCCGGCTCGAGAAAAGAGAGAAAGAAGAAAGAAAGAGAGTCTTATGGAGGCGACGACATCCTCCAAGAAGTAAAAACAGGCATCAGAAACCCCAGAGCAAAATCGGCAGGAGAGGAAGCAAACTAAGGAAGGAAATAGACATAACTGAAGACGCGGAAGAGTTTCTCGTAGGCCAAGAGAAACAGGTAAGAGAAGGAAGAGGAAGAGGAAGAGGAGGGAGGGAGAGAGAGAGAGAGAGACGAGGAGATTGTGAGATTATCTCTCAGACATTTCTCACTCACGTAGCGCTTTGATCCAATCGCAGACGAATTGTCTTACAGCTCTTGTTTATTGTAATTTCCTTTTTGGGTGTTAATTATGACCTCCTTCCAAACGACGCCGTTTCATTCATGTCCGAACCTACACGCAGTTGATCTACCTCCATTTAGGAATTAAAACGTCATGTCGATGAACACTATACATAGATTTCACATCACTTGAATAAATATTGTACATACAAGGCTCAATGCTTTTTTCTCTATGAAGCAGACTCAAACCATACGTCACCAAAAGAAGCCGAAAAGAAACAGAGCCTAAAAGAATTGGCAATGCCAAGAGGCAGGGAGAAGACAATAATTATACGCTCAAAGTCGAGTGCTTCTTCTGCAGCCTCCCCCTCAATTGCCGGATCTTTGCGTCAACCCGTGCTGTAAATCCGATCTTTGTTTCTTGCCTTGCTTTCGAACTTTCACGGGTCCACATTAGCTGATCTTGCACGTCTTTCTTGTAATATTTGATTTCTTGGATGATGTGATGATCCATTGGGTTGAAACATCTCTGGTAGGAAATGTGGGCAAAGTACGGGAGATTACAAGCGATTGTTACCAATAAAGTTGTGGTCCAGAAGACAGGGGCGGGAGCCAGAGCCTCAACGAGAATTTTGTAGGCACTTCCAGAGATGATCATGGTGCCGTAGAGCAAGATGAAGAGATACCACATGGCGATGCTGCCCCAGATGAGAAGGTGTTGGATCCACGTGAAGTGGCTCATTGTGAGGGCGATTTGGCAATTTACAGCCCAGATTATGCAAGTGAACATTGTTGTGCCCACGGCTGCCATGTCTGCAGTCTGGCCTCCAGCTCGAAAAGCTTGATTGTAGAATATGATTATGTTGAGGAAGAAAGTGATGAGTGAGGAATAAAGACCGTTTCCCATCCACCCGAATATTCTAGGCCAGTCGAAGAACAAGTTTTTTGGTCCTTGTTGATACAGTGCAGGGAACTGTAAATTTTAAAGTCCAAATTCTCGTCAGAATCAACTACAACCATTGCATATAACGTAGCGTAAAGCGTAATATAACTGACCTGTAGGCAGACCTCGGATGGAACGTCTTGTTCGAAAACTCCAAGTGAGATGACAGGCAATGAGGTAAGAATCGCATTAAACGAAAGCATATAATAGTCGTCGTAAATTGATTGCCCAGAAAACCCGGTGAATGCCTCGAAGTAGAAGAGGGTAAGTCCGAATGCTATGTTCTTGTAGAAGAAATAGCAAATCTACAGGCAAAACGGCCCAGTAAGTTGAGAAGCTAAACTAAATATTGTAAGGAGAAGGAAACGACGGAGATCTTTTTTGTTCTTTTTTTGTCAATTGTTCATGCCATGTCAATGAGCTCCATGAGGCCATGCGTAAAGAAACGAGGAAATTGAGAGCAGCAACATTACCATCTGGGCAATCCTCTTGTAGCACCAATGTCCATGGACAACGAGAAGTCTCTCCAAAAACCGGAACTGAGCGATGGAAAAGTCGCTAGCCATCACTGCCTGTTAAAAGATTTGACAACTAATCAAGGGAAAGAAAGAAATATTTTAATTGTATACAAAAAAAGAGAGGTTTTGTCATGTTACCAACCTGCATACCTTCTACACCACTAATCCCGACGCCAATATCAGCCTCTTGGATCATTCCAACATCGTTTGCACCATCACCAATCGCCAATGTGGTTCTCCCTGTACCTTCTTTCACTAACCTAGTTACCTGGATTTAGAAAAATAAAAATGAGGAAAATGATCACAATCCTGTTGGAGAAGACCATTTTTATATACTGATTCATGGGAAAATTTTAAAATAATAATTGAAAATCAAGATAGGAAATCTTAAAAAAATATGGGAGGAAATATACCATCGCCTTCTGCTTAGGAGATACACGACAACAAATAACAGAAGCACAATCAACGGCCAATCTCAGAAATTTATGCTTCATATCATTTTCCAAAGCATAGGTTAAGGTCTTCCCATCAATAATTAAAGCAAATGCAGCATGTGGATCCTTCTCCAGCTTGATCGTTTGTGAGGCATTGGTGATTTGGTTTAAAATGTTTGCTTTCACTGCCTGATGGACAAAAAAAAACACCAAAATAATAAATTATGTCAATATCTGGCGAATAGATATATTTTTCCCCAGGAGAACAATTGTACCTCATTGCCCTCCTGAGCTAATATGTCTGAATTAGTGGTTATACATATCTGCTTCATGCCCTGTCTTAGCAAACTGCAAGCAAAGCTGTAACATACAGACAAAACTTCAATATCCCCCAGGAGAGAATTTGTACACCTCAAAAATGAAGCATTTAAACAATGGGCAAGAAACAAACCCAATATTGATAGCAGTTTCCATCTTGTCCCCTGTCAAAACCCAGATCTTGAGGCCAGCTTGAGCGAGTTTATCTATACACTGGGGCACCTAAAATGAAGAAATGGAATGACTGTTAAATATAAATTAACATCTGATAGATATTAAGTAGCCATGTAAGATAAATTTTATACCCCTTTTTGCAACTTATCCTCCACAGCTGTAGCACCAACTAGAATAAACTCCCTCTCGATCATATCTGATACCTGCTCAAGCATTGCATCCCTATCACCACCAATTGATGTTTTGGCTTTCAGAAATTCATTGTTCCAAGCAGAGTACTCTGATTCATCCAGTTTTCTGTAAGCTAGAGCTAGTGTCCTCAACCCAGCTTCTCCATACTCATTCAAATGCTTAGTGGTTACATCTTGGTACATTCGTCCATTCTTTGCTAGTCGATCAAAAATGATGCTGTGTCATCAAGTATAGAAATAAGATATTTGCATCCATAAAAATAAAAGAGGTTCCAATTAAATTATTTCCCATACTCTTCCAGAAACCATATAAGAGCCAGCAGGAGTGCACAAGTAAAGAGAGTTTATTTAAATAAAACAAGTTGATTGTTGGCAGTAATGAGCCTAACCTGTCAGCCCCTTTGCAAAAAAGAAGAATCTGCCCATCTTCGTCCCGGACAATAACAGTCATTCGCTTCCTCGTACTGGTGAAATCCAAGAGGTTAAGAATTTTGTACTCCCTGTGGTAAGAATGCCAAGAAGAGTGAAATCAGGACGCCATTCAAGGAAAACGTACATCTAAATAAGACTGGATTACTCTTTCCTTACCTCTCAACTGCTTGTTTGGAAGTACAATATCTTTCACGGACAATCAAGCTTGTTTGAGTTCTTTTACAAAACTCAAAACCAAATTCTCTTGCTGCAACGAGAAAGGCACCTTCATCAGGTGACTCAGCTTCATAAGTCAAGCCACCATTCTCTTCATTATGCTCTGGAATAGCAGTATGACAAACAGCTAGTATACGGAAAAATAACAAAATGACACGAGGATTGGGCTCTCTCAGCCAATTGCTATCCATGAGGCGACTATCCTCAAAACCAAAACCCTTAATGGCAGGTTTCTGATCCTTCCCATCACTGGAAGTTATTACACTCTGGAGTTCGATTTCTGACTCTCTTCTGCCATTTTCTGATGAATAATGATCACAATTTCTGTGCATGGGAAAATTGGGAAAGTCAGTGCCCTGACCCTGAAGATCATTTGCCATCTGATTGGCTGCAGCAACTTCCACTTCACTAGAACGTACACCATATCCAATGCCAGCAATGGAACACTTCAGAAAATCCATCTGATTGCATGTTAAAGTTCCTGTTTTATCCGAGAGAATTGTGTCCACCTGGCCTAACTCTTCATTCAAATTTGATGTTCTTGCTTGAGCAGTATTTCCACTCTCTTCATCATACATGTGTATGTCCTGATTAATGAATGTTGCTTGCAAAACCTTCACGAGCTCTATTGAGACATATAGTGAGATAGGTATCAAGTACCCATATAGAATTAAAGCAGTGATAAGATGAAAAAGCCCTGATAGAGCTGCCCTATTGGGATCATATAAAGCATCTGTATCATCAGGTCTTAAATACCACCAATCTGGCATTTCATATTTTATCTTCACAGCAAAACCTGTTGAGCTGATCAGTGAGATCAATACAAGGAGGGTGAAGAGAATGTAAATAATTTGATCCATCTTCCTTTCTATTTTACTTCTTTTGGAAGGGGATTTAGTCGTATTCTGCATGACCTTGCTATCATGACCAGTGAATATAACCACACCATAAGCATAAGCTGTATTCCTAAGTTTTGAATCCCTGAGGAGAATTTGACTTGGATCAAGAGCATAAACCTGATGATCATATTCAAAATTACCCACAAATGTGTAAAGACTGGGGTTTGGATCTTCACAGTGAATCACACCCGCAAAATTCTGGAAAGACTCGTCATTTTCCAAGGGCAATGTTACCTCCAAAGATCTCTTTACCTTCAAATTGGTTTCCCCATCTAAGTTCATAGTCTCTACATAACAAATACCATCTTCATAACTTGATGATAAAAGAAGCAAATCAGCAGGAAAGAACTGGTCCTTTTCCACTTTCACCACATCTCCAACCTGAATCTTATGCCATGATCTATAACCAAAAATGCCATCTCTTTTGTGCACACACACTTTTCTGAGATTAACCTTCATGTCCTGCACAAACCTACGCCAGTCCTCAAGAGCTTCCTTAGCCATGCTGAGCCCAACAACAAACGCCAAAGGAGCAATCATGCTCATGGCTGAAAATGGTGCAACTGGTGTGAGAGACAAAAATGCAGCCAAAAGAAAGTACAAATTGGCAACCCTTCGAAATTGTTCAAAGAGAGCTTTAGGCAAGAATGTAAGGACATTGTACTTTGTTGTTGATATAAAATTTGAGCAATATCTTAGAGGTTTCTTCAGATGGAGAAAGGACTTGTTGCAATATACAGTTCGGGAATACCCAGGGCCCTGAATCAGATGTGGACCCTCATCACTGGTACTTGGGCGCAGACATGCGAAAGTATAGAGGTGGCTCCGACGGAGCTTTGCCCTTACTCTTCCCCCTGTCATTTCTCTAATCTCAGCTCAATGCATTTTGGTATTTACAAAACACCAAATTGAGCTGTACAAAATCTTCATCTAAGATCAAAGGAAATTGAAAGATATTAAATACCAGCTTTTATATCAAAACTTGAACATAAATATGATTTTAACCACGGAATATTGAAAAAGAAAAATGCGACAGGAAAATGCAGCCTCATCCCCAAACTAACTATTATACGAGATGCATTCAAAATGTCCAGCATAATGCTTGTGCGCTGAATGCAGACAGCCAGATTTAAGAATTAAAAGAAGAAAACGGTGATATTTGAATAATGGATTGAAGAAATCCCCACAACATCAAATCGCATTCATGGTAGATCATATCCATCTTCTTATCCCAAATATCCAACGATATAGAATAAAAATAGAGGCGTAATAGGGGGAGAAAAGGTGAAAATCTGCCAATGTGCAGCTCAAGCACAAGAATACATTAGAGAGAAACTAAGTTTGATCGAAGAAAACCCAGAAATGCAAATCAACCCGAAAACAGAAGAGAAAAGGAAAAAAGATACCTGGAATGGCGGGCCCGGTCCATGCAATGACAAAAAAAACAAGGACCCATTTCCAGAAACGCCAGAAATGAAATGGGAAGAGCTTGGAGTTGCAGATCGCAAAGGAGAGGAGACAAAGTCTAAAAAGAGAATGAGAGAGAGAGAGAGAGAGAGAGTCAAGACAGAGGAAGAGACAGAGAGGCAGCAGGGGTTTAGGCCAAACGAGAAAGGGAGTCTCTCTCTCTCTCTGTCTCTCTTCTCTCTTTTTCTCTCTCTCCTTCCGTCCTGAAATCGGAAAACAATGTCAGGAAGTCCGGGCTCTTCTCCTCCTATATTTATATTTTTTCCTCTCTTTCTCTCCTCTGAGTCTTCGCTAGCTCTTTCCATTCCATAATTTGCACCCCTGGAAAAAAATTCTAGTAGCAGAGCCTGTGGGGCCCATGTTGGCCTACGTGTCTACCTCTCAATTTTCCTTCCAATCATCACGTAGCAGACTGCAGAAAATTGCTGAATTTTATTTAATAAATTAATTTTAAAAAATAAAATAAAATAGCGGAGCTTGTAAATCTATACTTGGATGGTCCTGGTCCTTGTACTAACATGAATGATAAGAGAATAACGTGTAAAACATTAATTTGCCCGAGATACTGATATCTACCTTTTTTTCCTCAAACGCTTCATTTGCTTCCTGCTATAGGAAGAGAGAGGATCGACAGTTTGTTTTTATTGGTAATTGAGATGGAAATCTGGCTCTCACTCATTGTATACAACCCAACTCTATTATGAGAGATAAAGCATTTGCATTGCATAGTGGCAGTTGGGGAGCCATCAATTCAATCAAATTGTTCTTTCGTTGGTATAAATCTGCCTGTTCATACCAATTCAATCAAACTAAGATGTTGGGCGCCAGGGATTTGGTCATAGAATTCGACTAATCACAAAGGATGATCCAAGCCTATTTAATAATACGTTGCTTCTTCTATAAAATAAAACAGGTTGACAAGACAAACAGGAAACACCCAAATGAAAGTGCTTGATGGGGTCCAGATTTCATCTTTTTTTAGAACCAATCAACCATCAAAGTCGTCTAATAAGTGCATTTTTGCAGGTACACTTTCATTCCCTGTAGACTACACACTTAGTTTTATGAAAAGCGGGACGTTTTTGCTTTTATAATACTCCCCCCCCAAATACAAAAATAGACATCATAATCAAAGTGGCTGCCTTCCTTTTCCTCATAAATAAATTCTCTAACTTTTTAAATAAACTCCTCTAATCGTAGTGGAAACAAGAAATTGGGTTATTACAATAAGATATGAAAGGAATGATCAGAGGACACTTTTGATTTTATGTAATGGAAAGGAAATACGACTCAACTTATATTCTCGGCCTTTAAACAAATCATGTTAGTAGGGTTCTAGTCAACTGGTCACGAGCTGTGGCCCATGCTTGAGTAAAAGTCTGAAACGTTGAAACATAAGGATTAGATCAAAGGCATGGGGAGCAACTTATCATCATCAAAATTGAGTAAACAGTGGAGTTTCTTTACTGCTGGTGGGATTTAACAATTCAATTAAATTTCAAGATTTTAATTAACAATTCTGAAATTTCTTAGCACGTAGATGGATACACGTGTGTGGGTGTGGGTGTGTGTGTGTGTGTGTGTGTGTGTGTGTGTGTGTGTGTGTGAGAGAGAGAGAGAGAGGAGAGATAAACCTGTTCAGACAAGGGTGCATCAGCCTCCCAATTGTGGCTTGTCACTTTCCCCAAAATAACATTGGCATCAGTTTCAAGTATTATCCTGTCCCAAAAACAGCAACCAGATACACAAATCAAACCTTTTTTTTTATTCATTTAAAAATTTCTTTCTTTCCACAATATATTTTGTCAAATTCACTCCATGCTTGATTTTTGTGATCCAGTCGGGTAGAATGTCTACGAAACCTTGGGTTATACCTACCTTTTTTGGTAATTTAATCTTTAATATACTTTCTGCATTTTAGGTAAAATCATTTGCCGTTTTGGTTGCACGCAGGGTTTCCCGTATTATGATGTATAACTGTTTCATCGTATTGAGCGGAGAAATGTTTGAGTAAGAACATCGATTATCTAAAAAATATATGAGTTGGCATACCCTCCATCAACAATCTCATCAAAGCATATAAGGATAAGATCCAAGTTTTCAAGCGCCTCCCTTTTCTCAACATTGTTCCTGAAACGGAGATAAAAACAAATGGATAAATCATAATATTTTTTTAAAAAACTAGTTAAACATTTGTCATAACTGAGCTAAAACTATTATAAGTACCTAAGGAGAAGTGAAACTGCTTCAAAGAACCCTTGAAGAACAGTGGCTAATATCAGTTCATTTTCATTATCACCTCCGGTCACAAAGAAGTGGAGGTCTTGAGCAAACTTATAGACAACAATGTTGTTTTCAAGCATTGCTATCTCAGCTGCATTCGATAGTACAGCATGAGTTAAACGCTGAAATCCATATTCCCCAACCTCAGCCATAGTGTTCACTCGAATTCAAAGGCATAGCCAGACAGATTTATCAACATCAATCAATAAATGCCATTTTTCTCTCTTCATTTTCTTTTACTGAAACAGACAGAGGTGCACTTAAGTATGCCTTAATATCAATATCATAGCCGATGTGTCAACATTTAGCAGTATAAACGGAATTATTTTCCTAAACAAAATCAACCTATGGTTTCCAATCACGCGGAAGAATAAAATTATGATGTCAAGAACTCATCAAATGCGTGGTGATCAAAGTCCCTAGGATGAAAATACAATTCATGGAATAGGAAAGTCTTACTCCGACTAGAGACTTCATTAAGATCAAACAGCAGGCATGTTTCATTCAATAATGACAATACTGCTCAGTACCTTCGATAAAAATGAAAATTATGATACATGTTCTTTTCCCCCCTTCTTCTCCACAACATTGTATAGTTTCAAGGCAACAAAATTTGAAAAAGAGGCGTTATATCCAGAGAGGATCACCAGAAATAATAATTTTCATCAGATGGTAATTTTTCACAATCATCAGAAAAAATAATTTTCATTAGATGGTTATGTTTCTCAATCATCACGGAGGTTTTAAACAACTGGTTAGAAAAGATAACAAAGCAAAAGATATTTTGGTTGTAGATTAAAATTTCCAAGTGAGACTAAATGTGTTTAAA
Organism: Begonia peltatifolia; assembly: GCA_022433055.1. Taxonomy (NCBI): domain Eukaryota; kingdom Viridiplantae; phylum Streptophyta; class Magnoliopsida; order Cucurbitales; family Begoniaceae; genus Begonia; species Begonia peltatifolia. Next base: position 26,797,440 of record CM039519.1, on the reverse strand, counting down.
ATTACACCAATAAGTCACCAGATTTTGATCCATCGTGTGTTGCTACGGCATAAATCAACAGACTATATAATGAAGATTGCTTGGAAGCACAAATCCCGATTTTTATTTAAATTGTTGAATTAACATACCTTCAACTCGAGCATTTGTCTTCATAGTCTTGGCAAAAACAGATTTTTCAAAGGCCATCTTTGCACTATTTGTGGGCCAGTCATCTGAAAAATATTTCACTGCAACACGCTTCCCTTCAGAGTCTAGAATAAGAATGTTTTTGACCGAAGGGCAGGAATCCTGCAAATAGACAAAGGAAATTAAGTCAAGATCTATAAAAAAAATGGCATTGGGGCTAACTTGTTTGAATGTAGTGGTAATGGATGATTTGCAGACAATGCTATCCTAAATTCCATTAGCAATAGGAGTACGAAAAGAAGCCAAAAGAAGTCCTGATAAAGATCACGAATAAAGTTTCTGGTTAGAAATGCAATTCTAAACATCGATATATTGAATAATCCTCTCAGAGGAGAAGATAAACCAACATCCGCATAGGAAACCAAAAAAAATGTCACATTGAAAAGTATACTTTTAGTTATATTCATCAAACGAGAAGCTAAACCCTGCAGCAAGAACTTAAGCGGATATGGAACCACTTAGGAAAAATGGAAAAGCATAAATTTCCGTGCCCTTCTCACTCCTAAAGGATCCAGTGGGATTCATAATTATCATATATATGAATGCTTATTTATGTGATAAAAGAAATAGAAAGAAAATTTTGTGCAACACAGATTATTATTTCTCTGTTAATCCAATGTCTACACTAACAGGCCAGCCGCTACGTTTCATAAAATTAGGATATGAACACAAGAAATTATTACATTGCTTTTCTTAATATACAGTTTGAGAATAAAAATGTCAGCGTCCTTTTTCCTCTTTTTCTTTAAAATATTAATACTTGATTATGTTGTTTCTTCATTCAAGTCCATATTTCCTCTTCATAATAAACCTTAATTTTCACCGCTAAAATTTGTCCTTTCTGTGTTCCAAATATGTGATGTCGTGCCAATGATAAATTGGACTCAGCCTGAGAAAAAACAGAAAAAAGTAAACCGCATTGGTGCATCGAAGACGAGGCAATTCTGAGAATTGTCAGCGTTCAATAGGTCTCTAACACAAACACGCCAACTTAAATGGAGGAATTGTCCTTCATAATTGTCAAATGTCTACTGCCAGACATGCCAATTGTGGACTTCAGCTCATTGACTTTCTAAATCCTACCTTATCTATCCAAATTGTAACACACTCAATGGTACAGCTTCTGTGTGCCTTTGGTTATCCTTCACGCATTCTCGCTTCTTTACATACATATGTATGGGAACCTTAGCTTTCTCCTCTCCCTAGATTTTTTTCTCTCGATCAAACCAATTGCAACTTTCTAAACTGTCCATACTCGCTCTCATGGAACTGAACAATTAAGAATTTATGTTTATAGATTTGGAAAAGTTCACCAACATCGATAGATGTACTGCATTATCAAATCACGAGTCTTCCAAAGTTAATACAATTCATAAACAAGTGTTATTTTCCTGTAAGCAGCATGTGATTCAAGAGCAAAAGGAGAAAGAAGAAACGAAAAATGAAAACCAGGAGAAGATCCACTCCGAGAAATTTCATATAATGCAACGACAGCTTTATTTCCTAGACTTAGAAATCGAATGAACTTAAAACCAGAATTGACTAGCTCCTCCTTGGATAAAGAATCATCCCAGTGCAATGATATCTACGAATCTCACAACAAAATGAATGATATTCCACTATAAATTCATTTCCATGTGAATCAGGGACCAGAGAGAAGATTGATTGTTGCGTAAAACTTTCTCATACGTTTCCAGGTAAATTTTACGAGAAATTAACGTACACATGTGTGAGAATGAGAATTCGATCTCAGGCATGACAATAACAAACGATCAAGGGAGAGAGAGAGAGAGAGAGAGAGAGAGAGACTCACGGGATGAGAGAAGACTGAAGACATCTGGTGGGAGTGCGTATGAAAACAGAGTTGCAGAGTTGCAGATTGCCGTTTTGTTATGGATCATGCCTTTTTATACTCATCGTTAAAGTTCTAATACACGTTGGAAAAGACCTTGTTGCCCCTTTTACATCTTCCAATAGTAATAAAACACAATCACGACTAAATTAATCAACACTAACGATTCAAGGTTAATTCGAAAGAGAGGAACGGCTCAAGTTACTGGCTTCATACAAAGATAGTTTACAAAGAAGACAAAAAATGGAGAGGTGAAGCAGGAAGTAGTTGTCATGGAGTGTAGAACGACGGACCGCACTTGCATTTCCAGCCTTCAGGCTCATAGTTCGTGTATTGGACGCTCACATGGCGGCTTTCCCCGGCGACGGTGGGCATTTGAATGGCTTCGCATGGGTTGCATCCATAGCACTTGTGCTCGCAGCTCGGCCTACTGGACCCTATTTTCCCTCTGCCTCCATAGTAATACGCTTCGTCCTGTTTTACCTCCTCTTCTTCTTTCCTTCTATCAACACCCTTTTAACAGAGAAAAACAAACACTTTTTCATCCCATTTTTGTAAACTACTCCTATCCAGGAAGAGAAATAGAATTACCTTTTTGGATTTCAAGGCAGCGTGCAGCGAGTTTTGGATGAGTCCTGTACCAGTTGGGATCAACTATTATTTTTCAGCGGATTAAGTTTACAATGACGTCGATAAGTCCCTGTTTTTAAGTTTCAAAGAAATGCGAACTGACCTGATTGATGAGGGAAACGGGCATCATTAGGAGCGAGAATTCTGGTTGTTGCAGAAACCCAGCTGAGTATTTGCAGAGCCAAAAGAAAGCAATAGGAATTTCTTCTCATGTCTTTAAGAGAAAGCTCTAATGATTGGTAATGAATTAAGAGGAGAAAATGATTGTTGATAACTTGCGATTTATCATGATAAGATCTATGAATAACTGCTGGTGTTTTAAGGAGGACGCGAAACAAATACCCTCTTCCCAAAGAACAAGCCAAGGATTTTTCTCTGCTGCCTCAATCTTTGCAGTGGCAGAAAGATTTTGCTTTCCCAGCAAGTGATTCTTGATTCTTGTCAAATACTTCCACACACCACGGGAAAATCTTCATCTTCTTTGACAACCCATTTGGAAGTAAACTCTGCTTGACCAATCTGTATTATCTGTCAATTTCCGTTCTGATGGTCAGTCTAGTGAGAGAACCATATCAGAACTAGGAGACAGAAGCTAGGGAGAAATGCTTCAAAAACAGTAAGAGAAAAATACACAAGAAATACAGATTTTTCTACCTAGACTGCAGAGCCTTTTTTCAACTCTGGTACTTCGGTTCAAAAAAAAAAAATATAAAGGCAGAGAGCTGGCTCATGCAGAGAAGCAGAGAACATTAATGGGTTAGTTAAATGGATTAATTTAAAGCTTCTTGGATCGACCTTTCTCTGCAGGTTGGTAGGTGGAGAGCATACTTGCTACAGTACAGTGTTCAAATCGGCACCGTCCATTTCACATATCAGGCTATCAGCTAGACAGAAATTTAATATGAACATGAGATTTTCTGAGCACCTCTGGTAGGACTGATCGTACACACTCAATGAGTAATTGAGAGAGTGGACTCCACCTTATCACTCTCAAGACAAATTAGTCCTGATATGGCCCTTTCTGCATTCTTTCCAATTCAGCTCAGTGACAACTTTCAATTTCAATTTATTTTCGTCCTATATACCAAGTTTAAAACCATCCTTCATTTGTTTTGTCATCTGTAGAAGTTGGTCTAAACTTAATTATCCAGAACGCCTGCCTATTAAAGTTATTACTGTGGATTATTTAGCTGTGTTTGGTTCAGAGAACAGAGGATAAGCCTAAAAAGTTAAACTATTTCATGTCAGATAAAGCAAAATTTGCATTCATCTAGAATTTTCACTGAGTCCGTTCTACTGGTAAATTACTATATGAACAAATGACTGCTTCCTCATACAATCATTTATGTGTTTCTTTTCATTATCGCTGGTTCGGTATCCTGGTTCTTGTCATTTGATGGGTTCTTATGACAAGAACACAATATTCCTTCATCATTTTAATCAGTAATTATAAAATTTGTTTATTTTGTTTTTGTGACAATCCTTGTTACATATGTCTAAGGGGCAGCATCAAACTTATCTGTCATAACAATTTTGACTTGCTCAACAACTACAATGTTGAACTGCGTAGTGATCCAAACTTTCTCAATTAACAAAGTCATTCGTGAAAGACTAAACATACATGACTTCTTAAAAACTGTCTTTTTTCAATTAAAATTTTCTATAATTTATTCTACAAAGTGTAGATTAATTTCAGTCTTTTGTGCAGAAGCTAGCAGGGTTCTTCTTGTTGTTGTGATACTGAAGGGCTGAGAGAGAAAACTCCCTTATTACTTTCTACTGCTGGAAAGGACATTGCTGATAGTCTTCCAGATGATTAGCTAAAACACAGATTGCCTTGACCGATTGAAAGTTGAACAGAATGAAATGGGTGGTATAATATGAGTGTTCATACTTGAAATGTGGCTTTTGTTAAGCAAGTGTAAGAACGTAAGCAATTTTTAAAGTGTAAACCTGGACAAGATTAAGATACTTTGTTGAGAACTTTGTTCAACAAGTCTGATATTCATCAATTAAATTACAAGCTTGCTAGTAGAAGACTGGGTGAAACGGATTATGTGAATGATTGAGTTATATTTTATGTATTTTGTCAGTTGTGCGGCGAGAAATACTGGTATGTTCATGGAAACTTGTGGGCGAGACTAGCTTTGAAGGCATCTTTCAAGGTAGAGAAGATCAAAAGCAAGCTGTTGTTACAGCAAGTGCATGTTGGCTCTGTATCGAATTCAATTTCAAGTAATAGCTCAGCATCTGCTGAATTATCACCGACAGGAGGTCGCTCCACTACAACTGAGTGACAATGAAGCTGATCCTCTCACACAGGGCGAGGAACAATTCAAAAATTTAAGAAATATCTCAAGTCTCTAGTCTAATTGCTCTAATTCAGTATAATTTTAATGCTAAACCTGTTGGATATGTTCTATACATTGACATTGTCAGGGAAGATGGTGGGATAATGCAGGAACCATGGATGATGTTCAAGCAAAGCTCCAAAATGAAGAAAGAAGGAGCCTTGAAGAGGGAAAGACAGGTTGCATATTCTGACTAACGACAAGTAATAAAGTTCGTTACATCCAATATACTAGTGAAGTGAAAGTAAAAGCGAGGAGAAACCATATCACAGCCGAAATCTCTATTTACGTCCAAATGCTAGCAGTTGTCATCCCCACGTTTCTTATGGAAAGAACCAGGGGAGGAAAGTAGAATATGCAAGCTGGTGTTTGGCTACAAAATAAGTGCGACGCTGTCGACTAAGGCTATTAGTGAATCATAATTTGGAATTGCATTGCATAGACCGTGGAGAACAACGACGCAGATATCAAATACAAAAAGGAGACCATCATTAGCAGGAGGTATGTAAATTAATTCTGCATTTGATCTAATTACATATATGGTTTAGAAAAAAATGTTTATATCGCTTTTAGAGCCTCACACTCAAGACAATAAAATGCACTTGATTGGAACTTAGTGCTCGATAATGTGAATTCTGTTTTTCATTTTATGTTACTAAAGTAAAGAATTTGATGACTTCCCATTACTCAGGAATGAGTATTTTCAGTTATTGGGGTCATGCAATAGGTAGTAGAACTTGATCAATGAATTACCACGACTCATGAATGAGAATTTGTAGATACTTTTGGTAAAGACTCCAACTTTATAATGGTGTCATGGGCTTTATAATGGTGTCAAATGAACGCTTTCTTTAGAAAGAGGGACATAGTCACCTTAAAGCGGGGCGACTTGCTTTAGTTTTGATGCATTCCATGTAACAAGATTATATGGTTCAAGAATATGGGTGTTCGATCCTTATGAATTAACCGAAAGAGTAATGCATGATCTTACTAAATTTAAACTATCCCGAATGTAATATCATAAATCAAATCCAAAATTGTCATGTTGTTGATCCCCAAACTCATTAACCAGGACTCAGACTCTTAAATCATGAAAGGGGAAGGAAAAAGAAGGATCAGAGCCATGACAAACCAGCAGAATGTAATTGGTTGGTGGAAGAGTTAGAAAGCGGACAAAGTGAATGGAGAAACTTTGGACAGAATCAAAAAGATGTTGGAGTTTGACTTGTAAAAAATGGACATGAGTACGCGGGGCGGGCGATTAGCACGTGGAAGTATGCTGCAAAGGCAAGATATCATGACGCTCCCGAATGCTGCAAAACTCAGGTACTGATTTGGAATCAAGATTCTCATCTTTGAGTAAGCAGTTAACATCTTTCTTTCATGATGGATTGCCATGAAAGAAGGAAACTGAGTAAAACCTGACTACACCATCCGATAGACTACCGTTTGATCGGTTTCTCGGGTTTTTATTTTTCAAACACTCGTAGTGAAATCCGATCATTGAAATCCAAGTTATGTTTAGAAATGATATGTGTAGTTTGTAGAGAAAATCAAAGAAATTTGAAATGAAAATGACAGATACCAAAAAATGGATCTTAGGAGAGGGACAGAAGGCAATTACGTCTGCATTTTTTTATTATTCCACAAGAGTGAGTGAAAAGGAAAATCTCATGTAGCTTCTGTCCTTTGATTGCCAAGCAAATAAGGCAAAAGAATCAGGGGCTATTAATTGTAGCATGTGGAACATTAAATGAAGAATCTTATTTCTTCCTCTTTCTTCCATCCTACCCATTCTAAATTAATCCTCTACTTGTTGCCTTTTATAATCATCATTAGCTGATTCTTATTTTTCATTTCTGAATCATACGCCATTCTCTTTTGAAATTATTGAGAACGGAGGAGCTGCTGTTTTCTCGTAAACATCTTCGGTCCTCGTAGCATAACAATGTCTCCGTCGTGTCGAAATTTGTACGATTTTGTTAACTGGGTTTCTACAAAAGTGTTGCACTAGGTAGGAAGATACGTATAAATTATTCTCTTTATTTGTCCCCTACTGGTATGGACTGCGTAGTTTTTTACTTCAAACGGCTGGCTGTTACACAGCGACAACGACGGGAAAGTTTGTCGAACTTCATCGTTTGAATTCCTATTTCAGCTGAAATTTTGCTAAATAACTATGTCAAGAACACTTGAAGCACGGTTAAACTCAAATCTCGCCTGTTCTTCATCGTGGTTAATTTTTGCTTCATTTTGAAGAAAAACAAGAGTTTTGAGCTTGGACCCACCTTTATTTGATTGAACTCCAAGTTTGGTCATCTTCAAATCACGTTGAAAATGGTGAAACAGAAATACCACCCCATTATTTTTTCTGTGAAATGCTCTTTAATTATTCAAGAATATTAAATCAAATTATTATTATTAATATGACATCACTTTAAGAAATCAGGAAATAAAATAAGTTGAATTATTGAATTAATTATAGCAAACTAATAAATGAAAGTCATCATATATAATCGATTAATAGATCCTTAAAAGACCATCTTCTCTTGTAAGAACACATTCCTTGCTTAGGCTAAACAAGAAAGAAACAAGACAAAACACGAAAAACACAAAACCAGACGTAATGACATCATTTCAGCTAATTCATGAAAAAACAACCCTCATAGTCTTTGTTTCGTAGAATTTTTAATTTTGCACGTTTTTTTGTTAGATCTAGTATGACCTGAATTATAGTTGCATGTTCTTTGATTTTGTGATTTTTTTTTTAATTTTAGAGTATTTTTCCTAAGGGTTTTATTTATTTGTGATCGTAATTTAAGCACCAGAGAGACTGGTTAAAATAAAGTGCGATTTCTCAAGTTTCCACCGAATCGGAGATACTTAGATATTAAGGCAGACATTGAAAATGAGAATAGGATGTTGAGATTTCACATCTGAGTGTTTATTTTGGTGAAGATGCAAGAAACTAAAAGGGTGGAAGTCATTTTCTTCTACTGTTTATGAACTTCTTTTTTCTTTATCCAATCATCTATCTTTCGAAGAAGCTCCCGTGTCTTTTGCTGGCCAAGCGAAAACGTGGTGAACTCGTGACCAAAATAAGCAACTCTCGAATGAACAATTTTTGCTGCTTAAGCTTGCATTTCAAGGTAATTAATGAGTTACCTTGGAAAGAATGTAGTCTTTTGAGGGAGAACGACTAACTCAGCAAGAATCGTTAAAAAGATGGTCATTTTATTATTTAAAAATAGTGAATCAATAAAAAAATATGCAAAGCATGAATTTACCTTCTATAAAAATTTTTTAATCATTTTAAAATAGAATTTGAGAGTCGTCGATGTTTCGAGTTTTCGAAAAGATTGACACATATCATAGCTATATGGAAAATAATGTTGCCACTAGCCCATTGTTATCCATGGAAATCAGTCTTAGTAAAAATAAGGTCACTAACGGATCTGTGCACACTGTATGTTTGCATGTATGCAAAAGAAAGAAAAATGATAGTTCAAAGACCGTTTTATGATATCAAATTGTGCCCCTCTTACGGTATAACATAAACTCTCACATTTATTTGATATGAGTTCCCCTGCACTTTCCTTGATGTAGAAACAAAAGGCCAGGAGATTCTTATGGTTAGGGGTGGACAAAACCGGAGCAGAGGTGCGGTTTTAACTAGAATGGTGGTTTCGGTTTAGTTCGGTCTGATTTGTCCCACCAAATCAACTAGTTTCGGCTCCAAATTCTCAAGACTAGCAGTTCACTTTCAGGTCCATGGTTCTGGGGGTCAAGCACCATGAAATCAAATCGAATTGTGGGTAAAAAATAAATCCAAAAATCGGTTAAAATCTGATCCAAAATCGTAAAAAACTAGTTCATACCCAAGAAGATGACAAAAATTAGATCTAAACTTCGAAAACTCGATCCAAAACTATAAAAAATGTATATAATTTTTTTTTAAAAATTTGAAACTAAATTAGAATTGAACTGTAAAACACGATCGGTTTGGTTCCAAAATCCTATAGTTTCAGTTCCAGAATCTCACAGTTTCAATTCCAAAACTATAGAACCGTGGGTGACGGTTCAAGTTTTGATTATGTGATAAAATTAGACCGAACTAAACCGTGCCATGTCCGCTGCTTATAGTCTTAATAGTCTTCAGAGGGAAAATGAGAACTCATCAAGTAATAATGGAATTGGTTTTTCGTTAAAAGAATTAGTCATGTCTTACATTATTGTGGACATTCCTATATATGCTATGACTTCTAATGAACAATGAATGAATCAATCACCAACCTCACGCAATCTCCACCGTTTGATAGGGAATAGTGCATGCTATGTATTTGATCATAGAATAAGTCCAAAGTGGGACCTACGAATATACGTGGGATCCACTACTCTGCATGCGTGACACGTGTAACACGGGGTCCACTCCCTTCCACTGATGAGGAAAGAGGATCTATTATAAGCCATACAGCTCTTACACGAGGAAACCACAGTTTTTAGCCCTTCGCTATAAACCCTAATCCGTCCAGAAGGGTACCAACTCCTCTCATTAAATTCACATCTTCACTGTACTTTATTTCTAATGTCAACTTTTTCCTCTCTCCAGTTTCTCTCTTTCTCGCCAATGGCTGCAACTCTAAAACGCTTCTCCTTTCTCTCTCATCATCTTTTGACTAATACCCATTACTGATTTCTTACATAATTGGCTCGTATATCTCCTATCCCCATCTGTTTGGGCGAATGTGTTGGAGAGAGAGAGAGAGATGGGACACCATTTATGCTGCAACAAACAGAAGGTGAAGAGAGGGTTATGGTCGCCTGAGGAAGATGAGAAACTCATGAACTATATTTCAACTTACGGCCATGGCTGCTGGAGTTCTGTCCCGAAACTCGCCGGTATCATTTCTCTCTCTAGTTTACTACCTTTTTCCTTCAATCAGTACAGTTTTTTCAATCTGGGTCCAGGACTGCAAAGATGCGGGAAGAGTTGCAGACTGAGATGGATAAATTATCTGAGACCAGATTTGAAACGGGGGAGCTTCTCTCCTGAAGAAGCAACCCTAATAATGGAACTCCATAGCATACTTGGAAACAGGTTACAACTGATCATCACCCCCCACTGAATTATTATCAACTTTATACGTAAAACTTTATTTATTCATATAAACAGGTGGGCTCAAATAGCCAAGCATCTACCAGGAAGAACAGATAATGAAGTGAAGAACTTTTGGAACTCCAACATAAAAAAGAAGCTCATCGGCCAGGAACAGTTCCCTGCTTTAGCCAACTTTCCTGGTTTGCAAAACCCTAATGGTTCCAAGGAAAGCTTTTGGATTCTTGATGCAAACCCTAATTTCATCTTGACCTCTCCACAAGACCATCCATGTCTGCAAGGTAATTTTTATCATAATGAACTTCAATTTGATCACCAAGGCAGTGATGGCGTCAATTTACTTCATTTTATAACTTCTATTCCTCCAACATTACTTCCTTCTTCCTATGACCCCATACAACAATTGAGTCACCAGCCACATCCGTTCGATTCAAATATTGACGATCCAAGTTTCGAATCTGCCATTGATTTGGCGTTCCCATCCTTTGATCAGCAAAATCTACTAATGCCCACCATTTTTCCGACCTTCCGGGGCATAACTGACGGTAACCTTCATAATATGCCACATACATCGTCTTCTCAAGAACCCTATCCACCTAGTGGAGAAGATCCAAATATGACCACCAATCAAACAGATCACATTGATCTAGTTACGTCATTGTTGATCCCACCACCTTCGCCGTTATCTTCGTCGTCAGTATAATTTTGAAGCAGTCAGTTTGTCACAAACCCTAATATCTAGTGTGGGTTGGATGTATTGCTTATATAGAGATGCTTTTAAAGGAAAAACTTAAATGTTGGTAGTCCAATTCCAAGTTCTTGAGTAAGTAAAGGTTGCCCAAGTACTATAATTATATAGAATCTTTCACATGTTTGTTCCAGAATTTATAGTGCTTATCCTACTGCAGTCTCTACATTTGTATACTAGCAAAGGTAGTCTAACACTTGCTTTCTTTTTTATATTCCTCCTAGATGAACTCTCTCTCTCTCTCTCTCTCTCTCTCTCTTCTCTCTCAAGATGAACAATTTGTAGCCAATAAATAGGAGTTCAATAAAAGGAAAAAGAGCATCATTTTTTAATAATATCGCAGAGAAACCATTAAATGTTCTTCTCCCACGTTTCAACTATGAGTCTAATGACGAGTTAACAAGAAAACTCAGTTAAGAATAAGAATGAGATGTCACTCTGTTGTATTTTTCTAGATTAAGAAAGATAAAATACTCCCATCTGTTTGCATCTTGATATCAGATCAATTTTATTAAAATTAGCTTCATTGACATGTCAAATATCAAACGACATCAACAATTAAATTAAGTACACAATAGAAGCTGGAATTTGAACACATTAGGATCAAATTATAAAGCCTCCTCATATTCTTCAAATCGCAATCTTCAGATGGACAAGCTGCAGCTACCGGGTCGCAACAGTATGATTGTAACCAGCTGTGAAAATTTAGAGACTCAAATGATATAGTTGCTCAAAATTTTTATGGGTTCAGTATGAACCGTGGTTTGAACCCGATCCAATAATTTGGTCTTGTTCTCGCCATTATAGGAACCACAGCTAGTTTTGAAGGTAGAAGAATAGTAGTACGCCGCCGGTCAGCTCGCTTTTGAGTGCCCAAAACTCCAAAAGCCGAACCAAAGTTCCAAAAACCAAAAGTCAGGCTCATCTGGAGACCCGACCGTTCTGTTTGGGTTTTTAGAATTAATTTTTTTCCTTTTTAATTTATATTTTTAGAGCATGTCACATAATTCACATATATCTAATAACAGTCATGGGTAAAGGTTTTGCAAAGCCAGCATGCATTCAAGTTGAAAGTAATAGCAATAGAATTTAACACAAACCATTTCCATTACATGCTTTTGCCACAACCTTATGGCTGACATAACCCACAGTCCACAAACTGGCACTCTGTAAAACACGCCTATCCACATCATAGATGGGGAACCATCTGAACTCAAAAAGGCAAATCACAAAAAGGAATCAGTCGTTAAAATGAAGACCCACGTACACAAATCATCATACAAATCAATGGGGGAGGGAAGAAAGAACTAAAAATGTACACAACAGAAATATGTTGGATTGTGGTTTATTGTTCTCCATTAAGTGCAGTTGAGATCCAATCTGCTGCTGCCCAATGAGTGTCAGACTCAAAACCCGATAAGAATATCGGAGTGATTGCAACCTGTTTCTCCAATACGAGACAAATATCCATCAAAACTTGGAAGATCAAATGTACAAACAGGCGTAAACTTTCCAATCCCCCAAATTTTCAAACAGTAGTTAATACACTTAGTAGGAATCATGAAAAATGCAATAATTGCTTTTGTTGAACAGATATTATGCCAATTCATGATTAATTCTAGTGAAAAAATGAACAACAGACCAATACACAAGAACGTATGAGTAAATAAACTAACTAAAAGATACAAGCAGTGCCAGATGAATGTCTTGTCAGGAAATAAAGAGATGATTGAAATTGACTCGTATAATACTTTCATTTCATAACTAAAATACTTCCACTTTATAAACACAAATTTGGAAAAAATACAATAGCAACCTGCATCAATGCATTGACTTACATATCCACTTTCAAGTGCTCTGAATTCCAGGTCATCATCTGCATCATCATGCTGAGTGTCGACAAACTGCAAATAAATCCAAATTGCTTAAAGAAAAAAGCACAATAACTGCCACATATAGAATGCGCTCAGACACAAGTCATAGTTTCAGCATTTGGCCATTGCATAAAAGTGTTCGAACCACAAAAGGTATTCCCAGATGCTTCCAAAGTAATTCTTCGACTCATGTTACCTCTAGCCGGAAGTGCTTTTTCACTCGTTCAAAATCAGATTTTCTAGATGCTCCTGTCGATTCGATTTCCACATTCTTCTTCTGTGTAGTTAGACGGCGAGCCGCACCCTGTTAATTCAAATGTGTAAAGAGGGAAAGAAACAGCTCGAGGATTCTAGCAATTTTCTAGAGAAGAAATCTTAGGAAAGGCAAATGAGTTGGAACTCCAATGGCATATAACTAATAAAAGAATGTGAAATAAAAACACAATTTTTAGTTCAAAATACTACAGCAGCAGAAGCATCCCGACCAAGCTGCGCAAGCTGAAGGCCAAGGCTTTGTTGATTAGACATAAAATGTCCTGCAGGGTATCTATTAGTTGAAATGGCCTGCCACTTAAGAGTAGATCTCCACATACTTTGCTTTGTTATTTTAAATCCCTGACAAAGAAAACAAACACTACAAAAGATTAACCATACCAGTTTAACCATGACCTCAATGAGAGCAAAGAACACTAAATCCCAAAAGTATAAGAAAATTATAAAAGTTATTAATGAAAAGGTACGGCCTCATGAGAAAGTGAAAGAGTAATTGGAACCTTGTTTGATAAAGGTGATGTTGGGATTTCAACGTTTAAAAAGCAACTTTTGAGGAAGTTCCCCTTTCCAATGTCCCTGATTGCGGCATTTATCAAGGGTAAACAGACACCAACTGCATCCTTGAAATCACTTTCTTGGCTTTCATCCTTCCTGAAGTAGATTGTATAAAGAAAATTTTAATATTAAAAAAAAAAACCTAGAAATAATCTGGGCTCAAGGAATAAGATCAAATGCTAACCAATTCAGTGATATTGATATTGATGGCACGCCACAAATTAATGCCTCTCTAGCTCCAGCAACAACACCAGAGAAAAGCCTGGAAATTTTTCGGAGATTAATACAACTTTAGGATTAGAATAAGGTCTATAAGAGGATAAAATAATGAACATAATAAAAAGCACTAAACATAGATTCATCTTTCTTGTATATAGCTTGTCATTCACAAGCATTAATTAGTTCTAGCATCAATCCAAATAATAAAACACATTAAAAATTGCATCAAAGGCATTAGGGAACTCACATGTGATGGCCACAACTTGATCCCCTGTTTATTCCACTAATTACCTGTGAATCATACAATAGCTAATGTTTTTGCTGCCAAAACAAACTAAACAGTAGTATTGTGAGTAATATTTATATACTAACCAAGACAGGCTTCGTCCAAGAAAAAAGTGCTCCAGATAATGCTAATGAGACACAATCTACCGGCGTACCTAAGTAAAAATTAACAATGTTATTCATATGAATATCTAAAATTGAAAGGCAAAAAATACAGACTCCTGCCATAGGCAGTCGTAGAATGTTAAAAACTATGAAAAAAGCAAATCATGCTTAAACCTCAACCTGAGAAGTCAATAAATGAAAAGTTACAAAATGTAAAATCCAAACAGGACAAGTCTTAAGGAGGGAAATTCCTTATTAGTCGTACCTGAAACTTCATAAGCAGTGGCACCATTAATTTCAGCTGAACTAACAATAATAGTTTCCCCAACAGTCACGGAATGACCAGAAAGTGATTTGTCCCTACACCAGTCGGTTCAAATACTCAAAATTACAAGGCTATTCCAAGATTCGATGTCCATGCCAGACACGAAAGGTCACTAATTTCATATTCACAATTTGAATGAGAGTTATCTAGAAATAAATATACCAAAAAAAGATCGGAAGAAGAAAAACAAAAGTTCAATTTTAAGAGACCCACGATTGAGGAGCGCAGACATGGATATTGTAAAAGCCTTGGGAAACCAGAGCGTCAACGAGGAACTTAAGGCCAGGGGCCTCAATTCCATCGCCATTAGTAACCAGCACAATGGGTTTCAAGGAATCAGAGGCCTCCTCAGTAGATTCAGAAACGGAAGTTGAAGAAAGGTCGGCAGATTCACCAGCATCCTTGGACTCGTCGCGCTGTTCCGAGCCCTTCCGCCGAAGTAAGACATCCTGGAGATTCGAAACCAAGCCCGGAGGCAACTTGTTTTCCATCGGAGCAGAAGTCATAGTCAAAATCTTCAAAAAAAAACTGAAGAAAGCAAAATGAGAAATCAGAACCCTAGAAAGAAAAGAGAGGATGATAACAAAGCGCAGAATTTGAGACAGGGGATTAGATTGATGGATCGATAGACCGATTCAAACGGCGTTAGTGTTTAGAGAGAAAGTCTAGAGAGAGAAACAGAGGTAGTTTTATTGAAAAGTAACAGTGATGAGTGCTGGAAGAAGGAACACCATTATTCCATTCCTCCTCCCCAAATTAGTAATTAGCAATTACTAATCTCATAATCTTAACCACCCAATATCCACGTGTCACTTTCTCTCTCTCTCTCTCCTTTACCCATTAATCTGAAATTTCATTATCTTATCCAAACCCCGTCTACTCGACTAATATGTTCGAGTAACATCGTCTACGCGACCACCCGATCTTTGAAGGCCGAAACTAAAATTGATAGGGTGAAATTTTAAGGGTGGTGATTAATTCTTAAATAAACTCAATTAACCTGGTTTGCTTATGAAATAATTGTAGATTAAGGATACAAAATTAGTTGGGTAACAGATGATGACAGATTTGACCAAGTCCTCAAATTCATTTCCATAGTTTGACAATCTGAAGATAACAATTACTGGCAAAACTAGCATCCAAGATGACCCAATACTTCAATTAAATTAGACTCTGATCCCAAACTAAGAAGGGTTCTTTGATTATGAAAAAGTGTCAGCCTATGGAGTGATGACACGTGGAGTTAGAAAAACCATAACTGGTCCAAGCTGTCGTAATGATTGAAGTGGAGGAAGAAGAAGAAGAAGAAGATGGGTGATTCATAGATTCCTAATTCATTACCAGAAGGGATGGTGGGGGCCACGTAAAGTTTAAGCCTTTCACGTTCTGTCGTCATCTTTGATCTTTCTAAACCTAATGTCTTTTCCAGGGAATGGAAGCTACTCTGTGGTTTTAAAACCCACAGAGAAAAGATGGGCGTCGTTTTTGCTTTCGATTTTACCAGTTTCTTCAGTTTAAGCCATTGACGTACGGTTGGAGCTCCATGGATTGAGAGATTTTGAGCGTACAATCGCATTTATGAGCCATGAAGGTTGGGTAGGTAGACGCTGCAGTTGTCGACCGTACTCTTCTTGCTCTGATTTCATGTTCCAGCGGGGAAAGTTGTCGGCGGTGATGAGTCTGGGTCATGACTGTTGATTCTCATTTCTCAGCAACGCATAGCATAGACGAGAGTAGTGTCTTTCAAAAAGCAAACTAGTTCAAAAACAAATCTTGATTTGGGTGAGCAGAGAAAGACCAGTGAAGATGTCCTCCTCCACAATCATCCGCTGGATTAGACCCATTACAGAAGACCAATAACTCATTGGGTCGGCCGGCAGGGTCAAGTGCATAGAGATTTGGTTGAAGATTTCATAACCCCAATTTACCAGTCAGGTTTAACAGAAATTGAAAAGTTTGCAGCCTCTCACTTCCCAGTGCGATTTTTTTTACATGCTTAAAATCAAAGCACATCAGCCTCTCACTTCACTTTGCAATCTCGGGAAGCATTATATTATTTCTCTATGTCATTCTCTTTTATAGCATACTCAAATACTTCATTAACGGTTTGTTAAGGTACAGCAATTTTCGTACTCAAGATGTACAACTTCATCCATCCAACTCTCTTGATAACGATTAAGTTTGAGTAAAACAAAAGAACAATATGCTCGTTGTTATCATCCCTCAACCTGTATACCTCATGTAGGGCGATTTTGTTAAACGACTCATTGATCTCCAACGACTCCTATTCGTTGAATTTGACAATTTTTGAATAAATAATCGAGCAATTTGATATCCCGCTCAAACCGCTCTAGACACGCTTAATTTCTAAATTCCAGCGACGTATATCAGTTGGCGGTCGTTGCTCTTAAGTCGGAGCATCTTGTGACAACAGTGCCTAATTTGTCTGGTCTTGTGACAGACCTCTTAGTGACAGGACAACCTTTGGTTTAAGCATTAATTTGATAGTCATTTGACGAAATTTTGAGAATTTTGACGATTTATGGCTCGGATTTGTGAAATATTTTTGTTGATATTTGACGAAAACGATTAGGATTTGAGAAATCAATACGGAAATGATCAAAATTTGGGTGTAAGTCACAAGGGGTTGAAAGAAAAAGAGAATTTTTGATAGCCGAGGACGAGAATAAGGAGTTGATTCCTTATATAGATCGAGGGATACACCCCTCGTTATAAAAATAACCCATGAGAATGGGAGTCAACGCCTTGGATCAATCCCCTAATCTCAAACATCGAGTTTGAATGTAAGAGGCTAATTTGGAGTATTGACTCTAATTCTCGTCCCTTATTTTTATAATAGGGACTGAGCAGAGTGATGACCCCTTGTGCCCAAATCATGTGCAATGTTAGTGGAACGAGGGTATCTACTCTCATCTCCGATAAAATTTTCTATTAAGAGTTATTTCAAAATAAATTCATATTTTTAGATAAGTTCCAAAATTTGGGTATGAAAATTGATTTGTTAGATTATAGATAGGTTAAATTGATTGGATAAAATTTTTATTCCAGGTATTTCAAAATAAACTGATACTTGATTTTAACCCTTTTGACATAAACAGCGATGGCCAGGTGACTTTCAAGTATCAAGCTGCATATTGATTTTGATTTTGATTTTGATTTTGCTAATCTGCAACTTTCTTCAAGAGGAAGAAACTGAAGACATGGAGGTGGATGGAGAAGATGGTTCAAGACTCTTACTGGAACCGACGTCAACGACACTGTTCGGAAGAGGCTCAGGTTTCACTTCCGACAATCCGACAGTCTCACGTCGTCACGTATTGTTCGACGTCATAACCCCAGATGACGAAAAGGACTCCCAGACTGAGTTTAGGGTTTCGTTTGAAGTTATTGGGAAGAATCCTATCTGGTTGCGAAACGGTGTGGATGGAGAAATTAGGACTTTCAGGAGGTTTAGTAAAGGCGAGATGGCGCCAGGTGATTCATTCTCCGTGGCGGCGAAATCACCCATTTGGTTCAATCTGAAGAAAGCCGATGCGTTCGAACAGGCGGATGAGAGAATTTCATGGAGCAAGAGCGAAATTGGCGCGAGTTCGGGAAATGGGTTCGATTTCGAAGGTGTTGATGTTCTGGGCATTGACCCTGTCAAAGGTTAAATTATTTTAACCAACTCTGTTCGATTGATAACAAAAATTCGAAACAAAAACGACGATATTCAAATTAAATGGTTTGGATAATACCGAGAAATGTTTTGCAGCTTGTTCGACATTTCTGAGTAGGGTTCAGTTTGCTTTGCTTACAATTTTCCCTCCATTTTGACGCAGAATTTGGTTTCGTCATAATGGGACATGAATTTGATAGTTATACCAGACAAATCGTCCGTGATCCAAAAAAGTGGAAATGGTTTCTCGAGGAAACTCGGGAAAGTAGTGGCGACGACGACGACGACGACAAAGAAGTTGGGAAGAAAGAGAGGAGAGGTGCAACCAAAAAAAGGAAGAACATAATGGAAGACGACGATGATTGGAGAGGCGGTAGTGAAGACGATAAGGAGATGATTGCAAAGGCAAGGAAAGTTGGGACACCCAAGTATAGAACAAGATCAAAGGATGTCAGAAAAGCAGCCGGAAAAAGTAGCATCCAAAAGAAAACTTCCGTTATGAAAGAAGAAGAAAGTGAAGCCAATGCAAATGACGAGACGCTCGGAGGCTTTATTGTAGACGAGGATGATGTAGATGAAGAACAAAGTAACGGAGACAAAGAGGATGATGAGGAAGAGTTTACAGACATAGACGATGACGAGTGATCCCGAAGAGTGAGCTGAACAACTATATGACTATATGAATGAATATGTTGCTTTCATTTACTACTTAAGGATTGTTACATTTAAGGATCCAACTTACACTATAATTCATACTTGTTATGTACAATGAATATGTTCACATTCAAAACGTGCAATGATCTTTTAAGACTTGCCTGGCGAGATCCATAGCTCCACTCTTTTTGTAGATAAGATGCAGATTGTAAGCTGCTTCTCTACGAAGGTCGCAGAAACCCGGGTTTTGATCTTTGACTTGTAAATTTTCGCCCGGAAGTTTTGGAATTGGATAATCCTTCTCATAAGTTGCAAGCACTTTCTCATAATAGGACACTGCTAGAGATACAAGTCCAACATGGTGATACCCCCGTGCAATGTTGTACAAGGCTTCCTGCATCCATTTTTATACACCAATCAAATTCTCATTTTTCAGGCAAGAAACAAAATAACATGCGTTGACATGATCTCCACAACAAATACTAGGATAAAACCAAGGAAAATGGATAAAACTTGAGTTATTTTATAAAACTTAAAACAACCTTCTTCGCTTTCATTCCCTCCAGCAATTCAAAGCTACAACTGTCAAAAATTATTGTTTTACAAATTGCAAGTTCCTTTTGCTGTGGAATTTTATCACCAAAACCACACCTATGGGGTGTCATCAATACATTATACTAATTTAACTACAATTTGGAAATGCAAAAATTACTAGACATTGTGAAATGTATTGTAGTTGTCCATACCTGGCTGTTTTCACAGAGCCTCAGGTTGTTGTAGAGAAATGCTAAACCTTGCGTGACACACTGATGCTTGTTCTGAAGTCGGAATCCTAGAGCCAAATTGATCAAAGCAGTTCCTAAAAATGTTTCATATTTAGCCAGAGAAATTAGGATCACATCTCGACATTAAGCAACTGCGAAAAAAGAAAAATTCACTCAACAATGGAGAAAAGAGAAAAGAAAATATCACACCAACACAGAGATTTATCAAGGGATTATCTGGTGACAGCCTATAGGCTTCAAGATACTTTCTTGCAGCATCTTGATGATGACTGATCGAGGTAAACTGATGGCCGGCAATGACGTAAGGAGGTATAGAATCTTTGACTTCAGCTTGCATTCTATTTAGAAGCTTACAATGCCTTGTATCACGATTCTTCATTCTGTAACACATTCAAAAACTTTAGAGGCACAAACATGGATCTTTAAAAATTATACCTTCTGCCTTGACGACAAGTTTAGTCATCTTACAAATACATGATACAACTCTGTAGTTTATATAGTTCCTTCAAACTTCCTAGTTCCTACTAAAAGAAACACATAATGATGCACCAGAGCAATTAACATGAAAAAAAGTGCCTGATACCTTGAAGTTACTTTGTAATAACAATTCCAAGCAAGGGGACTGTATGGGTGGTGCTTCACAATATATTTTACGTAATCAAACCCATGCTTAGAATCTGTGGTTGTGAACGCCAACTCTGCAGATCAATTAAAAAAACGAATCACACGTGTTAGCATCTGTCTGAGATCCCCTGTTTTGAATTTAGAACAGTAGAAGATAACACCATCTTATAATGGATGAATCACTTCCATACAAGTACTTCATACAACAAATAATTACAGAATGCAATAAGTAAAATAAGGGGATATGTGAGGGTATGCATGATAGTTTGAATGGATGAGAAGTGAATATTTTTACAAAATGAAGAAGTAGTTAATCTATTTTAACTATAACCTAATATAATCGACGAAAAAAAACAATGTAGAATCACCGAACTTACGAGCGCCAAGAAAGGTAAGTTCTTCCTTCTTTTCAACTGACATTGAATTAAATGCAGACTTCAAAGTCAAACTAATTATCTCAAGAGCTTCAGAAAATCTTTTTAAGGAAGCTAATGCCTTGCACAACTACAAAAAATGCATGCAAAGAAGTTAGAATGACGAAAAGAGTCCTGGTCTCTGGAGAAGATTGATAATCACCACATTCACCATACAAAACTACATGGTAAAAAGATATATAAACTTGAAGGTTGAATTGAGGAAAGAATACTGACATCAACTATAAGAGAATGATATTCTTCGTCTTTCAGAATACTAGGCAAGGCAGGTTCTCTATGTACTTGTAGCTGAAAACATCACACATGAAAAGAAAACCATTCTCTTGTCAAAAAGAAAAAAGAAAAAACAGATCTTATTCATGAATATACAGAAATAATACCATTGGTTCATCATCTGATGAATCATCATGTTGCCAATCAACTCCATCAGCCTGAGCCTTCGCCATCCTTTCTTCTTTTACTCTTTCCATTTTTTGAAGCAACCTTTTAGCTCTTGAAGCTTTGGACCTAATTTATGCAATCATCAAACATTTTTACTCGTGTAATATTTAGGTAAGACGAAAAGTAGAGCTGTTAGCAAGCATAATATTTTTTAACTTTATTACCAGCACACCCAAGAAATAATTGAATGATACAAGTATGGGCATATGTGCATAAGCGCATCTTAATTTTTGTATCTCATAAAGTCATGCTTTTTAATGAAGTATTCAACCAACAAGCATTTTATAAAGTATCCAGCAACAGACTTGTGCAGTGAAGTTCTTAATACAGAAATTCTTCTCCATGCCTTTTTAATTTTTTATTATTCACATCACGTTCTTATAAAAGCCAATAGAACATAGGTTTACCCAACAGCAAACAGCCCTAAAAGGCCCAGTAACAAAATCCAAGAATATCTATAAACCTTAATCATGAAACAAGATGAACCATTGTCAAAAATGACTTCTGGAAAGTGAATCATATTTACACGAGGACTGATGTTTGTTTACTTCATTTTCAGATCAAACAAAGAAAGGAAAGTAAAAGAAAAAAGTAAAAGATCAAACAAAGAAAGGAAAGTAATTATTATGCCACGAGATGTGGATATTCATTACTTACAGATCTGCTTTAGGAGCTACTGGTCTAAATCCACGGAATAGTTGGCCAGTTTCACGACCATCAAGCACTTTTACCCTTTCAAGCAGAACTCTCTTCGAAAGCTTCTTTGTTACTTTAAACTAGATTCATTACCGAATATTAAATAAGTAAAGAGATTTATACTCTGAAAAAAAAATGTTTGTAAAAATAATTTTACGCAGTTAAATTGTTCATAGCCCAATTACCTTTTGATGAAGATTTTCAACATACAAGGTCTCGCGAATTAATGGACAGATAGCTTCGACAAAGTTCTCAACCATCCCCTTTGATCTATATATTTGAGAAAGCTTCAATTTTATTCTTTCATCAAGCCACCACGGGTTGGATGTGCCAGATTGTAGATCCGTTGAGTCTGGTTTATGCAGAAAAAAACAAAGAAAACTCGCTTAACATGGTTGCCAGACTTTTAGAGAAACAAAACAGCCATAACCCTTTAAATGGCAAAGATACCATTAAGAGTCGAAGGAGAAAGCAATGAAATAGCTTCAGCTTCTCTAGCTTCTTCTAGAAGAAGGGAAGCCAAATGTAATCGGGTAGGGATATTGTCCTCGAGAGTTTCCAGAGCTGCAATATAAAATATATCAGCCCCAACCAAGTGTCATCTACTTCTGTAAGAACTTAAATTGTAGTACCATATCAAAGCCAAGAAAGTGTGAAAAGACATCATATATTCTAGTTAACCGATGACATTGCCAACTTTGATATCAGAGAAATCAAAAGTAACTAAAATATAAAGTCCTTAATTTTAATTTCATTTCTAGGAAGCCAAATAAAATTCAAACATTTTCAAAGGTATGCCACCAATTTATATTCTTTTCATAGATGCATCTGATGTATGTTACCCATGAAATTATAGACCACATAGAATGAACCAAAACATCACCTTAATCACCCAAAAAGATTAACTAATAGTTGCTAAGAAGCTTCCCAAACCACAATCACAAAGATGTCTTATAACCAAACTGTGAAAAGGAATGATCTCATTCTTTATCAACCGAACTCTATACATCATCTTCTTGAACTTATATGATCCATCAACTTCCATTTTGTACTTGATTGATCCATTATTTCCATTGTCTTTTGTTGTGTTACTTTTTTGAATTTTGAGGTCTCAAACAGATAGCTTTGCAGTCTATCAATAATTATTTTATTTCTTTTAATCAGTCTCAGCAGAATTTTAATAAAAATGAATATCAAGCAAAGTAACAAATTTAAGATCAGATCTATACGGCATGTAATGCAATATTTTTTCATCAGACACTTAAATAATAATTTAGCAAAAGACTTGTCAAAATGAGACCGATATTTCAAGCCCTTTGCAACATAGAAAATTGAACATTTGAATATTTATCGATCTATAATATGCTAACTTGATATGATAAATTTTGACAAACCTTTATAAAAGTAAGGAATTGCTTTTACTCTTTCTTTCAATGATAAATAACACTGCCCGATATTTAGGTATAAAAAACCCTGTCAAAAAGAAAATCAACTTTAGAATTTGAAGAAAACTTAGTAAAACTCACATAAAGAAATGAAAAACTTAAACAATTAAAATGTTGAAAAATTACATTATCATGAGCATTTTCTTCCAGCATCAAATAATACTTCAATGCTAAGTTATATTGCTCGCGTTTCATCAATGAGTCAGCTACTTGAAGTGCCAAGTTGGAGCATTCACGAACAACTTCTTGATCTAAAACATTGAATAGAATCTAGATAATCGAAAAAACAGTTAGTATTAGTGTAATCTCGCACAATAATCAACAACAATATAATTCTGCACTAAAAGCAAGTATTCACTAGTAGAATCTTCATTAAGAATAATCTAAACGGCAAGGACTCAAGAAACTTTCCAATCCTCCTTAGTCATTCCAAAGAAGCATAAAACAAATTTTAAGGAACACAAAGAGAAATATAGAAAATAAGATAAACTTTCAAATGCACGAAAAAAAAAAGTCATAAGAGAATGTTACATCAACTATCCATAAAAATCTATTTCAAAAATTCACATTGGCATCTCATCCTACTTCACATGGAACTTCATGCCAAAACATTAAGCATGGAACAAACCTTGGCCTTCCTCATGTCCCCCAGATTAACATGGCAGATTCCTGCTTTGATTGTCAAGTCTGTAAGTAGTTCGCCCATTGAGCAGTTGACTGTGAGACCATGCTCAATATGCTGAATAGCCTTGCTATAATCTTTATTTTCCATGTATATCGAAGCAAGAAGATCAATCACACTTATATCAACATTAGTAGGATGACACTTGATGTAGTCTTCAAGAATGCAGACAGATCGTTCAAACTGTCCACATTTTTGGTATAACTGAAACAAAAGACATAAGCCACATTAAAAGAAATGCCATTTGCAGATAGATCATAACTAGTATATACTCCAAATCAAATTTACAACAATTTTAGAACCCTGTCACCTTCCAAATATATGCATCTAATTTATTGATCATGTGGTTTTCATAGATGAATGAGTGGGCTACTAGTTGACAGAAAAACTAGTCATAAACATCAAGCCCAACAGTAAAAAAGTTCATATAAGCAAAAAAGAAAGTAATTTTTATATAGTAATTTAACGGTTCAAAATAACTTAAACGCATGTGAGATTCAAATAAGAGTCCCTTCAAATGAAACAAAAGGAGGAAAGACAAATTCCAATAAAAAATACATTCAAACGAAACAAAAAGAGGAAGGACCTTTGCCGCAGTCTTGAGTGCCTCAACATTTTCTAGACAATTTTGATATATTTGATCATAAGACTCAGCAGCTTTCTGATGATCTCCTCGCTCAAGATAGACTGATGCGCGGTAAAATAATAATTGACTATCTTCAGGATCTGCCGCTATTGCTTTTGTAAGACAATAGTTTGCTTGATCAATATCTTTACGCTCACTGTTAGCATTAAAGATCCATAACAAACAATTTATGCTCGGAATTTTAAACAATTTAAATGTTTTTAAGGAGGACCTTCCCAACAAACAATGTATTTAAATTTTTTAACTTTGATCAATTTCATGTATAGATACTTCAATCCAAGACATTAAAAGAACTCCGAAGAGTAATAATCAACTACATAAAACAACTTTCTTGCAAAAGTAATCCTCCTCTTTACATTCGAACATGATTAAGCTACAAAGACATTTAAGTACAAGACCCTTATAACTTTTCATGTTGTAAACAGATTCAATAAGTACACTAGGTGTACTTCAAAGTTCAATAATCAATACCATCTCTGCCTAAACTAAAAAATGGCAACAAAGAAATTAGGGCATACAGCTATGATATTATCATAAATTTATTTTTATTAAACCAAATAAATTGTGAATTTTTATATGTTGACAATAACTAATGCAGAGAAACTGAAAAAAAAAAAAAAAAAACCATTAACCTTTAAGTTGGGTTTCAATTTTGAAGTATCCAGTTATCATATTCTATCCAATAATGATAATAAATGGACAAGCCTTACATAGACCAGGTAAATAGAAGTTTCCAAAGAGATGAATCTTTTGGCATTAGATGTGCAGCAAGCATGTAAAATCCAAGAGCTCTTGCATCATCCCCAAGTGCGCTGTATACAAGTCCAAGTGTATGGTATGAATCAGGTAAATCTGGTGATATCAAAATAATTTTACGTAGAACTGCTATGGCCTGCAACCAAAATATTTGAAGTAAACTCTCCAGATGATAGATGATAAGTACTGTGATAAAGATAAAGCTTAGTACAAATATGAGATTTTCGTCTCCAAGGAATGGCATGTATTATCATTTGGTTAACATATTCATAGTCTAGTTTCAAATTCTTGCTGTGGATTATCCTTTGGTTAACATATTCAGAACCTAGTTTCTAATTCTTGGCGTGGATTATCACTAGCTACATAGTGGGAGTTTTTTCTTTTTTTTTTTTTTCGTGGAGAAGCATTTAGAGAATTAAACTTCCTCCTAATGAAAATTTCTGACAGCTTAAAGAGGTTTTCAATGGAAGAAGGGGGGCTGTGCTTCCCCATCGTTGTTGTTGTCTTTGAAAGAGGAAGACACGCTAAGCATCTCCTACTTCATTGTCCTGTCTGTTTTTCATCAATGACATGGATTTTGATACTGCTGAGGACATGTTCAGTTGTGCCAAAAGAGGATGAGGTAAACAGTGTGATGATAAATCTGAGGCAAAGGGTAGTTCTATAAAGAAGGAAATGCACAACTCAGTGCCTAATTTTCTTTTTCAGTTGAATTTGGAATTCGAGAAACATGATTGTTTTTAACTTGAAGAATAATTATGTCAAAATTTATTTTGGTGGGGTGGAGTTATAGGCTTTATAGAAAATTGTGGTGGAAGCAAAACAATGTTTTAGATTTTTAGCACACATTGTACAAATTATTTCATTTATATACACAAAAAGTACATAAGAAGGCCAGAAGAATTAAACTACCTCTTCATAACAGCCTTGAGCATAACAAAGAGTAGCATAACCAAGCTTTCTAGTAATTTCACGGCTGAGTTTCTTTTTTGAACCTTTCCGTCGACCTTTCTTTTTAGGCTGCACACGTAAATAAAAATAAATTGAAATAGCCATATAACACGAACTAAAATTGTTGACAGACAAAATTAAAGTACTGCAAGCTGCGTAAAATGGTAACCTTTCTCCGCTTTCTTCGACCTCCATAATTCATGGCTTCCATTAGTTCTTCCATGCTGGCACTGGCAACATCTTCTATTCTCACCTTTTTTACTGCCCTATTCCATTTTAAACAGCATAGATAAGTTTAATAAATATCTGACCAAATCCCCCCTCCACAAAGTCAAAGTTACTTATTGTGAAAGAAAATTAATCTCCACATAATTGTCACTTTTAAAGCAAAAAACGGCAGGGGGCCTCTCATGAAGCAATGATGTCATCCATTTATGGAGTTGAACAATGAAATTCTAAGCTCCCATATAATAAGTATAAGACAATCAAATCACAAAGTACTATTAATGATTTCCTCGCGGAAGAGACCAAAAAAACTAAGTTTACCCCTGGTTATTGGCGAGCGCTTTTCTCTTTTTCTCAGCGAGGGCTTCATACTCCAGGCGCTCAAATTCCTTATACGGTTGGACTCTATTAGTAGTTTCTTCAATAAAATCAAAAGGATTTACCCCTTCCTTGAATTTGAAAGTATAACCATCTTCATCTTCTTCATTTTCTTCTCCTTCTTCCACCTCATCCCCCACTTCTTCTATTTCTTCCTCTTCTTCTATTTCGCCTTCTCTGTCTGTTTTCTCCACACCAACTATCTCCTCACCTCGTTCCATACCTTAAAAAAACTTGTGCTTATTTTCCACTATTCGTAAAAAACTTTGTAGAATCTTACACACTTAAAAACAAAATAAAGATAAATTCAACAATAAATTTAATTTCAAACCCAATAAAATAAAACTAACATTAAATTAAAGGATTATGTCAAATATTATAATCACCTCTCTCTCTCTCTCTCTCTCCCTCTCTCGGCACTTGACTCCCTCTCGGTGATTTTCCCCTCAACGTTTGGAACAAACCTTCTCTGCTTTTGGTGTGGAAGAAAAACAGTGTTGCCGAATTTCACACGAAACTCTCCCCTGCAAATATGGGATTTTCTCGACAGAGATTTCGGAGGAGAAACTACCAGAGCTTCCGAATTGGTCGGAGATTACAAAGGACGAAATTGAAATTCAGGTATACAAAAATTGATTACCTTTCATTCTCTTCAAAAACCTAGGTCGTCTAACTGTTGTGTTGATGGCTATTTCCGATGCGGCTTCGAGAAAAGGAGAACTCGACGAATCCTCGGCGCTGTTATCGCCTTGACGGTGGTCGGAGTGAGCGTCGGCCGAAGGTAAAGAATCCGACCCTTTCTCCTCTGCTATGCTGGTAAGAACTGGAATGAAATTTGAATTCTGACTGGTAGTGGAATCTCCACCGGTTGTTGGAGAAGCAGTGGCGTGCGTGAACAGCGCCAGAATGGCAACGCCTCATTCGAGCTCCTAATTGCAGCGATGGTTCGAACTATGGTCCCAATAGGACCATAGATCCAATGTTGGGATGGGCTGTAGCCCAACCTTTTAGTTGTGAGTTACAGCCCAACCCTTAAAAAGGGTAGAGATTTATTCTTTTGGGCCGGGCCCTGCTTCTCCTGGGCCCTTTATTTTTAACCTGTTATGGCCCAAGGTTAATATATTTCCAGAACCCTTATGGGCCTAATTAACAGACCTGAGTTGGGCCGATGACTAGCTTTATTGGAGCTCAGTTTTTGGATCTGTTTTTGCCCAAAATTTCATTTTTAAATCTATTAAATTATGGGCTTTTTAAAAGTATGAGAAATTGGGAATTTTAAATGTATAAAATTATAGGATTAAAATTTTGGATTATTTAATTAGAAGAAATTGGGAATTACAATTTTATCCCAAAAGAAATTTATGATCTTATTTTTAATTATGTGTCCAAGGATTTAATTAATTTTACCCGTTTTACGTGATTATTTTATTTTATAAAATAGTTGATAAATCTCATGTTAGTATTTGTTTTATACATATATAATTTTATGTACGTTTTTATTTTCGTGGCATGAAAAACTAACAGACTGTGTCGTGCCCCTACACAGAAAATACTTAAATCTGATCAGTGTGTTTTTATATAGCGTTTGTAATTACTTGGTATCGATGTTTTTATTACACTGTATAAAACTGTATAAGATATGATATGCACGAAGACTATGAGTGACTCCATTTTGTTTTAAATTTTAATTTATTATTAAAATTTTAAACTGAACATAAATACTGAAAATAAAATTCACATTTATTGAATTTAATCCACTCAGCACAACGACGTACATTTTATAATATAATGAGGAGGTCGGTCAAGTGCAGGCTCGCCCCAGTGACATATTGTATATGGCCGTCAACAAAAACAAACAAATGCGACCAACAGCATTGACATTCTAGTACCAGTAACAAACAGGCTAATGCTATTATATAATTCAGCATGCAGAGCAACTTTTATGGATATAGCAAGCTTCTTGCTTGTACTGATAAAGCGGCAACAACGATATTCTATCTTTATAGATGACATGTATTTAGTCGAAAAACTCATCATCATCCTTACTTCCTCTGCTATTTCATAAAAATTGAAGCAAAGTAAGTGGTTTTCAATTTTCGTTGTGATTGCACCAGTCTGAATCATTGATGTCAAGTTTTTCAGTGTTCTCCGTATAATATTGTTCACTTTGGAACAGAGTCCGTAAGAATTTATTTTTGAGTTTATAGTTCGAAACGCGTTATACTAGGTAGGAGGAAAACTCTATTTATATACAACACAATTTTTACTCTTCCAAGTGACATGAGATTGTGCATATCCACTAATATGGGCTAAGCTATCAGAATTAACAGAATTTTATGTCGTTCTTGAGAAACAACATGTTAGGGCCTAGTCTCGCCCCGAACCGGATCCCAACAGATCAGGATTCCCGAGGTAAGAAATTCAAACCAACGACGACGATCTAGTCAACTAACAGACGTTCCCTAAGTGGAAATCTTCCCACACAATCCTACCCGACATCCTGAATTAAGATATCATTATCAATTCAATCCAACCAAAATACATATTTCATAAATTGAAATATCCACATCATCTAAGTATTCTCTACGTCAACATCAAACTCATCATCTTTTACATCAAAATACTCTAGTGAAAACGTAAATAAAATAAATACATAAGTCAGTCATAACATGTGATTTTACAACTCAAAGTCTTATGCCTCATTGTATATTGTATCTTACCTTGGTTTCTCCAAATTAGTGAACGTGCTCGCTATCTGAAAAATATAAATATCCACGAAATGAGTCATTGACCCAACAAATAAATCTAACGACTAAAACAGTTAGTCCAAACAATATCTACGTTATCCAGACCCATACATCATCCTCCGCCTAATCATGATTATTTTGAAATCATCTTAAATCAAATATTTATTTTGATTTAAAATTTATGTCATTTATATAAAAATGCACGTAGGTTCGTAATTCAACCGTTTAAAAATCCATCAATCACGTTTTAAAATTGTTTTAAGCAAATAGATAAATTCAATGCATTTAAATAAACATGCACTTCAAAACCACTCAACTACAGCAATTAAATAAATCCAATGCAATTAAAATAATAATGCAGATATTAAAATTATTTCTTTCGATCAGATTTTCAAAAAAATCAATTTTTGACATTTAAATTGATATGTCAAAAATACAATTTACTCTAATCAATTTATATGACCATCACAAACCTACATGTTTTCTAGGCTTTCACCGGTAGGACTGTAGTACCCAGACATTGTTTTCCCGCGAGGTTTAGAGACTTTCAACCCAAGAAGAACGTTATATATAAGACCCCTAATATTTTCATAATCATACTTATCACATACGAAGAGGCGAGACCAGCTCAGTAGGTTCTTATGTTACCACCGCTTTCCTTTTCACTCCTTCCTAAATGTCTGCTTTAAAAACAGTTGTAAAGCGATATTATGCATGTACAAAACACGCACTCACCCATGAATTTGATGTTAAAATTCAATATGCTCAATACAAGAACGTAATTTTACAAAAATGTTATGTTTAACAATTTAAAATAATCGAATTTAAAACTATCTTTCTATAAAAATACGATTTAAATAACATTTCATAAAAATCAAAATTAAACAAATTATTTTCACAATTCATATTAATTTGAATTAAAAACAACATCCATTTAATTCAATTTACCCAAAACATTATCAAATCTTTACTTCAACATCCAATCAAATCTATTCTATCTACATCCAAGACAGTAATTGAAATCTATTTCCACCGATCAATGCAATAAAATCTGAATTAATTATTCTAATTGTTAGAGATATTTACCGTACGACGGTTCCACTTCTTTTCTCGAAATCTCTGCCGGCACTAACGATTTTTACTCTCGACACGTTGATCACTTTACTCCAAAGGACGGATTGGGGATTCACACGTCTACTCCCTTTTTTTCCTCTTTTTTTTTTCTCGATTCACTC
Source organism: Begonia peltatifolia (assembly GCA_022433055.1). NCBI lineage: Eukaryota > Viridiplantae > Streptophyta > Magnoliopsida > Cucurbitales > Begoniaceae > Begonia > Begonia peltatifolia. The sequence goes on along the minus strand of CM039519.1, from coordinate 26,766,543 downwards.
TTCTCGCTCTCTGTAACTTCTCTCTCCTCTCTTCATAAACTTTCTCTTTGTGCTTTTTAAATTTCTCGCCACGTAAACATCACCTAACAGCCACCTTCCCCTCTTTTGTCTCTTTTTTTTATTTCCTTCTTATGTTCTCTAATGTAAAGCACAAATTAATGCCACATAACCCAATCTGCAACAGTGATTAATGCAAAATTACCATTTAACCAATTTTATCCTTAGCAACATACCACTTATCCTTAACCTTTTGAATATTTACCAAATAACCGTGATTAATTAATCCTTAATTATCATTATTTTTAATCTAATCTCAATTAGATTAATTATAATCTATTAAAATTTTAATCTGATAAAAATTAATTTTATATGTTTCAATTGAACAAGGGCGATTGATCGGCTATACTCAGCCAATCGATCGGCTACGGTGAAATGTCGAACCCCTCATATATATATAAGGGGCGATCGATCACCTGTCAAGGGGCGATCGATCGGCACCTACACTGCCGAACTCGTTCATTACTTACAACAACCAATCGATTGCCCCAAATTCCGTGATCGATTGGTACCCTCTTTGTCCGAACTCCTCTTTTTCTTCATTATTTTGGCGATCGATCACCCCCCCTTCAGACGATCGATCATTTTCCCATCCATTTTTTCCACTTTTCCAAAAACGTAAATTTTTATCCTCAATTTGCATATTTTTGTCCATACAATTTTATACACGATACATTTTACATGTCTTTCAACCAAAATATCCTCAAAATACAATTACAATTAAGTTCTATAAATTTCAAATCGTTACACAACATGACCTAAGAACTTCACTTCTGTCATCCAAAAGTCACATTTCTCTCACTCTGCAAATAGTCGGTGTTCACGCGACGTCTGCAGGACAATTCTTAGATGCTCCATATTTTTCTCACGAAACTTAAAATATATTAAAATATCGTCGATGAACACCACCACAAATTGATCAAGATAAGGCTGAAGAACTCGATTCATCAGGTACATAAAAGCTGTTGGTGTATTAGTGAGTCCAAACGAAAGCACCAAAAATTCATAATGCCCATAGCGAGTACAAAAAGTTATTTTAGGTATATCTTGTTCAAGAATCTTTAATTGGTGGTAACTAGATCTCAAATCGATTTTCAAGAAGTGTTTTGACCCTTCCAAGCTGATCAAATAGATCATCAATTCTTCGTATATGATATTTATTATTGACAGTCACGTGATTTAATTTTAGATAATATATGCATAACCGAGTGAATCATCCTGCTTCTTTGCGAATAAAACTGGTGATCTCCACAGTGAAATACTATTCTAAATAAAATCATTTTGTATCAAATCATTTACCTGGGTCCTTAACTTACTCAACTCAGCAGGAGCCATGTGGTACGGAGCATTTAAAATTGGAGCTGTGTTGGACACTAAATTGATATTGAAATCAATCTCGCAGTCAGGTGATAACTCAAACAAATCCTCAAGAAAAACATCAGGGCAGTCACATACCACTGATAAATCAAAATCGTATCTGACCGTAACATGGTTGTCGCTAATAGCAAAAATATTCTTGTATAGCTCCAATCTCCTCCGACCCCACAAATAAGTTCGTAAAACAGAATTAACAGGGAACATACAGGCATTACATAGATGTACCAAAATCTTTTCATTTCCCAAAATTAAAGGTTATACTTCTCCAATAACAGTCAATTACTGTCTTATAAAAGTTTAACCAATCCATACTCAGAATCATATCGAATTGATCCATAGGCATAAATATTAGGTCGATAGGTAACTCGTGTTCATTAATCATGATTGCTGCATAACGAACAATGATATTTATCTCATATTTCTTGTTCATATGAATACTTAAAATAAGTGGATTATCAAGTTTTTCTATAATTACACCTAATAAAGCATGAATAGTAGATGTGGAAATAAACGCATGTGTTGTTCCAGCATCAAACAAGATATGCATCATAGTATTAAATAAGGAAATCATGTCATCGATGACACCTTGGCTAGATAGATCAAGAGGCTTAGACCCTCTAACTGTATAAGTTTAGCCAATCATCTTTTTTCTTTCCTATTTTATCGCCTCTGAATTCACCCCTCAATGAATTAGAGTTAGTACTAGCTATATGATTTGAATTCACAGCAATAGTAGTGTTTGAAGCAAAGCTCTGTTGGTACCCAGCATACCTTTGAAAGTTGGTAACAGAAGGTTGATATTGATGTTGATAACACTGGTTTTGACTCAAAAATCTTATGTTACCTCAAAAACCATGTCTACTAAAAGTTGTCTGATAAGGTGCTTAGTTAGTTTGAGGTTTTTGATGAGTGGGCCAATTCTTTCTCAAGTGTCAGACTGTCCACAAGAGTGACAAATATATGGTCCTAAACGTCCATTAAAATAAGGTGCAGCACTAGAGGATCTGGTAAAGTTATCTTTATTATGATCTTCACGATTTTTCTCTTTTTTAAAGTTTTTCTTGGTTATCTTGCTTCCCACAGACTGATCATTCTTCACTTTCTCTTTGTACACATCGAACTATTATTCTAAATCTGCCTCAACACACTGATCAACAACAACTATCTCAGGAAGAGAATTGAACGCAAAATCGGACAAATGGTGTTTGATCTTGGACCTTAAATTTCACCAGCATATCTATCGGGTCCATGATACAATACACTAAGAGAACTCCATAAATTTGACATAGTATTCTAGTATGGTAAGATTTTCCTGCTCTAAATTGTGATACGCGGTGATCATCTTCTGGCGATATTTCGCATTGCAATATTTTTTTCTTAAAATAGTTTCGAACTTGTCCAAGTCATATCCTCCAAAGGGTAGTCCAATGTCATAGACCTCCCCCAGACTTCAGTCATTTTCTTGAATTGATAGGTTTCAAATCTAATCCAATATTCTGTCAGAGTTCTCATAGCTGTCAGCTTCTTGATAATTATACTTGGTCAATTCTCTGCTACTAGAGGGTTAGCATCGCCCACAAACACTGGTAGATTCATTCGCTCTCACTGCATAAAGTAATTCATGCGGCGATCCTCTATATCCTGATTGTTGCGTCCTTGTGATATATTTTGTAGCACATCTCTCAGAACTATGATTGGATTAGTAGGCTGCGATTCAGTTGATTGTGCAGTAGATGTCGTAGGGGCACTTGGGAGCATTTAAAAAAAATGAAAAAATAATTTATGTTTTTAGGTTAGAATATGTTATTTTGTACTATAATAATTCTCGTATATTATCACATCATCTATCTTACAAATGTCACTTTTCAAGATGTGAACCTAGTTTTTGGTACCAAAATTTTTGTCGCACCCCAAATGGGATCCGAGACAGAAAGATGAACGACTAATCCAAAAATCGAGTCAAACTGTCCAACTCTTAATCTTATTTATTTGAAAGACGCGACAATAAATTTATAAATTAATATAAAGCCAAGGCCCGAAACACGTGAAATACACAAGTCCAACAAATAACACCAGATAATGTGATGATATATGTCTAAATAAAATTACATAATGAAACAATTAGAATAAAGTTTACAATTTCTTATTAGTGTCTAATCTTAAAATTTATAATAAGTTCTCCAAAGAAAGATTTATTTAAAAAAACTTCTTGTAAAGAGAGTGCTCATGAGCCGATAAACTAGACCTCTTCTTGATTGGATCCTAAAAAAATAGAGGATTGGTTTGGGGTGAGTCGACTAAACTCAATTGGGATATAGTTTATTCTCAGCATTTATAAAATGTTTATACTTATACTCAACAATTAATACAGAATGGTACATAAAATAAATTAAAACTTAACTATGCTATTTTAAAAGAAATTCAATGAAAATGAAGTCTCTCATAAATTTCGAACACATTAGGCCATTGGCCATGATTTAAAAAAAAAAAACAATGACACTTGGTGGTCGTAAGCCACCCAATTGATCAGATTTAAGACTTCAAGCCCAAGGACACGACTTTTCAACTATCTTATTACTTCAAGTTAAATCACATTGTTCACATCAAATGATGAAGTATGCAATTGGTAAAGATGTGAATAAACAATAACACGAAATTTAATAATCATTTATACTAAAAATGAATTTAATTATTAAATTAAAAACAGTGTTTAATCGAAAATAAAATGAACTCCTACCTCGTGTGGATTTGCAATAGACTAAAACCTGATAAATTCAAGAGTCCAAGTCAATGAATCCACATTTTAATTCATGAAATATTTATAAAGGGAGAGAGAAAAACTGTACAGGTGACAGGTTAATGAGGAAATTTTTTTTTTTTTTTTTTACCTTCTCTAGAGTATAATGTACACTTTTAGAGTTTTATTTTTCTCTCACCACTTCTATGATGGATTTAACAATCGCCAATTCAAATGATGGATTTAATAATCGCCCGTTTGTTTTTTCTCCGATGAGAAAAAAAGATATATAGAGAGAGAGAGAGAGTCAACAAGAAACAACAAAAATTGCATAATCGACCGCGAGAGGGGCCGAGAAGAGGAGCATTAGGTAGAAAAAGAAGAAGGGTGTTGTTACCGGGGCAACACAAATGAGAGGAAAATAAAATAATTTAATTGGATATTTAAAAAAAATAAATTATTTAATGAAGTGGATCCATAATAAAAGGGTAGTAGCTATATTATTACTTAAAAATTGATGTCATCAAATAAAACAACGATGTTATAGTGTAATTTGAAGTATTTTTTCTTTTTACATAGTGCATGTCAACCTAGTTAGAATATATCTAAAATATAACGATGTTATTGCCAAATATTTGTGAAATAAATTTTTTTATCGGGTCATCTAAAAATTTTTTTTAAATATATGTTATTTTATATATTAATAAAATAAAATTTTCAATTAAACGACTAAAGAATATGAATTACACAAATTTTAAATAACTACTGGATAATAAAAAATAATTATTATAATCTTAATAACTAAAATTTTAAATATATATATTTTATTAATATTATTTGAATGTTCAAATCACGAGATTCGCCTCGATTAGTTTAACTTATGATTCGCAAGCTAAATCGGGTTAAAAAATATTTAAATGCTTCGATAAATTATATTTTTCAGGTTTGTTTGTTTAGTCAATTGTACAAAAGATGCAACTATGGTAAAGATAACAGACGGGATGTAACTATTGGTTGTCTAAAATTGCGCGTGAATTTTGGATGGAATTGGAACCGAACCTAGTCGGGTTTAGTTTTTGCTAAAATAAACGGAAACTGAATCAAGGAGAACCTTGGTTCCGTTTTGGTTTTCAATTTCGATTGGGCTCGGTTTGGGCTCCCTTTTTTTCGGTTTTGGGTGGGTTTTCAGCAGCAAATACGGGAATTGCATCGGGACATTTTGTAATCAGCTGCTCTGCAAATCTGCCATCTGAAGCGGTGGGTGTGCAGTAATGGGATTTGAGTCGATTCTCGATTAAGTCGAGGACTGGAGATAGGTAGATCTGGATCCATTAACAGAAGAGAAACTGGATATATAGGAGAGTGAAATACGAGTATGAGCAGAAGAAGAAATGGGAAAGGGGGGAAGAGAAAGAGCCAGAGAAGTCGAAGTCATCAGTCATCAGTCATCCCTGTGGAAAACATGGTAAAATTGGAATACAAGTTCCAACCGTATATAACTTGAGAATGTACGGTTAGTCGTATGTTTTTGCTTATTGAGATTTATCAATCGTAGTTTTTGGAAGAGTAATTGATGATTTTGGTCCACTCCAAAACTGAGTACAGTGAAAATCAATTTATTTTGGCGTTCATCATGCTCCATGCGTTGAGTTTGGTTATGTTAACACTTTGAGATCCATAGTTGAAGGCAAACAGATTGGCTGCTTCTCCAATCGCCAGTGTGGGATAGACTCTTGCCGTAATACAACCCTTTCCTTCTCCTCCAAAGCTCTCCACTATGGACTGGTCGATCTGTTCATCAAAATTTTACACACCCATTTAAAGTTCTTCTTTCATGACTAACATTTAAGAAAGCAGACTCACCAAGCTTCTCAGAGAGAGATCCTCGCGAACTGGGTCTACGTTCAGGAAGGTGCCGTACGTAGTCTTGTCATTATTCTTGTTCAGGGAAGACCTGCTTTGGTCACTGCACATCAGGACGACGTAGTTCTGAGAAGCTTTGAAGAGTCTATAGAAGACTGCGGTGTACTCTTCCAGGGCATTTGATGCCAGAGCAAGCAGCCCAAATGGGCCAACGCCGCCTTGCACCGTCGCGCCCTTTTGGCTGCATAGCTGCTGTGGGTCTGTCCAGGTAGGATCAAAAGCTTCCACCCTTTCCCAACTGGTTACCTTAAAAGAAACCTCTACGTCCGCCTTCGCATTTTCAAAAGTAATCATCAAAATTCAAAACCCATCTCCTCTTACATAGTTTGTTGTTGTTATTTTTTTTTTTTATATTCAAATTGAATCACCTGAGCTGCGCTGACTCCATTGATTTGAATCACTTTTCCTGAACCAAGCTCTGTCCTTGGTAAGTTGAAGTGTTTTCTGCGAAGTTTTTGGATCTCAACGATGGGCCACTGGAGCAATTGTTTTCCTGAAGCATCCAGCCAAATAGTCCTTGGAATCGACTGGAAGAATGGCAGAAACTCCGTAAATATTACTGTGCTTAAGACTAGAATCGTTAGTCTACTGCTAAGTTGATTACCTGTAGACCAGACCAACCCTTCTTGATATCATCATCGACACTTGAAGATTCCTTAATCCAACCCCACAAGATTCTCCGGGTTTTAGCGCTGTCGAAGAAAGATTTGGAGGCGTAAAATTTGCCGTAATCAAGTCGCGAGCTATTGGATCCCTCCACGGAGCCACTATCCGGGGTGAAGACATCCTCGTCCAGGTTATACGTTCCAATTGTGTAATGGTCGTGCTGAGTGGCACTCAAACTCGTCTTCAACACGTGTTTGGTGTGGGGCCCGTTGTATGACGTGTCAACACCGACTCGAGAGTTGACTGAAACTGGGAAAAAATCAGGGCATTCCCACATTCCAGAGTTGGGGACAGAGTGAAGGGGCCGGTCGGCTTGAACCCAATTAAGGAAGTCCTTGCTCCGGAACAGGATAGCTAATCCTTCGCTTCCAATAATGACCCTCCACGTTTTATCGGGGCCCACCCAAGCTGTACTGGGGTCACGAAATGAGGCTCCGCTGATTCCATTCTGGGGAGTTGGCTGCATTAAAGGGTTTTGAGGTAATTTCACCCATTCTCTAAGAAATGGGTCCAAGTCATTCTTGGGCAGAGCCAGGTTCTGAACCTGATTATTCTGTGCATTAATTCCGGTGTAGAGAATTGCCGGTTTTCCATCACCTAAAATCGTTGCTGAACCGGACCAACACCCATTTATATCGGCCGGCTGTGATGGATAGATGGCAAGCTCCAGTGGGACCCAATTGATCAGATCCGTTGAAGCAGAGTGGCCCCACACAATGTTTCCCCAAACGGCGCCGTTTGGATTGTATTGGTAGAATAGATGGTACATCCCCTTGTAGATCATTGGTCCTGCATGTATAAAACCAGAGCATGGATAAAATAAGCACTACCTAGGATATGATATTCTTACATCGGATATGATATTCCCATATTGTTAATAACGATTGTATTGGTGGAACCTTACCGTTAGGATCTGATATCCGACCAAACCCATTTCCAGTGGCCGTTCCAGAGCGAGAGCATTTCAAGCAGAAGGCGAAAGAACAGAGAAATAGTCAGAAATGAAGAAATAAACGCTAGAGCGAGAAAGAGAGGAGGAGGAGAGAGAAGAGACCGTTCATCCAGTTCTGGCGAGGTTGGAAGTGATAGGAAGTTCTGTAAGGTTGAGAAAAATTGCGGGTGGCTTCCAGGCTGAGCAAAAGAGAAAAGAAGAATAATAAGAGCCAGAGTGAGGAGAGAGCCGCCATAGCCATGGTTAAACGGAGCAGGAGAAAACCCTCTGTGATCCCACTTCTTTAAATACAAAATCAGTCTCCGGTGTTAATCAGTCAACAGTCAATCCAACCCCTTCTTTGGTTTATGAAATATTGATTACCCACAACGAAGAAAAGTACGTTCTTCGAATTTTGCCGGAAAAGGGTGGTTCGTTGTTATATATTAGACCAGACTACAAGTCAAGTCGCCGACGCTGATTAAATGAGGAAATTGGTCGGGTGTTGTGACGACTTATTTGCATTCAAATGAAGAAGAAACCCATGTCCTGAAATTCTGCTCTGTCAAATCTGCACTCGTCCACGTTTGAATATTACTAATTCCAAGTTCTAGTAGTTTCTAAGTTTCATCTTTTTCTTCAATTGGATTTTAGATAAACCTACACTTTCTGGGTCAATACCAGATCTGAAACCGTCGATGTTCTTTTGGAATCTCTAATGTTTTTCGGAAAATGAAGATCGTGTTGATCCAGGCAACAGAAATGAGATTGGTTGCCACTGCTTTGGCCTCCAGAAAAGAAGATAAATCCTGCAGAAAATCCAGGTTTTATTTAAGGCAATAGTTGATGCTTTTAGTTTAAACCTAAATTTCTTAAAACGAGAAGAGAAGTTTGATATTTGAAACAAGTGTTTGGATCTTGCAAGTTATTTGAGTTGATTTGAAAATGGTACAACATTTCTGCGAAGCTTTATACGTCCCTCTGGTCTGATGAACAGAATTCAAAGCGTTGGATTACTGGCTGTGTTCAACGCAAGAGATGCGGTTGCTGCCAATGTGCAGTGACCTGCTGCCAATGTTTCTGCACCAAACAAATGATCTGTTCCTGTTCTAGAGAGAGAGAGAGAGAGAGAGAGAGAGAGGGAGTTCTCGTACGCTTTGTTGGATAATGATAGATTTTGTTGGGTGTTTTCTTTGAAAACTCCAAAATTTGTAAAACTCAAAAGTCAAATTTAAAAAACCCACGTGACGAGGCCGATGTATACAAATCTTATTGGTCAAAATAACTTTTTGTTGTTTAATTTGATGGAAGTTAAACCTAATGTAAAAAGAAAGGAGAAGTGGACTTCTCTCTCTACCAGTTTTACGATAGTTTTCCAACATTATCACTGAAAATTAAAATTTAAGAGAGAGAAATTAATTTATTGAATCATGGATGAAGGTAAGTTATTTTGTCTTTTGATTATACTTGTGAAAATCAATTGTTCAGGATTATGGTGTTTTTAATTTTTTAAAGAAAATTAAATTTTAATTGACAAAATCTTAATATGTTTCATCACCGTGTTTCTCTTTAATCAAAATTATTGAAAACATGATGAACGTGATATTTTGAGAAAATATGACGAATATGTGATATCAGAGCATAGATTTAGAACACTTGATTTTTCGTTATAAATTTATTAATCGCATATTTATCCGCTGCCTAATGTTTAGCAATTAAAAGTATGAATTTGGATTATAATTTTTTATCGCAATTACTATTTACTGATTACTGTTCATCACGATTACTGTTCACGTGGTCAGTTACTGTTCACATTTGAAATTATGAAATAATTCTTGATATTTGAATTATTTTGTTTAATTGTATATATAACAATTAATTTTGTAATTGTTAATTATTGAAAATGAATTAAGATATTATTTATATTTTTATGATAATTTAATTTGATATCTAAGTTCTGATAATTTGTTAGTCAAAAGAAATTTTTTTTTCAGATATTAAATTAAATAAATTCAATTACTAATGTTTTATGTAATGCTTGCTAATGAAATGACATGATGATGATTAGAATTCTGACATGAATACGTTGATTTTCATTATTATAAAATATTATGAATCGCCAAAAGGTTGATTGATTATTTTGTAATTATGAACATAATCGTAGTAAATTAATATGCTTTGATTAGGTGTGTTTAGCATATCAAAAGATAATGAACATGTCTATTTTGAGTATATTAGTTGCCAATTATACAAAATTAAATTGAGTATCGATTATATTTATTATTATATATTGTTATGTCACCCAAATGAAAACTTCAATATATATTTATGATTATTTGATTTTATTGTTACTCAAAATATTAATGTATGAACATGTTTTATATTCTGCAGCATCTGTTCCTATTTTTCTTTATTCGCAGGCTACGTCTGTTGTAAAGTTTTTTTGTCTCAATTTATCTGAATGGTGCGAACAGGTTCAGTTTCAGCTCGGTATTCTGGATCTTGATTAGACACTTTTAACTGAGAAACCGGTTGCTATTGCTGCAACCAGCTGTGCTGATTAGAGATCTTTCTATAATACTTGGGAAAGATCAAGCAGACTAAGCTTAATGTTTATGCGAATGACTGTAACAAACAACATTAAGTCCACATTTTCTAAAACTGAAAGTGACAAGGAATTCTTGAAATTTGTGGAAAAATACTCTCAGTCCAAGTCTGCTGATAAGTTACTTGCTATGACACTGATGGGTACTTTGACCAACATTAAGTTTAATGGTTCTCGTACCATACATGAACATGTCGTCGAAATGACAAACATGGCAACACGACTGAATTCCATAGGAATGGAAGTGAATGAAAACTTCCTTGTGACATTCATCCTGAACTCCTCGCTTCCTCAATATGACCCATTTCATATGAATTATAATACTATGAGCGATAAATGAAATATGCTTGAACTGCAAAGTATGCTCATTCAGGAAGAAGCAAGACTTAAGAAACCGTAAAATCAATCTGTCAATCTCATGAATCATAATGGATCTGGAAAGAAACCAAGAAAGAAAAGTAGAAAAAGCAATAAAGGACTATCATCGATAAATCAGTCATCTACCCAAATCCACAAAAAGGAACAACAGAATGATAAGTGTCATTTTTGTGGAAAGTATGGACACTATCAGAAAGATTGTCTGAAACGTAAGGCGTGGTTCGAAAAGAAAAGTAAGCCTAGTGCTTTAGTATGTTTTGAATCTAATTTAACTGAAGTTCCTTGTAATATTTGGTGGATTGATTCTGGTTGTACCACTCATGTTTCGAATACGATGTAGGGATTTCTTACGACCTAAACCATAAGTCCAAATAAAAAATATATCTTTATGGGGAATCAAGTCAAGGTTCCAGTTGAAGCTATTGGAACCTACCGTTTGGTCTTAGACACTGGACAACAATTAGACATTTTTCAGACTTTTTATGTTCCATTTATTTCTCGTAATCTAGTTTTCTTCTCCAAACTTGATACAGCTGGATATTCCTTTACTTTTGGGAATAAATGTTTCAGTTTGTATAAAAATAACTTTTTCATTGATTTTGGTGTTCTTTATGATAGTTTGTATAAATTAAAACTTGATAACCTTTTGCTGAGACTCTTTTAACCATGCATCATAATGTTGGAACTAAATGTGGTTTAGTGAATGAATGTTCTACTAATTTGTGGCATAAACGTTTAAGTCATATATTCAAAGAAAGAATTGAAAGATTGGTAAAGAATAAAATGTTTCTACATTTGAATTTTACTGATCTTGACTTTTGTGTTGATTGTATTAAAGAAAAACAAATAAAAAACACAATTAATAAAGCAGTCATAAGGAGCACACAGCTCCTTGAAATTATACACACTAATATATGTGGTCATTTTGATGTTCTATTTTTTGGTAGAGAAAGATATTTTATCACATTTATTGATGATTTTTCACGTTATGGATATATCTATTTACTACATGAAAAATTTCAATCGATAAATACTCTTGAAATGTTTATCAATGAGGTTGAAAGACAATTAGATAGAAAGGTGAAAATTGTCAGATCTGCTAGAGGTGGCGAATATTATGAAAGTTATAATGAAACTGGACAACATTCATGTCAATTTGCTAAGTTCCTTGAAAGTCGTGGTATATGTGTTCAATACACAATATCAGGAACACCATAACAAAATTGTGTTACAGAAAGGTAAAATCGTACTTTGATGGATATAATTAGGAGTATGTTAAGTAATTCATCCTTACTCTTATTATTGTGGATGCATGCTATAATTAGGAGTATGTTAAGTAATTCATCCTTACTCTTATCATTGTGGATGCATGCTTTAAAGACTGTTGTATACTTATTAAACAGGGTTCTTAGTAAAGCAGTATCAAATACTCCATTTGAACCGTGGATATGAAAGAAACATAGTTTAAGGCACTTACATGTATAAGGTTGTCCGGCAGAAATAAGAATTTATAATCCACATAAAAAGAAATTGGATTCAAGAACAACCAGTAGTTTTTTCATTGGTTATCCAGAAAAATCTAAAGGGTATAGATTTTACTGTTCTAGTCATAGTACGAGAATTGTTGAAACTGGAAATGCTAAATTCCTTGAAAATGGTGAAATTAGTGGGAGTTTGGAACCACGTAAAGTGAAAATTCAAGAAATTAGGCTGCAAGTTCTAATACCCATAACTTCTTCGCAAGTTATTGTTTCAACAGTTGTTGAACATTTCAATGAGTTACATGAACAACAAATTAATGATCAAACACTGCATGATGAGATTATCATAAATAAACCTAGAATAGCTTAACCAATAGAAATACCAATAAAAAGATTTGTAAGAGAAAGAAGATCTACTATTTCAAATGATTATGTGGTTGATCTTCAAGAGTCTGAATTTGACTTAGGAATTGATAATGATCCAGTTTCCTTTTTTCAAGCCATGAAAAGTGAGAATTCTGATAATGGTTAGATGCCGTGAAAGATGAGTTAAAATCATTGGAACAAAATGAAGTTTGGGAACTCATCGAATTGCCTGGAGATTGTAAATGAGTTTGATGTAAAATGGGTTTTCAGACTAAACGCGACTCAAATGGCAATATCGAACGTAAAAAAGTCAGACTTGTTGCCAAATGTTATACTCATAAAGATGACATTGATTATAAAGAGACATTTTCTCCTATCTCGAAAAAGGATTCTCTCACAATTATTATATTAATGGTAGCTTATTATGATTTAGAGATTCATCAAATGGATGTGAAAACCACCTTTTTGAATAAGAGTTTAGATGAAGAAATTTATAGGGACCAACCTGAAGGTTTTATAGTTGAAGGAAAGAAACACATTGTGTGTAAACTTAAGAAATCAATATACGAACTTAAACAAGCTTCTCGACAATGGTATCTTAAGTTCAACGATACTATCACTTTCTTTGGATTTAAAGAAAATATCATTGATCGATGTATATATCTAAAGATCAGTGGGAGTAAGCTTATATTTTTTATTCTGGACATTGATGATATCTTGCTTGCCATGAATGTCTTGGCTTATTGTATGAAACCAAGAAATATCTCTATATAAACTTTGAAATGAAAAATATGGGAAAAACATCCTATATGATTAGAATTGAAATATTTCGGGATAGATCACAATGATTATTGTGATTGTCTGAGAAAACATATATTAATAAAGTTATATAGAGATTCAGAATGGAAAAGTGTTCTGCAAGTATTGTTTTAATTCAGAAAGGAGATAAATTTAATTTCAATCAATGTCCAAAGAATGAATTAGAACGCAAGCAAATGAAAGATATTTTTTATCCATCTATTGTTGGAAGCTTGATGTATGCACACACTTGTACCAGACCCGACATCAATTTTGCTGTCAGAATGCTGGGCAAGTATCAATGTAGCCCAGACATAGATCACTAGAAAGCTGCAAAGAAAGTACTCAGATACTTGCAAAGAACGAAAGATCGCATGTTCACCTATAAGCGATATGATCATCTTGAGGTGATTGGATATTCAAATTCTGATTATGTCGGATGTGTGGATACCAGAAAATCCACTTTTGGTTATTTATTCCTTCTAGTCGAATGAACAATTTTATAGAAGAGTACGAAGTAGTCTGTCTTTGCTGCACCCACTATGGAGGCTGAATTTGTGGCATGCTTTGAGGCCATAGTTTATGGTTATTATTTCAGGACTAGGAATTATTGACAGTATCACCAAGTCAGTGAAAATTTATTGTGACAACTCCGCAACTGCCTTATTTTCTAAAAATGACAAGTTTTTCAAATGTGCTAAACACATGGATTTGAAATAATTGGTCGTTAAAGAATAAATTCAAAAACAAAGAGTGTCAATCGAACACATAAGCATCAACTTTATGATTGCATATCCATTGACAAAAGGATTGCCACCAAAGACATTTACTGAACATGTCAAAGGAATGAGCATTACCAAGTATTGATTTTATGTTTATGTTCTTTATGTACTTGACACTCTTGAACTTACTTAATTATTGTTTCTGATATACATTTATGAATCTTGTTTAATTAAGTTGAATGAAATTATGTTATTAACAAGATTTGTTTTTAAATAAAAACATTAATGTGGACCATTATGATTTACCTTCTTATAGGTCATGTCAAGCGTAAAATTAATATTGTGATACATGGAAAAGACTATGTCGCTATAATAACATACGACCGCTATGATCCATATTATTTGCATGCTTGATAATGATATTATGTTTGACCGATATAATGAAGGATTTAATTTCTATTATGCGCATTATGATTATTAAAAATAATCTCACGTAGACCAAGTGGTAAAATGCGGAATAATAATAGATTTTGTTGGGTGTTTTCTTTGAAAACTCCAAAATTTATAAAACCCAAACGTCAAATTTAAAAGACCCACGTGATGTGGCCCATGTGTATAAATCTTATTAGTCAAAATAATTTTTTGTTGTTTAATTTGATGGAAGTTAAACTTGATGTAAAAAGAAAGGAGAAGTGGTCTTCACTCTCTACCATTTTGAAACTATCACCGAAGATTAAAAGTTAAGAGAGATAAATTGATTTCTTGAATTACGGATTAAGGTAAGTCATTTTGGATTATGCTTGTATTAATTGTTCAAAATTCTGACGTTTTTAATTTTTTTTAAAAAATTAAATTTTAATTGACAAAATCTTCGTGGCCATGTTTCTCCTTAATCAAAATTATAAAAAAAATGATGAACTTGATATTACGAAAAGTCTTTTCTTTTAGAAAATTGTAAAGATAAGTTATGATGGTGTTCATCTCTTAAACTGACAATTATCTTTTCAGACATCCATGTCGTTTTAGACATGAACAATCCTCCTCCAAAGTCGTAAGCAGCTTTATCAAAGCATCATCAGTACAATGGAAAATCCCTTACTGCAAAAGCTTTGACGCCATTTTTCTTTCTTTCTTTCTGACAAGCATGCACAGTGCTCTAGTTCTTGATTTGATCAAGTTTTTTGGGTTATATTTTTCTGATTTGATCAAGTTTAATCTGGTTTGGAAATTGAATGATTTTAACAAAATGGATCGATAAGCATATGAGGTGCGGTATATAAATGATTTTGGTCGACAACGAGGAGCAATCTCGTTGGTCTTGCTCCAAACGGGTCCACCATACTTGGGGCTCACAGCCAACGCGCGGTCTGTGAATGGACAGGGCTCCTGTCGACAATTCGGAAGCCGGAGTCTGGCCTCTCTGAATGTTTTAAAGCCAGATTCAACGGCTTTACTGAATGTTTCTGCTTCGGAGAGACCCGTTAACCAAAAATGGTGAAAATTCTAGATTTGAAGAAAAAAGGAGACTTTCTGTTTGACGAACTCCGTGTTTCTGGGTTTCTTTCTTTGCTAGGAAGCCAATCAATTTCAAGCTCCGTGACTTTGTGACTGTCGAGTTCTACTTTGTCAGTAGACTGACAGATAACGACGATCCAAATGATATCGAATTCGAGGAATCGCCAATTTAGGTTGTCAGCTATGGCGAAGAGGGGAAGTACAACCTTCTTCTTCTTCCTCGTCCTAATCTCATTTCTTGCTTTTGGCGTTAATCTTCCTGCCTTCACACCTCTTCCTTCTCTTGCCTCTGCCTCCCACCATAACCGCCATTTTGACTTCATTGAGGTTGCTTATTTTACTTCTTTTTGGATCGTACATTTGCTGGATTCCGTTTGCCGTCATTTTTTTTTATCGATTTCTAGCATTTAATGGCTGTCTTCTGCTATTTAAGAACTCATTCTCTGACGAACGGCTCAGTAATTTCATCAAATGAAAATGGTCATTCGAATCTGTGCTTGATTTGTGCTAACTTAAGTTGTTAGTAGTTGAGCGATTGCAAATACTTCGATTGTTGATGATGGGTACTTTTTCGCATCAGGGTGATGGTAAAAAATTTGAGATAGCTGATGACATTTTTTGGAAAGATGGAGGACCATTCCGAATTATTGGTGGCGACTTGCATTATTTCCGGATCGTTCCTGAGGTACAGCTTCCTGTTCTTTCTCTTGATGTTCTTGCTGCATTTCTGCTACTTCATTTTGAATAAAGTAAATTTAGAACAATTTGCATGGATTGATGGACGGCTATTGAGAGTGTGAGATCCATTCTAGTGTATTAGCTATTAGTAAAAGAATGTTCTGCTAAAAATAATGATTGAATTCTGTCTCCTCGAACCATAATCACTTATTTTCTGTTTTGCTAACTTCTTTCTTCTAAGAAGTGTTGTTTTCTATTCATGGCTGCAGTATTGGGAAGATAGACTGCTCAGAGCTAAGGCTTTGGGGTTAAACACCATTCAAACTTACATTCCTTGGAATCTGCACGAACCAAAACCTGGAAAATTTGTTTTTGATGGTATTGCAGACATAGTGTCATTTCTCGAGCTTTGCCAGAGGCTGAATTTACTCGTCATGCTTCGAGCGGGGCCATATATATGTGGTGGTAGGTTTTAGATTACAGATTTGCTTTCAGTTGAATATAGTTTGAAACGGTATCAGTGCTTGAAGTTCTTATCAACTTTGGACAGAAAGTTTTATTGTTTCATTTGTTTAATGCATGATGCTTATTTTTATGGTGACAAAATTGTTATTGCTATCAATTGTTTATTAGATATTTTATTTCGCAGAGTGGGATTTGGGGGGTTTTCCTTCTTGGTTGCTAGCAAAGAAGCCACCTCTAAGACTACGATCATCGGACCTGGTTTACCTTCAGTTGGTACTATTCACTCTTTTCTATATATTGGGAATTTCATGCCCATAAGCATCAATATTACTTTATAGCATGATAATTAATCTTTACTATATGCTTCGTGTGGTGCCAAAAGAAGAAAAATTTCCATGAAAATGTATTTTCCTATAATTTCCAAATCGAGCTACTTCATTAAACAATCTATTATTGGTTGAGATACTGTCTTATGAGTGGTTGTGATTTAATTTGCGTACAAAACCGAAGTCTCGTACTCTTTTCTTCAATTTCAGATGATATATATAACTTTTGACGTGTAGGCTTACATTTTGTTAAGGTTGATCGATGGTGGGGGATAATACTTCCGAAGATAGCTCCCCTTCTTTATGCCAATGGAGGCCCCATTATAATGGTTCAGGTATGCAGGTCTATTTGGTTCCGAATTGCAGTGTCATGATCTTGCCTTTCTCAATAAAAATGTGTCTTCAAATTCGAGAATAGAATGAAAGAAAATGTATTTGGTAAAATACAACAGGCAATGTCTATCACATCTAAGTTTTAGCGTGGTGATTATCCATCTTAAACGAGATGTTCCCTTAAATTTATTGTTCAAATATTTAATGTACTGTTTGGCATTTTCTTTGAAAGGTTGAGAATGAATTTGGTTCATACGGGGATGATCAGGCCTATCTTCTTCATTTAGTATCGCTGGCGAGAAGCCACCTTGGAAATGATATAATCCTGTAAGAGGTTATAAGCCCTTAAACTACAGTCATGCTCCGATATTAAATTGTCTTTCTTTAATTTTGTTACTGTACTATTTCAATAATTACTTAAGAACATCTGACCATTAAATGTCAAAAGTAAATGAATTTGGTGTGTAAGAATACAAATTACATAGAACAAATGTCATGCTCAAGATAGCTATGAAAGTTGGGGAATTTATGTGAACTATATTGCAGCTGCAAACTCGGTCAACTAGAAATGGATTCACTTCATTACTAACTTTGGTTGATGTTAAATAACAAAAGTTCGGCTGGGTTGATGTCATTTTAATCGTTTGAATTATATCTTAATTTGTTTTAACACAAACGTTGCTATTATCGGTATATCTCTACATTATTCTTAGGGTGTGTTGTGAAGATTCAATCACCTAGTTGATATCAGGAAATTAACAATCAAGACTTAAAAAGGGAAAAATGGGGGTTTGATTATAAATTTGGTGTTTATGGAAAAGAATTCCGATTATAGAGAAGTTTTTGAAATAATGAAATGAAATAAGTATTGCAGACAAAAAGATAATAAAAACTATCCCATTATTTTACATAAAATCTATGATCTCATACAGGTATACTACAGATGGAGGTACTAGGGACCTTCTCAAGAAAGGAACTATTCGTGGAGAGGCTGTATATTCAGGTAAATTTCAATGTGGTATACTTGCTTTTCAGTTTTGTTTCTTGTCAATCATCATCGTTTTTTAGTAGTGATAATGATAGTGGCATTTTTTTGGACCAACATTGACTGCCTTTTTCATTACATCACATCTATAATCTTAAATGTACCTATAATGGGATTTTTATTGTGAATATCCAGCTGTAGACTTCACTACTGGTGATGATCCTTGGCCTATATTTAAATTACAAAAGGAGTTCAATGCCCCTGGAAAATCGCCACCTCTTTCTTCGTGAGAGTTTACTTCTAAAAATTGTTTTCGTTGGCCTGTTACGAACTCTAACAGTGGTTCTTGGTTCAGGGAGTTCTACACAGGTTGGCTTACTCATTGGGGAGAAAAAATTGCATCCACTGATGCCGACTACACAGCAGCGGCCTTGAAAAATATCTTGGCAGGCAATGGTTCAGCTGTGCTTTATGTATGTATGTTCAAACTGTCTCATTTGGTTATTATTTCTTAAACGATTCTTTAAATGGGAGTTCTGTTTCCAGATGGCACATGGAGGAACAAACTTTGGCTTTTATAATGGAGCTAATACCGGTTTAACTGAGCTCGAGTTCAAGCCTGATCTTACTTCTTATGATTATGTGAGGAAGATTGTTTATTCTTTTTTCTTTTATCTAATAAGGGTTATTTGCTCAAAAATTTATGTATGCTAACTCAGAAATCTGTTTTTCAGGATGCACCAATCAGGGAATCTGGCGATATTGACAATGACAAATTCCATGGTATTACCTTCATTTATAATTCTGCACTTGAATTATTTTGCTGAACTTCTATTGTCATTTTTTAAATCTTTTTAGACGAAGGTCCTCTAAGTAGAACGGTAAATAAAGCGAACCAGCCTGAGGACCATGACTTTATTCTATCAATCAACACTTTTGGGACCTATGTTTTTCATGCCTTCTGGTTTCGCTCACGCCAACTGTAATTATGGCAAAAATGGTTCAATCGTTTGAAAAATTAGTTGTGAACTTGAGAGATAAATGAAAGTGTTGATCACATCTTTGAAGACTACAACAGATTATATGTATTTTGATGATTTTGCTGTTCATACTGTTTAAGTATACCTTCATGAGTTGATTTTTTGCAGTCTAGATTTTTCTATGAATGTTTTGTCCTTATTTGTAACCAGATATACAGATTCTGATGAGAGTGAAATAAGAGAAAAATAAGTTAGGGGAAGAGTGGGAAATTATTACAGTGAAGTGTTTGATTTACTAAAATTTTTTAGTAGAGGAATATTTTATGGAGAAGCTAGTAGCCTATATCAAAAGACTTATAGTGAGAGAAAAGGAGATTCATGATTATGGAGTATTGAATATTCTTGCTTAGTGTTCCTGAGGGAGAAAATGATTAGGATTCCAAATTTTTGGATTTCTAGATTCGTGGTTAGTATTAGGATAATTTCTGAGTGTTACCATTATTGCTTGATTCGTGGTCGGTTATTTTGTGTTTTTTGGGTTTCGCTACGCAAAAGGATCTTTGCGTGATAATAGTATTGCTAGTGATTTTTGAAGGTAAAATACTCATTTTAACTTTTATATTTGCACTGCCTCAGCAATTCGAAAGGTCATAGAGCAATATGCTGGAACCTCCCTTCCTTCTATCCCAGCAGACAATGCAAAAATAGGATATGGACCTATTCACTTGCAGAGAACTTCATTTTTGTTCGATGTACTTGATACTGGCGATTCAGTCGACATGGTTAAATCTAAAAACCCCGAATCAATGGAATCTCTGGGTCAGGTTTGTTATGAACTATACTTACTGCAGTTACAGTTAGTGTTAGAACTCTGAATAACAATATACCTCATTCTTTTACTTTCAGGAATTTGGATTTATATTATATGTATCTGAATATGTATCAAAGGAGGAAAGCACTCTTTCAGTTCCAAGGGTCAGTTGCCTTCCACTGATGTTTGAGCTTAGTCAGACTCTGCTTTGCTTCTTTCTTAAATCTTAGTTCAAAATAATAAATTCTAACTTCTCAAATTCGCTTATGTTATGGAATCTATCCATTTTGATAACAAAGATCGCCTAAATGTTATGTAAAATTTCACCGTAGGTGCATGACAGAGCTCAAGTGTTCGTATCGTGCTTGTCTGAAGATAGCAGTGTTAGACCAACTTATGTTGGCACTATTGAAAGATGGTCAAAGTCCTCGCTTAGCCTTCCTTATGTCGAATGTGTCTCGAACGTTAGATTATATTTATTGGTACCTTGCAATTCTCTCTCTCTCTCTCTCTCTCTCTCTCTCTCTCTCTCTCTCTCTCTCTCTCTCTCTCTCTCTCACTATAGATACAGGGCAAAAGTAAAATGATGATTCAGTATGTCAGTCAACCATGTAGTGCTTCTTAAAACAGTACTTAATCTTCTTCTAAGGATTTTATCAGTATTAAAACTGGAGTTTGAGAGAATTCTTTGGTATCAAAATATAGTCTGGTTATTTGTTGTCTGAAACTGCATGCGTTGTTGCCTATATGTTCTTGACCTTTTTTTGGGTTATTTGCAGGTTGAAAATATGGGTCGGGTAAATTATGGTCCCCACATATTTGATAAGAAGGTACAGTTTCTAGACTCTCGTTCTATTTTTTTTAAAGTTTTTTGCCTGGGCCTGAGTACTTTATTTGATGAAACTAGGAAGATTCTGCTGAAAATTGACATCTTATGAAACTAAGAACTCAAACCTGTAGGGACTGCATGTTTAAGATATAGATGATAATGTAGTGCTTCTTGCCTGTTTTACAGGGAATCTTGTCATCTGTTTATCTAAATAACAAAACTTTGCATAAGTGGAAAATGTTCTTGATTTCGTTGGATCATATCATTGAGATGCAAAGACTCAACCCTATCTTTCCGAATCCATATTCAGGTAAATTCTTGGATTCTTTTTATCGCTTTATACTTTTCCTGTGTTTAGAAATATTATTCTACTCGCATCGATCGGAAAGGTCTGCGTATGTTGAGAAGATACTGAACGGATACTTGGTTTTTCATGGTGCAGAGAGAACATCAGTGGAACCAGCATTCTACACTGGTCAGTTTTTTGTAGACAACGAAGGCAGCAGGAAAGACTCGTACTTGTCGTTCAGAGGTTGGAGCAAAGGGATTGCGTTTGTTAATAACTTCAACCTAGGGAGGTTTTGGCCGGTAAGTTTACTCAATTGATCCTTCTTCGTTTCAAAGGATTGCAAACTGGGACTAATACGAGTCGTGCATGATGTTTATTGCAGTCGGTCGGACCTCAATGCAACCTCTACGTCCCTGCTCCAATTTTACAGACTGGTGTGAACCGAGTGGTACGTGATTTTGGAAGCTCTATAATCTTGTCTTTCTTGTTTGAGAGAAAATGAAAGAACAAACTGTGACATGGTGTTTATTTCCTTCTACGAGTATGATAATCAAAGTGAGGAAAATACGAGCGTTTATGCATGAAATCTCTGGCAGGTGGTTCTGGAGTTGGAATCTCCAAATCCCGAACTTGTGATAGATTCTGTCAACCGAGCCGACTTCACATGTGGAACCGCAAATTCGAGTCTGCGTCGGAGATGAAGATTGAAATCAATTTGTTTGATCAGTTCAAGTAATTGAGTTGTACACAGTTAGAGCTGCATATGAAGTTGTAATCCCTCAATCCGAATGTTGTTCGATACGAGTGATCTGAGACTCTACCCTTGCGAAAACTGAGATGCAAATCCCAGAATGAGATGAAGGTGATAGAGGGTAGAGAGAGAATGAATGGAGTCGTTATTACAAGGCAGACTACTGTCGAGATAATGTGAAATTATGCAGCTTTTGCTTAATCCAAGTGAAAATATTTGAACTTTTGTCATATTTTCTGATATGCACGAACAGTTTATGCTTGATTTCATTAATTGATTCAACCCATCAAGCTGGTTAATCCAAAAAAAGAAAGTCCAATTATAGGAAGATGGATAATGCAGAAAGAAACGCAGCTCATGGTAGAACAGAACCCGAAAGAATCGTATACTCAGAACAGAATTGGTTTGATCTCTCTCTCTCTCTCTCTCTCTCTCTGTGCCTTCTCTCTCTCTCTCCTCTGATTTCTCTGAATCTCCCATTTTCTCTCTTCACCATTTCCTCCTCTTCCCATACCAGAGAAAAACAAGGCCAACAACATTAAACAAACGGAATCAAACTGCAAGACCACCCCCGCCGGAGACGCAGCGGATATCTCATCACCACCAACAAAAACACGATGAGCATTCCAAGAAATGGTAACGGCACCACCCAAGCTTGCGCTGCATGTAAATACCAGCGCAGGAAGTGCGCTCCCGACTGCGTTCTCGCCCCTTTTTTTCCTCACTATCGTCAACGACAATTCCTCAACGCCCATAAATTGTTCGGCGTCAGCAACATCACCAAGATCATCAAATCCCTCGATCCTTCCGAGAAGGAGGAAGCCATGCGAACCATCATCTTCCAGTCCGACGTTCGCGCCAACGACCCAGTTGGCGGCTGTTACAGAATCATCCATGATTTACAGCGCCAACTCGAGTACTGTAAAGCCGAGCTCGATATCGTTCTTCATCAGCTCGCTTTGTGCAGAGCCCAAGCTCAGAAGCGGCACCACCCTCTGCTTCTTATTTCCGAACCCATTGACGCCATGGTCAGCTGTGAAACTGTCAGCGCAGACCCTTCGAACACCTATAACTCATGCTCGATGCAGTATCAGTATCTTCTTCCTCATCAGGAACACCAAGATTTGCCGGAAGATGTTGGAATATGGGCCATGAATGATTCTCTTTCCACGTCCTCTTCTTTTCACGTCAAGAATGTTTCTGCTTCAGAGTTTGACGATATCAAGCTTGATGTAACCTGTGAAAGAAGCGGGCTCAAGTTTGAGTTTGATGATCTGGTAGATCGAAGGTTCGTATATCAGTAAATTTTTCTTCTTTTTGTGACGTGCTTTCCGCCATTGATCTGTCCGTGCATCTGTCTCAATTATGCCATAAATCTACTGTTTTACATTTTAAGTCATAGCTTCTGATATTCTCGATTCCTACCATGAAATTTACAGTGAAGAAGAAGCAGTAATGAAGGGAGACAATGCTCTGTTAGAAGAGGAGACTATTTCCATTCATCAAACTCAAGATCATGATCTTAAAGGCGCAGCTACTTTATTTACCCTCACAAACTGTAATACTTCAGCATGAATTAGTAAAAGTTCTAGCATTTGGAATGAAAATTATTTGCAGAAACGATCCATCACTTCCCTCTCTGCATGCTTTTTTTTTCTGGTTTGGATTGTTTTCTCTGCATGGCTACTCAACGGACCACAATCAACGGTACTGATAACATCATTTGTTCAGAACCTTCTTAGATCATCTTTCATCAGATCCACAGCTTTAAGAGAGTAATATCGGGGCAAAACCTCGGACGAATTTGGTCGATTCATGGAATGAACATGATGATTAAATCATTTGAAAAGCCAAATCATGAAGAATTCCATAATAGCTGTCTCCAAACCTCCTTCTGCAGATTTCCCAGTTGTGAAAACATGAACCTTCATCTTCCCCTTAATCCAACTTCGGCCCGTTACTTTCTTTTAACCCTTTGTAGCTTTCGCCAGACGGTGGTTTCTTCGACCGAAAGTAGGAACCAAAACTAAAGTTGAGGCGGTGGCAGTGTTTTCCAACAAATAAAATTGATTAACTGGGTTCATAATTTTCCATTGATTGACTGCGTTTTAGGCATAAAAACTGAAATTTTCAAGTCAAAAACAAAGAAATATCGATCAAACCGATCAACTCAAAATTTTGAGTTGTTCCTGTCATTTTCCTCCTGTTTACATCAACTTTGTTCTCACAGTACTTTTGAAAAATCCATTCCAGTAATTCATCCGCCGACATGTCACGGTGCTGCAAGAGACTGTAGTTCAATATGGGCTGCTCAAACAGTTAAAAGACAAGGCAATCATATTTAATTTTGAAGGAATCAGCTCACAGAACATCAACAAGAACATGAACTAAAATTGACCCACAAAAAAAAGCTTCCATCTTTTTTATTGTTCATTTACATAATATATGAATTCATCTATCAAATACGAAGATTACTCTTAAAAATGTAACCAATCGATTGAAAATTTGTCAAGCCTTAATTCTTCTTCCTCTTCCTTCGTTTCGATCAGATAGTCCACTTCCAGATCTTCATTCTTACTTCAACCTTGCATTTCGCATTAGAAGTCGACGCTGTCTCCGCTGTTTTTCCGGTAGATGCGGAGGCCGTAATCCCGTCACATCTAACTCGAAGACCAACTTTTGGTGTCTTTAAAACTCCCATTCTTAGCTTCACTTCAGTGTCCATCGTTATCTCCAGTGGCAGACCATTCCTGCTCTTCATCTTGGACTTCAAGGTGCTGACGGAATCGCTGTCAAGCTGTTGACCAGTACTCGAGATCGATGCCTTCAATAAAGTCGTGTTCTTTTTGCCATGCACGAAGGCCGGGAACAAACCGTCGCCGAAGTCGATTTCGCCGGTTAATACAGAGATCGAGATGGAATTGTACGTGAAAGCGAGCTTTTTGTTGGGATTTCTCACAGTGACGTTGAGGTCGAACTTGGAATAGAGCTGAGACTTTGAGTTTATGTTGAAACTTGAAACTTTGAGGCCGGTGACGGAGAAAGAGGGGCGTTGAGGGCGGTAAAGGACGGAGATGATCGCAGAGGCAATACCGACAATGAGGACAAGGACAATGATGACAAGCATAAGCCGGAAGCAGACGGAGCAGCAGCAGCTGCGATCTCGGCGCCGTCGGTGGTGGGGTTGTGGGTGGTAGGCGGGCCGCGTGGCACCATAAAGTTGGGACTTGGTCGCCGGAATGCGGGTTTTTGCCCGCCGTTAGCCGTTCCATTAGAGGCTGCGTGAGAATGGCCTCTGTTTGTCATGGCGGCAGAAGAGGAAGAAGAAAAAGGAGTTTATGGGTTCGAAGCCAATAGAGATCTTTGCTTGGAGACGAGGTGAGAGAGAGAGAGAGAGAGAGAGAGAGAAGGGACTGGGGAGGAAGAGAATGGTGGGGAGGGGAAATTGAAGTGATGGGGAAGGGAAGAAGATGAAAGCAGAAGACAGCAACATCATATCAAGACAGGTCTCAACTGCAGTTTGTCGATCCACTTGTTTGAAGCAACTGTGATCAAACTGCACCTACTTTCCATGATGACAACAGACAAGCTCTCTCTTCAAATCAAGGACGGCGATGACCTTCTTCAGGCTTCAGCCAGCAAATACGACACCACATTCCTATCCTGGTATGGATTATCACAATTCACATGCAATCTTTTTCAAGTTAATTAGTTAATGTCCGTTAATTGTTACACACGTGCCTTGTTAATTAGAGATAATATAGATTGCTGTCATAGATTTCACCAAACACTAGAAAGGAATCTTTGTGACTTGTAAATTTCTAAACCCAACTCACATC
Source organism: Begonia peltatifolia (assembly GCA_022433055.1). Taxonomy (NCBI): domain Eukaryota; kingdom Viridiplantae; phylum Streptophyta; class Magnoliopsida; order Cucurbitales; family Begoniaceae; genus Begonia; species Begonia peltatifolia. Next base: position 26,740,701 of record CM039519.1, on the reverse strand, counting down.
AATTGAAAGAAACAAAGGGAAATTCAAGCCAAGAACACAGCTTTTCTCAACCAAAACAAATACAATAATTATTCTAATTGAAAAACAAAAAAATTGCTCATCACTTTCTAGATCCTGATCCCAAAAATTGGAAAAATGGATGGATAACTGATAAATAGATTGAAGGGAAGGAAGATAAACAGAGATATTACCCAGGGCAGGATATCAGTAGACCCACTATATTATTTGATTTCTCCCCCTGTATATACCATATGGCACTTGCACAAAAAATTAATGCCTCTGCAGTGCTCTCTCCAGGATAGTAACCCACTGTATAATGATAAGAGGGTGTCCAGAGACCAGCAGCGATCAATCTCCAAGTAAATTAGCTGGGTTTTTTTTTTTTTGGTTTTACACTCCCTGTATTTGTCTTTTCATGAACTAGAGTACTCTGATCCTGGTTCTGTTGATGTAACTTCCGATGATGCAGTCGATGAAACATCGGTGCTGTTGTCTATGCCATTTCCAACACCTCTATGTCCCATTCCATGGTTTCTCTGGACTTCAGTACCGGCTGGCTTATATCCCTCCTCGGCTAATCTTTTAATAAGGTTAAGGACAGTGGGTAGGAACTTGGTTGACAAAGAGAGAAGCCCAGGAAGCTGGAAACAGACCGCAAATAACATAAGTTTCTAATAGCTTTTGTACTAGCAAAGTCAAAAGAAAAGGGAGGTAAATTAAAAAATCTTCATCACTAGTATCTCTCTACCATCCTCTAACTCTTGTCCAGGGAATACACGTGAATTGTTATCTTACAGACCTTAAAAACACTCTAAACATATTGCAGTTCCAGTCAAATTAAGATAATCAAAAGAATGCTGCTTCAATTTATGAATTTATAGCATCAATAGCAACATTCCTAATTTGAATATATTTACAAACTTACAGAAGTGGGAGAACTAAATTTTAATTTTTTACTCCAATGACCATATAAAACCTTCTACATATTGATAGTTCTTAGGTAAGCACTGTGAAGAAAAAAGTATCCAACCAGATTTAGTTTGGCACAAATGGAAAACAAAGTGTTTTTAATATACTCACAGCGCCATTGCGGAACTCGCGAGAGATGTCTAGCTGTACCCATAGTGCTTGACTGAGCAGAAAAGCAACAAATAGAACTAACAGATACAAAGGATTTCTGCATGAAGAATTGCAAGATAGAAACTTTAAAAACCCAATAAAACCACAGCTGCAAAATAACTTTCCAAGGGTTATTTACCTCAGAAGTGTCATAAACTCATTAAATCCTAGAACCAGTATAAGAACAATGGCCCATGGAGGTGGCAACCAGTTGTTATTGCGCTTGTTAGCTTCCTGAAATTTAGAATCTATTAAAAACGTAATAACAGACATCATTTCCACTGACCAACACTTAGTAGGATGTTTCATGAAAATACTCCGCCAAGAAAATAGTACTATTCCATTAGTTGATCGAAACTAAGAATTGTTTAAGAGGCACATTTTACGCAAAAGAAAACATATATTAGACTTGAGTTACATGCAATTAGCTTTCACGAGAACCAGTGGAAACTAGACTGCCCCCCGAATTCTCGGTGCGGCGGTTAGGCCCTGTGAATTGCGTGAAAGTAGGATACTCCAAATTCGGGAGTCTAAGAGTTTTATAAAACCTTGAGCGCATCTTTCATCTATTTGAGTTGAGTATAGCTTCCATTCCTTCACTTTTCTTATGAAAAACATTGGCGCGCTAGCGAGGTATTTAAACTCGATTAAATTTGTGAAAAAAATATGATTTAGAGCGGACCAAAGTGTTACATGTTATCAAATTACTCACATGCTGCGAGTAAACTGATAACTCACTAATCAAGGAGAAACCAGAGCCAGATTAATAATGAGGAAAATAGAAATTCAGAACAATATGAGTATATAGACTTATAACTTATAGGTTCTTAGTCTCTTAATTGAAATTTGGTAAAGAATTTAAGAACATGCCTGAGCAGCAATGGCCTGGGAGACATTGTACTCTGTTTCGGCATTGAATTGCCTCCACAAGGATTTGCATTGGACAGGTGTGATCAATGTCTTTGACGATGGAACCTGAATCCAGATTTTGATTTTAAGAACAAATTAAAGGTCAAGATCAAAACTCAACTAAATATACAGTTAAAACACATGCGTAGGGAGTCATTACAGAAGAGAAAATATAATTAAAGATTTCATCAAAACCAACAGTGGAAATTCAGGAAGCATCAGCAACATGAAATTACCTGTTCCCAAGTGCTAGAAGCGAGAGGATCAGATGTCATAGTACTCCGGTCTTTGACAGGAGTATTGCTTGAGGCACTCACTAAGGCACTGGATAGTGTTTTCTCAATATTGTCAGCATCGGTGTCATCCAAACGAACAGCCGCCATAACAGATAGCAACTTTAAGGACTGGTAAAAAAACACTTTAAAATTCAAGCTATGAAACTGATTGATTAGTAGATCCATAAAATATAAATCCAAAGCAATAAAATATGGTGCAAAAAATAGAAAGTATCATACAGCAGAGCGCGCTGTTTTGGTAATTGTTCGGATGTCTTCTTTTCCAGTCCAAATGCGTGGCATTGAGTCAGAATCATGGCTAAACAATGTTGTAAATCTGTTCATGGTTTTAAAAATTCCACGTTCAATATGTGTAACAATACACACTTCACTTCCATTCTATTCACAAGCCACTGAGAAAACAAATGCCAAAAACGGTTAATATCACGTGGCACTGTTACCTATCCTTCATCCGCAGCAGAACCCGTCCAGCTTCTTCTCGTGCCTTTGCTTCAACAATTCCTCTTGCATAGTTAGTTAGGCCTGAAAGCATTTTATCCTTGCTTTGTTCATCTATGTCATAACCAGCAAGTCCATCAGAGAGTCTTGAAACAGCTGATTCAGTCTCCCGCAGCAGAAGTTTTCTTATTGCCAGCCAAGTCTCGTTATTAGCTCCATCCAAGAGAGCTTCCACCGGGCCAGACAATGATTCCTTCAGATTTGCCTAAAAGACATGCCATTATCATTATTCATCAATGAGGTTCTGAAAACACAATCATCAACCTATTCCAATCAATATAAACTCGACCATGAGATCATAAAACATAATTGCATCTAACTTGTCTAGAAAAATTAAAATAAAAATTCATGGTAGCAACTTCACAACAGGCTGTCTTAACTCGCAATTAAGTATTGGCCCTTCTCATATTTGTTTCTATTTTATGTCATTTTTCTGGGTTGTGCTCAAGAAAGGATGTACTGCTATGATTTCACAATATTCCACTCCTTAGTAACGGCCCTAATTTAAGTAACCTTTTAGCACCCCTTATCAAGTCAGAACTACATATCATAGCTATATATTACCTCATAGATTGAGGTAAGCTGAGATATCTTGGCAGCACGAACGGAAGCAATATGTGCATCAATTTCACGACAAAGTTTATCTTTTACCCTATATGTATCCCAATTGGCTTGTTCAATCACAGCATCTGCAACAATCGACATGATGTTTAAACAAGAAAGCAGAATCCTTTCAATATCAGTGATTCAAGAATCCATCCTATCCATTTCGTTCCCTCTTTTTGATGCTCTAGCAATGTGGAAACAATACCAAGAAAAACCACAACCATCTGTTTCAGATTACTTTGAAGACCAATTTACATGTCTCGGAATTCCATCTTTCGATTTGTTGTTTACCATATTTTTTATTCTCTTTTTACAGATGACGGGGAAATATTTCCTTTGGCTTTTAGCCTAGATTCAATGACAAATTCTCTTTCAAGCATGATATAACCTACCAGCACACTCTTTGTCAAAAAGAATCAAATATGACTCAGAACAATTGTGGGATGCCAACGAAAACTGCTCTCCTTCATCCAGAGCCTTATCAAATGCTTCCTTGAACTTGTCAAAAACTTCATCCCTTATATGCCCCAGTTGAGATTGAAACACTGGTTGGATGAGCTAACAGAAAAAAACAGAGGAGAAAAATAAAGTTAATTGTCTGCAATGTACCATTTTCAGTTGGTAAGAGAAAATTTCAACTTGAGAAAACTTTCATAAACTAAACTGAAGGAGGTGCTTTGTGATTCAAGTGCCAAGATAGATGCTAAAAATGCAATTTTTTAAATCTAACGAGCAGACCAGCTAAACAGCATAATCTATGACAATCCTTAACATCCAGGTGGTTCACACACATCAAGAGTCTCATGCTCTAAGTTGCAGTTTTCAATACTTCCATCATCTAACAAATTATAAGATAATAAATAAATAAATAAATTACTTGCAGTAATTTCTCTTCAAGATGTTTCCGCTTTGCAGATCTGACACCTTCATCAAAATATGTAGCTTCCATGTCATACCTAAAACAAAAACAAAGACAGAATGTGCTCAATATTGGGAAAGTTCAAAGTAGCCCAGAGATGATTAGAAACTCCTAAAAATGCTAAAGAATTGCATGTACATAGAAAGAAGTAAAATAAAAATACATAATTGTTGGCAACAGCTAAATTCATAAATGGCCTAAAAACGCTTGCCACAAGTTTCATGAAAAGTAATCATGCTTAGAAAAACATAAACCCATCAAGTGTAAAATTCGATCCAAAAAGTTTTTCCTTTTAGTTTATCAAAGCTTGAAAAGTCGTCATTATTCCAATGTAGGATGCAAGAGATGGTCGCGCAACTTACACTTAATCTAATAATGAATCAAAATCATTTCAAATATCTTATTTGTATATTTTCATCATAAAACATCTGTCAATACTTGCAAGTCACGACTACAAATTGTTTTTCAGATTCCCCAACTTCTCTTGCTACAGTAACTAAAAAATTGAGATGTACTCACTCTGACAAGCAAGTACCAAGAACTGAGCTCAGCTTCTTCCCAAAACCAGAAACTGGGCCCGATTGTACTTTCTCTTCCAATTGACACCATTCCTAAAAATGTAGAGATTTGAAGGTTTAGAATGAGGGAGTGGATTCGAATGTGAAACTATTAGTGGATCATTTCAAAAACAGTAGAACCTCATTTGCAGCAAACCAGACAAACTTTTCATTAGCAATTTCTTCACAGCGTACAGTGGCGACCATAACCTACAACCAGCATTGGCCATGAAAGCAATTTTTTCAACTAGTAAACTACTTGTATGCAAAAAACATTGTATAAAGTGTAATGGCAACATCTAAATACCTTATGGGCTGGAAGGTCAAGATCCTTGTTCTCCTTGATGATTTTCCAAATTTGTTGTGCGCTAAAAGAAAACCCTGAAGCAGGAACTACTCCTCTACGATCTCCGGCAAGACCACCAAGTGCAATCGAATGGAAAAACCGTTGTCTCAAATCAGAAACCTTCAAAAGTTCAAAAAGAAACTATAAACCAAAAGAGCCATAGCTTATTTATCTTTTAATATTCACAATAGTTAAGATTGAAAAAAAGCCACGTTGTGTGCTTATCACTGAGGCTTCCCAAGGAAGGAGAAGGGAATGAAACTGACACTTCTACATCCACACTACAAGAATCCCTCAGAGGCCTAAGCACAAGTCTACATGCATACCTGCTCTTTGAACTGCTCCTCCTTTTCTTCATAACTAGACAGAGCAATCACCTCAACCTGGCCGATTAGATATCAGAAGCAGAAAATGTTACAGTTAATTACTAGGAAAGTATTGCACTTGGCATTCAGCTCATTCAAAAAATAGATCTTACATTAAAAAACTCATTTAGTGGAGTTTCCTTATGGGCTTGTGGCTTGGGAACAGAGTCCCATATCTGGAAATATGAAAAACCAAAAAAGTTAGAAGTAAATTAATTTACTTCAAAAACTCGATTAAAAAGAAAATGCAGAATCTCTACCTTCTGGATGTCTTCTCTAAGAACAGGTTCTAAATTTTCCAGTGGCGTCTACATACAGACAAGAAAGAATCCAATAAAAAAAATATCAAATCTCATAAAAATCTGGCTCCAAAAAATAGCCTTAAAAATCACTAAAACATTTAAATAAGTTGAAAAAGAAAACAAACCCTCGTTTTGTCACGGATGACAAACATTAAAGTTGTTTTGCGTGGACTAAACAATCTCATCATGACCTGCACTCCACCACAAAGTAGATAGATAAAGGTTTTGGATTATAGGAGGCTCCTGGATATTTCAAATGCAGATAAGTAGGTAGACCTGAAATACAGTCTTAAGTAAAGGTTTATTGGCAGCCTGTTCACGACCGATATCATGACACCACCTAATTAAAATATTGAGAAGAGTGATCAAAATCTACACAAATATCTAAAATTTATTCAGAAAAGATGATATTTGAAAACCAACATGTTTATAAGCACTATATCTGAAACGGCTAGAGCAAAAAGGGCACTCTGCTTCTCAAACGTTGTGTCATCCTGAGAAAATAAATAAAGGTCGATAAGAAACAATCGATTATATTACAGTGCATATGGAAATTATGCATGGTCTGTTTTAATTTTCCGTGATAAGAATATTTGTATTTTTCATTGCGTCTTTTTTAGCTGGAATCCAGAATACAATTACAATCCAAGATATGATCACACAAACACATGTAATAACAACAAAAAAAACACATTATCTACCTCTCCTCGTTCTCTCCCATCAGTACCCTCTAGATCCATTACAAGTGTACAAGGTTCAATACCAGCACATCTCGCCAACCAAATACCTTTTGTTGTTTGAGACCTGTAGTAGTATAAATCAAGAATGTTCATAGTTAAACAAAGAAAAAAGAAACAAGAGTCAACAATATAACGACACTGATAGAAACTCACCTTCCCCTGAAAGCATCCATTTCCCTAAAATTGGTCCCAAACAAATTATTCAACAGGGTACTTTTTCCTGCATAAAAGAATTTAAAACAAAATGAAAATCTTCCAGCATAAAATAAGGGAATGAGGTATAATCCACTGTTTACATTCTTGGTAGACAAAAACTTAATTGAATTCAGGAATATGTCAAAAGAATCTGCAAAATCCTGATGTCGGTATGTCAACGGAATTCATTGAGAACAGCAGCGACAACAAATTCTAATCTTGAGAACTTTAAACAATTCACTTGATAGAAGCACTGAACGTAAAACACATACCACTACTTTGTGGGCCCATTATAGATACCACAGCATATGAAAGTCCACATTCACCCAACTTCACCTCTTTGATAAAATTCTCAATCCCAATTACATTGAACATGCCATCTCCGTCAATGAGATGAGTCGAGCAAGATGCCTCACTGTTTGCTGCAACGAGTAATTACAGCAATTACCAGTCAGTTGCAAAAGAGAGAGAGAAAAGGGTTCAAAGAAATGAACTAAACCACAAAAAACATGAAATTAGCACACATGCAGAGATAAAGTTAGCGAAACATTTCACAAAAAACATCAATCAAAAACTTTCTTAAAAAAAAAAGACAACAATAAAAGCAATGAGCTCAAGAATGTCATTTCCCTAACATTCAAAATGGAATGGGGTAAAAGGGAAAATGCTCTCGTTTTCAGGCGAATGATCAGACGTTCAATACCCCAAATCAGATAAAACCAGAAGCCAAACAATCACATCAATTACAAGTAGGTGATAAAATGAAGTTGACAGAACCAAAATGAAAGAAGAAACACAAAAATTGAAAATTTCGTCTAACATAAAGAAGTGTCAACAATAACGAGAGAGTTACAGGTAGTAATTAACTAGAACAAAGAAAATACGATGGAAGATTTCAGAAATGGAAAATGGTGAAATAAAAACAGATGGATCGGGAAGAAAATAAGAAGGTACCCATGGAAGACAAATTGGAGGAGAATCCGATAGTGAGGCTGAAACTGGAAAAGAGAGGAGGGGGGAGAGAGATCGGTTGGAAAGAGGAAAAGAAAAGGGAGCGAGAATGGGTGTTTGTTAAAACTTAAAACTGGACTTGACTGCCCTTTGCTTCTTCTCCAATCCTTGCTCCTCCCATGAATTAACTGATTAACTACCAGGCAAAGACCAATTTCATTCTAAAGATTGAGAATTTATAGATCTGACCTACTTTTTTTACAATTTAGCCCAAAACTTTCAATATTGTCTGTAACGTATATATATTTTGTTTTTTCATTGAAACAAGTGTGGTCTAAATTGTAAATATATATAAGATGTAGGTTTGATTTAAAAACAAATAGTATATTAGTTTAGGTGTAAATTGGAATTTCATCTTAATTAATTAAGTCTGTGGGTGGTATTTTTTATTGATTGTTTAATAATAAGTATGAGCTGGCAAAATCTGATTGGCAACAACACGAGACCCGCGCAGTAGCGAATCAATGACTGGGTTGGGCCCCAATCTCCTCATCTTGTGGCGGCCACCCACACGCATCTCCACTTTTTTTTTGGACGGTGATATCGCAGCCGTCCAAATGAAACTTTCGGCTTTTAATTGGCCTTTTATCCAATACACTCCGTCACAAACACTAGACGCATATCAACCGTTCGATGAATGACACGTGGAACAGTAACGCTAGAAGACGAAAACAATTGCATGAACCAAGATAGTTACATAAAAAGGTCGGAACTGCACGTGTGTCATCTCAATAATCAAAACACATAAATATTATGTTACAAACTAATCTAAACCCACAATCGACCTTCTCGGGCTTCCGACCACAAGGCGTGTGTTGTGTATTTGTACAACTTTCGCTCGTGGAGAAGCCAAAACGAATGCCAACCCTACTGTTTTGTCGACTCGACTCGACTCGAGTTAAATTTGCGCCATAAAGGTATGTATATTCATAGAGTATGAATAGATCTAAGACCATTCAGCTGCAAATGACTTCCACGCTGAGTTTCTTCATCACATTTGGACATGGATCTCCTCCAAAATTTTCGGAATCCACAGTCACTGCGCAGAAGTTTTGCCCAACGCAATTCTGCATAAAAATAGCCACCACGCCGATATCAGGACCCGGCCCGATTATTTGCTTAGCACGATGTAAATAAAATAAAATAAAGGGTCAACCTTCAGGTTAGCCCCATCAAATAGCAAATAATGCCTTCGGATCGGATCACCAAAATTAGTACAAGCCTGGCCTGATAAAAAAATTTCCAGGCCTGACCTGGTCGACTGATGACCCTGACCCTCAATAAGTCAATATATACACGAGACAAAAAGCTAACGTGGTCAATCGATGAGAACTTAGATATCATTTCGAAAGTGAAAGATTCTACGAGAAATATAAGAATGAAGTTTACCCTTTGGAAAGCGTCGTATGAATTGTGAGCATGACAATTACCCTCCTGGTAGCTCCCACAAACTCCTTCGGGTGTTCCGAAGCTAGCAAACTTGATCGACGAGATTTGCTGGCCGTGACCGCACTGTAAATGGACTTTAGGCCTCATAGGCTTGTTGACTTTGTTTGAGGCTTGCATGTGCCAGTTCATCAATGTTGGCTGCCACTCATGGATATCAGCACATACACTATCAACATCTCTTCTAACCAAGGAAATCCCATTTGGGTCTCCTCCCCATTCTTCGAACACGACCAGCAAATTCCCCATCAGGTTGAGCCACGAACGAGGAAGATGGTACCTGAAATTGCAGACCATATCATAAAAACCGGAGAAAAAACAAAGTTACCATTTCTTTTCTTACCATCTTTGAGAGGCTTCGCCGCAATTACTTAAGCATTTCTTCTCCTGATACATTCCTGTATAATTGCAATCACCGCAAGAACCAGATGCCTTATATGCAGGCCAGTAGCGGCCAAGACTCTGCCCATTTAACCATATCTGTCCTTTTCCCATGCTTCCCATGTCTAAAGCTAATGGTGAAGTTCCGATCGGAGCATTAAAGGTCGTCTGGAATTACGACATAGAACTTTCAGGTTCGGCAACAATTACGATAGATGATTGTGAAAATATATGGCCGATACTCACCTTGTACCATGTAAGTGGCTGCTTCCGAGAGACAAATGCCCCTTGGAACCACTCTACAGGGGAACTGCCACTGAGAGAATGAAGACTTAATGCTTCTCCGTGCAAACCAATCTGATTAAGAATAAGAACATTTATAAATCTCAATGATGGAGAACTGATAAATAATAAAATACAGAATGATTGATAAAAACCTTGTAAGTCCATTTCTGCCACGTTAAGTCTCTCCTTCCCTCGTTAAGACCCTTCAAAGTAACTGGACCGAGGACTCCTGCGTTCCACGTCTCAAAATGCGGGCCAACATTCTGAAAGCATAAATTAAAAAAAATCAAAAAAACATTAGGACAAAATCGACGCAATTGTCAAGATAAAAGCATATAATAACTATTGTGAATCTCAGAGAGAGAGAGAGAGAGAGGGCACCTACCGGAAGACCAACTGCAATGCTTAAAAGAGAAATTTCGTTGACACCAGCTCGTAAGTTCACACCTTTGCTAAAAGTCAGCTTGGGAAATTCCAGACTTCCATAAGCAGTTCCTGCCAAAAGAGAGAACATGCCAATTCCATTGAGGATAATGAATAAAACATGACATTTGATGTTTTTAAGGCTATTTTCCATAATAAAACTCGATGAAAACTCACGAACATCTACCTATAAGTCGAAACACTTGGTCTAATTCACCTAGAAGCTAAATAGAGACACTCACCAGCTAATTGACCGTTGACAAAAACATGTAAAGCATGGCCAGCTGATAAGACTGTAAGAAGAGGATATCTTCCATTCTTCAAGAACTCTTCCGCAGAGTCAATGTGAACCCTGTGAATAAATTAATATATATATATATATATATATATATATATATATATATATATATATATATATATATATAAGAACAGAACTCATAAAGCCTACAAAGAGTAAACAAAAAGTGAAAACGGCATAATTATCGATCACTCACTCTGTCGTGTACCACAAATAATCAGAACTATCCCGTGTTGTATTTATCTGCTCCAACAATCCCACCATTGTAAATGATTTGTCATTATATGACGAAGGCTCTTCATTGTATGCCTGCCAAGAAAAACCCCCATGAATAGGAACTCGAGTCATCTTCATCAATGCGCTTTCGGCACCAATCTGAACAGAAATTGAAAAACTAAATATTAAAATATATAGTCATGTAAATTTTCCAATAAAGTAGCACAGAATCATTGATTTAGTCCAGAAAAACATCGAGTATCGTGTTTTAGAAGAACACCCATGTCTTTGTGTCAATCTCTGAAAGAGATTAATAAAAATCTAACATTCATTAATGAAGACGTTCTAATTGAGTGCTAGAAATCTATCTTGATGAGTGTTTTCATATATTGACTTCAATCTAAAATGACACATAGCAACTTCAACAGTAGATTTCACTTACCCTTGCAGTATTATAAACTGTGTTCTTGCAGTCAGGAAGAATACTGATAGACCAAGGTGGTAAGTGGTAATGCATGTTGCCAAAAGAAATCGTTGCAAATGATCTTGGATTATAATTAGAAAGAAATGCAGCACATGCACCAGACTTTGATCTAAAAACATGAGCCTGTACAATATAAATATAAAGACAAGAATGACTTAGATTTTCCTTAAAAATCAATATTATAGAGCTTATTGAGAAATGCTTTAGTGTTTTATACCTCTTGGTAACTGCCGAGTGGTGTAACAGTGGGCTCTCCGGATACCAAAGCTGGTTCACAGAGTTTTATAGCTCTATGTAGATCTTTCAAATGGCCCCATTTGGGTTGCCTGAGGAGGCCTGCATTAATAAAAAATAGAAGTTGTTATTCTCAGACCCAGAAAAGTTGTTTTACTCGGATAATACATGGTCCAGCATTACCAGCATAAAAAAAACATTGCAAGTATTAGCAAAAAAAAGTAGTATTCTCATGGTTATGATCATTGAGATTGAGAAGATGTTCATTAATCAAATAATAGAGAACATATAAATAACTAAAAGAGATTCGACAATGACGTTAAAAATGAATTTAACATTGCAACCATTAAGAACTTCCTAAAAACCGTAAAACGACTAAGATTGAAGTTATAGCTTCTGAAAGAAAGCTATACACGAGGTTCTTCCAGAGAAAAATGTTCAGTTCTCGGCTTCCAAGGTATTAGCAACGCCCCATTCAAAAATGATCTTAGTTTCTGCTTGTTCTAGCAATTCTCAAGATGGTAACAAAAGTCATATTAATAATACGAGGAAAGAGTAAATTTTATGACAGTATGCTTAAGGTACATAATAAATAAACCATAAAAAATCCAAATTTATGATCCTCCATCTACTACACAAGAAGCGTATAAAATTAAAATTTTTAGTTGGTGGTCCAACTGAAAATTACTCGACTTAAATGTAATACATGTCTAAATTTTATATAGCAACCAGCGTTGAAGACTACCGTATTCATCAAGGGGAGCATCATAATCATAACTAGTAGCAATAAAAGGACCACCGGCAGTTCGACCAAAATTTGTTCCGCCATGGTACTATAATCATGAAAAGAGAAAATAAATTCAAGCTCAGATTACGAGTAAACGAAATTAGTTTGTAGCGGAAAAGTTCAAAAAGCTAATAAAAAACCATGTAATAGTTGACGAAGGACCCTCCTTTCTGTATAAATCTGGCCACTGAAAAGGCTAAGTCTTCAGCTGGACGGTGCGGAACTGGTCCTCCAAACTCTGTGAACCTGCAAACATTTGGAGAGAGAGAAAGAACAAATCAGCCTTTTTTGTTCACAACTCTTCTATCTTGGCAGGGGCTAGACTAGAACATAGTATAAGCATGAAGTTTACCAGCCCGTCCAGGCCTCTGTCCACATCTTCGGTTTGTAAGCCTTGTTTGGGGAGAAATAATCACAATAAAAGCCATTACAGGTGTTTATCTGTTCAAAACAGTTATATTATAAATCTGAGAGTGGATAGCACAGTAGAGTAAAAAGCATAGTTTGGTCAATGAATTTATGATCAATCCAGATTAATAGTTCATTTCATTTGAGACAAACATGAAGATACCTATAATTCAGTTTAATATCACATAAAGGATGACTAAATCAAAGATGAAAAGTGACAACCAAGGCATTTGAGGAACTTGAAAAGCAATCATATTGATGCAGTACATAGCTGTAGTTCAATCCCATAAACCCATGATTTAATATTTTAATTCCTTTCATTATTATTTTAAAATAAATTATTTTATTTGTTTTATCTTCTTAAAAATTTCTTAGAAACTTTTAAATTTTAATCCAAACTCCATTTAAAGTGTTGTTAAAAGTATCAGCAGATAAAATTTGATATTGAATTTCTTTGTTCCCGAGAGTTTATTCTCAAAGTATTTCCTTTTAATTTTGTTTTGTATCGAAACAAGTAATTCCGCTGCACCACATGTTGATGTAGGAAATAAGAAATGAACTTTTGAAACTTACAACAGGATCAGGGGCATCATCTTGCTTGCACATGACCCATGGGACACCGGTTCGAAGTCCCACGGCCATTTGAGCAGCCCAGTTTGTGTACTCTTTTCCTGGCGCGCCAATTTCATATTCCATGGGTCCATACTCATTCTCTATCTATCACAAACATTAAAAGATCAAAGATACTTCTGTCACTAGAACTATTCAGTAGAAAAATAATATATAACCAAATAATGAGACAGATGGCTCTGCGTGAAAAGGTTTTCATACCTGAGATAGAATTATAGGACCACCCTGAGACTCGAACAACCTTTCTGCTTTCATCATATCGACAATCTTCTCCGTAAATTTGTGCATTTGAAACTTCACCACAGCAAACCGAAAATGAAGAAATGTTAGGAAGTATAACACTAACATTCATGTTTAAGAATCTTAAAAGGGAAAACAGAACTCACCTTGAAAGGTTCATTATCAGTTCTGAAATTGATTCCGGGTACGTACTTCAGCCAAACAGGGAAACCACTGATTAAAAGAAAACAAATTATAGCTCTTTCTTTTCTCTAAATTTTAGAGTGAGTAGAAATTTTTTTCAACTGTAAGAAAATATCATATGTTAAAGCTACCCAAAGTTCCATTCAGCACAAACATAAGGGCCAATCCTGAGATGAACATAAAGGCCAGCTTGCTTCACTAACTTAACGAATTTGACCAGGTCATAATTGCCTTCAAAATGATACTGCAATAAATTAAATTTAGAGTAGTCAACTTCAAGATTGTGAATTCTTAGAAAAATAATACTACAAGAAAAAATCAATGATTAAAAGAGTTTATCAGCAGTACTTTGCCCGGCGAAGGCTCGTGCCCATTCCAAAACACGTAAGTCTGAATTACATCCAACCCTCCCTCTTTTGCTTTCTGAATAAGATCTGGCCACATCTACCAGGTTCCAAAATAAAATTTTTATGAATATAACCGGATTCAACTGATGAATGCATGATGAAAATGATTCTTTTCCCCCTTTTCAGGGATTCAGAAATGGGATTAGATCATTAAAACTACGGTGTGGAGAGAAGCATGAAGCACATTTGGAATTTTACCTCGGGGGTACTTCTTGGATAGTGAATAGAACCAGAAATAAGAATCCTTCTTTGGCCATTAATGGTGATAGCCTTAGAGTCATAAGATACAGAAGCTTTAACAGAATAAGCAAGGGATAAACACAGAAGAAGCACAATCACGTTCCACATTTCAATGTTCTTCGTGATGAGAATGAGTAACCCTCTAATTTCAGCTTCAGAAAGCAATGGCCTTTTTTATATTCTAGCTTTCTCCCTCGTCCACTTTATTCCATACTTTTACACAGATGGTTACAAAGAAAAACAAAACGGGTATCTCTGCTTTACGTTCTCAGAGCTCCGTCGTCTTCCCTCAGATCGTGAGAAAAAATGGAGGACGAGAATGTGGAGTTTCATAGCTCCATTGTAGCAAATCTGCTGTCTTGTGTGTTCTTTTGTGGTAGTGCCGATTCGGAGTCTTGCGTTTTTTAGAACCAAAGGTAGCTTTTGCAGCCGCTTTTAAAATAATCAAAGGATGAGGGTCCCATCCCACTTTCTTGGCCTTCCACTCGCTGATCCACAGCTTCACCTATTCCAAACAGCTGTAACTTCTATTTTTTAGGCTGCTTTCTTTGGATTTACTCATCGAATTCAGACTTGTTTACCATGTTTCGTCATCACCCTAATCTACTTATCTTATCTAGCTTCTGGTAAATCGAAACCAAAAAAGTGAAAGTTAGATGTAACCCGTATGTTAATCTGATCTCTCTCTCTCTCTCTCTCTCTCTCTCTCTCTCTCTCTCTCTCTTTACCTGAACAAGAAGAAGAAAGAATATTTAACCTGGGGAGGAGAAAGCCAGACAGACAGGCAAGAAATCTAACGAAAAATCATCCATTATATGAAGAAAAAGCTAAAAAGTAAGCATTTTTAAGCAAATGGTGTCATCTTCTACCGACCATCTTGTCCTTTTTTTACTTTTTCTATGGATCCAGATAATTAGTCTATTAGAAGTAGGCAGTAATGGAGTTAAATAACAAGGACTTCATCGCTTGCAAGGAAGCTTTTGCGTCCATGTTCCCACCCATGCTTTGCAACTGCAATCATCTCGACTTCTTCAAATTCTCATCATTAAAAAACCCATTTTTACATTGCCCACCAAAGCAAGGCTGGTATCATGATTTGGTGATTACAGTTAGATTTTGATTAATCACTGCGTAAATGTAAGACAAAAAAAGGGAAAACAGTTCATACATAGAAAGCGACATGACTGCGTAGTCGTGGGGGTAACTCGTGGATCATGTGCGCCGATTCATTAATCACTACATTTCGGCAAAACCAGACAACTTCCTGTATCTTCTCTGTCCACTTTTGATTTATTAAGGTTGCTTGTGTTGGCCATGAGTTTAATGCTGATTTTACTTTTATGCTAATTACCAAACAAATTGCAGGTAGCTTAGAGAATTAGGCACCTGGGTTAGACCCCACTCACGTGAACACGATCATCGTCGCCAGACAGGAGGTGCAGCCATTTGCATCCAATCTGACCCATCTCACTCTTTCCTCTCTACTATTTTCATAATCAACAGGATTAGACATCAGAAAACCGAATCATGTTAATCGAGAGTTTGAGGTTATCTGGTTCTGAGAAAGACACACGACTCATCAAATGAAGGATCACCTGCTTCATGGCATTGCCGGTCCCTCTCGTTGTGTATGATCAACATATAAATTAACTGAGATGGGGACCAACCACTAACCCATGTGCGCCAAATGGGACAGCAATTCTTTCTTCCTCTACAAAATGCATCGCTTTGGCTATAATTGATAAAATAAGCCAAGTAGCTATGTGTGGAAACATAACAAAACTAGAACATGTGTGCGCGTATATACATTGTTAAGCTTCGATAATTCTAGTTTAGTCGAATCGGACACATATATCAATATTAAGATTGATGTTTCTTAATTGTCATTTGATGTTCTATAATGAATTTTTCTTTTACTCGTAATTTTTTTTTTTTTTTTGTTAAGAGTTTTCTACGTAAATCTTGGTGTCTTTTTTTTCAGTATTTATCTTTTTTCGATAATTAACGTTCGATTCTCAATATAAATACATGTGGTAAGTCACAATTTGAAGCTTTAAAATTATGCTAAGCCACTTAATAATTTAAATATCAAAATTAAAAAACCAGTTACATATATATCTCAATTATTGGATAGAAAATTAGAGACCTTACTAAACGAAATAGATGGTATAAACATGTTAAATTAAACGGGCAAATTGACAACAATATCTAAATCGCTTACGAATGAAAAGTAAGAGTTCGATTTGTTAAAAAAATAATTTAGTGTATGACCTTAAACTTTAGCGTGCACTTTACTCTTTCATTAATAAACGGGATTGTAATCTCTCTCTCGACTGTGTCGCTACATATTGTAACATAACAGGCATGTCACCAGGGGCAACCGAAGCTCAAAATTTGAACTTATCCTACGAGCCGTTATGTCATTTTACACAACTTGGTTGTTGATATGAGAAGACTTTGGTCCAAGGGAAGAATTTTGCTCGTAATATGAAACGTAGAAAAAGACGTGGACATCGGTACTGAGATTTTCATGATGGTAATTTGCAATAATCATCTCGACCGAATATTACAGAATAACTAACAGAAGATCTACATATTTGTCAATTTTGTAGAACAACATAAACAGCTCTTGATTCGATAAAAAAGAACAACCATATTGAATCTCACCTGAGTGATTTCGATCTGGTTATTGGCTATATCATACTCGGACTAGAGCAGAGTCCCCGCCTTTATCACCCACTCTTATCTGTTTGGCTGCCAAGAAGAAAGAGACAAAAATGATGGAATAGAACTGCATATTCATTTTTTATCAGTCAAAGAACAAATACATACTAGTGATCAAAGCGCAAGATCACAAAGATAAATGCATTGAATTCCAAAAGGCAAACGCGTGAAATTTGTCGTTTGTCACTTACGAATAATCATATTATTTGAAGATTCGGTCGAAAAACCGAGCTTTTGCATGATTTCATCCAAACGGGTGGCATTTGTCAGGTATAAATAACCAACCTACAAAAAATATATTTTGAGTTCAGATCTTAAATGTAAAATAATTGCACTTTGACAGGAGAATATTGATCGAAAATTCCAAGGACGGGAAAGGAGACTTACTAATGTTTCTAGCGAAGAGGCTCTGTTATAAATAGCTGCACCAGCACGTTTTTTTGTCCGTGTCTTCGATGAACTTACATTCTTTCCCCACCGAAGTACATCTCTGCAGGAAAATAGCCACATACCATGACGTTCTCATATTAATTAATTTAGTTTGACATCAAGAAATTCGTTTCTTAGTCGCCAAGCTTTAATGGTCATTTTAATCATTGGTTTGTAACAGGAGATTGTCTATTTTTCACAGTATTATCTTCTTCTTCTCTTCGAGTTTTACTCAGAAAATAATTGTCCACTTCATAAATAATTCACTTCACTTTGTGATGAGGATGACTCTTACATTGATTGCTCACTCACTTTATGAGTAACTTTGGTGAAATTTTAAATCAATAATTCCGCTCAAAGATCTCCTCAAATTCATAAATGGCTGTTAGAAGCCGAATCAAAAGAAATAAATTCAAGATTTGGAGGACACAATCTGTGGGTGACTTTTATATCAACACTGCAGTAATGAAGTGGAAATAAATACAGGAAATTTACTACCATGCAATGAAAGTTCAACCCACCTCTCCGGATCTGATAAATAACTATCATCTAAAAGTTTCTGAAGTAATGCATCCTGAAATAAGATAAAAGAGAAAAAGATGAGCAGATACAAACCCAGAGAAAAAACTCTTTGGAATAGATTGCTTCCATTGGAAACAAAAAGATGTGACATGAACTTAATATTACCAATTCATGTCTAAAATGCATAAATGAATCATACTTGTGTTTCACAACGAACAACTGCCATCACACGATCATTGTATTCTTCAATACTTAATGGAGGGAATAAAAAGTGCCTGCGTGCATATAGCTGCATGTTTCAGACACAACACTGTAAGCTGTGAGGATGGTTAAACTGCAGAGAGAAAAATATACTGTCAAAGTAACATAACCTATTATCTATTTCAATGTTTAAAATTTCAGAAAACCTCTCCTTTTTACTTGCATATGGAAAGAAAAAAAATGATCGCCCATAAATTTGAAAACACATGAAAGGTAACTAAAAATTTCTCGAGATATCCACCGTTGATAGGATATTGGACCAGTGTCCCATCGAGTGTAAGATGAAATTCTCAAAATAATAATAATAATACTTGCATGAAACCAACTTTGGAAAAATAAGTTTTTGCAAGGGATGAAGATCATCTCCTTGTTTTCTTCTCTCACTGCATATCCTCGGATTAGGCCATTGAACTCTAATTTAATAATCCAGATCAATTCAATTGGTAACAAAAAAAAGGGCCACCAATGAAACTAGAACAAAAGGAGAATAAAAATCATGCCTCATAGATGCAATCACCAATATATGCTAATGATGCTGCATTGAAGGTAGATCGAGGTTTCTGCACTTTTGGTGGGCGAGGTAACCATAGTTCATATCCCAAATAGGAGTCATTCTTTTTTGTTAAAGTGCCTATAATTATGTAAATGAAGGAATTAACATGATAAACCAATCTCGTTCAAGAGAATCGTAGAATATAATAGAAACTCTTCAATAAAACTTGACAACATTGACAAATCTTCCAACTCTGATTCAGTTTGGTTCTGGAATACAACACAAATATCACATTAAGTCGCGCCTCCAGTGTAATATTATTATCAGCGTAAACAAGTTAAATTACTGCTTAACAACAAAATATAACATGAAAGCTAAATTAACGACAACTTTTCACTCATCTTCTCCAGCTTCCTAATAAGCTAAGTGGGGTTCTTCAGCAACATCTGATGCAATAATGCAAAATGGGTAGTATTTTCATACCCAAAAACCAAAACCAATGTGGAAAATTAACGGAAAAGCATTCCTTTCCCAATTCCGAACATTTTGTACAATTCCCTCGATTCAAAAGTTACTAAACAAACTAAACTTCACTTTTTAATACACAAGTGTAGCCACCTTCAAACTCTGATACACAGAAGTAGCTACCTGCACTAGTGGGTGGGGGAGTGCGCTTGAGAAGGTCGAAAATGGAACTATCCTTGAAGGCAGATGAGGATGACGCGGCGGCGAAGGTGAGAGCTGGTGAAGTTGTAGCAGGGGTGGGTGTGGAGGTGACAGCGTCGGGAGTTTTCTTAGATTTTCTTGGAGCATTGGGATTGTATGGAATCCTTTGTTGGGTGTCCAACGAAGCTCGAAATCTCAAAGAAGGAGATAAAGTATGCATTTTTTTTTTTCTGGATTGAGAACTGAAAGTGTCGTCACCGCCATTGCTGTGAGGTTTGTGTTGAAAGAAGAGACAGATTGGGCTTTAAGATGGGCTCTACGACTTAAACGGTCGCAACCTATCATTTGCACGTACCGACGACTAGTAATTAATCTAAAATTCAATTAAAAATTCATTTTGTTTATAAATAATATTCAACTACTCATTATTTTTTGTTTTATTTTGTTAATTTATATAATTTACAGTTCAAAAAAATGATGATTAATTAAGTTATCATTTTTCTTGAGATTTTTGTTTTAATCTTTTTTTTACTCATAATTTTCAATTGTTTAGAAATTTAGATTAAAAATAATAATAACATACAGACAATTAATTGACAAATTTGATAAAATTTTAACATTGATAACGAACATAACTCTAACTATACTACAAAGCTAGCTTCACAGTATAGGGTTTTATACATCAGCCTAATAGACACTCTAATTTTAACGTGGGACAAATCATTATCATCCACTTAAAACCTGATCGTTTTGGTCGACAATCTGCCGAATCTCAAGCAACACCGGTGAATAGTTAATGAAATAGAATCCTAACGACAATTAAAAACTATCTTGAGAGTATAAGTTTGACTTAACCTTATATACTAGCGCAAGAGAATATTTTTACTTTTTGAACTATCTAATAACTAAGCGGACAGAAGAGTAAAAAAGAACATAAAATTGTTGGTTGTTTGATCTAAAATCAAAAACATTTTTTGTTAACAAGGGTAATATCTTATTTGACTCTTAAGTAGGGAGTATTTAACAAAAATACCCTAAAATCAATTTGTAAACAATCTCAATTTCAAACCATTGAAAACCTAACAAATTAATATCGGATGGTCTCCTCGATCTCTGATAACAGCCCTTGGGTGCATGGGGTCACCCCATGTTCTCGACAAAAAATATATAAAATAATATTAAATTTATTTGAAAGTTTTACCACGTATTCAACATATAATGAGAAGATAATGTGAAAAGTTTCGTATTTTTTAACACTTCTACAATTTATTATAATTTTTTTAAATATATATTCTATAAAAAAAATAGATATCAAAAATTACAAAAAGTTTTACAAAGGTTAAAAATCTCGAAACTTTTTTACTTATCTTCTCATGATATACTAAAAATATAGTAAAAATTTCAAGAAAATCCAATATAATTTTATATGTTTTTTAGAAAAAATTATAAAGTGAAAAACGACCTCTATTCTTCAAGACCAGAGGGTGGGAACCCCCCGTTCTCGAGAGTACACTCTTTAGAATGAGAGATTCCCACCCCTTGGTTCTGAGCATGATTTTTGCATTCTCTATAATGACTAAAAACATATTAAATGATATCAGATTTATTTCAAAATTTTGTCATATATTCAACACATCATGGGAATATAAGCTATAAAGCTTTGTGATTTTTCAATACTTGTAAAATTTATTGTAATTTTTTATGTATATTTTATTGAATATTATTTTAAAACATTATAATAAATCTCAGAAGTTATAAAAAATTACAAAAATTTTTAGATTATTTTTTCATAATATACTTAATATGTGGTAAAAACTTAAAACAAATACAATATCGTTTGATTTTCAATAATATGAGGGTGATTACGGAGCTTCAGGAATTAATTTGTTAGATTTTCAGTCATTTGAGGTTGATGTTATTTACGAAATAACTTTAGAGATTTTTTTGTTAATATCAAATGCTCTCAAAGAAATTGAATGAAATGTCTTCACGAAGTCAATACACTATTTCAAATTTAACAATCACGATTTGTTGCTTTATTTCTTATTTTGGTTCGACAAAAAACAATTAATGGTATAAACGATTTTTTTGAATAAAAACACATTTATATGTTAAGTCGTTAGAAAAATGACACATAATATAAAGAAACTCGTTAAAATCATCATGGGTACTACGTGTAATAATCCAATCAAACACGTGAAATATTTTCGTTACTACCATGTGACAAATTTGTTTGTTCTTGTAATTTTACGCTTAGTTTTTATGATAAATTTAATTAATTTCGTTACATCCAAATTTAATATGTCCACGGGCTTATAAAAAAAATGATATTTTATATTTAATTAAAAAAAATTAAAAATAAAGTAATATTAAATTTATCGATTAATTTTTTTTTTTTAAATTTAATTTATGACGTGATTCATTGATTATTGTATTAATCGAGATAAATTATAATAGTTAAAATAATTATTTCATAAAATAAAATTATAAAGTAAGAATAATATTTGCTCTTGAAAATAATTTTAAAAATTAAATAAACTCCAAGTTTTATTTTTTTAACAAAGGGCTCCTTTTTTCTGTGTTAATTTTTTTTTTTTTTTTTTTTTTTTTTTTAGAGAAAGCGGCTTTCTTCCTCTGCCTCTTCGTCTTCTTCTTCCCCTCTCTCGGCTCTAGCTGTTCGTCTCGGTCGTTAGGTTTGATTCAATCGAAGATAAACCATGAGCCGCTATGATAGCCGCTCTGCCGACCCTACTTCTTATCGAGAGCGTAGAAGGTGCGACTTCTCTCTCTCTTTTCTCTTTAGTTTGACGCATTACTTTGCAAATAACTTTGTACATTTGTTGAATTTCTACGGTCTTTCCAATCTTTTGATCCTACAGTTCCCCGAGTGATTCTAGGGACTTCGATTCTCCATTATGAGTGTCAGCTGTCGTGTTCTTTTGAGCTTAGAGTAATCTGTGTCTTACACTATGCAAAAATGTGGAATGTTTTCTGAGCTACTTTCAGTAGTTCTCAAATTGTGAAAATTGTATTTCCTCAGTCCATATGTTTGTATATGCTGTTCTTTATCTATTTGTTTGCATCATTCGGGAATTAACAGAGACACACAGTGGTTTCAACAGAAATATCTTATCTATTACACGGTTTCGTGGTCCAGTTGATCTTGCTCAACTTGGTGAAATGCCATTTGAGGATTATACTTGATTATCTATAATGACCACGCAATGGTTCCAAATGTTTTTTTTGTTCCCGCTTTTGACATTTTCTTGCTTCATTCTAATTATTTGGGTGGGCCAGCGATTCGGCTTTTGTTGGGGCTAAGGGACATGGAAACTCAGCAAGGTCTTCTTCGAGCAAGGTTGATTGTTATGGTGCCGAGTCGCCTCGTAAGTCTGATTTTGATGGATTACCTCCTTTTGAAAAGAACTTCTACGTCGAGTCTTCGGCAGTGGCAGCAATGTCAGAAAGAGAAGTTGAGGAGTTTCGGAAACGGAGGGAAATCACTGTTGAAGGTCGTGATGTTCCCAAGCCTGTCAAGACTTTTCATGATGTAGGGTTTCCAGGTACTGTTTTATGGGTTAGAACCGTTACAAATTATAGATTCCAATAAAGTTTCATCTCATACAGACCCAAGTTGAAAGAAACTTAGTTGAAATAAATCTCTTCAAATATGGAGAGTTGAACTTCAAATTGATTCGATATTTATCTTTTGGATTGAGTTTTTGGCTTTTATTCTGGTGAGAGGTATTGGCAGGTCAATTTCAGTTGACAATTTAGAATTTCCTGTGACTATATATTCCACTGTGAGGAGAATTCTTTTCTTTATATAAATGAAAACACTAAACACATATGTCCAATGGTCGAGGGAGATCCAATAACATTGTCCATTTTGGCAATTTGGTGCTCATCTTCGTGAAACTATTTATCCTTTGTAATTTACCAATCAAAATACAATCTTTGATCTCAGATTATGTCATGCAAGAAATTGCCAGAGCTGGTTTTACTGAACCTACGTCTATTCAAGCGCAAGGATGGCCAATGGCTCTAAAAGGCCGTGATCTCATAGGTATTGCTGAAACAGGATCAGGAAAGACGCTTGCATACCTGTTGCCCGCAATTGTACATGTTAATGCTCAGCCAATATTAGGTACTGTGTCGTTTTGTATCTCATTATGGTTTTGTTGTACCTTATTCATGGAACACTTGCATTTTATCATTGTGTTTTACAATGTTACATTCATGCCGTTCAGCTCTTGGAGATGGCCCAATTGTGTTAGTTTTAGCTCCGACTCGTGAACTTGCTGTTCAAATACAACAAGAAGCTGCAAAATTCGGTTCATCATCAAAGATTAAGAACACATGCATATATGGTGGAGTTCCAAAGGGACCTCAAGTACGAGACCTCCAGAGAGGTTGATGCAAATTTATTTAGCAATTGCACTGTGAATACCCACACCTTGAATAATCAGTAATATGATAGTCCATTGTTTTGAGACTGTTTTATCATTGGTCTATGAAGGCTTAATTTTGTTATTGTTTTCGTGACATATGTTGTCTTTGCTCAGGAGTTGAAATTGTCATTGCTACGCCAGGAAGGCTGATTGATATGATGGAGTCAAATCATACAAATTTGCGTAGGGTCACTTACCTCGTGTTAGATGAGGCTGATCGCATGTTGGATATGGGGTTTGAGCCTCAGATACGAAAAATTGTTTCCCAGGTCAGAAATTCTAGTATTTTGAACCATATTATAGGCTGTACATAAGCTTTTTCATTTATGTAAGAAAAGAAGGATAAGTAAAAAGAAAGAGAAAATCGATTTAATTAGATAAACTTTTCATACTGCAGTTGAGGTATGTTTTAGTTATATAAAATAAAAGTTTAACGGTTTCCTAACTACTATTCTCAAAATTCACATTTCTTTTCTTTCTTTTGGAGGAGTGAAGTTTTGCTTGTGGAAATATCAGTTGCCTGATAAACCTCTGCTGCAGTTTTTCATACTTTAGGAAACATAAGAGTTAAGTATTAGTTTAAAAAATGTCTTTTATGTTTTTTTTATTGTAATTTATGTTTTTAGTTGATTGGGAAACTGTCTTAGCAATTAGTGGGCTATTTGGAGGGAGTTACAAATAGGGTAGAGGAGGGAGAAATAGGGGGGTTGTTTTTGTTGTCGTGGTATTGTGGAGAGACAAGACTCTCGAAATCCTTGGGTGTGTATTGTGGAGAAATCCTTACTGTTCTAATGTTTTAATCAAAAGCAATATTTACTCTTCCTTGATAAGAAAATACGTACCATTATGGTATCATAACAAGAAACTAGGAGTGAAAAAATGATGACCCGATAAAAAACGCAGAAAGAAAACATAACAGAATGACAAAGGTAAATTGCGGGTGTCAAAGTAGGGATGAAGAAGTTAGAAAAAACTTACATCCTTGGAGAGAAACATCATGATTATACAACAACAAATTGCAAAATTAGTTGCGAGGGCAAAAGAAGGCCAACCAATATTCAACATGGAGATGTACTCGAGGAATTTGGAGTCGAAAAAATCGCAAATTTGTGTTTGGTTATGGAAACATCACCTTACCACTAATTGAACAACTTAAAAAGGATAGTTTTGGCTGCACAGAACAAGGAAACACACTTTTGTTAAACTTATAGAAGTTGTGTGTCAGCTTTCAGAGTTGGCTATTCCAAATTTTATGGAAACCCTTGTGGTTGAAACCGATGCTTCAAATACAGGCGTTAGAGCGGTGTTAATGCAAAAGCAATGACCTATTGCTTATTTAAGTCAACAATTATCCGAGAAGAACAAGCTTAAATAAGTATATGAGAGGTAGTTGATGACCATTGTTTTAGCTATCCAAAAATGGCACCCGTATTTTTTGGGAAGTCACTTTATTGTTAGGACTGGAACAAAAAAGTTTGAAATTCCTATTAGAACGAAGAATGGTAGTAGTGGATCATGAAAAATAGCTAACTAAATCGTTGGGATGTGATTTTGAGGTGTAATAAAAGCCAGGTTGTGAAACAAAGCAGCAAATGCACTTTCTTGGAAAGAATTTAATATGGTGGATGCTATCCATTATATGGAGTTGCTGTGTGGCATGATCAGTTCAAAAGATCTTGAATTGGAGGTGGATGAATTGGAGGTGGATAAAGACGCTGTTTTGAAGAGCATCAAAGTCAAGTTGCAGCGGCGGTACAAAGCTGGAATTTTGTTACTTTTTAACAATTGTTTTTTAAAGGTCGAAAGATGATTTCGCAATCCTCGAGTTTATTCTGCAAATTCTAGCATTATTTCATGCTAGTCCTGCTGGGGACATTCAGGGTTAACCAAAACTATCTTGCGGTTGTCTACTGAATTATATTGGATTGGTATGCAGAAAGATATAAAGAAATTTATCATGTCTTGTAAAATTTATAACGGAATAAATATGAGCCGTTATCTCCTGCTAGTTTAATTCTACCATTGCCTATTTTCCAAGATAGATATTTGAGATGGCATTTTAATCGATTTCAATGAGGGATTACCAAAATATGCCCATTTCATTGGGTACGACATCCTTTTACTGCTAAAAAAGGAGATGGTAACCCAATGAAATATGCATATTTGTCATGTCTTGTTGTAACCCAATGAAATGGGCATATTTTGGTAATCCCTCAATATGCCCATTTCATTGGGTTACGACATTCTTTTATTGCTCAAAAGGTGGCTGTTTTGTTTTTTAATGTCATATTCTGCTTACATGGCATGCCTAAGTCGATAATTTTGGATTGTGATAAAATTTTTTTGGGTTTGTTTTGGAAGGAGCTGCTTCGTTTACACGCACTACGCTGAAATTTAGTTCAGCTTACCATCCTCAAACGTATGGCCAAACAGAGATGGTTAATTGCACAATTGAGACTTATTTGCATTGTTTTACAGGGGATAAAACAAATTCTTGGTTTCAATGGCTGCCATGGGTTGAATTTTATATACTTTATCATATCATTCAACTATTAAGATGAGCCCTTTCAAAGCTGTGTACAAAAGAAATCCATCTACTATTCTTATTTTCGAAATGCCAGCACAGACAACAGTGTTGGTTGTTGAAAAGGAGACAATGGAGAGAGATAAAACTCTCGCTCTATTAAAATTTAATTTGGAAAGAGCCCAAGCTCAAATGGTGGCGTATACCAACAAGAAACGGCGAGATATTCAATTTTTGGTAGGCGACTTTGTGTGGCTGAAACTTCACCCATGTCGGCCGAAAACAGTGGTCAACCATTTGAATGTTAAGCTGTCTCAAAGATATTATGGCCCTTTCAAGGTTCAGCAAAGAATTGGGAAGGTGGCATACAAGTTAGATTTATCGCCATCGACTTGTGTCCATCCTATATTTCATGTGTCATTGTCAAAGAAGGTTGAAGGTGATATTAAGAAAGTTAATTCTGTTCCAGAGTGTTTAATCGAAGACTTGGAGTGGACTGTGCGACCAGAAATTTTGCTCGATGTCAGGCCTCAAGAAAGAAATATCCATCCAATAATGGTCCTGGTTAAATGGAAACATTTACCTCCATATGAAGCTACAGGGAAGATTGTGATCTGATTAGTCTTCAATTTCTAGATTTTCACCTTGAGAACAAGGTTCTTTTATGGGCTGGAAGTAATGTGATAAAGACCAATAAAGGGCAATTATAGCATAGTTATTATAATTGTCTCTTAAGATTTTTAGGTTTTCATTTAAATCTTTTTTAATATTCTTAAAGAGTTGTATTTTAATATTCTAGTTGATGTTTATTTAAAGAGGAGATGATAGGATTAGAGAGGCATCTTTTGAAAAATAGTCTGAAGGGAGAGTTAACAGACCTATCGAGGGTTTGTTTATTTTGGGAGAGTTAACAGGCATCATCATTTTCATTCTGTTTTATATTAAAATCTTGTGGGGTTTGTATTATAATGATGAACCTCCGTTGAGGTTTACGTACATTAAGAAACATAAGAGTTAAGTGGTAGTTTAAGAAATGTATTTTATGTGTTTTTAGTGAAATTTATGTTTTTAGTAGATTGGGGAAACTGCCTTAGCCGTTAGTGGATTATTTGGAAGAGTTACAAATAGGGTAGGGGAGGGAGAAATGGGGGGTGGTTTTTTTTTGTTGTGTTATTGTGGAGAGGCAGACTCTCATCCGTGGGTGTGTATTGTGGAGAAATCCTCAAGTGTTTTAACCAAAAGCAATATTTACTATTCCTTGGTAAGAAAATAAGTACCATTGCCCTCTTTGAAAGACTTCCTGTTTTTTTTCCAGCTGAGCACCTGATGTACGTGTTTATTTCGTAGTCAGATCCCGTATATAAATTGATTAACTAGATATTTCTAAAAGGTACATTCACTTAGAATATTATTGCAATTTAACCCAGGCAATGTATCCTTCCTTTTTTACTTAATTCTTAACTTCTATCCATCGATTTCTAAGTAATAATAATGATCCTGCTCCTATCCTTTATGAAAGTTAATTATTATTTTATGTCTTGGTTTACACAGATTCGTCCAGACCGACAAACTTTGTACTGGAGTGCCACATGGCCAAAGGAAGTTGAACAATTGGCCAGACAGTTCCTTTACAACCCTTACAAGGTGACATACTAAACTTTTTTTTTCTTCCTTTTTTGAGGCATACAGTAGTCTGGAATACCTGTTGTGGTGAACTAGATTGGCTGCTTGCTGATGGCACCTTTATTACAACCTTGGTGTTTTATCTTCTATTTTAACAGTATGTTAGATTCCAGTATACATCAATTTGGGTTTTACATCCTAAAGTTTGTTACGAAGTGATTGGCTTCTGTGATTTTAGCCATATAAATTGATTGCTTAATTTAAGATTTTCTTTGACTCATGCAGGTCGTAATCGGTTCTCCAGATTTAAAAGCCAATCATGCAATCCGCCAGCATGTTGACATTGTTTCCGAGAACCAAAAATATAACAAGTTGACACTTGTAACTTTTCTTCTTATTTTTTTCTCTCTTGAGATTATGATGGAGCAGTCATCCTGATTTCCCTCTTTTTACAGATTGGTGAAATTGCTAGAGGATATCATGGATGGTAGCCGCATTCTGATATTCATGGACACCAAGAAAGGATGTGATCAGATCACTCGACAGCTTCGCATGGATGGTTGGCCTGCTCTGTCCATTCATGGTGATAAAAGTCAAGCTGAAAGGGATTGGGTCTTGTCAGAATTCAAAGCCGGCAAAAGTCCTATAATGACTGCTACAGATGTTGCAGCTCGGGGTTTAGGTATGTACTTGTGGAGTTATATGCTTCTAATATCATTTCGGATTTAAGGTAAAAAAAGATGAGATTAATTATATAACTGAAGTCATCATCAATGGGCCTTACTTTCTTTACTGGAGACATTGCATTAAAAGTGGAGAATGTACAGGAGAAAGGAAGGATAAGAATTTCCTTCTATTGGTTGGGAACGAAAATTATGTTTTAGGATTTGCTACTTCTGTCCAATTAGAAATGAGAAAAAGAAAGGAAAATTCCTGAAGTATTTAGTCGTATATGCCCTTTTTTAATGAGTAACATAATAATATCTTACAAAATGCTATAAATTGTCACTATATCTTAAGGATAGCATCTGATGGAGTTAAATAAACCAAAAAGTAGCTGAAATGTTATTTCTCTAGAGGATCTTTATCTTCTTGTCACTTCCCTCCCACCGAAGGATAAAATTCAAGAGACTTGTTATATTACATATATGCCGTCCAAGGTCACCCATATTCCAATAACATCCGCCTCAAAATATTCATTCTAAGCTCACATTCAATTATAATATGGTTGGTTGTATTCCTTACTAATAGGGTAACACTTTGATGAGAGTATAAATAAGAAGTTATTCTTTAAGATTTGATTATAATATAAAATGTTCTCTTTCTCAAGATCCAAGAGAACACTTGTATTTTTGTCCATGTTACTTTTTTCTCAATGATACCAATAGAAGAAAATTAATATGGAAGAGGAAGATGTGAGTTTTGAGAAAGATTTAGATGAGAAATTAGTTATGATACTTATGGAGGACAACTCACATAACTGAACAAATCAATGATTTCCGAGAAGTTAAGTTTTGTGGTGAAAAAATGTTTGGCTTGGGCAATATAAGGACGCAATGGAGTCATTGTTACCAAAAGATGATAGATATTGGGAATTAGAGATATAATGGGTGGACACTCACTGTCATATATGTTATGTAATTTTCAAAGGATATAAGACAAGAAATATGTTTCAGGAATTGGCAAAATAAACCCAATTAATTGGTTTGTGGATCAACCAAAAGCCGTAATGTTATGTATACTCTCAATCATAGAAAGTCATGAAGAATCTGCCTCCAAACGGATCTTCCACAATCATTTTTTTGAATCCTGTGTTGTTTCCATTGAAAATTACCAGTATCAAGTCCAACTTTGGTCTTGTGATTAATGACATGATCTGATGGAACTAGATGTGGTTTCTTTCTTCCGTGTCCATGCTCATAGTCTTAAAAAAGTTTGTTAATTTCTTTGATAAGTGCATCCTCTTCTACAAATACCAATACATCTACGCTCATTAGTTTGTTCAAAAATAAGAATTTCCTAGGATGTGCTTTGTGCATATACCTTTCATTTCTTTGAAGATTATCTGTACTGTCATTTGTACCATGCAACTGTCTGTATTTTCTGCATAATAAGATTGCGAATTATTCGGCTCTTGTTATTAGATCCCAGCCCTTGATATTCTAGCTATGAATATTCATATTTGTGTGTAAAACCCAAGGGGAACGACAATAAAAGAATTGAATCAACACAAGGAGATCTTGTGGCAATAACACTAGAAGAACCAAATAAATGGAAGGTCTTGGACCCTTGCTCCTTTACTTCAATAGACAGATTTAATATCCAAATGTGAACAAGAGACGGGGTGATGAATACTGAAGGTGGAGGTTGAAAATGACTTTGTATTTACTATGATGAGAGATGTTCCTGACATGGTGCAAGTTGTCCTCTTTGATCCCTGAGTTAGTACAGCTGGTGGATCCCCCTCTTCCCAACCAGTATTACTCTGAGCCCTGCTTAAATCCTCCTCTGTATCCTCCTCGGTAAGGATGCTCTGTGAAGCCTACCATCTTTAGAGCCTGTATGTTTATCCAAGAAAGTGGGTCCCTTGTTTTCTGTTGACTGCCCGGCCTTTGAATGAAGGAGTCACTTTCTTTTGACCATTGCTTTGGAGGAGACACGTTCCTTTCACAAAAAGGAGAATTGGCCAACTTAAGGGAAGATGTACCGGCTGACGTAGGCTCCGTTGCAGGGCTTATCCAGCAATTTCAACTCTTTCAAAATTGATCATTGAATTGGATTTAGGCTAGAATTTTGTATTATCCATTGAATTCTAATTTAATAATTCAGATCAACCTAACAAACTTAACTTAAGTACCTGAATTATTCCCCAACTAACTGACTAACTTCAGCTAACAAAGATCCTTAGCTGAAATATTAGAATTGTTTTTGCTTATTCAGAATTCCTCCAACTGTTTGGATTTCCTCTTCCTGTATGTTAGCTACATTGGATATCTATCATGGTCTTGGACCAAGATCAACATTGTTGTCCTCAAGGTTTAAAGACAAATAAATGCTCGATATGATGAGACTTTTACGGGGTTGCGTCATAGGAAGGCATACTTTTCCATTTAATTACCACCATAGGTTCCTGATTGTTGCTCTTTAGGTTACTGCACACTTCTAGTGGCATGTACATACGTCTGTTGAACTTCGTTTTGATGGCTTAAGCAGTGGCACATGAACATCGGATGATTCCTGTTTATCTTTCCGAGAATAAGAATCCCTCTTTTATTGATGAATTTGAGGAACGTTACAAACTGACGCTTAGAATTTGAGAGCCCAAATTCTGTCCTATCTTATTTCTATAAATTTCAACTTGGATATGAAATGATTCCCCGTTACTTCTATGGTAGTTTTATTCCCAAGTAACTGAATTATTCCCTCATTAACTAACTTCAGCTAACAACAACAATCATTCCTTAGCTGAAATTTTAGAGTTCTAAATATTAGAGTTCCTATAACTGTTTGAATTTCCTTCTACCATATGTGAGCCAAATAGGAAGCCTATCTGATTCTTTTTTAAGCTGGTCGTCTTTGTTTCTCATTGGGTGTCCTTTGATGGCATTTCTTAATTGTTGCCCATGATCCATGTGGCTAACCTTACCAGCCACATCCACATTCCCTTTTCCAGGTAAATTGGGAAGTGAGCTGTGCCATTTATATGCCTGAAGAAGTGATTGCTGCAGCTACTCTGCTGTTGTAAGGATCTAAATTCTAGAATTACCTCCATCTCATCACTTAAAACAGGAATTGTGGCAGGATTAAAACCAATTTCATAACCTTTCCTACTTATCCTCGCTTCTAATAATCTTAGGAAGTCTTTCGCCTGCCCATCCCCTGCGATCTTTGTTATGAGGTTTGACCATGGTACCTTTACCCATGGCTTAAAAATTAACATTGACTTGCAATCCGTGAAATCTTTTTTGAACCGAAGAATTCCTCTCTCTGTCTAATCCTTTCTGAAAACGTGTGGAGTGCCATTTCAGACAGAAATGGTTGGTAAGTAATATCCAAGCGGTTAAGTTTTTGTTACTATTTCCTTACGTTAGCTGAGTCTTTGAAAGCATTTTTCCAAACATCCACTCCGTCCATCAATTTTTCCAAACATCCACTCCGTCCATCAATTTTTCCTTAGAATCCTCCTCTTTGAGGTGATTGCCTTCTGCCCTTTTGAAGTTTCCGGTTTCCGTGGTAATTTCCCCTGACCGGTCTTCCTGTCTCTACCCCAATATGAATGCTGCCTGTTTGATAAATCAAGCTTCTGTGATTCTTTCCCCTCACCCATCTCACTTCCCTTTTTTTCCTGAATTCTATATGGATAATGGGGCTATGCATTTTGGGTACCCCTGTCGTTTTGAAATCCCTGCCTTTGTGGCAGAGCGACCGCCATTTGAACGACTAAATGTTTATTAAGTTTTTCTTTCTTATTTTCTTTTGCGGAAAATTTCTGATAAGAATATATTGGTCTTGTCAATTGTCTGACAATAGATGTTGCTTAAAAATTATGTTATGACTTATTGAGGAGGCATATCTCAGTAATGTTTGAAGGTGCTTAAAAGGCGCCTCTTAACTTGGCAAAGTTGTTGAGGAACTCAACAGTTGACCTGCCACCGCTGGCTTTATTTGTATTCACATAATTTTATGTTTGGCAGATGTGAAGGATGTAAAATATGTAATAAATTACGACTTTCCTGGATCCCTGGAGGATTATGTGCATCGTATTGGCCGAACAGGAAGAGCTGGGGCAAAAGGAACAGCATATACATTCTTCACTGCGGCAAATGCCAGATTTGCAAAAGAACTCATTTCAATACTCGAAGAAGCTGGACAGAAAGTAAGTCCTGATTTGGCTGCAATGGGACGAGGTGCGCCTCCTCCACCCCCAGGTTAGTATATACTCCCACACTTTGTAGGAACCCCCCTTGTAATCGACCAATTGAAGATACTTGATATTTTGTCTTCCTTTGAAATCAATCAAGGGCAAGGCTATGGGGGATATCGAGACCGTGGGAGAGGGTTCAGCGGAGGTCGGTCTTGGAATTGATTGGTGGACCTACACATCCTGCATCGAAATTCAAATTGCAAATGGAAGCATACAAGTAGTATGAGTCAGGTATCACTACTTTCAGCATCACCCCACTGACAAAAAAAAAAAAAAGAAGTGTCAATGTAATAGGTAGGTATCACCTCACATTCTTGTTTGCATGTATTTGGCAAGGAACATGACTTGTGTACTATGTTTAATAGAGGTCTTATAAATTTAGCTCATGTTAGAATTGTGTGCCAGAGTCTTATGATTCCATTATAGAGATTATCCAATTCCGTGACAATTTCAATCATTCGGTAGCACTTCCCTTCAATTTCCGCTCCCTCGTTTTCCTCTCCAACTTTCCCGAGGCTAGTCTATAGACTGATAAGCAACCCAATTGGTTCCTCGTGGATATTTTTAGTCTTCTTCATCATTTGTGGAAGTGAAACTAATTTATTTCCTCTCAGGTGCAACTTTAGTAGATTCGGATTTTGGTGTAATTTCACCATTCGTGTGAAAGAATGTCTCTGACGTTCTTTCGTTGTTTTTGGATTTGCAGCAAAACTTGTGAATCTTCCATTTTTCTAAACACTTTCCAGGGCATGATGGCCATGGAAATCAAAAACTATAACCGAAAAAGATCATGAATTCTTATTTTTGCAGCAGCCAACTAAGGCTGTCACAACTAAGCAAATAATCTGGGCTACAAGTTTTTCTCAAACTCTCAAGAGACAGCTTATTATCGAACCTCCTGAAAACGGGACTCGAACTACTGCGACAGCATTGCAGCTGCTGTTGTTGTTCCACCCAAAGCCTGCTGCCACTTTGGCTTCCCTTTTCATGCCCAGGTGGTAACATATAATTTACATCCATCGCCATTTCTCCCTCTAGGATACGCAGCACCTACCAACCATGTGTGTTTACCTAATTAAAATTAGATCTCTAAAAGTGTAATTATATATTCTAAGCCGAGTTATTCCGTGAAATGTACTGATATTTCTCACCTGAGACATGCAGGGCCAAGCATTAGGGTCCCTCCGTATGCACAACGATGCCGCATGAAGCATGCCGTAAACTTCATGCTCTGAATATGCACTCCCCAATCTTGGATCAATCAGATCATCAATGGCTAAATCTTCCAACAATGGCCACGACTGTTTCATAATAATGTGAGGAAGCAATAACTTTAGATTTCTAGCTGAAATTGTTGAATACTTCTTTTGGCTCCTACCCACTCAGCGAGACACTGTTGGCCATTTGTCCAGTTGAGATCCACTGCTTTTCTTCTGGTGATTAGCTCCACCAACACGACGCCGAAGGAGTAAACATCTGCCTTTTCTGTGATTTGGCCATTTTGTGCGTATTCAGGAGCCAAATACCTACGTCACACGTCAGAATTTCGTATTTAGACAACTTAAGTGGGAAACTAGAGAATTCGATGAAGGTGGTAGTGGTGAAAAATTTACCCAAAAGTTCCAATTACTCTCGTTTCCACGCCCTTATCTGCGTCTGGCTGCCATCTTGCAAGGCCAAAGTCTCCAATCTGGTGCAAAGTTAAGGAAAAAAAGGCCAATGAATCTCAGAACAGAAACAAACTCATTGCAAAAATTTTGATCCAAATCATATAAACTCTATAATTTTTTACACAAATGCATGCATTTGTTGAAAAAAAAAATTCAAAAATACTCATAATTCTCATAATTGATGAGAGTAAAGTTGTTATTTAGTGGCACAAAAAAAACTAGGAAATTTCCGCACCAGTGGTTAAAAATCATGAGTGATAAGAATGTTATTTGGTCGCATGTCGTGGTGAACAATGTAGCCTACTCTACATTCTTCGTGAAGATATCGCAGTCCTCGAGCAGCTCCTACTGCAATTTTTTGTCGTGCAGACCATTCTAACGGTACTCGTTGCGTTCCTGGAAAACCACCAAAAACCCTCACAGTGTGATGAAAATCTAAGTACCAAGACTCCAATGGATACAAGTTTAGTATGTTCTAAACTTGATCCATAAAGAAGTTACCATATAGATGAGAATCCAATGATCCATTGCAGATATATTCATACACAAGTAACCTTCTTTTGTCCTCAATGCAGTAGCCAATCAGCATAACAACATTCCGATGCTGAGCACAGCTTAGGACTTCTACTTCTGAACAAAACTCGAGGTCTCCTTGAGAACTGGCAAGTTTATGTTGCTTGACAGCAACTGCTTGACCATCAGGTAGAACTCCTCTGTGAACCGATCCAAACCCTCCTTCCGCCACAAAATTGGCCTGAGAAAATCCACCAGTCGCAAGCTCCAGCTCAGCATAGCTGAACCACATTGGAGGCTTTCCAAAAACAGGTGCTTTATGGTGGCATATTGAACACAACGGCGGGGGCCCGAGAAGCATAGTTCTGGACAAGGAGACAGCTTCTCTGACATTACCACTAAATTGCGCATTATTTCTGTTGTTTTGCATTCGTTCCAAAATTTTGCTAGTTGATTCTTGAAGCTTATCTTCACATCTATGTGACATCCCGTTCTCGTGTTGCAAGGGTCTATAATGAGATCTAATAAATTCTATCATCCAAGGTTGGAATCTCATACTTGTGGACGATATTATTGAGACATTCTCACAGTCTGAGTATGAACTTGCACAATCAAGTTCTTTGTTCTCCTTGATTACTAGGGATTCCTCTCTTTTCGGATCTCCAATCATTTCGGAAATGAAAAATGGCGATGTTCCCTGACCCGAGCTTGACACTGATGAAGTCCCGGCTTCAGCGGCAGTAAATGGAGTACCTAGCTCAGGGCTGCTATTTGGAGTTACTAAAGGACCACGAATAGTACGAAAAGAAGGCTTTTTTCCATGATTATTTTCAGTCCCTTCATCTGGATCAGAGCATAAAGGAGAAACCACTTCAGGTTCGTTTTTAGGTGAACCGACCAAACTCAAGGGAAGAACTTTTGGCTGGGAACGCTTCATGACCACAATGTTGCACTGCAGCTCTTCCATGCATCGCTTCTCCTCGTTTTTAAGCTGCCTGATGAATCAAAAAAATAAAACTAACACAATTAAGAAAGGAAAAAGTAAAAAGACACCGAAATGGGTATAAATCTTATAAAGAAACCAGAAAACTTGACTAGAATTCTTTGACACTTCAACACAATAGAGACTGCACACCATACTTGTCTAACACAATCCAACTGGCATGAGCTCTCTTGGCTTCTAAAGCCACTCCCCCAATAGGAGACCCGGATATAATCTTTATCTCAACATTGATCTGTAAACAGTTTCACTGGACAGAAAGTCATAAAAGAATTTCATACAAGGAAAGTATAAAAACACACTAATACTAATACCTTATCAGGATCACAAACATCATGAAGTTGAAGGATCATCTGGGAGCATGAATCCGTAATATCGTATGTTTGGTCGGGGCTTGCTCCTAAATGTGACTTTTTGTGACCATTGGCACAATCCCCGGCAAATCTTGGTAAACCCCACAGTTTTCTGCCTGAAAATTAAGGAAATGGAATAGGTGTCAAGTAAAAAGTAGACTGCTAGGATCATGAATTATAAATACGCATAGGCATATGTCAAACTGCTTTGAAATCA
The DNA here is from genome assembly GCA_022433055.1 of Begonia peltatifolia. NCBI lineage: Eukaryota > Viridiplantae > Streptophyta > Magnoliopsida > Cucurbitales > Begoniaceae > Begonia > Begonia peltatifolia. Next base: position 26,703,806 of record CM039519.1, on the reverse strand, counting down.
GGAACGTTGGTGTAGAGGATGAAAACGGTAAGGAAAGGGTTGAAAAGAAGCACAAAAACTCAAGTTGAGTTATTGTTTGGAATGAGTATGAAGAAAAAGGAAAAAGAAAGGTACCAGAGCTTTGAGAGGGGACAACTACGATAAGAGTTATGCAATCGCCTGGTTGCACGACGTGACTCAACGCCCAAACCAAGGCACTCTTCGGAATTTCCTTATACGCTCTCACGGCAACGACCACTTTTCCGGCGGCGCCAGAGCCTTTCTCTTGCTTCTGTTCCCGATTCGTCACTGTCTTCGATGAAGTTCTCCCCCAATATTCAGCTTTTCAAAATGCCCATGGAAGTTACACCATTGGAGCTAGCTCAAAAGACTTAAAGTGAGGCCTGGGATGGGGATTCCAGTCGCATTATCGCTCCCCCCCAACTCTGCTCGTTTCAAACCTATTTATCAGCCATATGATCACGATTCCCGCCAGGATATCAAAAAAGCCTACGAAGACGAGATCATTTTCACGCTATTGACACATATCCCACAAACTCTAACCTTTTCCCCAAAAACCATAACAGCGACAAATTGCGTGAATGATTCCCAAATAGTAGCCTTTGTCTTGAAATGAAAGGATCAAGATGAGATTCTGTGATAGACCGGTACGAAATCATAGCCCCTTATGGAGAGTAAGAAATGAAGAGTAGACACTAGACATTACAATCTATTTCACGCCGTTATCACTTTCAAAACCCAGAGAGCCAGAAAACTAAAAGAAGGCTAAAAAGCTGTTAGAATGCAACAAAATAGAGCGGTTTCATGATGCAAGAGTTGACGATAAATAGAATTAGAGAAAACTTCGGCAGAGATTCCACATTTTGAATCCGTTCTACTTCCCAGCGTCCAACCAAAAAGGTGTAACTAGCGATGTGCCCAGAGAGATAGATAGGAAAACGAAAAACCACCTCAGCAAGCGATTCAATCCTTGAAACCTGTTTATCGCAAAATATGATCAGAATAAGCCATTGATTCTGCGAGCAAACAAACGGACTTAAAAACAAACCAAACATCACTTATCAAAAACAAAACACGATCCAAAGTTTAAGTTTCTCGATTGTTCAATTCCCTCAGCAGAGATACCACGAAAAAGTATACGAAGTAGATGAGCCCAAGTAGCAGCTCTAGTTTCTCCCTAAGAGCAATAAGCAAAACGAACATTCACGCCATGGCAGTAGAAAGCAAGGAAGAAGCCAAAAACAGTCCGGAAAGAATGGAGAGATTGAACGCGGAGAAGACAGAAGAACGCGCCAAAATGAGAAAAAGAAAGAGAGTGAGCTTTTCTCAACCACCAAATATTAATTTTAATTTTATAAATAATCTAAATAAACCGAACCAATATCGGCCCAAAATTTAGTCCGAACTAACTCAAATTAAGTCCAAAACAACAACAAAATCTATAACCACGCTTACAAATTGAAAAAACTCATTTTGAACTTCATTTTATTCCACAAATTAATAATTGACATGTAAACGTTATAAATTAGTAGATGAACAAATTAAGGTATAAAAACGAGACTTTTTAATATCTAAGAACTTCTACTTTTAAAAATTATAAGTAGTAGATAATTTCACTATATCAATCCCGAGTTTGCCACTTAAACTTACAAATATTTTGAAAAAAAAAAAATAAAGCCCGAATAATTATGGCCGTGCATGTTGATAGGCAAACTAAAAATAGAGTTTTTAAAGTTTAAATAAGATAAAAATTGTAATATAGCGTGAGAGCGTAAAATATTCGTTGATGTGTTGTATAATAATTAAAGTAAATAATTAATAAATTAATTATATGTAATTTATTATATTAATTTAATAATTAGATACACTGTCAAATATTTTAAAATAACAGAATAAGAAATAAATATTCAAGAGATTTAAAGTGAAAATCGTAAACATTCAAGTAAGAATATGATTGAGAATGAGTTTTATTAAAGTTGAGGACTGAAAATATAAGTATAAGAAGAGTACAAAATTAAAGACGACATTTAGTGAACCATGTTTCAGAATTGAACCTTAATAATAAAAATAAATAAATAAATAAATGTGAGACAGTAAGAATATTAAGGTTTACGCAAAAAGTTTCAAATGAGAAAAAAAAACTACAAACAAATAATAAATTCATTATTGAAAATCAAAGTATAACAAATTTTAAGATTCAATTATCAATATATAAAAAAATATCAACTTACGATGAGTTTTGTAACTCAAATATCAATATATAAAGAAAACATAAAAGTTTAATATTAATATAAGGGTTCTATCAGATTCAACTAGAATTTGTTCACACCGATCGATAACGAAGAAACAGAGAAAGCTGATGAAAGTATAATGGGTAAATACCATATTAAACCCCAAACTATGATTTTTTTAAAAATAAATCATAAACTATAAATCTTAACAACTATAACTTTAAATTATGAAAATCTAACACATCAAACCTTGTTAGGTGGCACCTCCCAGTCACTGTTTATGAATAGAATAGATAGTCGATCTCAAAAGAACGGGATACTAGTCTGTCTAGTGCTAACGTGACACTGGACCACATGAAACAGGGGATTGAGGTGGGGGGTGGAGATTCTCTATTCCACATGCGTTGCATGTGGGGTGATAACAGGGAGTTCCCACCCACAAATCGACCCCCTGTTCTTAGGCTCTATGCTGAGAACGAGGGGTTGAAGTAGGGTGAGAATAGAGGGTCCCTGCCCCCACCTTGATCCCTCGTTCTCAGGAATCCATTTTTGTTGATTCTCAAATTAGAATGAGGGGTCAAGACTCTTGGAACGGACCCATGTCTTGGGGTGAGAACGGGGGTCATTCCATCCGAATCAAATGAAGTCTATCAAACACATTGTTGAATTTATGTGCTCTCATAGACTCTTCAATCGGTAATCGAACCCTAGGTCGCTCAATGATGTTCTAGATCAATGTGTCGTACGAGAGATTTTTGTTGCATATTCCACCGATCTCTAGCATGTGACCTAATATGACGACGCTGGGTCGAACAACTTGTCGTTGTAGAGCTTTTCCATGACATAAAGATCCATGCAACTCGCGAGATCTCGATGTCCATCTCGATGTAAAAGGGTGTGGGTTATCAAATTCTGAATAAGCCGAGCTCTAACATTCAAATCCTTTGTTCTTGGCTTGACGAATCTTGCTATGTCGACATTGCGGTGAATTAGCCTAAAGAACTTTATTCCCTCTTCTGTTTTGAAAAAAAATAGTCTCTTGAAACATGTTGGTATTGCTCCAAAGTCAACCCATTATGAGGCAACCCCCGAGAAATAAGTTAATCATGTCTGGAGAGTGACGATCTCCGTACCAAAGATGTACGTTTTCAGCTAGTTAATCCTCCTGAGAATGTGAGGTCGAGGTGGGGGGCAGGGACCCCCAATTCTCAACATAGAGCCTAAGAATGGGGGGTCGGTCTGTGGGCAGGGACTTCTCGTTCTCACTCCACGTGCAATGCATGTGATACATGGGTTTACACCATCCACCTCGACCACTCATTCTACGTGGTCGAGTGTTACGTTAGCGCGACACAGAATGATCCCCCGTTCCTTTAAGATCGCTCCCTCGTTCTTTTCATAAACAGTGATCGGGGAGTGATTGGTCCCCCCGACAAGGTATCATTTGTTAAATTTTCTTAGTTCTTGGTTTTAGTTGTTAGAGTTTATTTTAAAAAAACACCATAGTTTTGAGATTTATTAAGTTTTTTTTACCAAAGTATAATATTTAATCATCCCAAAGTTTGGAAACCATTCAAAGCTGTTATTATGAGAGGGAAGAAGAGGAAGAGGGCTAGAATACAATACATTATCAGGGACCATTGATTTCTGCAACAGAAATGGCGGCGACCACTTTCGGAAGAAGACGTTCGAGGGAATCTCCGTCCATCCATTCATTCACTTGCGCCTTAATAAGCGACGGGTTTTCGCAGATCAACTTCCATAACGGCAAATTCTTCCTCGGCATCACGATGTCTCCATCGTTTAGCTTCAAGCTAGGGCAGTAATCTCCACACCCATCCCCCAGATATATCAGCCTTTTCTTTCTCTCTCCGGAGATAGATTCTTTGATTTTCTTGATAATAATCCCCTATTTTATCGATCCAGAGTTAGAGTGCGGCGAAGCAGTTAAAATTTGTCGATAAATAAACTACCTTGCACATGTTTGGTGGGCAGAGAGAGCAGCCATGGGAGGACTGATGAAAATCATGGAAGGGAAGGATTCTAAGCTTTCCTTCTTCATCTACGAAGCTCGGGTTGGTCTTGATTTCGGAGAAATCATCTCTCAGACCGAGATGACTCAAGATGGTTTCTATGAAGAACAGATTCGCATCGCTCACGATCCACAGTTCGCAACTTCAAAAATTAAAACCAGTGCAGCTTTAGAATAAAAAATACGTATGTATAGAGAAAGTAAGACTGTTTATACCCAAGTTGACGAACTGTTTTAATGGTGGACACCATTTTCGGGTGGACGGGAACTCGTTTCAGAACCATTTCAATGTCTTCAATGGTTTTCCCCCGTGAATGAAGCTCTTTCATCATCCGATCCTGCGCTCTTGTTTTAACCAAAATCTGAGAATTTAAGAACGAACTGAAAGCTGAAAAGTAAAAGATGGATTACCATGAGAGAGTTCCAAGGCATGGTGGGAAGGAGCTGATTGAACAAGTGCGTGAAATGGAGCTGGTCGACCACCCAATTGTCACTATCCAACTCGATGATCGTCTGGTCGAAATCAAAAACCAGAGTTATTCCATCTCCCCCGACCATTGTTGCAGTTGCAGCAGAGGTTTTGACGTTTGTAGTGATCTTCATTTGAAGAGATGATAGATATTATAGCCGCTTGATTAGGTGATCTTGGTGGAGACAACATGGGCAAGAAATTGAAGCGGAGAAGAAAGAAGATTAAAACAGACATTGCTGTTCAGAGGGGAAGTCCATCTGTCGATGGTGTGAAGCGTGAAGCAAAGAGATGTCGCATTTTCAGTTATGAGTTCACGAGGATGTTTTGAGATTATTACAACTTCACCTGCATTTGGATCTCTTTTCATCACGGGAGGGAGTGTCTGTTTTATGTTCATACAACAAAAAAAATATGAAAAATGACATATTAGAGGAATGAATAAATATAGTAATAGTATGTCCATATTTCTACGCTGTCCCGGTCCACTTTTCTAGTACAATCGAGGCTCCGGAAGTACCTGAAACCCACGAGTCCATAACTATCTGTAGTGTCACTCAAAGGCCCACCCCCGTATTCGGTCAGATATGGGAGGAAGAGTCACGCCGGAGCTCACACCTGTTCATTTTTCTACTCCCAAGCCGATCATCGGTTCTTCCCATTTTAATCCATCAATACCATCTTTTCCTTCTGTAGAGGCAGGGACCAGCGGGAGTTGTGGTGCGCAGAAAAGTTTTGCTTTTTTCTTTTTGGTTTCTTCCAATGTTTGATAGGAATTCCGAGTGATATTTGTCATCTTCCTTTCTGGGGTTTTATTCGTTTTATGGGTTTCCACGAGAGCGATCTCTGTTGAAGTGAGTGGATTTTCTCTATTCCCTTCTTCACATTTGTTACTGTGATTCATTTTCCTGGTCGATGAACGGAGGCGATGAGGTCCTCGCTCCTCCGTCAGGCTCACTGAAGCCGCTGGAGTGGAAGTTCTCTCAAGTTCCGCTCCATCTTCACATTTGGCGAACGCACGGCAGGTGAAGAAGTTCAGGAAGGTAAATTTGGGTATTGTGGTCTCCAATAATTTTTCATTTGGCTTTATTTTTTTGATCCAATGGATGCATAGTGGATTCACTTCGATTGGGGACATTATTCGTGATATCGATCTACCTAAAATGTTGGTCCTTTGGCGATTCATATTTTATCTATCGCTTGAGTATAAGAATTCCTGACTTTTTTTGACGTGGGTTGAATGGGTTTTGGATGTGCAACTGACGTTAGGTTGTGCGTCAGACAGCTTTAGATGGGTTTATAAAGATTGTGCGATACTGCTCGTCTATGGAATGTAGAAACAGCGTCAACTTGTGAAACAAAGCTTGATTTCTCAGTCGCATATTCTTGTGTTGTAGTTTTTGTTTACAGTGCATGCATATGGGATGGGAGTATTCAATATTAGTATCAACAACTCTATTCCTTGAGTTTGATTTTTGCAGTGATTGGATGGGTGAGAACAGTAAATTAAGGTTGCTTATGTGGCAAAATTAGTTGATGTAGCAGACTATTGGGAAGGGTTTTGGGGAGACAAATGTAATGATGTGGGTCTAGGGATGGAGATTTAAAGAAGGAAGGGAGACCAGAGAAGGGATTATTGCTGAAGTTTGTGGTGTCTTCCAGGGTTGTGGTCATTAGAGTTCTCAGTATGGTTATTCTATTGAAGGAGTCTGAAAGTTGGGGTTACCACCCAACAAAGTTTCTGTTTACCTCTGATAAAAAAAAATCCTCATTTCATTGTTTTGATTCAGAAAATTCCACTTCTGGTTAGTGCGTTGGAATCATGTCTGTTGTTTCACAACCCTTTTTGGTGTGAAAATTCATGGCTTGTGCCATTGTTGGTCTCAGGAGCCTTATTCCTATACTGTTTAATCAATTTGTTTTCCTTAGTGTCTATTGGGATGAAAGACGAAGGCAAAAATATGGATATGCCTTATAGTTTTTTGTTTGTGTCTAGGTCTATCCTAATGAAACAGAACTGTGACGGTTGGGGCAGTCATTAAATAAGTAGTTTTGTTGTGTCTGTAATAGAAATAATCAATAGGTCTAAAAGTGGAAAAAACAATAGGAAAGGATATTCTTTTGTTTGAACAATTGGAAAATTGTTCTATAATGTGATATGTGAGTATTTGAAGTTTCCTCTCATTTAGGTGCATACATGCTTCCAGTTTTTTTTTTTTTTTTTTTAATGCAGCTCTTTGATAAGAATAACTTGCTGTTCTATATATTTTCGGCTAGTTTTGTTGCTTGGTCTAGGATGAAATTATTTTTGAGGCATATTAAAATGGAAACCGTGGAAAGTGAACTGTGGCATTGAGGGCATGCCTAATTGCTGTTTTTTTGTTGGCTTTATCCTCTTTGATGTTTTGTTATAACACTATCAAAGATTTTATACTGGTAAGAACTTGTTGCATTCATCAATAACTTATCAATAAAGATGGCTAAGCCAGAGAGAAATCTAATTTCCAGTTTTAGCTTTTTGATGAGATCACTTTTAACTTTTCTATTCTGAGTTTATCATTAACTCTTTGCGTTAATTAAAAGTTGAATGCTGGAATTTATTTGGTTGAAAGCTATTTATGATAGGGTATAAAGCTAGTGAAGAAGGTTATCTTTGCTATTGTATAGAGTCTATCAAAACAAGGAATAAATATAAAACATAATACATCTAGAAATATCACTGTAACTAATGGGCGTGTAATATGTGTAAATAGATTGATTTATGGCTAGTTATCCCTAGTCATTCTTATGAACTTCTTTTTTTGTATATTGGTAGCAGTATGATTAAACTTCTCACATTTAGTTTTTGTTTTTTTTTCTGCAGTTGACATTATTTCAGCAATTGAATTTGATAAAAATGGTGATCATCTTGCTACTGGCGACAGGGGTGGCCCTATGGTTCTATTTGAGAGGACAGATACAAAATATGTTTGTCCTTTTTAAACTTGCTGATTCCTGTTGTGAATCAGAGGTTGACCTTGATTACTATATTTTCCCAAAAGTTTTATGTCTTATTACCTTTGATTTGTAGATTGATGGATCAAGAAGAGATTTGGAGAGGATGGATTATGCAATCACTAAGCATCCTGAGTTTCGTTATAAAACCGAGTTTCAGAGCCATGAGCCTGAGGTATTCTCTTTCATCTGGGCTCTTCCACTTTCTTATCTCCTACTTATTATACATACTATTTGTTTTTTTCATCTCCTGCCATTCTATGTATCTCACTTTTGGTGCATTCTTTCCATCAGTTTGATTATCTCAAGAGTTTGGAAATAGAGGAGAAAATCAACAAGATTAGATGGTGCCAAACAGTAAATGGTGCTTTGTTTCTCTTATCTACTAACGATAAAACAATCAAGTTTTGGAAGGTTGGTAAATGATATTATTGATTTGCTTAAATATTTTTGTTAAGGTATGTATAACACTAAAAGAGCTTTGTCACCATCAGATCATTAAGGCTGACTCTGCTGTGTATGATGCTTGTCTTATGCGTTTGTATTTTATGCTAGTAGAATACAAAAATATTTTTCTACTGAGCTGCTCATAAAGGATCCTGTATAATTTTATTGATCTTGTATTGTAAGGCTCATAAATGCTTCCTTTGAATTTCTATTTTGGAACTGGAATCTTTGGATGCCAAGTAAGAACAACCATTTCATTGGGTTTAACAGGTCCAAGAAAAGAGGTCTAGAAAATATCAAGCATGAATTTAGACCCTTCCAATGTTATAGGAAATGGCAGCATTGGTTGTTCTAGTAGTTTAAGTAGCTATAAGCCATATCTTGCCAATGGAGGATCCCATGAAAAATCATGCAATTATTTGAGTGATGACTTCTCATTTCCCCCAGGAGGCATTCCATCTTTATTTTTACCTTCGGTAGTTGCACTCGACCTACGAACCTAATATATTTATTTTCTGTGTTTTTTTTTTGTATTTGTGGCAAGACCAGTTTTGCATGCTGAATTGAATTGAACCTGAAGCTGTTTGAATAATGAGCTATATTATGAATGACAGTCTCAACTATACAAAGATTATGTTACAGTTTGAATGATATAATTCTCTAGTGGGCCATGTGAAAATGGTGGGAATTGCTTGATGCAGTTGTTTGGTTGAGTTTGTTGTTTGAATTTGTTCATGTAATTAATTGTTTATAGCTCCATTGTCCCTTTTTCTCAAAAGGTCCTCAGGAATGATGAAGCTTGCTGGATTTATCTTTCCTTTTACCATTTTTGCTAATCGTCCACTTGGGCCTTGAGACTTGAGGGTCATTTGTATGTTGACATTGCCTATAAAAGTGGAGTTATGTTAGTTGCGTGTGAAATTTTTATATCCTCTCACTCTCTTTTGCGGTGGAAGGAGTTGGTCATTATGTCTTTATTTATTTTCCTTTCTGTTAATATGCTGCTTGCTCTATGTGAGAGTATTTTGTTATATGCTGGTAACTAGCCAAGATACTAGCCTGATGGCTAGATGTCAAAGATTATATGCTCATGCTCATGATTATCACATCAATTCTGTTTCAAATAACAGGTATAATTAGGACTAGAGCTGTAAGAATGACATAGATAAATTGATGTAGGAGTACATATCAGCTATCTTTATTTTATTTGGAACGAATATAATTTTCATCCTTAATGATTACCTTTGGACCTTCAAAAACTTTGGTATCAGCTAGATTCGCTCCTTTTTGTTAATTGATAATCCGATATATACTTTTGATTTCTTTATCACTCTTGTGGTTTCGCATTTATGATGTAGTATCATGTCATCTTAGTTTAGAGTAACAAATTTTGCTTCCGGGAAACTAAAATGTTACGGAGTGAGTTGTTATTAGTTTCTTAAAAAGATTAGCAAATAGGGACTTGGGTAATAAGTGTCAGCAACCATGCTTGTGAAGGGATCATTCTCATAGAACAGCAATCTATCCTTTGTTTCCTTCTTTTATGAGTTTATGACTTTCTGTTATTGATCTTGTTATGATATGATCACTATTTGGAGTTATTTAGAGTTTAAATGTTGTTAAAGCCAATGAGTTCTACAGAGGTTTATTCTCGTTCATTTATTGTGTTTCTCCGAAAAGATATATGATGGACATTTAACTCACTGTATTATTGTTTCCTTGCGCCTTACACACCATGTATGTTAATCATTGGATCTTGCTTGTGTTTCTTAGTGATGGTGAAACTTTTATATCAGCTGATGACCTGCGAATAAATTTTTGGAATTTGGAAATTAGCCATCAAAGTTTCAACATTGTTGATATGAAGCCGGCTAACATGGAGGATCTAACTGGTAACATTTTTTATTTTAATATTTTATTAACTAATTTATTGGGAGTTTTCTTGTTGTCCGCGTTATTGCGATGAAGAGTTTACTGAGACTAGGATTGGATTTAATCAATTTTCCAACAAAACTTACCTTAATAAATTGATGTACTTCATATATTAATTTGACAAAAGGCCTAGCAAAAAGCGCTGTGTGAGTTGAACTATGCAATCCTTAAAAAAACCTTAAAAATTTACTCCAACTTTGCCATTTAAAATTAACTCACCAAATTTATATGAAATACCTTATCTTTCACTATCATGTTTAAACTTAATTAAAAATAATGTTTGGGTCAAGGGCTTGTCCACATCTCTTCAGCAATTGAGTGGTGGAGAGGTTAGGCTGTCACAGAACGCTCCCTAGGATAGTTTTTTTAATTTTTTGTTGGCTATTATTTGCGAGTACTTGAGCTTGTATCATCTTCCTGGACACATTTACAGAGGTGATTTCAATTATCCGTTGATTGATAATAGTCCGATTGTGTTATGGACGGGGATGCTAGGTTCTATCTGCGAAGCGATGGACTTTTATTCATCTCCGTTTTCTTGAGCCTCTGCCCTATCATTTTTCTTTTGCAGAGGTGATAACATCTGCAGAGTTTCATCCTACTCATTGCAATATGCTGGCATACAGCAGTTCAAAAGGCTCAATTCGACTTATTGATTTGCGGCAGTCAGCATTATGTGATTCTCATGCTAAATTGTTAGTGTTTAACTGGTGACTGTTGTTCTAAATAATGATCTTAGAGGGATAGTAGATGGAAAGAATGGAGGCTGAATATTTGAAATTCGGTGTGCTTATGTACTTCAAATAGAGACTGTTTTTTGGAAACTTTTTTTTCTTTGTTTTACACGTTTATTAGCTAAATTGCATTTTTGTACGCCTCAAATTTTAAAAATTTCAATTTCAAACCCTAATTTGAAAATCCTAAATTTTTTCTCAAATTGATTTGCAAATAAGGTTTAAATTCGAGCGTTATAATCTTAATTTAAAAAATATTTGAAAATTTTAAATAAAATCATTAAATGCGCAGAAACGTAAAACAATATTTAATCAATAAATAATTTTTGTCAAAATTAAAATAAATGCAAAAGTAAAACCATCCATAAAACGTAATAAATGACAAAGTCAACACAATTATTCAAAATTTCAATTGAAATAACTTATAAAATATTCTCGAAAACGGAAACATAATATTTTAAATTTTTTATTTGGGAAAATCAGCCTTTTTCTATATACGAGCTTGCCATTAAGAGGTTTTCGATTACAGCTATTTATTTCTCAGATAAAAATTCACGTACATCACAAAATTATACAAATTATGAGAATAACTCAGTAAGTGAAAACAAGTGCAAGTGCAAAATCAACATTAATTTTTATCGAATCATGTCTTGTCAGTTACATATTGGTTGAAACTCATTTCATCCCGAAAATTTGAGCTCCTCTCGGATTGTCAATTCTGCATATCCGATAGTTATCAGATTTTCAGAACTGAACATTACTTTTCTGAAAATTTGATTTCCAATTGGATTTTCAAAGGCTCTGGAAGCTTCAGTCAACAGGAAATCCGATTCCAATTGGATTTTCAAAAGATTCAGAGGTTGAATAGGTCTTTCTCTGAATTTTGAGAGATTTAGGACTTATTTTCATATTAGGTTTGATTTTGAATTTGAATTTGAAGATTTTGAATTGAATTTTAACTTCAGAAACCCTAATCTGTTACAATTTTCCAAGTCCTTTCATTACTAACTGGTAATCTTATTTTCAAAGCCCTTTCTTTACTAACTGGTAATCTTATTTGCACACAGATTTGAAGAACATGAAGTTCCAGGTTCTAGGTCATTCTTTACAGAGATTATTGCTTCAATCTCAGATATTAAATTTGGAAAAGAAGGGAGATTTATACTTAGTCGCGATTACAGGACCCTTAAGGTTCATATATCTTATAGTTCTGGTATTTTAATCGGCTTTACTGTAGTGTGCATTTCAAATATTCTGAACACAGTTGATTAGATACTGATTTGGTTATTTGAATAAATTCCAAAATAAACATGTGAAAAGATTCAGTTAAATGGAATTACTATGACAGTGATTGTAAAATCAAAATACTTGACTAAAAAATCGTTAGTATGTAATGCCAATAGTTCAAAGAGACATGTACTGTCGGATCTGCTCTCAACGTAGAAAAACTTAAATTTTTCTGCAAGACCAGAGCCATGTTTAAATCTTTTAAGATACCCAGCTCTTCATTCTTACAGAATTTTGGGTTATTGACCAAAATTGATCTGCTGTTACTTGTGTGACCTGCATTATGTTTTACTTTTTAGACGACATCAGTTATCTGATTGTGATGTTTCATTTGAGTTATTTTTACTTTCAGTTGTGGGACATTAATATGGATTCAGGACCAGTCTCTACCTTTCAGGTTCATGAGTATTTAAGACCAAAGGTTAGATGCTTCAAATTCAAAATAAAAACTAAACTAAAACTACAATATTCATGTTGGCTGATTTTTATTTTTCTCTAATTTTATGAATATTTTTCAGCTTTGTGATTTGTATGAGAATGATTCAATCTTTGACAAGTTTGAGTGCTGTCAAAGCAGTGATGGATTGCGGTTAGTGACAGGGTCTTACAGGTCCGTCTTCATGATCATTTCTTGTAGTTTATTTCGTCCTCTTTCGTGATTTGATCTGATCACCATTTCCTCCAGCAATTTGTTTTGTGTATTTGATTGCGCTCCTCGAAGTGTTGAGGCAACAACTTTGGAAGCCAGCAAAAATCCAACGAGGTAACTCTATATTAACGATACCTTTTGAGAAGCTCGATATGCATAATATTTTTCACTCGTTTTTTTCTAAGAAAACAGTTGATTATGTTCCTTACTAGGCGGCAAGTGCCAACCCCGTTGAGGCCTGCCAGATCTCTAAGCAGTAGTATCTCTCGAGCTGTCAGACGAGGTCTCTGCTCAGCTTTTACGCTCCAATTTATATTTTCAGAGCAAATACTTACATTTAGTATGTGAATATTCATTATTCATAACAGGAGCAGAAAGTGGTGGAACTGACTCAAATGGGAATTCTTTTGATTTCACTATGAAGTTACTGCATCTAGCTTGGCACCCATCTGAAAATTCAATTGCTTGCGCAGCTGCGAATAGCTTATACATGTACTATGCATAAAGATGGCTAGTTTCTTAGTTAATTATTTGTCCCTGATTTCTGCTGCTGACGCTTTCATTCCTTTCCTGATCAACTGAGGTCGAAGCTTCCATTGAACCTCCAATTTATGTGTTCCTAAGATTGGATTCTTATCCCCCGCCATTGATACAAGGGTCCTGAAGTGGCCATCCCAAAATTCACTGTCCAGCCGCTATAATTTTGTCCCGATTTAGATCACTGGTCACCCGAGCCAGGCACACAGCATCTCAACAATCTTCTTCGAACTTGGCTGAAACAGATGAATTCACTTTCCTTTCTTTTTTCCTGGTTTTCTTCATCTTTTTTTTTTTTTTTTTTTCTGAAAAGAGGAAGGTGCAGTTGAGTCATTAGATATTGTTGGATTTGTTCAAGTCAAAAGTGAATCTGATTGTAGCTGTCCTGGGAGAAAGCACTGAAAAAGAATGTCCAATATTTGCCACTAGGTGTAACATGTTTCAAAGAATGTAGCTCTCATTTGTATAAACTGAAAATCAGCTTTTGTTTTTGTCCATTCTGCAGATAATCAATCATATATGGCAATGAGTAATTGTTGTCTTTTTAGAAATATTTCTATCAACTGATAATCCATCCATATTACATTCTTCTAAATTTGCTGAATTTTCCAGGAGGGAATCGAACGTTGTTGACTGAAGGCGTGGCCTGTACTGTCTCGTGAGACATACTCATTTCTGATGGAGCATGGATGGATCCACCATCGACGCCTTGTCCTCGAAGCATTCATCATTATGCCTAAATTTTAATAGAATGTTATTACAGATAGGTCGGGTGGAAGAGAGAAGGTAATTATGAATAATAATAAACCAGTGGAGCATGTCTTCAACTTGAAACATTTACCGAGCATGGCGCACGGCAGAGGCGGAAGACGACGGAGACTCCATTATGGCGTAGACCAGACGTTTGACAATGGCAATGACCATGGCGGGGTCCAGTTAACTGCGTCGAAACGTGTCACGTGTGGACGCTCCTCGTTTCCCATGTTTTAATCATTCTTCTTTTTTTCTTCCCACTCCCCATTTTTTTACAGCGGCCTCCATGACTGGAGAGATGTGTTATACTGTTTAAGCTACTTAGCAGTCGAGTTCATTGAGACCCACCGAACCAAGACTTGAAATTCGATCCAAACTGCTGAATGATTTGTTAATTCGTGTTTGTAATCAGTTGGCGATGACGTAGAAATAGGAATGAGAATCACAGAACCCAGTCCAGATTTTATATTGCAGGGGAGATTTTGATTAAGACGTGAGATTAGTGGGAGATTAAGTGGGGTGGGAGTGGACTGTCCAGATCAGGAACCAAGATTAGCCGATTTAAATTCCACTTTAGAGAGAGAGAGAGGAGAGAGAGTGTGTGCTTCTTCCTTTTTCTATTTGTAGGCTGGTGGGTCGTCAATCTTACGCAGACGCATTGATGGGTCATGTCCATTGAAATTTTCAGAACCTGTCCTTGCCCTCTTCTCTCCTCCGTTTATCTTATTATACTCATAACTGATAACTCCAACCTTTCATTAGAAATCACAGACCCAGGTGAGGATTACTCCTGATTCGGGTGTTCAAAGTTCACTACTTCCGTCGTTGTTCTTCGAGACGATGAAATTGGAATCCAGCCCTTTTGCCGATTGATAGCTTTGTAAGTTTCTCCGTCGTCTAACTCTGTGTATTCCTTTTCTCCACGAACATCCTTTTTTCCTGCTTTCTCGTCCTCTTCTGCAATTTTTCAAACCCTTTGAGAGCCCCAGTTGAAGTTACTGTAGAACTCCGGCTGGTCTGAGCTTTTTTCAAGTTTCAAATCTTTGGTGCGTGCGAATAAAGTTCTAAAAAGTTGTTTTTTTCCTCTCTCTTCCATCGATCAAATTCAGGGTTTTCTTCCCGGAGTATAATGCAGGACCCGACGACATTCCATCCCCTGAAACCCCATTTTCCGGAGCAAGAGCAGCTGAAATGCCCACGCTGCGAATCTTCGAACACCAAATTTTGCTACTACAATAACTACAATCTTTCTCAGCCTCGCCATTTCTGCAAGAATTGCCGGAGGTACTGGACCAAGGGTGGAGCTCTTCGGAACATCCCTGTTGGTGGCGGAAGCCGCAAAAACGCAAAGCGACCATCGAATACGAAACGCCCCTCCTCTTCATCTTCTTCCTCAGCTTCCACAACCGCCTCGCAGGCACAGAATTCAGGCCACAATCCGAACCCAGATCGGGTTTGTAACTCCACCATGGATCAAGAGCGACGAATGCTGAATGTCCCCGGGAGCTTCAGTTCGCTTTTGGCATTAAATGGGCAATACGGGGACTTCTTAGAGAATCTAAACTCGAACGGATCAGATCTAAAAATGGTGCACATGGGCGAATTTTCAGGGAATTTGAATGCTGAATTGAATTCAGGGTCAGATAGAAACTTGAGGCTAGAGATACAGAGCTCCAACAATTCAGAGAGCTATCTGAGTTTGCAGAATGGCGATTCAAGCTGTTGGAGCAATGGAAATGGTTGGCCTGATCTCGCCATATTTACACCAGGTTCGAATTTTCCATAGCAAACCAAAAACAGGATCCAAGATTTACAAGAACCTGGCTATCAATTACAAAACAGGAATTTTCAAAAGTTCATTAAAAAAGCTTCGTTTCTGATAATCTCAAGAGGTCATCATCATCTCCATGGCCACGAAACTAGCATTCAATCATAGGTACAGTTTCTTCTTGTATTTTCGAGTGTTTTTTTCTTTTGGGTTTCAGTGTGAATTTTCGAATGTGAGAGAAAATGATAAACGGTGATTAGTGATACGAATATTTGGCTTGTGATATGAGCATATCTTTGCTAGCACGTTATGCTTTAATGCATGAAGCAGCTTTATTTATGGATTTTTTTTGGTGATGTCCATATTTATTCATATGTTTGCTGATGTTGTGGGATTGAAGATCACGGATTTGACGTCTTGCTGTTTGCGAATATGATAATTGCGATGGAGTGGGGTGAAATATTTTGAGCAAATCCCAAGTTTCATGGTCGAAACTCCATTCTTGTCGCTGGATATTATTATTTTTTCTGTGCTGTTGTTTCTTCGTCTGCTTAAGCGACTGTGAGATCATCGTTAATGGCGGTAGAGTTATAAAGCCTGAACTGCTTTGACCTACTTCTCTTCAATGTGTTGGCATATTGGTTCTGAACGTTTTAATGCTATGCCTGGACCATCGTTGAGCCTCTTCCCCCCAGTTCATCACGAAATGGCCGCTCAACAAGTTGGGCGTGGATAAGGTTATGGGTACAGAACCTTAGAAGGTATCTTAGGCTTTGACTTTTTTTTCTTTTAATTTGCCGACCTAATTGAGATAAGTTTGAGGGTATGACTAATTGACTATGTATTTAATGTGGTCAATGTCGTGTCCTACAGCACTTGGTGCTCTTTTGATATGTTTCTTGCCACGAGTCCGACATTGTTGTGTCGTGTCCTAGAGTGGGGGCTTCCTCTGTTTTTCCTCGAAATTATTGGCAGGACAGAGAGATGAAAACAGCAGAATTTACAATTTTTGATTAGAAAAAAACTAATTAGATAACATAATCTAGTAGTTTGGAGAAGTACTGTGGATTTGAGGAGGGGGGTTGGTGTTTTGTTGGACAATTTCGTGCGATTCTGCTCCGTCGCCGTTTAAAATGGTTAGCAGATCGGTGTCTGAAAGGGTAATCTCGTGTTGATAGTCGTTGTTTACTGCCCATGTTTCTTGCCCCGTAGTAGAGAAGGAGAACTCTGAATCATTCCGGGGAGAATGGGTTGATGGAGTCGGAGGGTGGTCTTTGGTTGAAACATCCTCATTCTGGTCGCCGGAATTGATGCCGTTTCCGTCCGTGTCTCGGAAAGAACGAAATCTGGAGTCTTTCTGGTTGAAGATTCTCAAGAGAAGAACGAATTTGCCCCAGACTGATGAGTCTTCTTCAGCCGAGTTCTGTAACAGATGCTTGTGACTGAGAACGAACATGGCGGCGAAGAGGATGAGCGAAGCAAGCGATACGAGACCAGCTATGAGAAATAGGCCCCAGAAGCTGTGAATGTCGAGAGTCATGGAAACCAAAGAATTCGGGTCTGGGCAGTTTTCATTTGCTTCGAACCATTTCTTCTCGATTTCTTCCATCTCCCCTCCTTCGTTCACTTTGAGTACCGCCCTCGAAACGTCAGCCGCCAGAGAGGAATTCTTAGGGAAGACCTGCGAATTACAGAAGGATTAAGAGAGAGAGAGAGAGAGAGAGAGAGAGAGAGAGAGAGAAGGTTGGACTTACAAATCCAAATCCGTCAGCTCTGGCCACTGTCCCCATCACTTTGTATTCCGAGCAGACACTTGAAACAAGAACCTTAATGTACGGAATTTCATCAACGGCAGCAACAACGGCGCCGCTGCTGAGCAAATCGTGGCATTGCGCAATACTCTCGTAAGGTAAAAGGTTGGATTCTTGAAATCCCAGATCCTTCAACAACTGAAATACGAAAGAACGATTAGGGTAGCCTACTTTCTCCCTACTCTTCAGCAGCTCATCTACGTTCGTATAAGCTGGATTCAGTCGCTGGACTGTCAAGAACGAAGTCAGGCTGGCTGTATAACTCTGAACCAGTATGAAAACGACGAACACCCATAACACCACCACGAATCTGGCAAGGTTGCTGTAGACTTTCTCCTCTGCCAAACAGAAAACACAGATTTTCAAAAACTGAAACAGGCTTGCGAGCATTTGTGGGAAAAAAATAATAATAAGACTTACTCTGCGCGAAAACTGTGGCCGAGAAAGAAAACCAGAAGCTCGTCCCAACTTGACGGGAGGGGGGCCCTCTGAATTCCTCGTTGATCTTGTGTTCCAGAACCCAGACAGCGAAGCCGATGAACACGAAGAAACAGAGGATCGTCACCCAGAGACCCCACGTCAATGGCTTCAAGAAAAGCCAAGCTCTTTTGCTCTTACTACCATCTCTAACTGGCACCACCATTGAAACTCCTGATTCAGTGTATGGCAACGCGAAGTCTGCATGCAATGATCTATTTGCTCTTATGGTTATATCTCCCACCGCAGCATCATACTTCTGTTTCAAGAGATTAGAAAGAATGAATTCTGATTGATTAATCAGGACAAAAATGGCGTTAACTTAAAGAAGAAAAATATATGTAGTTTTACAAACCCCGAGAAAAACTTGATAGACCAAATCATCGTAACTCCCAGCACTATTTCCATTCTCATCTGCGAAGGAGAAGAAGTCGTAAACAACAGCGTAGGGCAACGCCGCCATTACTGCTTCAAAGACCTCAATACTGTATCCAGTCACCTTGGTGGCGTTCGTTTCGGGATCCTGAATCATCCTAATGAACTTACTAACTCCACATTTGACTGGAATTCCTATTCTTAGCTTCTTCTCATCTGTCGGCACCTCCCAACCTTTCGGAACTGCAGTAGAGTCTCCTGCCCAGATAATTGGGCGTAGATTGGATTTGGAAATAGAATATGTGGTTGTGTTTTCGTTCGTGGAATCGTGGAAATTCTTTCTGAATCCAGCTTGCGGGGTCCAAAATCCGATCTTTCTTTGGCTGTTCCCGTTAAGGTTGATTATCTTGAAAGTGGGTGATTGTAATCTCCCATTAGCGAGCTTAAGCTCCCCTGTAAAAGTTGAATCTGCTAAAGCGCTGCGAAGCTTCGGACCATTTTGAGAGACCCCAAAAGAGTCGAGATCGGATGAGCCATTTCGTTTGATGAAGCCCAAATCCCCACCTCTCCCCAGCTTCTCGACCGCCGTGGCTAATGCTAGAGTAGTATCATAAGCCCATATCTGAAAAACACTCAGTTCAGCACCGGAGATGCCCGGATTTTCCTGTTCGAAAGCCCTTTTCCATCTGAGTTCGAAGTTTTTAAGGTCCTCTGTTTTTGGAATGTACGTTTTCACTCCCAAAACACCATCCATTGATTGAAGCACTGAAGAATCAATCTGGGTTAGAAGATTACTCATCCCATTTGTGAGAATCCAGACATACCCTTTTCTCATCATTCCAATCTCTTTCGCTTTCTTGAAAATACGAGCTCCCAGTGAAGGAAGCATATGAACAATGAAGACTCTGGTTTGCATCGTCATCAACTTGTAAAGTTCATTCTCAATCTGATCATCAGTCGCAGAATGTGAAATCACGCTTCGGTAAGAAACACGAGTTTTAGCGTCTTGCAAAGCATCTGTTAGGAAGGGAATAATGCCTTTTCCATACTCGTCATCAACGTAGATCAAAACAGCTCGTCTCCATCCAAATGTTTCGACAAGAGCACTGATGGATTTCACTTGTGACAAGTCGCTTTGGGCAGCTTGGAAAAAGTATGAGCTTCGGATGGAACAAAGAGATGGGCTGGTTGCAGAAAAGGAGATGATGGGAACTTGAGCTTTGTCTCCCAGATCGATCACGAACTTGGCCTGCATCGAGGTCTGTGGCCCTATAATGGCATCTACTTGTAGGTTCTTTATCAAGTCCAGGGCTGTCTTCCACAGTATAAACAACAATTCAGTAACATAATTTGATACAAGCATACCAGGATTACCCATTTAATAAAAGCCTAAGCAAACAACTTTCAAAACCATAAATTCATAGACAGGGGAGAGAGAGAGAGAGAGAGAGAGAGAGAGAGAGAGAGAGAGAGAGAGAGA
>CM039519.1:26666997-26683820 GCA_022433055.1 Begonia peltatifolia | reverse complement strand
AGAGAGAGAGAGAGAGAGAGAGAGAGAGAGAGAGAGAGAGAGAGAGACCTGCAGAGGCTGCAGCAACATTATCCATCTGGGAGTTTCTAGGGTACAAAACCAGCCTGGTTTTGTACGAAGAACCATTGGAGGTATAGAAGTCAGACAGAGCCATTTTGATACAACTCAAACCCATCTTCCCAAGGTGGGTATCAGAGTCAAGAACAACGCCTATTCTCACCGGAAGTGGGGTGGGTTCGTTCTGTGATACACCATGGAGAATTCTCAGACAGAACAAGAGAAGAAAGAGAAGGGCAGAGCAAGTAAACTCCATGCCTGAAACTCTGTTCAAGGATGTTCAAAACCAGGGACTGATTTAAGAAGTTGAGAGGAAATAATAATTCAAGTAGTACCCGTCTGTATAATATTCAAAACGTTTACCAAGACCAGGAAATGCAAGTGACAATTTGGAAAAAAAAAAAGTAAATGAATGAGACAAAATCCCTACCCACCAGTAAGTACTACGTGGACGAACTGAAGCTTAATTCCAAAATGGTTGGAGAATCAGACTTTAGTAAATTCTACGTAAATTGGGAAGCAATAACCTGTGTTTTTACGGACTTTCCCGGCATTGAAGGCTCAATGACAAGGTCTGAAAGTGGAAGTACCCTTGAAGTTGAGAAATCTACCAAATTGCAGCCATGAACTTGCGGGGAGCTGAGTCAAGGGGTTGGCCTTGAAGGCTACGCAGAAAGTCACAGGAAGTCAACTCCGATGATCTCAACCTGACATTGACCGTGGACAAGTTTTTCAGTCCTTCAAAGAAAGTGAGACCGTTATATAATCCATCAGTGGAATTGAACGATAAACTCAAAAGAATTCTTGTGTTGAGGACAACAGTGGAAGGATTCTTGTGTAGAATAGATTCTCAATGCCGTCTCTTGTGGCAAAAGGGGTATATATCACCGTTTCACAACTCGGCTAATGCTGCATATTCGCACAGCCGATGAAATGCCATCAGGATTGAATATGCAGTTCCACCTTTTGGCCAAATAACAGTTAAACAAGCAGCAAACTAATTTCCTAAATTTTCCAAAGAACAAAGTTAACTGTAAGTGAGAAAAAAAAGGAAATTCATTGATCTGTAGACATAACTGGACGATGGGCTGATCTCATTAAACCAGTTAATGCTTCATTGATCCTACTGAACACTACTTTAAGGGGGATACAAGCTATGACAGGGCCTTCTGGCTTCTCTACTAAAGGGGTCATAGCCTTTTTGAACTGCTCCAGGCCGGCAAGCGAGGACAGCTTCCGAATCTTTTTGGATAGTTGAGCTGCTTTCTTCGTTTTAGATGACTTTCTGCGTGAAATCCTGGGTAGCAATTTTATTCGCATGGCTGTCATTCTTCTGGTTCTAGAACTTGGTCTTGCTCCTCTCCCGTTTTCGTCGCCTTCTAGATTGGATTTCACTCTGTTCAACCACCGGTCACAAAACCCATCATCCAAAATCTCGGCAGTTAAAGGATGACCGACTATGGCTTTACCGTTCGATTTGCTCATCAAGGAAACTAGCGGGACATGCTGTGGACGGTGGCCGGCTTTCATTTCAACCTTCACACTGTATAAGGAACCATCAGGGGATAAATTCCAGACAGAAGAATCTGACATCTGAAATCGGGAGTGAACAGAATAGCGGGACTGACAGTATGGAAGCAATCTTTGTGGCATCAGAGACTCATCGCTCGTGCGAGGTTCCTTCTGAGACTCACACTTGCTCTCTTTGAACCCACCAATGCAATTGGAAAGAACCTTCTGATCTGATTTTTTTCTCTCTTTATTTACATGCCTAGAGTTCCTCTTTCCTTTCGATTGCCATTCAGATGTACCATGAGCAAGAGCAGCTGCAGAGCTGGTAGAACCAGATTCATTATTAGGTGCCTCATTTCTTAAGCACACTGTTTCAACTTGACTACTTTGACTAGATTGCTTTCCTGAGGCAACAGCAAATAAACAACACGTCACTATAAAGAAAAAATAGTGATTAAGAGTCCCAAAACAAAAAATGGAAATAAGAGCGAAAAAGAAAATTTAGGTTCGGGTGTAAAACCCAATCAACAGGTCAACAAAATCAATCTCGGAGCCTATAAACGTACAAGATATGCTCAGTGGGTGTCTGTCTCACCATCGACTCCATCAAATATTATGCTTATCTCTGCTAAATTCATCACAGAAGTAATCAAGCTTGCAAATTTGTGCGATTTCATGAATTTTTTACATGTTTAACAACTTTTAAGATCCAAAATAAGAAATGAATCCAGAAGATTTCGAATTGTGTTTATAAACATTCATAAAGAGTTTACATCAAAGAAAACAGGTGAAAAACACTAACCAAGTTTACCTGCAGGGTGTTTTCCCTCAGCGAATGGCAAATCTAATAACCTGTCAGATAAATTATTCTCTGCTAATCCGAACGACCTAGAGAAGTCGTCCAAATTAGAAGTTGAAGCTTCAAAAGCATTTAAAGATACCCCATCCTCACGAGCAACTCTAATACTGTCTGACTGATCATTATTTACAGTAGAAACACGCATCTTTGATTCAGAAAATTCTACTCCGCTAATCGTTCCATCTGATAGTCCCGGAAGAGGCGAACCAATTTCATCATATACAACAGGAGCTGATACCATAGCCGTACTCTCCAGAAGTTTTGTGAGTGGTCGGCGACGGTTTCTCTTTTTCAAGAATTCGTGAACATTAGGCACTTGAGATCTCTTCCGTTTAAATGAAGATGAATAGACTTTACAAACATGTTCCAGCTGACATGGCTCAAGCAGGTTTCCTTCCTTGTCTTCTGCTTTAGACATTACAGCCATCCCCAAGTCCTCAAGACCTTTCATCCGTTTTACGCCCTCCATTCCATCGTCCTCAAAATCATTTGGAGTTCGTCTTCGTCTACCCTGCTCAGATTGTAATTTAAAGGAACTGACAAAGTTGGGGGCTTCAAAAGATAAACCAGAACGAGATATTTCTCTTGCCGATTCGGAGCTATCTTCTAGATGATTGATCTCATGTTTTTCTTCTTCACTGGAATCAGACATGGGGGGTGATTTTATGGTTGATTTTATTCGAGCCTTCTCAAGCTCGAGAGCATGGAGAATTGCATCTTCCCGGCGAGCATATTTTATCGTCTTCTTACTGGAATTTGCTGCTGAAGCTTTTGCTTGCTCTATGCAAACATCATATTCGCCACAACGAAATGCCTTGACTCGCTTAGACTTCTCGAGATTGTACCAGTCACTAAACAAACAAGAATGAATGTCGCAATGCGTCATATTCGTAACAAGTTATGCAAATAAAATAAGAAAAAATTGCTCAATTTGAAGGGCAAATTTACAGATATAATGTATGGGACAAGATAGCTTAGCTAGCTGTGGCCAGGAAGCAGGAAAAAGAAGCGGAAAGACTCACATGCTTGCGTCCTCGCGACCCAGTAGCTTCACTGGAGTGCCTGATCTTGGGGAAACCAAGCAACTCTCCGGCAATTCGTCGAGGCCCATAATGCGGCCTGGCCACCAAGAACCGTTACGGCGGCGAACCCAAACCAAGGCGCCCACTGACGCATCAATGGGAGAGCTTCCCATCCGGAAAAACCTTCGAAACCAGTTTCACCCAGCGGAGGAATTGGTTGGATGCAAAACGATGAGAAACCTCGAATTCATATCCCTTAGGATCACAATCGTAATCCGCGTAGCTTCGGAACCCTCGATTGGACGAAAAAACTCGAAAACCAAGACCTAAAACCAAAAGAAAAATGTTACCGTTTCCATGCAGCCTAAAACCCCAAAACCCTCAACTTTATCCGAAGAACAGGATGGAAGGAGACAACAGGAGGCAGCAGTTCAAGAATGGAGACCGTATTGCCCCAATCGAATCGAATATCTGACCGTCAAGAAGAAAAAGAACACTTCTGGGGGACCATATTAACTTCTTTCAGTGTTGTGGGTGCTGGGAAGTTTACAGGGCTGGGACGGAGAAAACGTTTGTTCGAAGCGGGGAGAAAGAGAGGAAACATTATCAATTAATCATCACAATCTCATAGGAGAAGACGAAAACAACTCCACCAATTGACACACATCATGACCCGATTACAAGTAAAAATTGGAACTTTATCATGCAAAGAGATAAAAGAAGTGATCTTGAAGGATTATTTGAAGAGAGAAGCTGTGTTTTCAATATAAGCA
The DNA here is from genome assembly GCA_022433055.1 of Begonia peltatifolia. Lineage (NCBI taxonomy): Eukaryota > Viridiplantae > Streptophyta > Magnoliopsida > Cucurbitales > Begoniaceae > Begonia > Begonia peltatifolia. The sequence continues at coordinate 26,679,597 of CM039519.1, read as the reverse complement.
GATGTTAAAAGTACATTTACAACTACGATTGCCATGCGCACGTGCTCCCAGGAGGGAGTAGGACCCAGTACCTTTTGCCCTTTGACCTATGAGACTTTCTTCCTTTAGTCAACGTCTGCAAGCTCAAACAAGAACCGAGCTTTAACTTATAAGAACCACAAATCCAACCAACTATAAACAAAGATTGTTTCTTTTTGGCAATTTCAAGCAGAAACATCTATCATTTGTAGGCATCAATGGTGTGTTTTCATACATTATTAGTTCCCTTCCATTCCATCATCTCACAACAATTCTCAATCTCTCTCTCTCTCTAGCTCACTTTCTCTCTCTTGTTACCTTGCACCAGCTTAAAACCCTGCGCTACACTTGCAGTTGCCGATGATCTGCAACTGCCGCCTTGGCTTGGCTCGAAGAGAGATGAATATTTGGGAAGGTCCAAAACAATGTACAGTTTTTTTTATCTAGTATTTGCTGTTTTTTATACACATCCTTGATCATTCATGGCTTGAGCAATGCTGAGGAAAGATGAAATTACTGATCCATTAACCAAAGCCCTGCGCGGATGGAGGAGGGTCAGACGAGACTTGTCAGTCATTAACACACATCCAACTTAATTCATGCAAAGATGAACTCACTCTGGGCTTTCTTTCTGGTATCCAAAATCAGCTGCTGCTTTTAGCGCTCTTTGGTATGTCTGTTTCATTGCTTCCTGAACATACAGACATTATTTTTCACCATTTGCTTTCTGATGTTTACATACACGAGTGGAAAAAGTAGCCATTTGAGAGGTACAAACTTAGATATCGACAACTAACTTTATGCGATAATTCACCATTGATCTTATATGCTTATTTACGCGAGCTATGATGAGATGGTTTTCGTTGCTAACTCTAGTTCCCACCGATAAGACTAGAAAAAGACAGTCATGTGAGCATATGCAACAAGCGCAGCAGCTAAGATCCCAACATGGTCTCACCTGCAATTTAGACTCGAAGTCCTCCGGAGACCAGTGCATCATATTACATGCATGATTTAGTTCCAGTTCTCCGGCAACAACCTACGACCACAACATGGGTATTACAGAATAAGCTGAATCATGACAATGAAAAAGTCAAAGTTCAATTACTCTCTCTCTCTCACAAACTGCCTTATTTTATATACACTTGAAAAAAAGGTATCATACCCCTCCGGCACCTGCGGCCATAGCAGGGGCAACAATAATATTTGCTTTTCTCAGAACATCGACTGCCTCGGGAGTACAAGGCATGTTTGAACCTAGGTTATCACACCAGGACAGAGTTACTAAGAATGAAATTGTAGTAAAGCTCGATTAAAAAAAAAGTCTGTTGACCGGATGAAGCTACCTTCTACCAGGATACGGCAGCCTGAACTAACCAGGTTAAGTGCATCAGATTGATCAATTTCATTTTGGAAAGCACAAGGGAAGGCGACATCACACCTTTCGCTCCAAGGTTTTGCTTCATCATAATATTTGGATCGAGCATAAGTCTTCGAGTAGTCTCTGCATATTAAGGCATGCCTTTATGTACGCACAGAAAGAAAGACAAAGCAGTCAATAGATGGATGAACCATCAACTTACCTCAAGCTTCTCTGCTGAGCTTTAATGTCTCTTAAAAACGATACTTTCATGTAATCAAATCCATCTTCATCCACCAAATATCCCTTTGCATCTAAAGAAGCGGAGACCAATAAAACAATTCTACTGTGTCTTAAAAGAATTATAGATAGATCGATATGTGGCAGACAAGAAGAAGTTTATTATAATCTTCCGACGCTCACAGGGCCCATGGGAAAAATAGCTCTTTTTTAGACAGCTTAGAAACTCGATGACGAGCAAACAATGCTATAGCATAAATCATACAAACAATTTCCTTATTAACACAGTGAAACTGATGTTGAAGATGCAATTAGATATTTACCAGATACTGTTATGGGAAGAGCACCATATGCAATTAGCTTCTCAAGAACATGCATCGCAATCTTTCCTGAGCCACTCACAACACATCTGGAGGAAGAATTCGGAGATGATTTTTCATTGTTAAAAACTTTTACACTAACACCACATCATCATATGGCACCAAAATATGAAATCATTACATAAAATTAAGGATATTAGAAATCTCATCTAAACGAAATAAACCCAAGGATTGTAACAACATTGCATCGTAAAAGGTAGCATCTTTGAACCTTAAACTTGCTTCAAAACTTTTTAAGTTTCTTAAATGACTCCCCAATATTCAATGATGAAGTCTACCAAAACTAGAAAAATTTACTAATAGAAACTTCAGTGCAAAAGCTCTTTAAGAGGAGGAGCATCATGCCTTAATCCTTTGATTTCTTTATTCATATCGGCAAGTATAAGCTGGGCAAAGAAAACCTGCAAATATATGATTCTGTGTAAGTTCTTACTGACAGCTAAAAAGAAACGCATTTAATGAATACAATCAACCAATCTGAAAACTATAAACACCTTTTAAGGAAGAATGGAAAAAAATGACCAAAACAGAGTATCAAAAACAGTCCTGAGAACCAAAATCATAAAATAAATTACCAGTCCGTATCCAGTAGCTTCTGTTCGAAGACTAGTTCCAGACCAAAATATTCTGGGTCCAGTGAAACTTCCCTGTAAGAGCAAGACAATGATATAAAATTGTGGAAACACAAATCCTAAGTGCCTCTGAAATACTCATGACATTCAAGCAGTTTAACAATTGGTTTCAGTTACTCCAATTAAACCAGTGACACATTTGAAGCAGGCAACAATCGCAAAAACCACAAAAAGTAAGAATTGTTTCCCTCCCTTTTACCATAACCTATTATTCTGTCATAAATCACTCCCTTGCCATATATAAGCTTAGAACAAAAGTCATGTGCATGACATGATAAGGACTGAATATAGGCTGTGGAACAAAGAAGACTGCATGGTCAAGCCAGTTCAATGGAGGAAAAATAAAACTTCACACCCGCATAGACTAAAGGTTGCAAAAGCAAGATAAATAAAATTTGGGTTGACCAATATAAGCCATGGGCCATCAGAACAAATTAATATTAGTCACTTCAAAAAAAAATCTTGTCATAAAAAGAGTGTTAGCACACCTCGAAATGGCCAGCTAAACGTCTATATTGTCCAAAAAGATACCCCATTTCTCGAGTTCCAACACCCATCTCCTCGGATGGAAGGTCCTGTATGGCAATAACAACATATCCCAGCGCAAAACAAAGGTCTAAAAATGTGTATGGTTATAGAATATAGACAGCACTTTGTCCACTTACCTTATCAGGACCTAAATATCGATAGATTTCATCCATAAAACTTTGGCAAAACCGCATTATCTACAAATTTATGGTAAGCATGAAGAAAAAAGAAGAAGATTCAAGCATAGTCATTGACATATAGTAAAAGACTTTTACCTCGTTCTCACTTTTTCCTTTTGGATCAAAATCACTTCCGCCAGCTGCCCCACCTAATTTGTAAGGGGATAGAGCATTCTTTAAAGTCTACAAAAAAGTACAAAATATCAGCCTAATGCCATTCATCCTTGCGCAACATTTACTTATTTTATTTCTTCACTAGCAAAGTAAAGGAACCGCACCCTGTCTCCAACCTATTAATGTCTTTCATCATAGTGAACTGTGATTAATGGGGTGACCAAACGGATCACCCTAATTAAGGTGTTAGATCCCAGAAGATCAATCAAGATAGACATATGCCTTCAATTATTAGAGACATTAAGAATCATTGATTAATCATACTAACAAAAACAAACAACAAAAAAGATGTCAGGAAGTGCAAAACTGTAAAGCCTCTTTTGTTCTTTAAGAAGACAAAAGAGCAATGAATTAAAATCTAGACTCCTAAATGTAATTTTAACTCGTAGGTAACATTGAATCATCTTCCACCACTATAAACATGGGTGTTGCTAACAATATACTGTCATAATGACTTCCTAGTAATGATAATAAATGGACCAAATATATATTCGAACGAAACCGATCCCTGAGAATGTAAAATCATTCTGAAAATCACTATTGATATAATCAACAACAAAAATAATAAAATGACATTCAGTACCTGTTCAAACCCAAGAAACTTGGCAATACTTAAGTTCATCATTGGATGAAAACGGATACCTCCTCTGCAAGGCCCCAATGCTTGGTTGAATTGCACCCGGAAACCTCGATTGACATGTGTCTCACCTCTGTCATCCACCCAAGGAACTCGAAAAACAATCATACGCTCAGGTTCTAGCAAGCGCTCCATTATGTTAACATAACTGAAAATATTTCTACCACGTGAGAATTATACAAACTTAATTTAATACTTTTTATATAAAATGATGATTTGGCCAAGAAGAAAGTATTCATCATCCTTAAGGTAACTCACTGAGAATTCTTAGCAATAACTCTTTCCAGAGCATGAACTGCTTCTTGCACTACTTGCACAAATTCGACCTCATGAGGATCCCTTTTTATCGCAGCTTCAATGATCGATCCAGCCGTTTTGGACATGAGAGCTTCACATTAAGAAAAAGTTCCATGAAAATCCAAAAGGAAATACAATTAGGAGTCATTGCTATTATACAATAGTATGAGGGTGAGGCACAATGAGCTTGCAAGCATTAATTGGCCTTTAAAATATTCAAGAGAAACATCAAAAATAAGATAAGCCAACTAAAATACTAACCTTTTACATAAATAGGTTTGTCAACGACAATCTTGTCCTTGGAGGCCATTTGAAGCCGAAGAGCCTCCTTATGAAGTAGACTGTTGTTGTGTTCTTCCAGTGCACTCATCTGCATATTTCGGCTCCCTTCATTTCCATAAGGATTTCTTCGGTGCTTCCGACCGTACTCCCTACAGACAGAGCAAAAGATCCTCGGCGTTCCATCCTTTACGTCAACAAAAGCCCATTTATATGTATCAGCCCACTCTTCTCTCCATCTTTTTACAACCTTTTTCTTTCGTTTCGCAGGTTGTGTCTTCAACAGATCTTGTTCATCGTTGGAAAGTTGAGACACCATTATCACATGTTTACTTTCATCTAGATCTTCGGCAGAAGTTTCTCGTCCTGAGCCAGTGATGAGAGGAGTGGAAAATGATGGATCATCATCTCCAGGTCCAATTTCTAAATCAATCTCTTCTCCAAGTTCCCTTACAACCAAGTGATGTCTCTGAGCCTGCTGGATCAAGTTCATATCATCCATCGCAGCATTCATCCCTAACCCACTGACTGGTAGCAACATCCAGCATTACAATCTAACCAGCTGTTCAAATTTTTTGTGGCCGTCTGAAAAATGACACCATGTATATGACCAAACTCAAAATCAATGCCATTTTAGCAAGCCAAAAAATCCAAGAAACATGAAATAGATTATTAAAAGTGAATATTTTGAATCCTATATATTCCATGCATGTTGTCGAAGAAAATCATTCATATTATTTCAGCTATCTAGTAAGACAAGTATGCAAAGCTGAGATTACTTTGACCACATCCAGAACAACTAAGTGAATTGAGATGTTCAAATTTCTTGATTTGTCCCTTCTTATTTTTAGTCATAGCAAAAGGAGGGCCTGACTTCCAACTTCCAAATCAGTCAAAAGTTCAAAACTATAAGGCAGCTCCAGTTATAAAATCCTGGAAGTCTATATCACTCCCAATACGCAAAATAGTTTCTACTATTCGGGAGCTTTTCCATACCTTCACAAATTATGTCACAGTTCTTTTAGAAAAGTATAAAATTAATGGTATAGCGTTTTCTTCTTCAATATTGTTGGGCGCTGGACCACTTAGTTGACTGTTCATCTTTTCATGAAATGAAGAGCTTGACACTGTTAAAAGTTGAGTATTCACAGCAAGGAACTAAAGCAGCATATCCAACTGAAGAAGCTATGCAAACAATTGCATATAATATGATGCATATAAACAGCCAGCGAAGATCGAATTTATTTGAAAAAAAGAAAAGAAAAGAAAAGCAGGAATGATCAGATCAGATCAAGGATAAACGACAACTATTTGTGATTTACATCCTGCCAGAAGTACTACGCCGCATGTCAAGGTAGACCCAGTAATTAAAATTGATAGGAAAAAAGGAGCACAACGTACCCAGAACACAGACGAAGAAGAGATGAACAGAGAGACAGCAAAATTAATGGGTGGAAAGCAGTAACTTGAGCAGAGGCTTCGTGGCTGAAGTGGGCGTTGGATGAGAGAGCAAGCAAGATAAGTAAAAGTGGAAGAAGGGGGAAGATGGTAAAGGGGGGTTGAAGTCAGAAAGAGGAGAACAAGGAAGGTGACATTTGGGTCCGGGCCACCTCTCCAATTAGTTGAGCAGATGAATTGGGGAGGGGAAAGCTGGTTGTCCAACTCCCAAATTCGCCTACGCGACGCGTGCCACCCCGACGGCCCGACCCTCCAAGCCAATTCCCGTTCCCGTTCCCGTTCCTGTTCCCATATTTTGCTTTTTAGCTTCTTCCTCCATAGTCGAGTCGCCGCCTTCCACTACCCAAATACCCATTTCATTGCAATTATTATCATCCACATTCCGCCATGAAGTTTCTATTTTTATTTATTTATCCTTTTTTTTTGTAAGCTAAGAAAGACTTCGATGCTGCTGACTGAGAAGTGAGAACATCAATTGTCTAAACATGTGACCACATCCACCCAATGGTAATACCATTCAGAACCTTAAATGACGCATGATATACACTACGACATATTCAAGTGTGGGCTCCATGGACCACCTCAGTCACACGTTGGGTCTGTAGATCAAACGGACGGCGATCCCATCCAATTCCCACTCCCCAGGTTTCTTCAACTTCAACCCCATCCAATCTTATTCAACGATTTCTTTCAATATCACCGCTCTTCTCTCTCCCTCTCAATCCAAAATACCTGCTTTCTTGTTCATACTTGTACTTTTCTTCTCTTCTTGGATCCTCTGCGCATCCTAAGAAATGTTCAACTTTAATTCAGGCTTCTCTCCACTCCCACTGTGATAATTTGCAAACTAGTTTCGCCTTTCATGCATGGGTGATGTTTTCTAATCTAATCATCAGTGTATTTACAGCATTTGAATGTTTTTTGACGCTTCTGTTTGGCTTCCCGTCATTCAATCAAATGGAATTAGATAAAGATGCAATGATTTCTTACCCAAACTATTTTTAACTCTGATGTGAGAAATGAATTTCAATAAATATTTTTAATGTTCTTTTTTCAGGTTTCTGTTTTGTCCATGTTCTTGAAAGTTGCACATGTAATGCTGTGTCCTGAAGCTTTGTGGCTCGTCTTCTCCGCAGTTTTTTTTTTCTAGGTCAAGTTGGAAAATATTCTTGGAGGTTATGATTCTCTTGGCAGTGAACAGGTCTTCTGTAAGCTATCAGAGCAACCAGGCAGCGGAGAGAGCCGTCATACTGGTCTTTTCTCCAAATGAACTTTTGATCAACAAAACATGTTTTTTTTTCCTCCATAGACAAGATTAAACTCATTTCCCAAATTCAACTACAAAGCAAAGACGACCCAACAGAATAAAAATTACAAACGTGGAAGTTAGCACGTTGAGGAAGATGCAGCACCCACTTTGAAGTTGCAAAGATCCTTGTTGAAATTCTACGTCTGGTATTGTTGAAATTCAATCACGTTTTCATAACCCATTTCTTCACTTCTTCGGCCTGATCTTCTACGCCGCTGCCTGCCGCCCGATTCCTTAGCTCACTTGGTTGCAGAAAAGCCATGGCTTTTATCAAGTGGTTCTCATTGATTTTCGCTTTCTTTTTGTTTTCGTCAAGAGAATCATCCTCGAGCTCCAGCGGGCAGTCAGAAATTCCAACCAAATTCCTCGAACTTGCCAAGAACGCTGACCTATTCGATTGGATGGTGGGAATCAGAAGGAAAATCCACGAGAATCCTGAACTGGGGTATCAAGAATTCGAGACCAGTAAGCTCATCAGAGAAGAATTAGATAAATTATGCATTCCCTACAAATACCCTGTTGCAGTAACCGGCGTTATCGGCTATATCGGGACTGGTCGGCCACCTTTTGTTGCCATTCGTGCAGATATGGACGCTCTCGCTATGCAGGTTGAACCATTATTTTCTCTGTAAACATCAGGTGAGTAAATTTCGATCTGATCTATGATGATCTTTCCAGGAACTGCTGGAATGGGATCACAAGAGTAAAATTCCTGGGAAGATGCATGCTTGCGGGCATGATGCCCATGTTGCAATGCTTCTTGGTGCTGCAAAAATCCTTCAGAAGCATCGTGAAGAGTTAAATGTACATCAATTTCCTCTCTTTATAAAGTCCTTTCTGATGCTATTTCATCGGTTTCTGTGTGTGATTAGTGTTCTGAGACTCAAATTGAAGTTCCACCAAGATTTTCTCTATTCAGCTCGTTAATGAATCGATACAAGTTCACTTTTAGAGGCTAAATTTACATCTAACAAATATTTCTTGTTCATAAAATGTATCTATTGACAGGGTACTGTGGTACTTGTTTTCCAACCTGCCGAGGAAGGCGGTGCTGGGGCCGAGAGAATCATAGAAGCCGGAGAACTGGCGAAAGTTGAAGCTATTTTCGGTTTACATGTCGATCCTAGCTTCCACGTCGGAGAAGCATTCTCAAGAGCAGGGCCAATTTTAGCTGGTAGTGGCGTCTTTGAAGCAGTTATAACTGGGAAAGGAGGTCATGCAGCCCTTCCTCAACACTCAATTGACCCAATATTGGCAGCCTCTAATGTAATTGTCAGCCTACAACATCTTGTTTCCCGCGAAGCTGATCCGCTAGACTCACAGGTATATATATGCTTCTGGTAAATACTCAATTTGCTGCATTCTAATAGCAAAATAAATTAGGAATATTCCACCTTCCGATGCAAATATGCTCGAGTTCGCTGATCGTGATGTTCGAATGATAGGTCATTACCGTTGCCAAATTCCAAGGAGGGGGTGCATTCAATGTTATTCCGGACTCTGTCACGATTGGCGGCACTTTCCGAGCTTTTTCAAAGGATAGCTTAGTTCAGCTTCAACAACGAATCCAGGAGGTATAGGATCTGACATATAGCCAGCTTTGTTCTTTTGTTTGGAACTTAAAGCATAGCAGAAATATACAATTGAAACTATGACTATCAGTGTGTTTCAGTTAATTTGACATCTCTATTTGCTTCCGTGGAACACTTTTTTCATATATTTCAAACAGATTCACCAGATTTGCCGTATGAACAGGTTATCACCGGGCAAGCTGCAGTTCAGAGATGTAATGCAACTGTAGATTTCCTCAAAAGTAAGATACCTATTTTTCCTCCGTCTGTAAATGACAAAGACTTGCACAAGCACTTTCAAAGTGTTGCAGGCGATATGCTCGGTATCGACAAAGTTAACAGTATACAGCCATTAATGGGATCTGAGGACTTTTCATTTTACCAAGAGTTGATACCTGGCTATTTTTTCATTCTTGGAATGGCGAACAGGACACTAGGGAATCTGCACTCTGTCCACTCACCCTACTTTCGAATCAACGAAGATGTTCTTCCTATCGGTGCTGCACTTCATGCATCATTGGCTATGAGATATCTTCTTGAATTCCAACCACCACCCAAATTCTCCAAAGAAATGCTTCACGAACTATGAAGTTGTTTCGAGTCGACTGCTGCAATAAGCAACTTTGTCGCAGCTGCAAATGGCTCGATGTTATTCACGTCTGTAATGTGATTCTCTCTGTAAAGCGCTTGCCTGCAGCTAATCTAATGAGACAAGATCAAAACAGAGACAGAAATGTGCAGAGTGGTAGCAAGTAATTTAAACGATTGATATATATCAGCTTTTCTCTTGAAGTGTTTTTATTGTTTAACAGTTGCAGAAAGCTTTTTTATGATGGCAAAATATCAATCTTGAATCAACAGAGATATTATCAGACTAATCACAGAACAAGAGGGTGAAGGTCCCAAGACCAACATTACAATGGCAGAAAATAGAATTCATTGAGGAATGAGCTTCAACTTCAAACCATCTGAACTACTGAAATAAATTGGCATGTCACTAAATCATTGAAATTTAAAAAAAAAAATTACAATTTCAAGATCTCACTGTATATATACCAATATGTCAACCAAAAAAGACATCATAAAAGAGCCAGGCAGCAATGATTGTGTTTATCTATTTTATACATTATCTATCTTCGTCACGCCAAAATTTCAAGAACTCAAAGAGACAGGCTAGTTCTAAGCAGGATCTCAGCAAATACGAGAAGCTTATAACAGTATAATACATAATATCTCAAAATCCAAGAACTTTTGGGGACAATTCCACGAGAAGATCCAAAGAACTAGGAGAGAACTTTCTAGCAAAAAGGTAGCACAGTGTAGAAGGCTGATTATTGTAAAGACAGGTCATACTGTCAAAAATTTTCTTGAAAAACTCCTCTTTAATATCAGCCTTACCAAATGTAGCAGGATGAGCTCCCCCTCTCGACCAGTCGACATAAGTAAGTGTCCTATTTGCAAGCAAATGAGGTGTTTGGATGCTCAACATCGTTTGAAAATAGTGTTCGTCCACATAGCAAGCCGGTTTACAAAACTCTTCAAATTTTGGGTAATAAACGGTATCTTTGACGATTTGGACTGCAAGTTCGCGGTTAACTTCAAACCACTGAGAACCCTTGCGCCAATCCGTGAGGTTAACCTCGGGAGCCATGCTCTCATTATACCGACCTCTCCCGTAGGGGCCTGGTTCGTCGATTGAGCTCATAAAGCTGTATCGGGATTTTGAAATGTAGTGATAAAGGATGCTGAAATTGTGGAGAGGAATGCAGGCCTCAGAGAGGAGGATGAACCATTCATTTGAGATATCGAGCAATGCGTTGGCTAGTAGCCTCCTCTCGGCATCGCACATGCTCATCATTCCCCACTCCGCTGCCTGTATAATGCAAATCATGGGAAATTGTAGTTTCCAGTAAGACATAACACCTCAATCAAAGAGCAAAAAAAAGCCTATAACTATTAGAAATAAAAAAATGTACCAAACCCATCTTAAATATAGTTGTCCACAAGACATCAGAAATAGAATAAATACAGTTGACTTCATAATAACCACATCGCTCTTAGTTGGTTTTTCTCCGTTCTAAACGTGTTAATGCATTACGAGATGCAAGATGAAGCTTCATAATACAAATAAATTCGATATAACAACACAAATAGTCTTGAATATATTCTTCCAAGTACTGTATCCAGATTCATAACAAAAGCAAATGCCTTATGACTCAGACAGAGACTTGGCTACAGCAAAAAGTTTTGAAACTATTACTGGAATACTTAGAATGATCATGTTAAACAAGCTCGACATCATATATTTTCACATGATCATAACCAGGAGAAAAAATAGGGAAACTAAGCCAAGTCATGGCGTTGTTGAGCGTAATAAAATGGACATATATGTCTGATTGATGAAGAAATTTCAGACTCATTTTGACCACATTGTTTCAACTTGTATGGCGTATTATGTAACACTAGCAAAATACTCACTACACATTTCATTACTATATAAAAACATAAACACAAATCACTAAATCAATAATTTTTACTAAATCAAGAAACGACGTAAAGAAGAAAATGGGAGTAAAACATAGGAAGTGTGCATTTATATCACAATTAATTGACCCTGTTAATTAGATAAAGATATAATGCAGAAAAGAAAACTGGGGAGTAAAAAACCAGCAACTATTCATTCCTGGGTGGCTGTTTTTGACCTTATGTGATGAACCCCTAATGGGTGTTACAAAATCGAAAGAATTGAGGAATTGAGATCGAATTTGTGAAACTATCAATGGAGATATTTAAATTTCTAGGATCTACTTAGGAGCCGTGCAAAATGATGCGAGGAAGAGAAATTTTTGGAGAAGGAAAAAATATAAAGTGGAGAGGAGTAAGTTTGAGAGAAAACTATTTTATTGAAATGACTTTGACAATTGACTTGATTTGAAAATACTTACACTCACACCCTATTTATAGGATTATTTAACACATGTATAAAACATTATATGAATCATATATTTAATTTAATACATGAACTAACACTTAATGAATCATCGAAATACATAAACCAATATACCTCCACATACATGAATATCAACTCTCTAATAAAAAATATATTTAAAACATATATTAACCAAAATATATTATTTGAATTAAACTTATATTTTCAATATCCTCTCTTAATCTTAATTCCTTGTAATTCCAAACATCATCCTTAACTTGCTGAAATGGTCATACATAAGAAGCTTTGTAAAAATATCAACAATTTGATCATTGGTCTTCACTTGCGTTTCACTCTTGGCAATGCAGTCACGTAAGAGCTGACTTGTCAACAAAAATCTTTGTAGTTTCTTCTTATATCATTTGTAATTTTTCAATATTCTTCTTAGTCATATAACATGACATAGACAAGATGTAACTGCTACATATTCAGCTTTACAGGCCGATAGAGTCACAATTTGTCGTTTCCTTGAACCCACGTAGAAAACAAAACTTGTTGTGGTTTTTTTATCATCTATATCTCCACCCCAATCATTGTCGCTATATCCAA
>CM039519.1:26656353-26666987 GCA_022433055.1 Begonia peltatifolia | reverse complement strand
TATAATCTTATGTAAGTTAAATACCTCAAACTTCCAAAAAGGCCTTTGAAAGTTATACAATCAACTTTCTTTTCTTCCTCATTTTTCGATAATTTTACTCTACATGACACATGAGTATTTACAGGTTGATAATTCTCCATTTTAAACTTTTTCATAATCTCTCTTTCAAACTTTCTTGAGACATAAAAATATCATCATCTCCTTGATTAATCTCCACGCCAAGATAGTATGACATTAGACTAATATTTGTCATCTTAAACTTCTTGGTCATTATTTGCTTGAATTCTTTGTGCATACTTAGATTATTCCTCATAAAAATTAAATCATCAATATACAAGTAAACAAATAAGAAATCTCTATTTTGACGTATTTTAGCATAAAGATGGTTTTCATATGGGCATTTGATAAACTCATTTTCAAGAAAGTACTTGTCGATTCCACTATTCCAAGCTCTTAAGGCTTGCTTTAGGCCATATAATGTTTTCTTCTGCTTCAATACCTTGTATTCATAACTCTTTTCAACATAGCTTTAAGGTTGTTCGACATAAACATCTTCTTTGAGAACTCCATTCAAGAGTACCAATTTTACATCCATTTGATAAATCTTCCATATCTTCTGAATTGCTAGTGAAATAATCAACTGAATAGTTTCCAAACGAACAACATGAGCAAATACTTCATCATAATCAATACCTGGACGTTGACCATATCATTTTGCCACTAACCTGGCTTTGTATTTTTCTTCTTCTCCATTTGCATTCTTTTTTTTTTGAAGACCCACTTCACACCAATGAGCTTCTGTCATTCCGGAATGGTTGCTAGCTCCCTTTTAATCCATGACAATCTTCCACTTTTCATCTTTAACAGCTTCTTCAAATGCTAAAGGCTCACAATCGACAAAGTGATAAAAAAGAGTTAGATCTTCACTTAGATTTTGTGTTATCTTATAAAGATCTTGAAGATTTCTTATACGAGGCTCTCTTTCACTTGAGCTTCTACTTGAAGAAGATGAAAATACATTTAATGTTGTTGGTTATCTCGGAGGTCTAGCGAGTTCTTGAATTTCACTTCTTTGCTCCTTATCAAAGAAAGGAAAAAAGTCATACTTCTTTTTGTTTTTATCACTTCAATCTCATGAATCTTCTTCATCAAACTCTATGTCTCTATTAATAATTATATTCCCAAGACTTAAATCATAAAGTTTGTAACCTTTGCAGCATTGATCATAACTAAGGAAGATGTACTTCTTGCTTTTATCATCAATCTTTGATTTCTCTTGATCTGGGACGTGCATATAACCGATGCTTCTAAATACTCTCAAATGAGAAGCACTTAGTTTTCTTCCACTTCATACTCCTTGAAGTGTTTTGTCTCACAGGCTTCTCGTCGAGCACCTATTGGATAGATAGACAGCACAATCAAATGCTTCTACAGAAAACTCTTTCGATATCTTCTTTGTTTTTAACATACTTCTCATTATATTGAGAATGGTCCGATTCTTTCTTTCAACTACGTCGTTTTGTTAAGGAGATTTTGAAATGGTTAGGAATCTCCGTATGTCATTTATTTTATAGAACTCATTACACTCGTTAGAACTAACTCACCTCTATTATCCAATCTCAAAGCTTTAATGAAATACATATGCTTTGAATTTTCTAAAAACTATAAAAACTTTATATTTCTCCTTCAAAAAATAAACTCAAGTTTTTATGTTAAAATCATCAATGAAGAGGAGAAAATATCAATTTTTACCGAACGACAAAGGCTTAATCGGTCCATATGCATCAACATGAACAAGTTGAAGCAGTTTACTTGCTCTTGATTATATTTCCTTCGAAAAGCTCTTTCGAAATTATTTGTCAACAAGACACTCTTCGCATAACTAGTCTAATTGATCTATAGATGATAAACTCTTCAACATCTTTTTTTTGCCCAATAACTTCAATTCACCGAAATTGAGATGGCAAAGTATCAAGTGCCAAAACCATGAGATGTTCTTCACACAAACTTTCAGACATCGAGCAACGTCGGAATGAATATCCAGTAGAAACATTCTGTTTTTCGTCATCAGTACCTTCGTGATCACATTTCTTCTATCATCTTGAAGTAGGAGATTACAATCATTCATGTGAACTTCGTAGTTTTTCTCCAAAAGTTGTCTCAAACTCAAAATATTGTTCTTCATACTCGGAACATAGTACACATTGCTCATGAGTTGATGACAACTATTTTTCATACGAATTAAAATCGTACTTTTGCCTTTATTTGAACTTTGGAGTTTTCTCCAAACGTGACTGATCCAGTCACTGAGTTATCGATCTCTATAAATTTGCTATTGTTGCCACACGTGTGATTGTTGCCGTGTTGTCAAGACACCACATGATACTTTTGCTTCATTCTACTCTTTTCTAAGCAAGAAACAAATTTCCTTTACCTCTTCATTTTGAGCATAATTCGTCGTTTCTTTGACATTTTGAGCATAGTATCTGTGCTTTTGGCATTGTAACGTTGAACACTTGATCGATCCTTTTTTCTCGAATGACTTCCTTTACTGCACTCTTTCGCGAAATGGGTCTTCTTTTCATTGTTGAGATTTTGTTATTCTCGACTTCTTCATCTACCTTGTCCATGTCTTCGTCCTCCTCTTCGTTGGCTTCTCCCACGTTCATTCTCTTTTTCATTCACAGAGAGTTTGGTGGTCAAAACATACTCGATCGACTCCTCTTTATTCATTCTCTATTCATGAGCTTATAAAGAACCCATAAGTTATTCAACCGTCATGATAGTTAAATCTTTGGACTCCTTGATAGCTACAACCTCATAATCAAACTTTGAATGCAACAAGCGAATAACTTTTTCATTGACACAAACATCTTCCATGGCTTTTCATTTGGTTTACGATCATCAAAACCTTCGAAAAGAAATCTGCTACGGACTCAGATTCTCGCACTCACAACACTTCAAATTCTCCTCCGTAAGAATTGAAGGCGTACCTTTTTAACCTTATCAATGCCTTTATAAGAATTTTGTTGAATCTCTCATGCTTACTTGGCAATAGTTGCATTTGATGCTCTCTCGAATATGGCTAATCCAAACATTGATGAATAATGGTAAAAGCTTGTTGATCTCTCTTATGCATTCTTTGGAAAGTCTCCCTTTGGTTAGGAGTCATGGAGAAATCATCACTAGGCTCTTCTAGCGTCTATCGACAATCTCTCACATGTCTTGCGAGCCGAGCAAAGTCTTCATAGGAATGCATCAATTCTCGTAATTATCTTTGGTAAGTTGAGAGAAATAGAATGAAAATGTAGAATTCGACATTTCTATAAGATTGAAAAATCGAGCTTTGATGCTAATTTATTGGAATAAGGAATAATGATTTTTGAAGAAGAAAAAAATATAAAATAGATTTGGCAATTGACCTGATGTGAAAATGTCTAAACTCACATTCTATTTATAGGATTATTTGGTACATGTATAAAACAATACATGAATTAACACTTAATGAATCATCTAAGTACATGAATCAATGTACCTACACATACATGAATATCAACTCCTTGAGTAACTCTTCACAAATACATAGACTCTAACCAAATACATATTTAAAATATACATTAACCAAAATATATTTTTTGAATTAAATTTATATTTTCAACCGATGAAAGTCTCATGCATGGGTTTGAATGAGAGAAAGAAGTGAGGAATCCTCTTTTCGACATATTACTTTATATTTATGCCTGGTTCTGCTCAACTCTCCCTTCAGAGATACCTACCCTTGCATGAAAGCAAAAGAGGGAGGTTACTAACCAACAGGAGCAAGTAGTTATGTTCGAAAGCTTATATGAAACCCTCTAACTCTATCATAAAAGCTAGTTCGAGAGTGTAAATTTGACCCAACCTTATACGTCAGCTAAAGAGGCACTCTATTTCTAATGTAGGACACATCATCACCACTCACTTAAGACCCGACTGCCTTGGTCGACGATCCACCGAACCCCAAGCGACACCGGTGGATAACTAAGAAGTGGTGGCTCTGATACCAAATGATATGAGAATCTCTAACTCCACCACAAAAGTTAGTTCGAGAGTGTAAGTTTGACTTATCTTTGTACACAAGCCCAAAAGGCAATCCACTTTCCGATGTGAGACAAATGCAAAAGGTCAAAAGTAACAAGCCCTTTATCAATCTAAATGGAAGTGGGAGCCTTGGAATCTGTGCATGCGTCCGATAGGTGAAGCCTTTTTTTTTTAGGTTCTTTTGACAAAAGAAAAAAAAAAACCTGTTCTAGAGTCTAGAGAAAGATGAAAAAGGAATTGCTCAAGTCAGCAAGTGGAAAAGGCTTTTCTTTAAGGGCCTCCTAAACCCTTTTAGATTAGAAGGGTTTAGCTGTTCTCACGAACGCCAAACTTCGTAGCTCAGCTCGTTTGGGATGACCAAGCTCCAGGGGGTTTTGGGTTTTGGGGTTGGAGATGAAGTTCAAATCCGAGTTGGATCTGTTTGGATAGGGATTTCGATCTCTAAGAAAGGCAAGGCTAAATGCTGGCTTGGGCTTAAATAGCTGCTTTCGTGCATGATTCCCTTGCCTTTACGCCTTGTCTCTTTAGCGTTCTATATCTGTTTGTTCGGCTTTCTCATATAGAGTTTCTGTCTTCGGAGTAAAAAAATGAGATTCTTGCCGAATTTGAGTTTAAATTGAACACTAATGATATTGGGCTGCTTATTTTTTAGAGTTAATTTTTAACAAACATCTTATCTATGTTCATCTGATGTATCACTCTCATTAAATGAAGATTACCTCTTCTTCTTCTTCTTTTACACTAGTTTCTTGAACTGCATAGCCACGTTGACTCACGATCTTTGATGGAAAATATTGACTTGATAATGAAACACATGGATGAAAATCAATAAAGATAAGATCCAGTCAAACCAAGAATGTTTTTAAAGTCTGAGAATACCTGACTAGGAATCTGTCTCCCGTAAAACACTGAGGAAGGTGGAAAGTCAGAGATGTAAGATGGCATGGCATGAACATAAATAGAATAAAGCCTCTCATGCCCCTTGAAGAATAGTTCCCAAAGAGGAGCCATAGGCAGTGGTCCCTTGGTCAAGAACATGAAGGCAATCTTACCAACTCTCTTAAATGGATAACCATTTCTCTGAGGAGCAAATGTAGCTCTCCATAGCAATTCTTCGTCGTTCATGCCGTGCAATAGATTAATAGGAGGCCTTATCCAACTCTGAATGCTGCTACTTGATTCTTCAAAACATGGCCTTATCGATGTTGTTGCTACTGGAGCAACATTCAGAACAGCAAAATGTCGAACAGAATTCATACTGACAATTGAAACCCCAAGACCCAGAACCAAAAACAGCAAGAATATTTGAAGAAATCTCCAGGGAAAATGCTTGGCTTGATTTATTCTTAGTGTCGATGGAATTGGAGGTTCCTTACCTTCCTCTGTTGCCATTAACCTTGTCTGCATTGTTTCCTTTACTTTCAACCAGATCTTCTTTCAATGCCCCTCTGTTTTCACAATCACAAATCTTTCGCAATCACAAAGCACACCTTTAAATGTCGCACTTGATTCTTATGGAAATAAAATCTTGTTTTTTGTCGGATGAGCATCAGATCTTATATCGCTATGCTGAAGTAGACCCAGAAAACGAAGATAGAAATAAATCATCTTTTTCGTAAGCGAGATCCCTCCAAAACACGATGCTCAGAACAAAAAAAATTATAATGAACCAAAAAAAAACAAAAAATTTTCTCACAACACCAACACGAAAGATGTCGATTTGGAAGAGGCCAAATCAATGACTCTACCAAGCGAGATGCGTATGGGTTATGTACGATTGAAACAATGGCAATGACGTTTGGATAACAAGGAGGATCGGCTCACACAATTTCGTCCCTGCGACATGAGTTGCGCTAACTCTGCACGGCTTTCGTGTGGCGGACATGAGAAGCTAAAGGGTGGTCTTTTCTCTCATTTCTACGCACGAAAGTTTTTAAAGATGGCACAAACTGCAGAGAGAGGGTGGCGAATGAAGCATTTTCTGTCGAAGGGAATGACAAAAACCTACGACAGGAACAAGGATTAAGGAAAAATGTCCGTTATTATATTGAACGGTGTTGGAATGTCAAATGGGATGATTTTAGGAAATGATGACCATTGTTGCTGAGCTTTCCAATTTCAACCATTATTTTATTGCCCTGGTTAGTCACTAAACGATTCACGTCTCCCCAGTTAGAATCAGACACACTTTGATTGATGATCATTATAACACGTTTTATGTGTAACTAAATGATGAAGTCAAGTGAAGATAAGTATTTCGCCTCATTAACGCGCCTTGGCTCGATTTGGATCGAGACCTGGGCCGACCCATTCCCTGAGCTAGTTTAGTATTAAAATAATAGTATGTCTAGTCTAGTTTGGCATGACATTGAACTAGGCTCAAGCCCGATTAAAAATGATAGGGTTGACCCACAGACTTCATCCCAAGAGTTGGCCTCGTGTCAATCAAAAGTTCTATCTAGGTGTATGTGCGTTCGATTCCACCCTAGAACCAAAATCATCAGCCACGGTTTCATGATTCGGGAAATGAAACAGTAGGATTCTGTGATCGGAACGAACCGTGTTCCACGGTTCGGTTCCAAATTTAAAAGAAAGAATTAAAATTTTGTTTATATTTTTTATTGTTTTTTTTTGTTTGGTTTTCATGTATAAGTCTGCTTTTACGATTTTTGGTCAGGTTTTGATTGTTTTGGGTCAATTTTTTTATTCGTGATTCGATTCGATTTTCACAGTTTTAAACCACCAAAACTACGGATTGGATTGTGTACTGGTCTTGAGAATTTGATATCGAAATTTCTTTGATGGGCAAAAATGGACCGGATCAAACCAGTGACAGCTTGCCTTGTGAACCCAATTCGAGTCTGGTAGGACTTATCTCATACCAATGGGAGTGCACAATCTCATATTGCTTGAAAAAATGAAAAATATATGATTTATAAGTAGATTAGTACAATGCGTTTTGGAACTGATACTAAGAAAAAATCTGTATGGGTTCTGACTTAAAGCAGACAATATTATAGTGAGAGCACCATAAAACATTATAAATATTATCAGTCATTGTTTAACCAGAAGAGGAGAAGATAGTAACAGCCCGCTATGAGAAGTTAATAGAGTCCAACTCATATCAGTAGAGGCGCACAATCTCATATTATTTAAAATAATAAAAAATACATAGTTTATAAGTAATTTCACTCCCTACCTAGTATAACGCATTTTTTAGCTAACCCTAACAACAAATTTGTACAGGCTTCAGCTCAAAACGGATAATATTGTACTATAAATATCAGGGACGTTGCAAAACCAAGATCGAAACCACAGGTCCGATCCAATTTTACCCACCCCTATTCTACTTTTAGCCCGACCTTTCAATCTACCCATTTTTTTTCTCTTTATTTATGCATTGGGTTCGTTGCCTCAATCACAATACACTTTTTAACTTGAGACATAATGTTCAAGGTTCTGGATTAAGAAGTAGACGCAACCCGTTGCAAAATAGAGATTTTGGAAAGAAACAAAAGCGACACGAAATTGCGCCTTGAGAAGTTTGGTTAAGAATTGCTTTGGTATGGACTTCAGTCGACTTGCAGGCAAGGCCGACTTGATAGTCCGTGATTTGTGGACCAGACCTTGGACAAGCTTTTATGGTCTGAGCCAGCCCAAGTGTGAGGCAGGACCTAGGCCCCTTTTCAAAGGTCTAGAGTCCGCCTGACTGGGTCATTGATGAAGCTTCATCAGCACTGAGATGAAGGCATGCACAAGATTGCTTGAAGTCTAAATACAATGACACCTCTCTTAAGTCCACCAATCTAGAATTTGCTCTCCACAGTCACATGCTTGCTTGCTATGTTGTAACTCACATATCCTTTTTTGTTGGGATGTAATGGTCTCAAGCTCAGAGAAAAGGTGTGAACTTTGTCCCACCCTTATCAAAGAACTACTAGTGTTTGTATTCGACTTTGTCATTTGTCGGATGTTTGATTTCAATTCTTAGAATGTAAAAGATGATTTATATTTCATTAAAATAAAGTGTAAGAACGTAGGTGAGAGTTCATTTTATTTTAATAATATCTTTGCATGTCAAACCTAATATTGGGTTGGACGATGTTTCTGTCTAGACCCACTTTTGACTCGCGATAATGTTGGTTTTCATGTTGCTAGTGAGCATATAACTAACCACATATTGAATGATGATGGTTGATGTTTAACATTCACTTTCTCCCAAAAAAGATATGGATGGAGAACTGAGAAGTGGGAATGCATGTAGGGGTTGGTGAATGAAGGCGCCGACATGTAGATCTTCACCAAATCCAATTGTTTAATGAGGATGGTCGACATGGTAAAGAAAAGAAAGACGAAAGAGGCCTGTCACGTCGTTGGCATGGAGAAGGAGATGTCATGGTTAAACATCAAATGGGTATGAGTATGGACACACCGTCACTTTGATTGTCTACTATGAATTCTACATCAATTAGAGAGGGGAGAGCCACAATTGGTTTTGACTCTACAACACCATTCTACCAGATGCAGATCTGAAATGCAAGAAAATGGTTTCGTCGGGAGTCCAGGAAGAAGATGCTCGGTGGGATTACTGAAGAAACGTTTGGGTGTTTAAGAGAATTAGAAGCTCTATTAGTATTAATGACTGTGCGACAAAGAACAGAACAGTAGAAAATGACATGTCATGAGGGTGGCTGTAATTGATTACAATAAACAAACATGAATTAGCATATAAAATATTTGGGGAAGGATTGGCAAGACCCAGAGGAAAGGGAGTGAAAGAGAAGGGTTTGTCTTTGCCGAAGACATCGTGGTCCCTTCCATGCTATGGACACGAAGGTGACAAAGCTTAGGTTAATGCACGAACTCAGAAACCTTAGTTATTGCTCTTCTTGTGGTACCCCCCGACTTACCCTTGGACAGTCCTGTCGGAAGCCATTCCCCTGTCGACATTCCCGATGGATTCCAGTGGCAATGGGCTGCATCTCCGCCGGTCCTTCCGAGCAGTATTACCGTGGGGGGGTGGCAAAGATTGAGACTGAGAGTAGCAACAGTCCTGTTTGAAACAGTAACAGCAAATTCAGAGAGTGTTTTTCTACGATTTTTCTAGTCTGTAATTGGATTTGGAGCGAGCAATAAGAGAGGTAAAAATGGTAACTGGGGAAGGTGGGTGGTCCAAGATACAAGAGTGCTGTTGCATGTGGGGGAGGGCTATTCCATCAGGGTTTCGTCCAATCTTGGGAGGCCACGTTTGCAAGAAGGCTTCGTGTTCACGTGTGGGAAGAGAGGGATCTGTGGGCCACCGCTGACACTTGGAATCTAGAAGTGCCCAAAAATAAGGGAGGGCTTCATGTACAGCGTACACAGCACAAAGGCTTAGACATAGACAGAAGAAGAAAGAAGAAGAAGAAATGGACCACTCTTCAGTTTCATTTCACTGGTCTTCCCAGTTCCCACCCATTTTTCAAAACCATCAACTCTGACAGGTTACAGGTTTCCATCGAAGTTCCTTTCTCTGTCCTCCTTATTCACTACAAAATGCTAGTATTTTTGTGACCAATCCATTCCCATGGTCTCTCAATTATTTCTCTCTGGCTCTCTCTCTTAGTTCATTGGTGCTTCTCGTATTAAATTGTTTATTTTGTGTCGCAGTTTGCACGAATTTATTCTTGTAGTTAATTCAAAATGTATTGTATTAAGTAAAAATGTAAACTTTATTCGTAAACTATTCAATTTTTACTGTTTTATGTACACCTTCACTGTTATAGGCTGAACACTCAACGATAAAAATAATTTTTAGTCGTTATTGTCTTTACGGAGCCGCAAAGCTGTCACTCTCTCTCTTTCGTCGTCTGCATGAGATAAACTAAGATATATGCTATTTATTCACCTGACGAAGAAAAACATGAAAGAGTTGACAAATTCAAAACGCCATGGGAACCCATTAATATGAGCTGTTCAGATAGGGTGCATGTGGGTTTTCTTTGCTCAGGGTTTATATTCCCGGACTAAACTATTAAAAAAGCCCTGGATTTTACTTTTCCATTACCCATTTGAGACCGCGAGTTGTCTGCCATCATCATCTTCAGTTGCACTATTTTGACCCCTTGACATGAATTACAGGCATCTTAAAGTGAGCAATTTGTAATAGTTTGATGGCAAAAAGCTGAGAGGAGGATGAATAAGTGATGGGTTTCTAGCAACAAATAGACTCTATATCAGTTTTAGTCCCACCAAACTGACAAAGAGGCTCCTTATCTCTTTCACAACCAATTTGAAAACTCTATTTTTTTTTAATGCCTGTCTTCTTTTCTTCTCTTTCTGTGTTACTTAATTTCGTCTCCAAGTACACTTAAATACTATTTTGTACATGACATGTTGGACCAGTTTTTCCACTATCTATATAAGCACCCATTGGACAAGAAAAAAAACTCAGCTTCAAGACTGATCTCTCCCCCTCTGTGTGAAAGCTCATGTAGAAGAAAGCTTCTGCTTCATGCCCATTGGTGACTCTCTCTCTCTCTCTCTCTCTCTCTCTCTCTCTCTCTCTCTCTCTC
>CM039519.1:26592961-26656343 GCA_022433055.1 Begonia peltatifolia | reverse complement strand
TCTCTCTCTCTCTCTCTCTCTCTCTCTCTCTCTCTCTCTCTCTCTCTGTTCTAGTTACAATGGGTGACGAAGATTAGTCGACGAGACTGACGTAAGTAATGGCTGCTTCTTTGGCTGTCACAGTTTTCATGGTTGAATCCAAATAAAGAGGGAGGTTAGTTGTGCCGGAAATTGTAACAGACTGTTACGCAAGCTGATGCATATCTGAAGCTAAAGCTTTAACTGCTTACGAACTTTCCTTCTTGTATTCACAAACTCAGAACAGGTCAATCAGGCCAAGATTTTGGGGTTCTCGGCTGAATCTAAAATCGGTATGTCCTTTTCATCGTTTTCAGTTGGTTAGAATCATTCTTCTGGCTTAATCTTAAGTCGCTCTTGTTTTCAGATATCCAAGAGTTGGATTTTGAAGTCACGGATGCTACTGGAAATGGATTTTCTGAGCTGGTATGGGTCTGTTATGGTGAATCCATCGTCTATATGGAGCAACTATAACAACCATGAAACTGAAGGCTTCTTAACCTCCAACTACGATTCCTGCGCATATCCCTACCCAATCCAGCCCCTCCAAACAGCTGATCACTCGTCACCGCCCAATTTGAATTCCCGAGGAGTCAATGAAATGGCCCAGACAGTGACGTCTCATCCTCCCGATGGAGAAAGAATAAGCTGTGAAGAAAAGTTTGGAGGTGAATCGTGTCCTTCGTTGATCAGTGGTCCTTACGAGATGAACCGGCCAATTAGCAAATTTTCAGGGTCATCGTCTAATGCTGGCAGTGTCCTTTTTCATCAAGTGTCATCCATTGAGTCGATGAACTGCTTGTTCTCTTCTCCGGCTAGTACTAACACAGACAAGTCTGTCGAAGAAGAAGATGAGATTTCCATGCTTTTATCAGATTGCAGAAGCTTGTTGAATTTTGGAGAGGCTGGCAGTGCCGTATCATCAGGAGAGTCTGAGAAAAAGAGCACCAGAGAAAGAAAAATGGACGAGGCAGTTTCTAGGAGTAGATATGCAAACGATAAGATCATCAAATCAAAGAGAAGATCCAACCAAAGCGAGCCCAAACCAGCTGAAAATCATGGCGGTTTCAGTCCCCTTCGCGTTTCCGATCAGAATTCGGCGAAACAAAAAAAACCCAGATCAAAGAAGCCCTCGAGCTCGTCGTCAAACATAAACTTTCAACAGCCCAATTTAATGGCGTCGTCTTCAACGTGGGAACCAGATTCAGAGGCGATCGAACAAATGAAAGAGATGATATACCGGGCGGCAGCATTTCGGCCGGTGAATCTAGGCGCAGAAGTTGTTGAGAAGCCAAAGAGAAAAAACGTGAGAATATCAACAGATCCTCAAACTGTTGCGGCGAGGCAAAGGAGGGAGAGAATCAGCGAAAGAATTAGGGTTTTGCAGAAATTAGTTCCAGGAGGGAGCAAGATGGACACAGCATCAATGCTTGACGAGGCTGCAAATTACCTCAAGTTTTTGAGATCACAGGTTAAGGCATTAGAAGGTCTTGGCCATACTGTTGACTCAATCGACTGTCCTCCTGCTACCTTTGCTTTCTCTTTCAATCCTTCTTTTGCCATGCATACCTCTTTCCTCTCTGCAAGCCCTAATCAAATACACAATTCTCAGACCTGAAAACCTCACTGTTATAATTTTTTTTTATAACATCATCATCATTACCAATATCTCAATGGCAGTAATGATCATTAGAACCCCATTTTTAACACCCCCTTTTTCAGAAGATCCATCACATTGTTCATCCTCGGCTATATTCAGCAAAAAGGCACAGGAGAGAGAGAGAGAGAGAGAGAGAGAGAGAGAGAGAGAGAGAGAGAGCCATCTTCTTCTTCTTCTTGGCTCAATTTGATTTCCGCCCATGTTTTGGCTGCTTCCGCCTTCCAGTATAATCATTTGTTTGGTAGTGGAAGTAGTAAAAACAAGGGAGGTTAAGTCGCAGTTAATCGAAAGGTAGGAGTGGACATGTTAAAAAGTTTGTCTTGGAAATCAACACCTCCTCTACTTGCTAATGACATGTTTTTGCCTTGTTTTTCTCAGTTTCTTCTGCGCAGCAGTACCGATTCATTAACCCTAATCCCAAAAGATGTTCTTGATGAAGATGACGAGTGCTACGATTGGATTAGGGTTTATTATATTTGAAAGTGGCTCTTTAGAGTTTGAAAATTGGAGAGGTTTTGATTGGAGGAAGAAGGAGGTGAGGTTGTTGAGGAAGAGACCCACCCCTCGAGGGGGGGATATTATTGATTCATGTTGGCCACTTGCTTAATGGAACTTCCCCACACGTTTAAGTCTTTGCATTCTACTAGATAGGTTGTTCCACACACGTTATGATGGACTTTTTACTTCACTAAACACTTTCTTGTTCATTTCTTTATTTATTTATTTTTTTTAAGAAAAGAAAAGTATTTTATAGTAACTCTGAATGTAAACCGAACCGAGCTGTGAATCAAACTGCAATCGGATGTTCGGTCCGAGTTTGGTCGGGTTCTCACCCCCCTATAGAAACCACGCCAATGGTGGGTCACAATTTGTTTCGTGGTTTTGAGAGTTAAAAATCACGACAACCTAATCCAAAATCTTGTTAAAATTTGGCCCAAAACTGGAACGTTAATCATTCTTCGGATCAAAACTCGAAAAACGGGTAGCCCACGGTTGGGTTAGGTTCCAAGAGCCCTAAATGTATGACTGCCTCCCTACAATCCAATTGAAGAAGTCCACTACTCTTGTTGGTTATACATCGACGCGGCCAATTAGCCTTACCTCCGGACAATAGTGGGCATGATTCAATTTTGCAACATTGTAAGAAAGAATTGTCACAATTTATAGTAAAATTGACAAGAACAAATTAAACACTTGTATATAAACACATAAAATACAATACTTAACAGAAATTCGATGATATGTTATTTATCCCTAGTGAAAATTAAAAGTCAAAATTTTCAGATAATTCAATAATTTAAAAGAAAAATTATTCAAATATAATTTCTAAAATACCCTTAATACAATGCGTTATTACGTCTCCTAACGCTTTCTTTAAATAAGTACAAAGCAATATATTCAATTAAAACATGATCGTTTTAAACTAGTTTGGTCGTTAATTCATTCGAATAAATCCCATGTTCAAGAGCAATTATTATATTAGTGATCGATCTGTGGATAAGCTTTGTTTTAGTCCAAATACTTCAGCTTGTCCAGCCGTAGTTGGGTTGTTGGAATTAGACATTGAACGTCAACGAAACATTACAATAAGAGCATCGTTTTGGTAGGCAGAGGCTCTAAAAGTCAAGCCAATTTGTCTATAAAAAATAGCTCAAGTCAACTTGTTTCGCAATTTAATCAAACACTTACAAGAAACACGATGAATTCTTATTAGCAACACAGCTGTCCACCAATCATCGTACACACATGAACAAATTCAGCAAAACAGAGAGGACGAGATAACCAAGAAACTAAAATTTATTACAGGGTAGAGGGAAAAAGATTCAAGTTTGTTTGCTCTGTTTCTACCTTGCAATGGGGCTGAATTCAGAACCCAGGTCGCT
The DNA here is from genome assembly GCA_022433055.1 of Begonia peltatifolia. NCBI lineage: Eukaryota > Viridiplantae > Streptophyta > Magnoliopsida > Cucurbitales > Begoniaceae > Begonia > Begonia peltatifolia. The sequence goes on along the minus strand of CM039519.1, from coordinate 26,652,782 downwards.
GTCCAAGGGAACAGTGGATTGATTCTGAGAACCGGCTTTGTTGGCCAGTTCTATATCCAAACACTCCTTCAGCTCCCTTACCACGTCGCTCATGGTTGGCCTTCTTGCAGAGCTGTGAGAGGCAGAGGACATGGCAATTTCGACAGCTTTCCAGATCGAGTTGACATCGTAATCCTTCTTCATTCTTGGATCGATTATAGAACTTATATCTCCCTGACTCAGCGTGTAATCCACCCACTGAGTTATGTGGCTCTTCTCTTGACTCTTCACGAGAACCGGCCGACCCGTCACGATTTCAAGAATCACGATTCCGAAGCTGTATATGTCGCTCTTCTCGTTCAGTCTGTACGATACATAGTATCTGCAGCCCAAGAGAAAAAAATATGTTACTACACAACTGTTGAATCATGGGTTAGATTCCTTTAGTTTGATGAATTCTCACTCGGGATCGAGGTAGCCTGGAGTTCCGACGACATTGGTGGTGATGTGGGTGGCACCACCCTCGGTCGGGAAGGATCTAGACAGGCCAAAATCAGCAAGTTTTGCTTGGAAAATATCGTTTAGCAAGATGTTTGCACATTTGACGTCTCTATGCACCATGGCTGGCCTGGAACCATTATGCAGATATTCCAATCCTTGTGCTGCATCTAGAGCTATATGCAGCCTTCTTTCCCACGTCAAAAAACTTGCCTTTTCACCTAGAATTAGACAGGAAACTCGTTAATATTCGATAATGGAAATCAAAGAGATGACCGGTCGGAATTGCGATTTTACCAGCCAACAGAGAGCCTAAATTGCCTCTGCTCATGTATTCATAGATAAGCCCCATATGCTGCCCTTCGTTGCAGTATCCGACGAGGCTGATCAAGTTTCTGTGATGAACTCTCATAAGAAGCTCCACCTGTTGAACAAAATGGAAGATGAGACATAAAATAGCTGTGGAATTTGACAAGAGCTCCGCCGAAGCTGTACCTCGGCCTGAAATTGCTGATAGCCTTGGCTGGACGACAAAGAGAGCATTTTGACGGCGACTTCAGTGTTGTTGCTTTCGATTTGGCCGTAATAAACTTTTCCGAACCCTCCTTCTCCCAACACCCTCTTGAAATTGCTGGTCATTTTTACCACTTCTGAGTATGAATACTGGTGTTTCTGCATCTCCCACGGTTCTGTCTGACTGTTGGTCGGTGTCACTTCCACCCTCCCGGTTGCAGCTCCTGAGATTCATCAACAGCTTCGTTTATGAATAATTAAGTCATTCACTTTCACTATTCCATGACAAGTTTAGTCGATTTCTTACCTCTTGGTTCCCTCCTTCGACGTATCCAAAAGATTATACCAACAACTAAAAGAACCACGACAACAACTCCGACAATTGATGCCACTATAGGAATGACAACACTGCTCTTCTTCTTTTCCGTGCTTGGAGTTGCCGTTATCGCCGTCACAGGTAAATTCGGATTGTCTCCCAGGCTACATATCATGTAAAGCGTGAGTGTCCAAGATATATAACAAAAACAAAAAGTGTTTATATGAAAACAGATTGATGTGCTTCAGCATTCCTTCAGGAATTCATACCTTAATGAGAGAGAGCCATTCTTAGACTTTTCGAGGAGCGAAGCAGGAATCGAACCCGAAAGGTTGTTCTTCTCCAAGTTTCTGGTAACAAATGCAAACTCATCTTAATTTGAGAACAACAAAAGTATAAGATTGGTGCAGCAGAAATAAGTTTGGGCAACTTACAGAACTTTCAATAATGGCAACTGAGAGAGAAAATCAGGAATTGATCCAGTTAAGCTATTATTTGACAGATCTCTGAAAACAAGGAGGTTCATACACAAGTTCATACAACCTCTGGTTTTGACTAAAAATCAACAAGAGAAAACCAGGCAATAGCGATCAATCTTACAGGGTATCGAGCATTTTAAGATCCAAAATATCGAGCGATATTTGACCCGTCAATCCGCTCGACGAAAGGACCCTGATTGCAAGATTAAGCCATTCAAACATGAGAAAAACGTCAAAAAATAGGGAGAAAAGCTGTAATAATAATTAAAAAAAGACTTACAAAGATGTAATTCTAGGAGGAGCATTGGTGGTACCATAATCGCAGACAAGACCAGTCCAAACATATTCTTTAGGAGCACAAGGATCTCCTTGCCAGTTTCTCAGAACTCCATAACTGGACTGAATGCTCGTGATGGCATCAACTACAAGAACGATGAGCGCAGACATGAACATATGTTTCTCCGAAGATAATAATCACGTGGGAAAAAAGAGAAACCCACCATCTTGTTGATCGGTTGCAGATTGTGACAAACTAAGAATAGAGTAAATCTCAATGGCGTTCAGGATTGGGGGAAGGGTAGAGGTCGCAGTTTTATTCAGGGAAAAGAAAAAAGATGAATTAGTAATAGTATTGGTTGTATAGGCCACGATTTCGTTGAGATACTCTGGCGTAAGAGGTTGAGTTAAAAAACGCGCTCCATTTAGATAAATGTCGAACGATCTGGACTGGTTGGGTTGGAGCTTTACTAGTTCAGCAAAGTACATGTACACACCATATTGAGAATTCGAAGTTGCAGAGTTGAAGTTGAAATCCATAGCCGAGGCGCTTTGGTTTACCGTGAAAGCTGTACTCATCACCACAGACGGCGCATTATAGCCGCCAGGATCGGTCACGGTTACAGTAGATGTAGTATTAATCGTAGTCCAATCTGAGAATACAGGTATCGGCAACCAGGTTCGATCGTAAATATCAGATGGGAACCTGTAAATGTTTTTTTTTTCCCCCATTTATATAAATCAAGTCATCGTCTAAATTCTGGGAAAATGTAAGCATATATGATAGAGTATGGGAATGAAAAATGACTCGCCTGTAAGACATCGAGCTGTAGGAGCCGAGATCGAACCGCAAGAACAGTTGCAGCGTTTGTGTGATAGCGCTGTAGGTGATGTTCGGGATGGGTCTGAATTCTAGAGACGATATAAATGGAGTTGTAGACCCAGTTTTAACAAGGCAGACTTGGGCATAACTTGAGGTGGAGATGTGTATGATTTCCTCGTGAAGGATGGAAGCAACTCTTTGTAAAGACACAGTCGCCCAGTAATTAGGACCGTAGTGAAGATCAAAGGTCCCAGGCGTCGTGTTTTTCCCGTCAAAATTTGCGTAGAGGAAGCTAGCTCTGATCAGATATCTGGTACCAACTTTCACGTTGACTTTGTAGCAGTTTCTGGTCCCTTGAGGAAACGTTCTGGCAGTTGCGAGCTGTTGCAGAAGAGTATCTGTCTTGTAGGTATCAGACACGGTCGTCGTCTCTCCAGTGTCTATGTATGATGAGTCTCCGACGTAGGTAAGGCCGGTTAAGGGTTCTGTGTAGCTCGAATTTCCGGCTAGCCCACAGTCTATACTGATGAAACCTGAGCAGACAAAAACGATGATTCATCAAGAATCTGCAGCAGCAATAGTTTCTGCAAAACAAAAAAAGAAAAAAAAAAAAAAAAAACTGTACCTGTCTGTGTCTGTGCATGGACAGAAACAAGGAAAGAGAAAGAAGCGAGGAAGGAGAGGAAGAGGAAGCGTTGCAGCGCCGCCATGTCTCGACTGCTGTAATTTCTGAAACTAGCTTGAAGCTCCCATGAATTAGAGGGTGCAGACAGCAGAGGAAGGATTCACGCTGGTTTATAACGCAAAAATAGTAAATAATAAGAAACGTTTGGTCAACGCGATGAGTGCCAGAGGAGAGAGATCGTCATCGTCCTACTGCTGCTAGTCTGGTTTGAATCTCAAGCACGCATGTGAATGACGACCCAACCATTACATCGGACGGACAAGACGATCTTCATCGGGTATCTCCAAGTCAATATGAACCCAAAGCATGGGCCTGGGGTGTGTGAGATTAACCCATCTTTAGGTTGGATCTTACCTAACCAGGGTATACATGAGTAACCAAGCAAAGTCAACCCAGAGTTTCAGTCAAGAATATCAATCGCTAATGCAACATGTCAAGGTAGTCGTTTTAACTAGCTTCACATGGTTTGATTGGTACGTGTTTGACACGGTCTAGTCGTTACCTAAGTTAATTTGGTAGTATTAGAATATATTATTACTTTTAATATTTTTAACTACATCAAACCAGACCCAAAACGGCCTCGTTTTTATATTAATTTTGACTTTTTTTTTATCAAATGAAGAAATTGCATGAAATTGTTTAAATATGCAATTTGACAGACAAGTCCTCGGAGGATTAGTGCTCCTCCAATAATAATAAACTAATAATAGCAAAGACTTAGTAGAGTTGGAATCATTTATAATAGAAAAAGGGAAATGAAATTGCAACCATATTTATTCAAAGAATTACGTATAATTTAGACTATGACGTTAATGGTTATTTAGATGGCACGCTCAATTTTTTTTTGTTCGTTCCAACCTTCAAAAAATTGACTTTGCACTGACCCGAGCGATTTCCACACCTGGGATTTTATTTTTGAAAAATTAGTCGAGAATGATTGAACTGCAACTATATGTTTATATAAATTTTTTGGATTTAGACTAGTTTGAGTCGGATTGGAATTCAATTTTAGTTAATTTAAGCTTGATTTGAGCCGATTTTAGTCGGTTTTATTTGATTTTTTTTATTAAAAAGATATAATAATTATAATATCGGTTTAATTTAGTTACAAAACATAACATGGTCTAATACGTTTATGATGCAAAATTTGAAATTTATTTTGTTAAAAAAAATTTTAAGATCTAAGCTGAACCACTGTCCTTCACCTCAAAAATAAATATAGCAAGTTCTGCATGAATCTGGACCAAAAATAACAGTACAATATATGATTGATTTCAGTTCACTGTCTTAATAGCCAATTCCTGCAAAGACTATGAAATTCCCTGGCCCCTCAACATTATCTTATGGTTATGGTCAACTGCAGTTAAAGTCGGACCCTGGCCCCGGGCTCGTCGAACGGGTAGACGAACCCAATTCTGCTGCCAAACATTCCTTCAATCACAAAACCACTTCATTCATTGATGGCCGCGTATTGGAGGTATCAGATACACATGCCATTGCCAGTTTCACAGCTTTCTCAACAAATTCAATTTCATACTCTCCGTTCAACCTTGGATCGATAACATCTGAAACTTCCCCTTGTTCGAGCATCGAGTTAACCCATTGAATTATGTGTCTACATTCTTGGTCTCTTGATATCACTGGCCGGGCCGTGATTATCATCAAAAGAACAACCCCAAAGCTAAAAACATCACTCTTCACTGTCAGTCTGTTGCTAATGAAGTATCTGGAAAACCATATTTATTATCAGTAAAAAATTGTATTATCATATTTATTTATAAATAGGATAGGACAATTGTCACATTAAGAGGTTGAAGCAAGCGGAGAGATAAGTAAGTATGTGAACAATAGTGAAAAATCCTAGAGAACTGTGGTTAAATGTTATGGGAAGGGTATTTTGCTCATGGTGACTCCCTGGATATTATTGGCATTGGTGGCATTCGACCGACATATTAACCGGGTGACTCAGAAGTAAGACATGTGCCTAAGCTGTCGGGAAATTGGTCTGATTGGGCCAGCAAGACGATGGACACAAGGTGACCTTCACAAATGGTGCATGGAAAGTCACTAAAGATGGTAGATTGAGGACATAAAACTAAGTTTCAGATCAGATAGTAGAAGTCGATGCTAATACCAATTCAGGGACAAGGGAAGGGAGAGTAACACTCTAGAAGCTGCTGTAATTTCAATGCCTATCAATTTGGTATCAGATTATCAGGAATAACAATGCGTCCAATGATCGTGTAATGTGCAGACAAAATCTTTTCATTTCGTGAGATAGCAGGCAGATCATTACTAATGAGAGAAGAAGCTCCCTAAATATTATGTCCTCTTATTATTGTATGTAGATGATGTATTGATGCAGGACCTCCAATCAGAGAAGTTACTAATACTAAATTGAAAAGAAAACTGCCAAAGTTATGAAAGATAAAGGTGCTGCAAAGCAACCAGTGCTACCAGAGGTTGACCATAGATTTTTGCATAGTAGATTCAAAGAAGCAGAGACTTGGGTCAACCAAACTACATGGGCGGTCGACCGGAGAATGAAGACAAATAAGTGCAAGGAGATGAAAGAGAATGAAGTGTTCAAGAAAAAAGTCATTACTCTCCGAGCCTCACCGAACACTCATGGACAGGTAATGATAGTAATGACAAGAAACTTCCATTCATCACTAGAAATTTCAACCAAAAAAAAAAAGAGATGCAAGTCAAGAAGATCTTGAGAGGAGATCATTTATAAAAAGATAAAGGGCGTACATGCTTGGACTGCAAAGAGCTAGGACACTTTAACATTGAGTATCCTCAAGCCAAGAAAACAACAAAACCCTCAAGAAGAAGGCAATGAAAGCAACTTGAGATGATAGTGATGAAAATTTCCCGTTCGAAGAGGATGATTTCTCTTTGCGATTCCAATCATAGTGGTGACAAAACTGAATTGTTTAAGGCCTTTAAGGAGTTGCATGAACAATTATAAATGCTTAGAACAATATAGATTGCTCAAGAAGAGCGACTTATAATTCATAAAGAAGAATGATTGTATAGTTTTCACCTTAAAAAGTGAAATCAAGATTTTAAAGAATGACACTATTGATTAACACGCAACCTTATGATAAGAATCAAATTGATATCTACAAAGCAGTGATACAAAGAAACTCTTTGATTGCTGTAAAAAATAGAATTAGGAATACAATCTACATTAGAAGTTCTAGAGTCCAAACTTCTTTCCACTCTTCCTTACATTCACTCACCAATTCTAGCTAACTCCCCTTTCTTCCCTCTCCCTATTTAGAGTATCTACACCCCTTTAACTTCATAACTGTTAGCAGTTATTTCACAACTCCCCCCACTTCTCCTTCTTTCATTATATCTTTTCATAGCGGTTGCTATAGAGATATGATAGAAGATTAATTCAAATTTTGTTCACTTACAAAAAAGAACGGATATGTCACTTTTGTTGATAATCAAAGTGGGAAAGATAATAATAATTGATAATATTGGTAATGTACCTAACTCCATCATTGAAAACACAAAGCATAATCGACTAATGATAACTCGATATGTATGATAAAAAGATATAAAAATAACCTTTGAATCTAAACCTTACATAATAGAGGATAAAGTGGACAGTAAAATCTTGTTTATTGCACATAGAAATGAAAATGTGAGCTTTTGATCTCACTAATCTATGTTTCTCTGTTAGTCGTTCAAATGAAAATAGTGGCTGTAACCAAGGAGGCTAAGGCATGTGAGTAGGGACATTATCTCTAAATTTTTAAAAATAATCTAGTAAAGGGCTCTCTAAGCTTCTCATTTGATAAGGACAAGATTTGTGATGTTTGCTAAATTGATAAACCGTATCAGGGTTTTGGAAGTTAAAATTCAATTCAAAATCCTCAAATTTAAATTCAAATTCAAACCTAGTACGAAAATAAGCCATAAATCTCTTAAAATTCATAAGAATACCAATTCAGCATCTGAATCCTCTAAAAATCCGATTGGAATCGGATTTCCTGTTGTTTGAAGCTTCAAAGCCTCTGAAAATCCGATTGGGAACCAAATTTGCAGAAGAAAAATGTTCAGCTATGCAAATCCGATAACCATCAGATTTCCAGAACTAAAAATCCGAGAGGAGCTCGGATTTTTGGAATGATGGTTGAAAAATCTCTCTTGTAAATAAAGAGGCTCGGTGTGGATGGAAAGCACATCAAAGTTCTCCCTCGACTACAGGAAGATCTCTCTCTCTCTCTCCCTCTCAGTAGAAGACTTATCTTTGACCTCTGGCCTCCAAGTGCCGCCCAGTCGCAGCCACAAGTTCTACCTGAGCGGTCGAGCTCAAACGAGCTTTTCATGGTTAGAGTTGCCACCGATCTTTGAAGACAAACTCTCGGGTGTCTAGTCTGCATCGCGCAGAAAAAGAGGCTCAGTTTTCTTTTAAGGAACCTGACCCGGTTCACTTATACCAAGTCTAACCGAACCGACCCAACCGAAACAGATCCGATCCAACTGAACTGACTCGATTGACCTGAATTGATCCAAGAATAAACCGGTAAAGAATTTCTCCCTAAATTCTAGTGAAATGGATTTATTAAAGTGGGAAATTAATATCGAATATTTTGTTTAGGCAAGAAGATTCTGAAAGTCATCCTAATCGATCTAATTTGACTCTATCTGACCTAAAAGCGCTCGTAAGGAAATTCTACCTAAATTCTTCTAAAATAGAATTTAATTAAATGAGATTTTAATATCAATACTTTATTTAGGCTGAAATTATTTAGAATACCGGAAAAATTCTGATAACCCTCCCCTCTCAGAATCTAAGTAAGTGAAAATACCACGTTTTCAACGTTTTAGTTATAACCTTACGTCACAAAATCTATATTATTTTCTTATGATTATTTTGTTACATGTTTATGATATTTGAGCACGCATGTTTAAATATCAATATAGAATTATATAAAGATAAAATTTGTATGACGTTTTGTATGTGTATGAAAATGATGGAATTGACGAAAATAACAAAGTCTGAACAACAATGAGATGACTAAGTGTAAACAAAAATGAGATGACTACGCCTAAACGAAAATGAAATGGTTATGCCTGAACGACAATGAGATGACTATACCTGAACGAAAGTAAAATGACAAAACCTGAACGACAATGAGATGGCTAAGTCCGAACGAAGCTTGGAAAATGAGTTTTAACCAGTATGTAACTGTTAAAACAATATTCAGTAAAAATTAATGTTGATTTTACACTTACATATATTTTCACTTGTTGAGTTATTCTCATAACTTGTACAATTTTATGATGTAGATGACTTTTTATCTGAGGAAGAAATGACTGATCGAGAACCCTCTAGAGGCAAGCAAGCATACAAAAGAAAAAAATGTCTTTGGATTAAAAGAAAAGATTTAAATTAGTATGTCTCAGTTTTCGAAAATATTTTATGTTTTTATTTAAGTTGAAATTTTGAATAAATTATGTTGAATTTCACTATTAAAGTTTTATAAATTATTTTTAATTCTACATTTATTTCAAATTTCTAAGAAATTTATTTAATGTGTTATAAATTTTGATTAAAACTTTCGCGCGTTTAACGTTTCAGTTATTATTTAACGAAATTTTCAGTATTCTGAAGTTAGGATTTTAAAGCTCGAATTTAAAACCTAAATCAGTTTGAAAAAATTTTAAAATTTTCAAATTAAAATTTCAATTTTGAAAAAATAAAAATATTTAAAATTTAGGGCGTTACATCAAACAGATAATAAAGCTCCAATACTTTTTACGCATAGAAGAATGAGAGAAAAAGATAAAGAGAGTTGAGCAAGGGAAAGTTTGTGCAAACTATAAAACCAATGGAAGTTGTTAAAAAAGGGGGAAGCTTTTAGAAGTTGGCACATCGAGCTGAGGGAGGGACTCCAAACTCTTAAACATCTGGAAGGCTATTGTTTTCTTTGATTTAGTGATCAATAAAAGAATTTTTTTTTCTTTATTTTGGACTGTTAATCACATATGAATTCATTTGGATTCTTATCAAACGATTGTTATCATTAAGTAGTTCGTTTACACCTAAATATGATATGTCATCGTCAAAACCACTTCAACTCCTCCACGTAGACCTTTTCGATCCTAAATTCGTTATCTTAGATGGTAAGCATTATGTCTATGAATCGTAGATAATTATTTTATACTCAATTGATAATTCTTCTTAACAAAATAAGAATGAGATTATAAGTGTCTTCTCCAGCTTTAAGAGGAAGATTCAAAATAAAAAAGATCTTAGAATCGTGGCAAAAAAGAGTGACCATGGAGGTGAGTTTGAGAATGAAAGCTTAGAATGCATATATCATAAAAATGAGATTAAGTACAATTTCTCCTTTTTATATCACCTCAACAAAATGATGTTGTTTAGAAAAAAAATTGATTCTTATAAGAGTTAGCGATATCTCAACTAAGGCAAACGGTTGCAACCAACGGGCTGGGTTTGCAAATTTTTTTCCCAAGCCCAGTAGGGTTCAGGCCAGACTTGGGCTTAGGTTCATGAAGGCAAGTTTGCCCACCAGTTTTTTTCATGGTCCGAGTCCCGCAGGCCATGACCTCATATCACCCTTTTGCGGGTGGGTGGGGCTAGGCTATAGTCCCTCCCAAGGCTGGTTGGGCTCGTCCTGAGCCTCCTTGCAACTAGCTGAGACAACCATTGATGACTCTGAGATATATCTATGTTGAATAAGAATAGTGTTCTCAAATATTTTTGGATGGAGGAGTGAATTGTTGCATTCTAAATCGTGTCTCTATAAGACTAATTTTGGATAAGACACCTTATGAACTTTGGAGGGAAAAGTTTCAAATGCAAGTTATTTTGAGCATTTTTTATGTAAATGTTTTGTCTTAGATATCAAAGAAAATTTAACTTCAATACAGATTATGGGATTTTCCTTGGAGACTCTACCTCAAAGTCAAGCATATAGAATATTCAACAAAATGACATTAGCTGCAAAAGAAACCATGCATGTAACTTTCGATTAATCAAATCAAATGTCAAAAGAAAAAGATATTAGTGACAAAATAGAGAAGAAACTAGAGATCTTAAACCTAAATTATGTATTTTAGATACAGGTTCATCCCCTAAAGAATTAATTGTTGAAGGGGATGGCCATCCATGTCAGAAGGAAGTCGGGGAACTTCGCAAAGAATGGAAGAGATCAACTGTCAACTCATATGTTGTTATCTTGTGAGAGTTAGTTTTCCATTTTCGAGTTTCAAAAATCATCATCTTGTTCTGTTGAGTATGAGATATAGTTGAAACTCCAGAAAAGTTGTAAAGATCCTATTGACGTCTAGAAGGTCAATCAAGTGCAAATAGAGGTTTTTGTAGAATTGAATTTTCAAAGAAGAGTCTTGGAGAGCCGACATAGGCAGTTCGGTCAAACAGCGTTAACAAATTGTATTTGCTTCTCTCTCTTACAACTCTTGCTAATGTTGTCGGTATTATTGTTTAAGTAATAATTTGAAAATAGAGAGACTAACTTAGCACATATAACAAAAGAGTTTAGAATTAATAATTGAATAGTTTTATAAATTAATTACCCCTCCCCCTAAGGTCATTTTGATCCTTCACCAGTGTTTTCCATTTCGGGAAGAATCATGAGCCAAAACAAAAGCATATGCAAGCTTGGTATCACCTTATGGGGAATGTTTTGGAAGATGGAATGTTAACATTTGAAAAGATGACAGGGAGTCCAGTTTAAGGGAGCGGGAGCATCTTTAATTGGATTTCTCATTTGAAGAGTTATGGTGTAAATTGCAACAAATACTTTTTTATCAGGATGATGATATGTTTTGTATATTACTGTCCTATAACATGAATGAACCAGATGAGCAGAAACTTGAGAGCTTACTCGGGGTCAAGGTATCCTGGAGTGCCAACAATAGTTGTGGACTCATCGCTGCTGTCATCACTTCTCATAGGCCTCGCCAGGCTAAATCCACCGAGTTTCGCTGCGAAATTGCCGCTCAACAAGATCGTCCCCATTTTCACGTTTCTGTGGACGATGGGCGGCTCACAAAAGTCATGCAAATACTCCAGTCCTACGTTCAAAAATCACCATTTGACATAAGGATATTCAATCATCATATCAGTAACTAAAAGCTTAACCATGGCTTACGAACCTAGTGCTACTTGCACAGCAATGTGAATTCTAGCTTCCCAAGTTATAACTGATGAACTATTTTCTGCGAATTCACGATGGGAAACAGAGATCAAGTTGATTTTTTTCTTTTGGCAATTGAAATTGCAAGGAGAAAGAAAAGAACTGAATTCTGTATTGAACCCGAGAGATGTTGTCCTAAGTCTCCATTGGTCATGTACCCAAGAACAAGTGCAGGGTGTTGGTCTTCTTTGCAGTATCCAACAATGTTTATCAAGTTCCTGTGATGAATCCTCTGAAGAAATTCAACCTGAAATGGGTAGCCAGTTTTAGGATTCACATATGTGAATTATGCGAAGTTTAAAGTTATGATAACATGCCTCATTTTGAAACTGAGACTTGTTCTCTGATAAATACAGCATTTTCACAAACACTTGGAGGTCGTCTACATAACCATGAAAACATGTTCCAAATGCTCCTTTATATATCATATTTTTAAAGCCATCGGTAATCTTGATTAGCTCAGGGTAGGAAAACTCTCGCCTTCCCACAGTCGAGCCAAATTGACCGCTTGGTTCAAGGCTTTTTCCGTCTCTTGTCCCTAATCTGAAGACCCTAAACATGGTTGCACATTGTTTGCGATAGTTTGGGAATTAAAAGTGTGGATCTTCTTTTTCCTGCACAGAAAATTTGCAGAAACAACCACGTATCAATTATTTCACACACAGTATCTGGAAATGAAGAGATTGACTGGCAACTCATAAAGATGCAGTATACTGGAACAAGGATTGAGAGAACAATATTATCTGTATACACGAAGCCTGTCAAGCAGATAGAGATTGGGGAAAAGGGAACAAAGAAGAAGCTAATTAGCATGTGAAGTAACGAGATTTAGAAAATGTTACCGAATTCATTTTCAAATTGAACCACAAATTACCCTTTTGTGCTCTCCTCTTCCCAATCAATTGGCTGGAAACACACCCAACTCATCGATAAAATAGAATTGGAAGTCAACGGTGAAAGAGGGAGACTTGATCCGGTTGACATTGGAAGTGCACGTGTCGTTGTTTCATCATGTGAAAGGACAGTACAGTATTTTCCGAAGGATGAAGGATGCCGTGGTGCAGGAACAGCACATTAGAGCCCGCCTCTCTTGTATGCAATTCAAAGTATTAGGGAACTTGCTCTAATCCTACTCTTCTGCTAGAGTTTTTCTTTTGGGTGCACCCAATTAAATCTTCAAACAATGCAACTGTTTCCAAAAGAAATGTTGCGTTGTGTTTCAGTCGTAGTTGGCTTATGAAGTGTTGAAAGAAGCAACCCGTTGTAGATGTTACGACAAACAGAGATGCAATACATTGCCGGAGCTTGAAATCTGCCATTCTGTTCTGCCTCAGAGCTAACCGCAGAACAGTCTTCGGAAGTTCTCAGTCCGCCGGAAGAATAGCACTTACGAAATAGAAGACGAATAACCCTCTTTTCCATTTATGAGCACGGTGGGTTTTCCCGGGTCAGAATTCAGATAAGAACCCACTTTCTCAATCATAGAAAAGAAAAACCCTCCATGCAGACTTGGAGAAATTATTGCGATGAAACAATCTGTTACACCCATAAAAATTTTCTTACTCCCGCTTATCTCAGATCTCTCAACTCCTTCCGCTCGCTTAAAAGCTGAAGCTTTTACGGCAAATCTACTTCTCAAACCTCCTCCCCCAACTGGCAACCGACGGTATTGATACGGCTAAAGTATAAGTTGGTTCCGGCGCGCAAGCCAGCGACACTGGTGACAATCTCTTTCAGTGGCATTTCCTCGAACAGTACAACATTAAACCAGGGAAATAAGTGATGGGTTTTCGCGTTCCATACTACCTATTATTCATGATAACACATATTTTAAAATTATAAAAATCATAAATTTTGATTATTAATTTAAAAAAATATATTTTTTAAAATATAAATAATTTATATTGAAAAAAATTATTACATTTAAATTCTATAATAATAAAAAAAATACCTCTCATAGAAATACTTTTACTCAGGTAATCCTGTTTGACTTTAACAGCCTTAAATCAGTATCAAGTGTTTTTCCCAAATACTTTAAAACCGTCGAGTATTTTCTGAAGATATTTACACTTAAATTTCCAAACGTGTGGGCATCCAGCTTACAAAAATAACACACTCTTATATTTGCAGAGAGACGTGTTCTCAACACATGAAACGTCTCTTTCTGATTTTAAAAAATATTTTTCTAAAACCGAATACGAAAAAGGTCTCACCTTTTCTCTCAGAGGAATTAGCTCTCTCGTTTTCTCCTTTTGTCTTCCCTTACAGTTTTTTTCTGTCAAATCACATTATATAATTTTATAGGTATATTTTAAAAATAAATTTTTAGATTTATTTTGATAAAAATTAATTTTAAAAAAACAAATATTATCTAGTTAAATTTAATTTGATTAACAGTTAATTTATCTAATAAATCAATTTATCGATTAATCATATAATCTAAAAACAGTTTTTATAGTATATTTTTTAAAATAATTTTCAAGATAATCTCATGTTATGAGATTCTTCAGATCTACTTTTAAATAATCAACAAACTATAAGTCAATCGTACATCAAATCTAATTTGATCAAATTTTTCCGATCTACTTATATTCAAATTTCAAAAATCTAATTTGATAGTTTGTTGAATAATCAACTTCAATTTAAATTTGAAGATCAAATCTCATTTGACGAGATTCTTCAAATTCAATTCAAATCCCTTTAAAACAATTTCATTTGATGATATATTTTTTTTATTTTAAATTCAAAATATAAAAATAATTTATATATTTTGAATAATAATATATTCATTTGAGTGTCTATAAATAATTAATCATTTATATATTTATTCTTATAACATAGAAATTAAATAGTGATATAAGATAACAGAGAGACCGATAGACATATAATCCTAAGCTCCAATAATATTTGTTAATTAATATAAACTCTTTATATTAAATAACACAATTATTAACTGTATAGTAATTCCATTAAATACCTAGACCTGCACTCTTAGAATTATAAAGTATATTTACCAAAAGTAATGTCCATTGATATAGTCATTACTATGTATTAATCATCCATTAAGATTCGTAATAGAGTTAGGTATAAGATCCGTTAATCTCTCATATTATATCTTTATCCTTGACTACTATTTGTTTTTAGTTGAATAATTAATTCATAATATTCTTGAATTACACGCTAATTATTCAATCCATGAGCTAACAAATAAATGAATCTTGTATTATGGATTTTATTATATCAATGTTAGCATTTCCAGCTACTTGTTTAATTTATTCTAAAAATACAAGGTTTATGTAATGTAAGTCATACAGAACTTTACCGAGTAAATCAAACAATAAATTGAAATGAAATAATAGTTTACTAAATACAATGAATTAAGATCATACATATATGAACATCATTATGATAAAATAAATTGTTCTTTATTTAACGGATATTATAAGAACAATATAATTTCATCTGCTCTAGTCCTATATAATCATATTATATAAAATACAATCACTTTATTTCACTATATATATAGTCAAAATATGACTATACGTTCTCAACGAAGTGAACTGTATTTATAACTTTATTAATTTGAAGATCTTTTACTTTAAATATAAGTTATGAACTAACGTGATTATTTCTTTTTAAATTTAATCTCACATATATCAATATATATATGTAAATTGTATAAATAATCAAAAAAATTTCTTTAAATTTATAAAATATATTAAAGAATACAAATATAAAAATTAATCATAAAAATATTTATTAATTACAACAAAAAAAAAAAAAATATTCATAATATTTAATTGATTGCACAATATTGTCAACAATAAGGAGACCCTGTTTTAATGTTGTTGACCCTGTTTTAAAACTTTCGGTTTAACGAGGAAGAAGTAAGCTTCAGTTCAACGACGAAGAGGTGGTGATCACCCAAATACGCTGATGGGTAGATGATATCAGCAATAAATTGAATCAACCCAGTGGTGGGGATTGTCAGCTTCAAACCATTTGCCTGAATCTCTCTATTCCTTCTCCGACTAAGAAATCTGTCTACTTACCCGACCCTGCCCAAAAACCAAATTCATATCCCCATGAGCTCCAATAACGCAAGGAACGGTGAATTTATCAGGAAAAACACCCACATTCCTCATTTGATCTTAGAACTCAAGCCCTTCAGAAGAACTCGAAATTGTTATAAACCCAGGAATAATCGCATTATAGGCAAACACATTACGATCACGACAAGGATCAGCGAAAACCAGGACAGCCTCTTTCCAAGAGAGGATAAAGGAGAACGGAGACACCCTAATGATCAGAAACGAAAGCATCTTTTTGCCACCGACGAGCCCCTTCTGATTGCAAAGTAGCAGTGGAGCTGTCGAAATCTTGGAAAGCCGCGAGGAAGAAGTAATACTGAGTTTAATCCACTGTTTTACTTTATTAAAATATTCGTTCAATCAAATTAATATAATTACACGAAGAACAAACATAGCATTATTCGTTCAAAAATATTCATCAGACAAAAAAAAGAAAAAATGTATCAGTTTAGTTCATGATGCGGGCAGTGGTGGGGATCTTGTCGGTCGAGACACACAGTTGGGACCGAACCACAACCATCCGAATGGGTTCGACCACTATACGCCATTCCAAAGCCTCAGTGCACAGACAGATCAGAAACCAATTATTGGTCGTTCTGCTCTTAATATCACACGTCCACAGCTGATCATCACACCATTAAACACAACTTCCAATAATTCAAAATGTAGTGAAAAACTATATAGCAAGTTCTACACGAAACTGGACCAAAAATAACAGGAATAATTTCAGTTCATTGTCTCAGCATGCTCTTATGGTCATGGTGAGCTGCAGTCATAGACAGAAGATGGACCCGGGCTCGTTCGCGTCGATCGGGTAGAGGAACCCAATTCTGCGGCCAAACATTCCTTCAATACCGAAACCACTTCATTCATGGATGGCCTTGTATTAGAGGTATCTGATACACAAGCCATTGCCAGCTTCAAAGCTTCCTCAACAATTTCAATTTCATACTCTCCATTCATCCTTGGATCCATAACATCCGAAACTTCCCCTTGTTCGAGCGTCGAGTTAACCCATTCACTTAAGTGTTTGCATTCTCCATCTCTTGAAATCGCCGGCCGGCCCGTGATTATGACCAGAAGAACAGCCCCAAAGCTAAAAACATCACTCTTCACTGTCAATCTACCCTTCGACATATACCTGTAAAACCATGAAAAAAATCGACAAGTTTTCAGCTGTATACCATTTGTTTTAAATAAGAAAATGATGAAGAAAAGAAGACAAACCATTAATATAAGAAAATCTACTAGTTTATAGTTTCAATTCATGGGATGCAAGGCAGACCATTACTAATATGAGAAGAAGCTCCCTGAATCTTGTGAGAAAGATTATAACTTTTTGTACATTATTGTAATGTAACACGAATGGATAAGCAGAAGCTTGAGGGCTTACTCGGGATCAATGTATCCCATAGTGCCAAAAACAGCCGTGGACTCAGGGCTGCCGTCATCACTTCTCATAGGCCTCGCCAGGCTAAATCCACCCAGTTTGGCTGCGAAATTGCCGCTCAACAAGATTGTATCCATTTTCACGTTTCTGTGGACGATGGGTGGCTCACAAAAGTCATGCAAATACTCCAATCCTACGTTCAAAAATCCCCATTTGAATTCAGGGTATTCAATGATCATATCAGTAACTAAAAGCTTAATCATGGGTTAAGAACCTTGAGCTACTTGCACAGCAATGCAAAGCCTAGCTTCCCAAGTTAAAACTGACGAACTTTTTTCTGCAAATTCACGATGGGAAACAGAGACCGAGTTAATTTTTTTTCTTTTGTCAATTGAAATGAAAAGGAAAAAGAAAAGAACTGAATTCTGTGGTTAACCCGAGAGATGTTTTCCTAAGTCTCCATTGGTCATGTACCCAAGAACGAGTGCAAAGTGTTTGTCTTCTTTGCAATATCCAACAATGTTTATCAAGTTCCTGTGATGAATTCTCTGAAGAACTTCAACCTGAAAATGGGTAGCCAGTTTTAGGATTCACGTATGTGAATTATGCAGGAGTTTAAAGTCGTGATAACATGCCTCCTTTTGAAAGTGAGACTTGTTCTCTGATAAATACTGCATCACAAACACTTGGAGGTCATCTAGGTAACCATGAAAACATGGTCCAAATGCTCCTTTATATATGATATTTTTAAAGCCATTGGTAATCTTGATTAGCTCAGAGTAGGAAAACTCTCGTCTTCCCACAGTCGAGCCAAATTGACGGCTTGGTTCAGGATTTTTTCCGCCTCTTTTCCCTAATCTGAAGACCCTAAACATGGTTGCTCACTGTTTGCGATAGCGGGGGAATTAAAGGGCGGCTCTTCTCGTACCTGCATATCAATTATTCCAAACCGGTATCAGGAAATGGAGCTCTTGTCAGACAACCCATACTGATCCAGCAACAGTATAGAAGGAACGAGGTTTAGAGAGTTTTACCGAATTATTCTTCAACTTGAACCGTTAATGTGGTGGTAAATCGCACTTTTTGGGTTCTCCTATTCAAAATCAACTGGGGGAAACACACCCAGTTCTTGATGAAATAGAATTCTGAAGCCAACGGAGAAAGGAGGAGACTTGATGTGGTTGACGGTGGAAATGTAAGTGGTCATGTTTTTATAACAATGTCATGAGCCACTCGACGACGTAGTTGACGGGAGTGATCTGGACTTGGACGAACCTGAATTTGAACACTCGCCGTAGTTGACGGGAGTGAATAAAGCCATCGTGACTTGGGAGAGACTTCTTCAACCATCAGCTTACCGGAAGGTTCTGTAACAAAATATTGAGAAATTTAGTGAGAACCCAGACCTTTAACAACACAAAATAAAGATTTGGCCTTTATTCGAATTAAAATTTAGAAAATAAACGTTATAAATTTGATTCGACTTTAGTTCCGTTAGCAAAATTCAATAGAATTTGTTTGTCGTACTTGATTCCGAGGCGATCACCACAAGTTGGGTTATGGTTCCATGGATTCAAAAGAGGATCGAAGTCTGATTCCTTTGCGCTGCTATCTGGCTAGGATGAGAAAGCAGCAAGCTTGAAAGTAATTTAATCGTAATTACTACAAATTCAAACCTCAATCACGTAAATTGCGACTGTCTCTGAACAACTTCAAATCTGTCCCAGCAGTTGGCCCTTTTCGAGGACTACCAAAAATATATTCAGTTATTAGCAAAGATGCATTGTATTTTGAGGATGCTATTGGATTTTTAAGGAGAACCCCACACACCGTTCACAACTAAATCTCGTTCATGTATTGTGTTAGTTCTCGAGCTGTCTATTCATGCAAAATGGAAAACGAAAAGAATGCTGGGAATGGGATGTGTTCAGTCGTGGTTGGCTTATAAAGCGTTGTATGAAGCTACCTGAGCTAGATTTTACGACAAACAGGGCTGTGATGCATCATGGGCGCTTGAAATCTTCCCCAGAACTAGTTACAGTTCAGTCTACGAAGTTTTCTGTACGCCGATTTTGCGGAATCCAAGGAAATCCATTATCGGGAGCTGGAAGGGTAGCACTTACGGATTAGAAGACGAAAAACCCTCTTTTCCATTGGAGCAGGTTGGGTTTTCCCGCTTCAGATGAGAGCCCTCCTTTTCTTTCAATAAAAAGAAAAACCGGGCAGAGCTCGATCTTTTTAGCTTAGGGTTTAAGTATGTGTTTCTCCATGCAGACTCGGAAAATTATTGCGATGAAAGCAATCTGTTACACCCATAAATATCTTCTTATTCCCGCTTATCCCAGATCTCTCAACTCCTTCCGTTCGCTCGACATCTTTCAGTTTTCGCGGCAAAGCCACTCCGCAAACTCTCTACGCCAACAGGCGAGCTACAGTACTGATACGGCTAAAGTCGAAGTTTGTTCGGGCCCGCAGGTCAGCGACACTGATTCAGGAAATGAAAAGCCATGTCAAGTTTGGACTGTTTTTGATCCCCCGTCGAACCGTCTCGTTGCTCAGGGGGTTAAGAAGAATAGCGACGGGCAAGACGTAGAACAGATCAATGGAGGTGAAGCGAGCACTGGGCCGGCGAGAATCGAGAGTGGGGTGGATGATTCTTCAAAAGATTCGACTTCTAGTGGTACCACCAAATTTAGCTTGACGAATCTGTGGACAAGCAAGAAAAAGAAGGGAAAAACGCATTGGGTTTGTTCACAATGTGGGCACACCGATGGGCAGTGGTGGGGATCTTGTCGGTCGTGCCACGCAGTTGGGACTTTGACGCAGTTTTCAGAAGGTGGTGATAATGGCTCTGGGGGGAAGATTCGCGGGTTTGAGGTATCTGACAGTATGTTGCGATCTTGGCTTCCGAAGAAGCCCAGTGAGGTTCGTCCTTTGCGGCTGACTGATGTGAATCGAGGGATCAATCACCAGAATTGGAGAATTCCTTTGTGAGTCACTTGAACATCATCTTCTTCTTGCCTTTATTACTGTGTTTTGTTTCCTTGAAGGCTACAAAATACATGTTCTGTTCAATGAAATAAATCTCCACGTTACACAATATTTGAACCACCCTTTATTCAAAACATGTGTTAGATAAGCAATTTGTTAGATAATGAAATTTCTTTCTAAAGTTCTCAGTAGGTTATATTTTTCCTTCGATGCCCAATTCTTTTAGATTGAACCTAAACTGGTTTTGGTAAAACCATGTATTGCATTTTAGAACACCCGTGAATTGTCATTACAAATAAGATTTTCACTAAAAAGTTGCTGATAATTGTTGAAAATTACTGTTTTCTGGCTGGAATACTGATTAATGAACATCATTTTGTACATATGATAAACACAAATCATGTCTTTTCTTGTTGAGGAATGGTTGAAGTCGATAAATCAATTCACTTCATGAAACATGGTGTTGACCTTCTTACTTTTGTTCTCATTTTTTCTGGTGAATAATTGATATTTAGGTATGGACCCTTTGGAGAAGAAGTTGCCAGAGTGCTTGGTGGTGGCTTGGTACCAGGTTTACTCAAAATCACTTTTCAGGAAGTTAGAGCTAAAATGGTCTTAAATTCATTACTTGTTTTGGAATCATATCCCTATACACACATTTAAAACATGACTTAAAAGTAGCTTAATGAAGTGAATTCTGACATTAAAAGCTGGGGCTTTTTCTCACTATGACATGCCAATAAATAAATTCATGTTGCAAATTTTAATTTGACGCACCCGTGGCCTGCATGCCCTATTTATTCATTCCAGTTAAACAAGACAAACTCTGTTTTTGTAAAGATACTTGTTAACTTTAATTCTCTTTCATGCTCTTTATGTTTTGTGCAAGTTATGAGAATTTCTGTATCTGTTTGCGTTTAAGGTTCGTTGGTTTTGGTTGGTGGCGACCCTGGTGTTGGCAAGAGTACTCTGATGTTGCAGGTTTTTTTTCACTAATTTATGACTGAGTTTTCACACCTTAATCTGACCTTAATTTGGATTTTTTTTTTTTCCTTTTGGCTGTCTAATATTGGTGTTAATTCTTATTTGGACTAAGATTGCAGCAATGATTGCTGAAGGGAGTAGCCCTGGTGAACAGGCCCCTGTTGTATATGTATCTGGTGAAGAGGTTAGACTTGAATAATATTGTTTTTTTAATAAGGTTTTATACACCAAGATGACCCATTTCTCTCTCGCTTGTATGTTGTTTGGTAATGCCAGTCTATTTGACCACATGCTAATCTATGTTAGCCAAAGGCACTCTTGCTGGGCATAGCAATGAAGCTATGTTAAAGCATAATGTCGAATCAGTTTTCCAGCTCTTGTTTCACCTTGTTACTTGTCGAAATTCGACAAACACTGTTAATCATCGGTTAAAAAGTTAAGCAATAGAGTTGCAGATTTGAAAAATTGAACTTGACCTCATGAGAAGGCTATTATTCTTGGTTTAGATCATTCCTCTCTGTAGTGTAAACATTATCCAGTCATTGTTATTTACGTTCAAGCATCATTTCCTGTCTCTTTGACGCTGAGATTCTAATTGAAAATGAATTTACTATGTCTTGTCCAGAGTCTTGAGCAAATTGGAAACAGGGCAGATCGAATGAGTATTTCAACTGAAGAACTTTTCTTATATTCAAGTACTGATATTGAGGTACATCCTATGCAATACTTTGCTCGCTTCCATTTCTGTTACCTTCATCTGTATCGACTTCTCGTAAACGATAGTTTTGGTTCATAACTTACTGAAGATTTTATCTTTATTGCTTTGTATTATCACTTGTTGACGATTCAGATCTTGTAAGTAAAAGACTGATGTAATTATCTTACCCTTTTACCACATGATCTAATTGAATTAAAATAAAGCTATTTTGTCATCCTAGTTAGACAGTTTTTGTCACGATTCGGAAGGGGACTTAACAAAAACGCCAGGTTAAACGATCAACTTCGGAGAAGTTTACTGTCTAAACTAAGGCTGAGTGTGGAAGATTTTTGTGAGCAATCCCAGAACTCCTCTAAATAACAAATGTGAGAATACAAACAATAGTAGAATTATAAAAAATAAAAAATAATACATACCAATGTCCAATACAACACAAAATTAAGTCATTACATAAAAAGAAATAAAATGCTGGTGAATCAAGGAAACTGGTACAGATCCGATTCACTTCTTACTCCTCCTGTCTTTATCTGTAGAGAGGGGAGTCATTGGGGTGAGTGACAAACTCAGTATGAGATGTTATACCTACCACTTTTCATTAGACCTGCCCGTTTAAAATCAATGCACATGTTTTACAAAATTTAAAACCGATTTCAATGTTATTAAATTCTCTTTTCATTTTTAAAACGATTGATGATGATAGTTTCAAAAATAATGTAGGTGTCGTAAAAATAGGTCCACATCAACCATGCTATTACATATAGTCAGGTGAACAGTGAAAATGGAGATCACTCAAGGATCCTCCGAACCACACCAAAAGGAAAGACCGCGATAACACCAGTAAGATCTTATAGGGAGAAGAGAAAAAGTCAACCAACCAGGAGGGACACAATGGATCACCATACCCTGGGCCATCGCAGATACACGCACAAGAGCACACCAGGGGGAACGCAACCATGCAACCTTGGGCCCAAGGGGACTACACAATGGACTTATCAACTAGGGGTAGCAACGAACAGACACTGGACAGGTCGGGTAACAAGGCTAGCCAAGCTCAAAGCCCAAGGCTAGCAACGCTCAGAGCCCCATCACTCCTCTAGCAGGGAGTATCGCACAGGACTAGCCAAGCTCAGAGTCCTTCTCCTATATTCATGGGGAGTACCCTATCCAAACAAGTGTGGGGAGTACCCGGCAACCCTCAAACACGGGTGCGATTGGACAAAATCTCCTGATACTCTCAGCGTATGAGCCCAGCTGAAAGTGCCATACCATTATTTGCAGAATCAAACTCCAATGGCACAATCGAAAAACCAATTGTGTGGGTGAGAAAACCAATGCATGAATAAAACACATATGCATAGCAATATACAAATCTCACGATAAATCTCAAATCGAGCCCGTCGGCTAAGGGCGAGTAAAACATTATATTTAAACTCTACTAAGCAGTATAAATCAAACAAAATGTGTACGTGCCTAAATCAAGTAGAATGCACATTCTCATAAAAATGCCGACATCATTGTTAGTGGTATCCCACTAAAAATAATATACGTGCATGCTAGGTTAGGTATAGTGCAATAAATATAATAACTCATGCGCCTGTGGCGAGTTCTCCTAATCTCGGCTGTCGGTGACTCTTCGGAATCATTTCGAAATCAGCTAAATCTTCCAAATCTGGAAGTCAACACAAAGGAAGAATCTCGTTAAGGTTTAATAGGAGTCAGAAATGATATAAATGGGGAGCCGGGGCGAAAACGGAATCAAACGGCTCGAGTTGACTTTGGTTAAAAGTCAACGGTCAAAGTCGACGCTCAAGTCCTAACAGTTTTTCTTTTACCGTATGATATTCAACTCTCTCTTGGTTGTCAAGGAACCTTTCACACTTTTTTTTTTTTTTTTTGTTCCTTGGGATTGAATGCATTTTTTTGGTAGATTTCACTCCTTCCCCTGTGCATTTTGTAAATGAATGTGATATACTTTGTTACTGATAGAAAAACCTTCTTCATAATCAAGTTGACTAACTTCTTGATCAATTATGGCTCCTTTCCAAACCGTATAGATCTTTCACAGAACCTAGAATATTGTCTCAGAATCATCTTCAGGGATGAACAATAGGTACTGACTGATGTAATGCTTGTACTGCTCAAGATTGGATGATTGTTAACATAGATGTATGACGGCAAATGAATTGAGAGAAGAGGCTTTTTCTTTTTGTGATGGAGAATGCAGAGATGATTAAGAACTAACCAAGAAACTAGCTGGTGCCACTGGAGAACTAATATTTGGTGATATTAGAAACATTGATCTGCAAGACTTGCAGCTTTCTAATTGGAAGGAAATTGTTCTTCACTATTAGCTTTTTTTTGTGAAAATCTCTTTCTCTGCAATTCCCTTGTATATTCTATTTCTCAATACAATTCATTTTTTTACAAAAAAGAAAACAAACAAACTTGCAGCATTCGTGCCCATTTCATTATTAGACACACTTCTCTTTTGTAGAATTTTGATGATGATCCTTTAAATGCTGTATCAGTTTTCTTAGTTTCAGTAGCTTGACTTTTTGTTTTACTTTGTGGCTATAGTCATAGTAATTCCTGTTGTCGTTTGGTGCTATTATATATCATTATGGTATGAGTTTTCTTTTTCCCTTTTGACACACTGTGTTCCCTTAAATAGTCTGCCCCACGCATGTTGTGCTCTGCAAAGTTTGTTGGTTACACCAGTGCACCAAATCTAATTTGCTTTTTCCAGGATATAATAGACAAAATTCAGTTGCTCAACCCTAGGGCTTTGATCATTGATTCAATTCAAACTGTTTATTTAAAAGCAGTGAATGGAAGTGCTGGAGGGATTTTTCAGGTTAGAAATTCTACTCTAAATATTAGCATATGTATCTAATATTTTTAACAAAATGGACTGAATCAATTTTGACTGTAACACCCCCTTATTGGGGATGGATATTTGACAAAGTCATATTTTACTCTTAACTCAGGTGAAAGAATGCACATCAGCCTTGCTGCGTTTTGCCAAAAAGACCAACATCCCTGTTTTGCTGGTTAGTATATTTAATACGAGTATCTTGGATCAATCACGACATTTTGAACAAAAAGATCAACCACTTAGAAATGGTATGCCGACATCATTCGATCTCGCAAGTTTATCGAAATATGTGAAAGTCAATCAAATTAAAATTTCAACCATATTCTTCACATTATCCTAAAGTTCTAGCATGATAAATTTTTATGTTTATGTGAAAGTTTAAATATGGTAAATTTCCTCAATTTTGTTGGCTGGTGAAGCCTCTACTTAATAAGGGCCTCGTGTATACTTTTTTTTCTCGTTTCTATAATCTGTTCAAGATCATTGTTTAATAATTATTGAGTTGGACTAATTGTCATACAGCAAGCTAACTTGGTTGATACATTTGTGATTGCTGATTTTATGCTTTTTCAGATTGGCCATGTGAATAAATCTGGAGATATAGCAGGACCTCGCGTTTTGGAACACATTGTTGATGTTGTTTTGTACTTGGAAGTGGGTACCTCTACATTTTCCTTCTTTATCTTATGTTTTTATATTTTTGTACCACATTTTTTCTAGTGACCTGAAATTATGCAATCTCTTATTATGCTTCATTTTCGTCAATGCTGGTACGTTTATTCACAGGGAGAGAAATGCTCAGCTCATCGGTTGCTTCGATCTGTGAAGAATCGCTATGGATCCACAGATGAGGTGTGCAATAAAATCAATATGATTATATCCTAATTCAGTACAATCTTGTTTTGTTTAATCATTGTCATTGCATTGACTTGAGAGATTTGAGCCTGCAAAAATTTTATTTGGTGCCAGCTTGGAGTTTTCGAAATGGCACCTTCGGGGCTTCAAGTAGTTTCAAACCCAAGTCAAATGTTTTTAAGCGAGCATTACTCTGATTCGGAGTTTTTGGCTGGAGTAGCCGTTGCAGCGATTATGGATGGATCTCGCACTTTTCTAGTTGAAATTCAGGCGAGTATCCGAATTTGTCCTTCAAAATCATTTCTTGTATTGAAAAACTACAATATTTGATTTCCCTTCCCTGCTTCTGGTGAGAAAACTTGTCATTTCAGTTGTGCAAAATATCCCATACAATGATTAAATCGCATTTGTGCAGGCATTGTGCTTAGCTGGTACGACAGTCTCGAGGCATTACAATGGGATTCATTCGAGCAAAGCTGACATGATTATATCAGTAAGTTTTAGTATTTTTGTTGCAAAAATCAGAATCTATTTATTTTGACATTATCTTTCCCTGATGAGTTGTAGGTTCTCATGAAGCAAGCTGGTCTAAAGCTCTCCGACAATGTAAGTTATATTCCACACTTTGGTCTAGTTTTTCTATCAACTATTTAGATGAACACTTTATGTGGACCATAGCAGGCCATCTTTCTGAATGTTGTTAGCGGGGTGACGCTGACGGAGACTGCTGGGGATCTTGCTGTAGCTGCCGCCATTTGCAGCAGGCATGTTTTGACTTTAGTTTGATTCCTGTTTTGACTGAACTGGGTCGTTTGTGTAGTTTTTTTTTTTTTTTAATCTTTCTTTGGATTTACTTCCCTGTTTGAATGGGTTTCAGCTTTTTGGGGTTTCCCATTCCGAACCGAGTGGCATTCATTGCTGAAATCGGTCTGGGTGGTGAACTTCGCATGGTAAGCACTCGGTTTAATGGGTTTGTTTTGGAATTTTGTTTGCCGGATTATAGATGTTTCATCTTCTTGTTTTTTGACTTGAAGGTATCGAGAATGGAGAAGAGGATTAATACAGTGGCAAAGTTGGGTTACAAGAAATGTATCGTTCCGAAATCAGCGGAGAAAGCTGCGGGAATTGTAGAATTGGGGGAGATGAGAGTGATTGGATGCAGGAATCTGAAAGAAGTTATTAACATTGTGTTCATGACCACTCGGTGAAAACAATGAAAACGAATGTACAGATACAAAAATCAAACCTGATTTGGGATCTCTATGGAAATCATGATTTAGGTCATTTTATGTGCCCAGTCAATTCATCATTGCTCCGTCACAGAGGATTCTCCTCCATCTTCTGCTATCACAGAATCGTAGACTACCTGCTGTCGACGGAGTTGTATTTCTTGTCCAGAAACCTTTTATATCGCGTAGTATTTCTCTGGTCACTTTATTAAGATGCAGGCAATAGCAACTCTGCCGTGGCATTCATCCTGGTCGAAGGAGGCCTGTAAACTGTTAGAACAATTGGTTGCCTCATTTTCGAACTAAAATAATACAATTGTTGTTGAGCAATCTCAAAATCAATGATGCCATTGAAGGATGATCGAGCAGGACATAACCCGAATCTCACTCGGTATCAATTGTATTGACAGCTTGTCCAGTGCCACAACAACTGGATTCTTTCTCTTTCTTGTAGTAGTGCTCTCTGCTTCACTTCGTTAGTCGTGGTCAATGGCGGAGAGGACGTTGTTTCTGTTTTGCTTCCTCCGACACTATCATCCTCCTTATCTCTCTCGATTGTAATTTTTTGATAGATAATTAAGGAAAAAGTTCAATTTGAACTTCAAATTAAGAATTTTTTTGTTATATGAGTTCGTTGGAGCGGAAACAAATCCTAATGGATTATTAATAATGTTTGAAACGTTCGTCCGTTGTAGTTGAATGAACATAAACTAAAGAAGTAGAGAAAGAGTATTGGTAGTTGATCAAAGAGCAAATTGAACTCGCAGTTTGAGAGGAGAGGATTGGGTCTTAGCACCGTATCAAATTTTTGCACTTGAGCGACTATGTGTAAAAACGAGAGTGGTCTCCCTTACAATGCGGACTACTGCAAAAGTCATCCTCCTTAAGAGTACAATAGGATAAATATTTAAAATAAAGGGCAATTGATATTATGAACTTCAAATTATCGAGATTCATATTCTTAAACCCTAAAATATAAATTTTAACAACTCAAACCTTAACCTAATGAAAAACTAACAAAATAAATTTTGTCAAACGTCTTATCTCCATCTGTTCTCAAATTTTGCCGTAGAACAGAAGTACTGTTGAAAACAGAATTCGTCCGTTCTCGAATTTTGTCGTAGAACAGAGGGATTGTTAAAAACAGTGTCCCTCTGTTCTAAAATAAACAGACTCTTTACAGCACCATCCGTCCGTTCTTCAAATTAGGGGTAAAGCGGAGGGTCAGGACCTTCTAAGAATGTGTCCGTTCTATCGATTATATCAAAACACTTTCTTCCCGAAACTCATTTTGCGCTCAAAAATATATCTCTTGCTTGCGATTTTCTCTCTACCATCAACATTTTTTTTTTTTTTTGCAGAAAGTGACCGAAATTTACTTCAGGTTATGTTACATTATCGATTATGGATGATTTAATTTGATTTTTATCGAGAACGGATAGACTGTCTGTTGCACGAGTTTATCTGTTCTGTAGAATGGACGGACTCTGTTTTTAATAGTCCGTTCGTTATATAGAAAAATTCGAAAACGGACAGAGATGAGACGTTTGATAACGTAAATTTTGTTAGTTTTTCAACATATTAAGATTTGAGTTATTAAAATTTATATGTTAGGGTTTAAGAATATGAACTCTAATAATTGGAGGGTAATAATGATAATTGCCCTAAACTAAAGCTAAACTGTGGTACGAAATATCGTTTAGCTCTGAAGAGAGAACCGACATGTCGGCTCCATTTCAGGAAATTTCCTAGCTTAAAACTGAACTCTAGGTGCGGCAGTCCGAGGTTTCCCTCATTTGCGAGTGCGCCTAAACAACTAATCATGTTCAGGACAGCAGGTTCGCGCCTCCAGTCTCTCAAGGTTTGCTCCGATCAACTATACTCTGCTCTATCAAATACTTGGGTTTCCTTGATCCGATTCTTGTGTTTAGGGCTAATTTTTGTTGGTCTCTTTTTCATTCTTAATGTTGGATTTGGAAACGAAATGTGTCTCTTTGGCTACGGCCTCTGTTTGGTTACTGAAGAAATGGATAGGTCAGAGAAATCGACTGCTTAATTCTATGGCGAAATCTTATCTAGTGCAAATCTGTTATGGTCTTATAAAAGGTTTTTTTTTTTTTTAAATGACTGTGATTACCTCGTAGACGTACCGTGCACTATATTAACTTCTATAAGTGTAGCTGTTCAATAAGATAGATTTCTTTTTTACTCATTCCGTTAATCTTGTTCCTTTTTGTTGGCTTGATGTCGTCTTAATTCCCCTTTATTATGCATTCCATTGTCATCTTTCTTGCTTGGATAGAGTGCCTAATGTGATTGAGTTTTTCATATTCATAATGCAACTTTGTGGAAATAGAGTTATGCTCGTGTCAATGGGACAGCAAGGTTTGCAACATCAGGTGCAGTTGCCACAACACGGACATCAGGAGGTTTCTTTAGCTGGCTAACCGGGGAGCACTCAAGTTCTCTTCCTCCATTGGACACCCCACTACCTGGTGTTATTCTCCCATCTTCACTACCTGATTTTATAGAACAAAGCAAGACAAAGATTACGACTCTGCCTAATGGCGTTAAAATAGCTTCAGAAACATCTTCTGTATGATTAGAGTTTCATGTTTTAGTCTGTCTTATGCTTGCATAAAACTCATTTTAATTTTCATACTGCCTTTATATTCTATTGAACTGATCGTGTTCATTTGTTTTGTCAATCAGAATCCTGCAGCCTCCATTGGATTATATGTTGATTGTGGTTCCATCTATGAAACACCATTGTCTTCTGGAGCTTCACATTTATTAGAAAGGATGGCCTTCAAAAGCACTGCAAATCGTAGCCACTTGCGAATTGTAAGGGAAGTGGAAGCAATTGGTGGTAACATTAGCGCCTCAGCTTCTAGAGAGCAAATGGGATACACTTTTGATGCTTTGAAGTCCTATCATCAAGAAATGGTTGAATTACTTATTGATTGTGTGCGAAACCCTGTCTTCTTGGACTGGGAAGTCAGTGAAGAGGTTATCTATCTGTCATAACTACTTATTTTCTTAAAGTTCATGAACGAGATTTCATCCATGATTATATACGTTTATCCAGGTTAAAAAGGTGAAGGCAGAGCTTGGAGAACTTTCAAACAATCCTCAAGGTTTACTCCTGGAAGCAATACATTCTGCTGGGTATTCAGGTGTACTGGCAAATCCACTTTTGGTCCCCGAGTCAGTGATAAGCAGATTGGACAGTTCCATTTTGGAGGAATTCGTTGCTGTAAGATCCAGATATTTCATTGATATTGCATTTGAATGGGATGACTGTCAAAGATTATCTTTTTTACTACCCTTTTTGTATCAAAATAAAAATATAAGAATGTGTTCCATTTTGTTAATGAATGATGAATGATTGTTCCTTTTAGGATAACTATACCGCACCGCGTATGGTGCTTGCTGCTTCTGGGGTCCAGCATGACGAGCTTTTAGCAATTGCTGAGCCACTTCTCTCTGACCTTCCGAGGGTTCCTCGGCCTGAAGAGCCAAAATCTGTATACATCGGAGGGGATTATCGACGTCAAGCTGATTCCGCGGTGCGTTTTTCTGGATTGGGTCTATACTTAGTGGGTGAATGGAGATGGAGAAAAATTTCACCTGGGTTTAAATTTATTAGTATCTTATTTGCCTACTTTTGGGGTGGCAGTGCACTCATTTTGCTTTGGCCTTTGAAGTTCCTGGTGGCTGGAATAAGGAGAAAGACACCATCATTTTGACTGTTCTTCAGGTGCTGCATAGTTTTCTTAAGCATCTTAAAGATATTAGTGTATTTTGTATCTCTTCCTCTATTAGGTCCAACCAAAGCCATAAAATCATCAATCACTAGAGCCTAACCTCCGAATGTAGCATTCCCCAAAAGAATAAAAAATGAGATAACAGAGAAATTATTTCTGAAATGAGTTTTATTGAAGTTCTGAGTCTGGCAGATGCTTATGGGAGGTGGTGGTTCCTTCTCCGCAGGGGGCCCTGGAAAGGGGATGCACTCAAGACTATGTGAGTTTAACCTTGTTCTTCTTGTTTAACCTTTTATGTCTGTTGTTTCTTTTTTGTTCCTGTAGATTTCTCCTCTATTCATTTATTGTAAATAGTTCGATCTTAACGTCATTGCATATCTCCTTTATTTGTTATCTGAATGCATCTTGTATTTGCAATATTTCCAAATTTCCTAATTTTGTTTTTGTGATGCCAGATCTCCGAGTTTTGAATGAGCATCAACAGATTCAATCCTTTTCAGCTTTTAATAGCATCTTTAATAATACAGGATTATTTGGCATTTACGGTAGCACTGTAAGATACTTCTAACTTTCAATATTTTTCAGTTGAAGGTGTTGTCTTTTCTTCTTCTTCTTCTTGTTTTTTTTTTGTCTCTGTAAATGTAAAGATTTATGGTCGCAAATGTGTTTGCAGTGGTCTGACTTTGTGGCTAAAGCAGTTGACATTGCTGCAGCAGAAATGATTTCAATTGCAACACCTGGAGAAGGTTAACATCTCTCTCGCCCAGCTCTTTCTTTATGGTTTCTCTTTATGAATCTGATAAGTGCCATTGAAGTTTACGTATTCAAGGAGGAAAGCTGGGAAGGAAGAGTCTGCAGCAACTGATAGTTAGCTGGCAGCATATATTGACAGCTGTCACTAACTCTTGTGGTTGTGTAGTTGATAAAAGAAGTGTGAAAGTAGTTGTAGGAGTTAGAGAAATGACCTATAAGGGGAGAGAACAGGATCTCGAAATCCTGAGGAATTCTTTACAGATTCAATAAACTACTTCCGGAGGAGTTCTTCTGGAGTTTCTTTTTTTTTTTCATTTCTTTAGTGACTTACCATAATCTTTTGCCTATTTGTCTGTTCTTTTTGGTCACAGTTACACAGGTACAGCTTAACAGGGCAAAAGCTTCTACGAAGTCTGCAGTTTTAATGAATTTAGAATCCAGAGTATGTCTCTCTCTCTCTCTCTCTCTCTGCATATATGTTTGTATGTATGTATGTATGTGTGTGTGTGTGTGTGTGTATGCACGTATAATATTCTCTAATTAACATGCCAGGACACATTTCTGTTCATTTGCTCATTTTGTTTAGTGGTTTATTACTCACGCTGTTTTCTGAATACACATTTTGTTTAATTTCATGGTGTTTGTTGGTTTGTCACTGACCTTGCTTTCTACAAACTACTTGTGGAACGTTGATCTTATGATTTTTCTTTCCTTTGTTTTCTTCTTATATGTTTGTGACTTGGTCCTTGTTGTCTAAGTGTCTTTTGTTCTATTTTTACCAGATGATTGTGGCAGAAGATATTGGTAGACAGATCTTGACATATGGAGAGAGGTATGCTATGATTGGGCCTTTTTTTCTTTATAATTGTTGCATTCTTGACAGTATATTTATGGCTTTAATTTTTTTTCCATCTCACCTCTTTTATATTGAATGGGAAACAAATGATTTGATTTATACTCACTAGTTTTATCTCAGTTCTCTGTCACTCGATGAAAAACTGGAATTTTTGTATAATTTGAGATCATAGTTCGTAACTCAACTGATAACAAAGAGTGATAATGTTTTCTTCATATATAATATATTTTGTACAATTATCCTTAAATTTGTGTTGGATTGGCGCGAATGAGACATGAATGAAATAAAACAGGAATGGGGATGAAGTAGGAGTGGCAAAGACAATCAGAGAATGGAATGGAAAAGACAATCGAAGACCTTTGGAATACTATATTTCCATTTTAATATTAAAATAACTAATAAAGAAGGAATAAAGGCTGAAGGAAAAACCTTTAAGAAAAGTGTTCTAGGAAGGAGGTGAGCAACAATGTATGCTGAAGTACTATTAGTATCACCAGTGGCATCAATTCAAAAAACGACGAGGAGCAGCATCGACATAAGGAATTGGGAGAAAAGTTTCAAGAAAGCAAAGATGAGTGAGGAGAAAAGATTTTGTAAGGGCTGTTACAGTATGATGTTGAGCTAATGATTGGATAAGGAAAACAAAAGTCCGGCTAGTAAAAACTCTATGACCTTAGGTTAATTTTAGGCCGATCCAAAAGATGCAACTTGATCATCTTCTTCAAACTTAGGTTGACTTGCTTGGCCTGATCAATGGGAGATGGTTTGACTTGATTGACACCCAAAATGACAATGAATCTTCGTGATCATTCCCAATTAAAAAATACAAACCAAACGAAGGAATAGACATCTCATTGAATGAGTGTTTCATTATTTTGCACCTTCCCTCAAATGAAACACCACCTAAGAGTTTTGGCCCACTGGAATACAAGATTAGTAGATAAGACTGTTACCCGCAAATTAGTTAAGTATGTATCATTTATCAAATTGAATTTTGGTCTTACTGGTGGCAGCTCTATGAAGAGAGAACACTGAGATGCCATGATAGGCGAAGGGGTAAATGTGGGTTGAAACCCAAAATTCGTGATAATTAGAATGTCAAAACTGATCTTACTGTTCAGGATTAGTTCATGGGTGATGAAAGCTTTAATAATTTGAGGGCTGGCTATATAATATATAAACTTTATTTTAAATGCTTTTTCTGAACAAAAAAATATTGCAGAAAGCCTTTGGAGCACTTCTTAAAGGTGGTGGACGCAATCACTTTGGCGGACATAACAACCATTGCACAGAAAATAATTTCTTCTCCATTGACAATGGCGTCTTATGGGGATGGTAATCCCCATTTTCCTGATATATGCTGATTTTGTTAGCATTTTATGCTGAGTATAATGTTGTTATTCTTGATGTGGCAGTAATAAATGTTCCCAGCTACGAGTCAGTGAGCAGCAAGTTTCATGGAAAATGAGCGTTGTTCATGTGCTAAGCTACTCATCACTTGACTCCTGAGGCTAAGCTTTGTCCAGCAGCTGTTCAATTAAAATCTCGAAGGAGTTTTTCTGCCTCCTGAGGAATGGGTAGTTTTCTTTTCTTGTCAATCTCTTACTGGGTTTGGTGGAGAAATGTTGAGCCAATAGATTGAAGGAGTCGTATCAAAAGTTATTTTGATTTATTAGCATTTAACCCATAATTCAATCTCAATGTTCCATGGCTTCTGTTATATTATTCTACACTGAGATTATTTGTTAAAGTAGTTCAAACTTTTGAGTTAATCTAGGGGTCGATAAGCTCTGAGAACTTTAGGGGTGTGAGAGATTTACATGATTGAAAAATAGATGATCTGTAGCTAGCGGTGGGAAAGCCAGACCGGAACTGCGGTTTTAGTTCGGGTTTGGTCTGGTTTTACCCACTAAAAGAACATGTTTCGGTTCCAAATTCTCAAGAGTCTAGGTTTATGGTCAGGTCAAAAACTATGTAAACCGAACCGTCCGACTTAAAAACTAGTTAAAATTCAAAACCCGATCAAAAATCATAAAAAAAAAAAAAATCAGCCTATACTCCGAAAACCAGTTTCAAACATTTTTTTAATTCTCTTTTTTCTTTTTTTTTTTTTCGTTTTTTAATGTGGAACCTAACTGGGACAGGGGTGGGTGCCTCAATCCACCATATAGCTTTCCCCATTCTCTCTCTCGCAAAAGCTGTACAGTCAGAAAGAGTAACCAGAAGCGATGCTTTGGCCCTTCGGGTGTAAGCAAAGGAGAAGCAAATCAGGAACTATGTATAGCCCAAATCTTCCATCTTCCTGCATTTCAGAGCTTCAAGCTTGTGATCATCTGAAGTTGGCAATTTTTCTTTATTTAATATTGAATTTCAAAGTCTTTCCCACTCCAAACCACTTGTATATCATATCAAAACTCATAATTTAGCACATTTTACATCAAATTTACCAAAAAGTCTCGCAAAAAGTTCATGAAAATAAACTCTGTTAGCTTCTTAACATCAGCCAAACACTCAGTACACCATTTTCAGGGTCAGTCAAGGTTTCTTATCCAGAATCCCATATTGCAGACTGGGAATCTTTTGGGACAGACGCTTGCCTCTTTTCTTGATCAGCTAAGTTGCCATTTTGTCTGCCTTGTTCCCACCACCCACTGCAAAAATAAATCCACCAAGTTTCATTAATGATAGAAGGGAGGAAAGCATTTAAGCCACTCTGAAGTGGGGAGGACTCACAGGTGCGCGCAGGGAGTTCAGAGCTCTTCAGTACTCGCAGCCTCTTCGCAGCAGAAACGAACATGCTTCAAGAACAGAACACCATCAGAGAGACAAAGATTAAGACAACCAAATAGTGCAATACTGGAGCAGATAATGAAGGGAGTTTCAGAAGGGAGAATGATAAGATGCTTACTTCCATGGGACATCTCCAACCAGCATCCTATCTCCTTCATTATCCTCGTAAACAAGAATATATTCCCCACTTCCATCCATCATGTTCTTTATGCTTGTATCCTCTTCGTTCTTCTCAATTCTACCGCCGCAGGAATCTTTTTGAGCTGTAAAAATTATGCAATCACACTAGTTTTCCGATGAACCCATCTTTTTGAATGGTGTAGATTTTATGTAGGAGAGATGGTTACCTGCAACAAGGCCTTTGAAGAGTTGATCGACGGCGGAGGAGAGCTTTTCGTAGCTGTCGTAGGCATTGAGATCTACTTTTCTTCCGATAGGAACTCCGTCCATGTTGATCTTCACGAACAGACCTTTCGATTCGTTTCTTTCATTTGCCGACAGCTCTGGACTTGTTTTGGGAGAGCTCGTGCTGGCGAGAATCCTTCTTGACGATCGGATTGGAGGCCATCCAACGACTGGAGGAGCAGTGCTTTTATTTTTTTGTGGATAAAAGCAACAGAGTTAGGAAAAAAAAAAGAACAAAAATTTGAAAAACAAGTGAAAAGACTACACCAAAAACTAAGAAATTAAAGCGAAAATACACCTCTTCTGGGAGCCATTATTTGCAGAAGGGGAAAACGCTTGCGTTTGCGCTATTTCTGGCGGAATCGTAGGTGGGCTGTGAAGAAACGGTGGAGGTTTTATATGCCGGTGTTCGTTGTTGTGGGTCTTTCCATGGAAGTTCGAAGGAAATTTCTGCGCGTAGCTTCCGTAGTTATTGTCATGGAAGGAAGAAACGGAAGAGAGATAAGGTAGAGCGAGAAGAGAAGAAGACTCGTCTCTGGTGTTAGTGGTGGCGTGTTTGCACGGCCAGTTTTGACCGGGGAGACCGAGGCTGAGCTCTAGCTTTTTCTCCTCAGAGATGCCATGGCTTCGACCTTCCTTCCTGTTCTCGACCATTTCACAGTCGTTGGCAATCAAAGACAACAACTGAGGACACGCCTCCATTTCCATGACAGACGAAGCTCAAAAATACTCCTTTTCTCGTCCCCCACTTACTCTGTACAAAATAACAACAGCAGCAGCTACAGCTTCCAAGAAGTAGAACCCACTGGCCAAAAGCCACCTATGAGCTAAAATATTCCAAAGTAAACAAAAATTATCACCTAAAGCATAAAAATAGGGTGGGATTGATGTTCTTTGCACGCTCCACTGCGCTCGCTTTCTCTCTCTAACTCCAGATGGCTCCAGCTCTTTACTCTCTCTCTCCAGAAAGAGATGTGAAAGGAAGACGGATGAAGATGATAGAGGGAGCTGAAAGAGATTCCCTGGAAGACAAAGAACCCGTAAAGATGGACATAAAATTAGAGCTTAGCTTACCTCACGCAACCAGACTCTCCTCAAAATTGTTGGGTTATTCAGCTCTGGAAGCAATGCATGCTTTCTGCCCAGTGCTGACCTCACCAGTAAACGATCTTCTCTTTCTCACTCATCAATGAAAACTCAAAACTTACACGCGAATCCTATATTATCTAGATTGCTTTTGACAGTGTTTTAGAGAGAGAGAGAGAGAGAGAGAGAGACTTGTCTTTCCATGAAATCACAGCACCTGTTATAGCTTCGTCTAAATCCAGGCTAACTTTTCACATCTTTTTCGGTAATCATGCTTTTAGGACAAAATGAATCGACCCAAAAGCCTGCAAGAAATCTCCAAAAGATGGTCCGACTGATCTACGTCTCTGATAACTTTTCCAAGTGCTCTTCAAAACTTGCAAATGGGTTGGTGCGGGATAGGTTTGAATGGTGTTCCCATTGATTCTGCCTCGTTTTTCTTGTGTGAATATGAGTGTGAGGATGTGGGCTAAATTTTGAAGAAAGTGGCAGCACACTCGGACGCCATAGCCATCCCTCTCCAACTGAGTAAATCTTCTTCCCCTTCATTGATTGCTTCCACTCCACTTTTTATCTCTTTCCTTTCGCTTTCGTTTCTCCCTCGTCATCGTCTCCTTCAACCTGACCATCACTTGCGGGGATATGGGTGAAGCCTGCAACTGGAAATAAGTAGCCACTCCCGCTCATAACTTGTTGGTTAAACCATGAATTTTGGGGACTATTCAATGTTTTTTTCCAACAAAATAATGTTCCAATTTTGATTTTTGTTTTTTTTTTTAACAAAAAAACTCGAATTTTGTATCGCGAATTAATTCATTAGACCATGTTTGGTTTTTTGCTCTCATCCTAACCGAATCGAACTAGTATTATAATCGAATAAAATCAACCTAAGCCCGGGCCGAACCAATTAAAATTGACTCAAAATCAAGTTGAAATTGGTTTTATTCAAAAATAAAAAACCTCCAAATTTCAAGCTTTAATTTACAACGATAGAGTTTAATGAATTATTTTTTTTAAAAAAAGTCTTCTTGCAAGATCAATTTCTTTGTCTATCTCTTTTAGAATATAAATATTATATATATATGTTTTTTATGAACAAATTTATAATTATTAATTTATTCATAAAATTTTACACGTGTATGTTAATTTTTTCATTTAATTTGACTATCTTTAATGCCTTTGGGTCTTGAATCGACGACTCAAACTGAGTTTATTCAATAGTAACTCGGCCGAGTCAACATACTGCGATAAGTATCGGTTGCCCGCCCATGGGCCATTTTTCAAAAAAGAGAGAACGAGACAGCGATGGCGATGAAGATGAAGGAGAAGTCAGTGAGAAAGTCACTGAGGGACGTATCTAATGACAATGGTGGTAGAGCATTCCTGAAATCAAGGGCAATTCTGCAAGAACAGATCCAAAATTGTAATTTGCCTAAGGTTGACGAACAAGACCTCGCCCTCGACCGCCTCCTTCTAGTTCATTCCGACATCTCTTCGCTCATTCAGCAGGTAATTTTTCACCTTTGAGACCCTAATCTTCTTGCGTTTACGGTACACCAGAGACAGGAAAATTTCCCAATCGTTTCGTAGAAACTTCCTTCTTTCCTTTGTATTTATGAAATTCCTTGTCGGTGTTCATTTTTCCGATTTCCCTTGATTTTGGGAATTTCATTGTATCTGAGGTTCTTTTTTAAACTGGTAGTTTTGTCGCGTGGACTGATTTTTCTGTTCAAGGATAAATTGGATTAGAAGAGAAAAGGACCAGATATACTTACTGGCTTTCTCAGCATTATGAACTAAAAATTTGTTTAAAGACTTGGATCCTTAAAAAACGTTGTACTTCAAGTTTTTCTTTATGAGAATGAACTTTGTGAAGCATAAGTGTTCTAGTCCGCTTTCGTTTTCTCCATTAATAGTGAGACTGCATACCGGTGGTAATTTGATCCGTGGAAAATAGAGATGCATTTCCTAAGATTCGCAAATAAAAAGTAGCACTTGCAGATAATTGAAAAGTTCAATGTCAGGGGATTAGCCAATTTCTTCTTTTTGTTTGTTTATGTATGCACTTGTTTTTTGTTACTTCTTAGATTTTGGGGAGTGTCCAAGTTTTTCCTCTCAGCGGAAACTTACTTGTATAGTTAATGCTTTGCATAGCCAAAATACTCCCCTAAATCTTGGCTATACAGAGACATTGGCAGTAGAGAGCACTATTGAGCACTGTTTGTGGCTGTATGTTGTGGTATATAATTCACAATTAATGTGCAATGGCAGATTGATGAAATTGTAGCTCAAGCATTTAAGCTGAAAGAGATGAGCATGCAGGGAAGAGAAGAGATTGTATCTTTCACTAATGTCTTATCTGAGATGCTTTCCTCTTTGAAGGTCAAATTTATAGAAAATTTCTGCCAGTACTTCTCATTTCCAAGCTTCTTGTTGCAAAACTAATGTGAGCGATCCTGATTTGAAAATGCAGCCCTGGATTCCTAGGTTTCAAAAGGTGCTTACTCGTCCAAGTCAGTCTGATAATCAGTTAACAGGGTCTTTGAAAAATGATGATATTTGCGCAGTTGCAGAGGCCAAAAATGAAGCGATTGACAGTCCTGATCAAAACAAGACGGAGCCATTGATCTCACCTTCTCCCCTTGTTTCTTGGCGTGCCAACTGCACTATAGAAAGAGGAAGACAATTGTTTCTGCTTACACCTCTGCCTATATCGAAGGCCCTATCATCTAAACCTCAGATCCCTACCAAATTAGAATTTGATGGCTACAACCAGAGTCTGTCATTTTTCACTGGGCATGGAGACACAAATGATAATTTGCTTGAAGGCTTAAATCAAACTCCATGCAAGCCTTCTGATTCTCAGTTGACTCAAGTGACTAGCACTCCTGGGCATGGGCTTCCTTCCCCTCAGGTGTTTCCAACAAAAAATTGCTCCATGGTCGTTGTAACCCCGTGCTTAAAAATGTCCCCTCCAAAATCTTGCGTCTTGCTCGAACCCATTTCTGAGTCCCCTCATCAAGTGGCTGCCAAGCCTGGTAAATCAACGCCTTTTCCTCTGGGACTTGGTCAATACCGTGCCGAACAATTTTCTGCATCTTCGGGTAGTGACACTTCTGATGATTTGGCTTCGAAGTATCCAGAAATCTTAGGGATACAAGGGGTCAACAGGGAAGGAATGAAGAAAAAAGCTGCTGAAGCTTCACCCGATTGGTTATTGTCGCCTCCTAAAACGTGTGTTTTATTGGAGCTGTGCGACGAGAATTGGCAAGATATTGTTGCTATCGATACCCACCTGCCTCGTTTGCTGAATCAGGATATGATGAATACAATCCCGACGAAGAATTTTATTCAATGTTTCCAATCTAAGAACTTCTGCAAGTGCCAAGGTCCTTCTCTTTCCGTTTGAATTATGTGTAGTTTCAATTAAATAGATATGCATGCAAACTAAAAGCAAGGATTCTAACAGTAAATTCACGTGCAGACCAGGTTGCACCTCCCGTAGATAGCACTCCCATGAAGATGGAAAATGAAAGTGAAAGCTTCATAAGGGCAGGCAAACGTCCTGGTGAGAACACGCTAAAGAAAGAACTATGGACAAAATTTGAAGAGGCATCCTCCAAACCATATCGATTTAATGTTTGCAACGTCAAGAAGAGTGCTCAGAAAGGGTTTCTAGACTTGTTGGACGAGGTTTCTTGCGAAGACGAAACTCAAATGCAGGATTCAAGGTAACATTAAATTTAACTTCTCAAAATGTCATGTACTGGCCTGAACTGTTTTTTTGTATTACAAGTTTTCTGAAATTTCTATGAAGCAAAAGAGCTTTTTCCATACACCTCCAAGTCATCATCAAATAAAGGGTTCTTTCAGTTGACTTGCACAGGAGAAAACGAGTAGTAACAAATGATAAATTTATGCATTAGTTCATGGATAAGCTAATGCCCATCTAACGGTAACTTTGATAGCTAGGGTTATACATGCAGCTCTCGGCGTATTTCATTAGATCTGTCGGTCGAGGGAGCCGAGTTGCCAAACCTGTGGAGCCAGAGTAGAGTATGTTGCCATAGCTTATTTTGTACCCGAAATGAAAATAAACAGAAATTGTTGAGGGGGGAGAAAGACTAACCGAGCTCATATGCTTTGGCAGCCACGTTGGCTGCAATGCGTGCCGAAATCTTTCTAATGTTAGTAAATGGAGGATAAATGAGTCCCTGCTCCAAATTCTCTTCAGTCACTTGTGCGGCCAAAGCTTCGGCTGTTCCAACAGAAGATGTCGAAAGGAATTCAAAAATTGCATTTGCCACATAGCAAAGAAAAACAATGATTAAGGGGCTTCTTGTGCTAAACCATTATTTAACTACACTTATGTTTGAAGTTTGAAAGTATATATATGTTCACTTACCAGCTGCCAGAAGCATGTCGTCATGAACACGGATGGCCCCAGACATAATCAAACCGAGCCCAAAGCCGGGAAAGATATAAGCATTATTAGCCTGAATTTAAAAACCATCAACATTAAAGCAGTTCATTTTAAACTATTTCGGAATTGAGTCAAATTGCATTAGTTGACCTGTCCAGGAACAAAAGTCTTTCCCTCATACTCAACAGCGTCAAATGGACTACC
Source organism: Begonia peltatifolia (assembly GCA_022433055.1). NCBI lineage: Eukaryota > Viridiplantae > Streptophyta > Magnoliopsida > Cucurbitales > Begoniaceae > Begonia > Begonia peltatifolia. The sequence continues at coordinate 26,611,586 of CM039519.1, read as the reverse complement.
ACTAGCAAAAATTGCACGACCCTGAAAGCAACAAAATAAGGTAAAAAAAATAATCAAGTTGAAGCTCGATGACAGAAAGGAACTTGGTTTCCGGACAGTGTTGATGTCATACTTGGCTCCACCTATAAGCCTCCTCGGCTGTACATTCGGATTGTGATGTGGGATTTGAAAGTGATAGAATGATGGGTCTCTGCGAATAATCGGGAACACTAACTCATAAATTATGTTCATTATCTACTGCGTATAAATGGGTAACATGATAAAAGCACCTCATTTATGGAGGCCATAGCCGCCACAACTTCCTTTGTAAAGGTTTGTCCAACACCCGAAGTTCCAATCAAAACCGTTGGCTTGATTTCCTGAAATAGGACAAAAAAGAGTGATTGAAAAACCGTCGATTGCATATAGCAAGTCTTTTCTTGAGAAAGATTTATGACACCTTTACAGCATCTGCAAGATCCTTAATAGGTTCATGGTCATGAGCCCAAGGTTTCTTGAAATGTTGTAGAGATTCCTTCCTGGAATTGACTATCAAACCCTGCATGATAAATAGCTATTTTACAATCGTCGAGAAAGACCAATAATCAGATGCATTTTTCTTTTCCTTTTAAATCTACCTTCGAGTCCACCAGCCAAATTCGTTTACGGGTCTCTTCCAGAGGAGCATTTGTCTGCAAATTATGGGCTCAATCATATTCGAAAGTTTCTACATTGAGCGATTTTTATGGCATAAGTATAAGCTTTCTCACCTGTTTTGATATTTCAAGAGCAATGAGTTCTGCTATTCCAGTGCCAGCCTGTAACCATAAAACAACTGAAGTAAGGCAAGGAATAGCAGAGGAAAAAAGATTTACGAGGAAAAATCATGAACTTGCTGCAGACTGCTAAGTATAAGATCGACTAAAGAGATGATTTGGAATAAAGAAGGGTAAAGGAGCTAAAATAGGTGCCTTTATTCATTTAATTCTTCTCTATACCAACTTCAATCCACTATTTAAAAAGAAAATCAGAAGACGAGCCAATTTCGCCACCCGTTGTTATATAAATCATAAAACACAATGATTTTGATATCATATGGTATGATCTACCTCTCCAGCACCAAGAAACAAAAACTTATGATCCGCTAAGGTTCCACCAACTAATTTTAGACCCGCAACAAGCCCTGCCAGAACCACAGATGCCGTTCCCTAAGAAGCATGTACAACCTAATCATGAATTTTTCATAACTTGGACTTATTATCATAATCTTAAAATATTGATTCAAAGAAACCTGAATGTCGTCATTGAAAACAAGATGAGTTGTGCCATATTTTGCCAGCAGATCAAAGGCATTGTGGTTTGCAAAGTCTTCAAACTTCAAAATGCAATGAACACATGTAGAAAACTCTATAAGTTTGAGTGGACAACCTCTAATGACAACAAAACAAAGAGATCTTATCCAATAGAGACAGACCTGAACGAGTACTTTCTCTCCATATTTCTGTTTGACAGCAGTCATGAATTCCTCCATGAGTTCAGCATACTCCTATGGAAAATCTTAATCAGTATGGCATGAATGTATTCATTCAAATGAAACTAAAGGATATGAAAATGAAAATGAGCATGAAACCCCGGATGAATTGATCAAATGATTTACCAACCTGTCCAGTAGCCCTCTTTTGCCGCAGCCCTATGTAGAATTCATCATTTAATAATGTCTCATTGTTTGTACCCACATCGATGGTCACTGGTAAACACTGAAATATCGACATATTCTCTAAGTATTATCAGAAAATTGATATGATTGCACAAGAGAATCTTAAGTATCATGCTAATTTATGTGCAACAGGATTACAACTTCAGTGAAGTCACGGTAGATTGCTAAATAAAGTAGTCGATGAATGGCAGGAAAAGAAAATAAGAGATCAAACAGAAACTGACAGCTGAAGGACGAACACCTCCAAGAGCAGAATATAACGAAAGTTTTCCAATTGGTATTCCCATTCCCTGCAACATTCATTCATTGCACATGTTGATCTAGTTGGTTCACTCATATATATATATATATAGTCTAACACTTAATTCATTGTAAAGCTTCAGCAAAAGGTGTTATTTTACAAAATTAACCTGACATCCAAGGTCTCCGAGTCCTAAAATCCGCTCCCCATCAGTAACTACGATGACTTCAATATTCTTCTCAGGCCAGTTTCGCAATACCTCGTGAATTCTTCCCCTGTGCGATTAAATTTCTAGTTTAACACAACCGTAAAAGTCCTTGCTGACAATTAATGTAAATAACTGCAAACATACTTCTCTCTCAAACTTATATATAGACCCTGTGGCTGCCTGAAGATACTGCCATATTTCTGGCAAGCTTCACCTACCGTTGGAGTATAGACAACTGGGAGTAATTCTTCTACGTGATCGATGAGAAGCTTATAAAACAGTCTCTCGTTTCTCTCCTGCAACATTGACACCAAAAAACATAAGAAACAATCACCAGAATTAGAATGTCGAGCTTTAAATTCAAAGCAAATCAAAGTTCTCTCCCATCACACAAACACAATAATATATGATTTGAAGAAGTGTGACAGCTAAACAGCACAATTTTAAAGGAAACCCCAGAAGAGAAACCACATGCGACTGTAATGTGTGAATGACAGCACAGAATAATGCGAAATCATTTCAACAAGAACAAGAGAGATGCATGTTGGCCTGAAGCCACAAGAATATATTCTACTCGGAAAAATGATAGTCTTAGTAAATTGCCACCTGAAGATCCATCATAGCCATATATTTCTGCAGGGGAACTTGATACTGGCGGATATTGTGCAACATCTTCTTCACCTGGTATGTGAAGCAAATAAAAATCACATCAGAGACCTGAACAAAATCGAGAAAGGGTCATTTAAGTGGAGAAAAACCTGAAGATCTTGAGAAACAATAGCAGGGGGTAATAAACCACGCAAGTAATGAGCATCTCTCTCTTTGTCATTGAAAGCGAGCCCTTTGTTGTGGTGTGGGTCGCGCAATAAATTATACCCGCTGTAATTTGAGTGCAGCTCAAACAGATGAGAAAAATGGCACGGAAAAGGAAGAAAAGTAGCATTCACACACAGAGGGACAATGGCAGATTTCAATAACAGTAAACAAAACAACAATCATCCTCAAAAACCAAACTTAGATGAACGGATTTTCTTCCCCTCTTTTCACTTTGCATGCAATGAAATCATCCTAAAAAACCAAGCTTTATCAAAACTGATCACCTTTAGAATAACCAGAATTAAACCCACACCAGGCAATATTTTAGGACCACATACAAGTCGGAAAAATGAATCTTAGTTAAGTTGGACTAAAACATTTCAATCACACAAGACGATAAAAATGCAAACCAATATGAGAAAAATGAAGTAAAACATCATCACCTTGCAACGGAGACGCTCCAAGGAGTGATGAATTGATCGGCGGTGGCACAGTCTTCGTGAATCCCACTGACGGTGGATTTGGAGTCGATCACCTCCGTTACTGCCTTTAACGGGGTCTCTATCACGAGACTGCTGCTCCTCTCCCCCGGCGCACCATTGGAGCCCTGAGCAATCACCTTCAAGCTCCCTAAGCTTCTTCTCTGGCCATTAAGCAGAGGTGTACGTGGTACGGAAATGGCCGTCTTATTCTGATAAAAAGAAAACAGTCAAACACGCAAATTGATTAATGTGCACCAGCAATCAAGCTGACAACATTTGAAAGGTTCCATACCATTGTCAACTTCGATATGTTCTAGGAAGGAAGCTAATAGATCTATGGTTTTTGAGCTAAATAATAGGGATTTCAGAAGGCACATGCAACAGTGAAAACATTGAAAAATGAAACATTTGAAATTGCAATTTCGTAATTTTGTGAAGCTAGTCCGTGATTCATTTAGAAAACGAAAAAATGGGTGGTTAGATCATTTTACCAGAAAATCACTCCTCAACGAAACCATGACGAATCAATTCTGAAAAGAACTTCGGCAAGAAAAAAGAGACGGGAAGAGAAGACAAGGGGAGAAAGAGAATGATTCTTTAAGGAACGATCTCTCCTTGCTTCCCGCCGGCGATTCCCACTGGATGCTGGGTTTTCGTCTTCGGATTGAGAGAGGAAACGGAGAGATCAAAAAACGGAACGTGGAGGGCAATAAATACCACCTGCCCCCCTCTCTCTCTACCTCAGCTCTCTCTCACTAGAGACCGAACGAAGCGGTCACTGAATTCGTCACTTTGAGAAGAGTCAAAAAATAAAGAAAGGAGAGATCAGATCACGTGAGTTCGTTTTGGACCCACGTCAGAGCGTGGCCCCGAGCGAAAGGGTTTCTTATCGACGGTGACGAGGATCAGAATGAGGATCCAAGGTGAAGAGTTGTCCTGAACCCCGACCCCCCTACTCAAATACTGTGCAGTTGCAGGTGGGTTCCTCGTAGACACCGTCGGATTTTTGTATCTCCACCCACCAAATTCCTCAATTTCAGAATTGGCGTGGGTGATAACAAAGAACATATCATATATTTCTACGCTCCAAATCAAAACATGGGATCTGAGCAGATGGGTAGGTGCACCGACCCACCATTAAAATTTGCTTTAAACTTCGATCAAAAAGCTGTCTCCTGATGATTGTATGTTTGAAACCACGTCGACCCGCTGCATCCACAATAAAGAAAAAGTAGAAAGTGTGTGGGTGAAGAAGAAGAAGAAGCAGCGGGGGAAGGTTAGGGTGGGGACTGGACTAACCATGTCCATTGCTCACCACACGTTACAGCTGTAGTTCATAATAAATAAACCTACTCTCTAGACTCTGCCTCTGTCTCCTCCTCCTCCTCCTCATCCTTTCAGCGGCCCATAATTACTGTGACATTAAAACAAGAATAATAAAAAAAAAAAATATATCAGAAACATAAAAATTACGACATGCAGCAGTGCTTGTAAAGTGCTCAAACAAACAGTGGTGTGAAACAGATTATAAATATGGGGAGGTGTGAACAAGATAAGAGAAAAAATAGAATCAAAAGAGAGAAGAAGGCTTTGACGAGCCATCAAACCAACAGTAATCATTTCGATTTTTCAAAATGCTAGGCGACGACACCTAAAGTTGGGTTTCTCGCGCACGTCGCATTTGGGTTCCTCCTTGGTTAGAACATGAATACAAGGTTACAAGTTAAGTCATCCTGTCTACGTTCTTGTTCACTATACATCTCTCCCGCCGCTTCGAAAATCTCAAGTCTTTGCAGAGGTGGGGTGCAATGTCATTCAATTTAGTTCACTTTGCAAAGGGCCCTGATTTCCCTTAAAAACCGAAATATGGCTATTTATCGCGCATACCGGGCTATTCCGAAGTGCGTGTGAATCATCCGGTCTATCTGAAATTCCTCCACTTTCCATGTTCCTGGAAATATTTTTTTTATCATCAAGCATAACCATCCAATAGATACGAGAGTTGTTGATCATGATCAAGCTAGAAAGAATCCACCAAGAATAGCAAACCTGAAGGAGTGAAACAAACTTTACAAGGGAGGAGTAAATGAAAGATTTTGAGTACCATTTGACCGCCTGATTTCCAAATAAAGCACTCACATCGGGTATTAATAAATTTAAAATCGACGTTTTGCAATGAAAGAGTAAACGTGCTTTGTCCAGCATGAGATTCTCCCCCAAGAGAATCATGTAATTTACAACTTTCTCGAGATTAATCTTGTCCAATTGACGAAATAATGCAAAACAACATATGATAATATAAGAAAACCTATAAGTCAAAGATCAAATGAAACAATGAATTATAAAGTGTTTTTCAATTCAAACAATGAACAATTTTTTTCATCAATTCAAACATTCAACTATACATTGTTAACAAATCGAACTACTCTGTTAAATGAACGTTAAAAACTAAATTTGCACACTTATCTCTGTGTTTCCTTTGGCTTCTCATCTCTTCACGGAGAAGGTATCGAGCTCCACTAAACGACGAAGGACAAGGGAGAAGCGATGAGGTTGACCGCGAATGACGACAACCGACGAGTTGTGTGATAAGTTGAACGCGAACGAAGAAGCGACCAAAACCTACAAATAAAAGAGTTTGATCAAATTTATCAACATTTATTACTCTACAAAAACAAATTGTAATATATAGAGAATGAGATCAAAAGAGAAATGAAAAAATTACTTCCTAAATGTCCCCCGAAGAGGACCCATCTTCATTTTGGAGACCTGTCTACTAAGAATATCGTTCATGTTCATTCTCTCCACAGTCCAAAAACTCTTTGATAAGAAACAATAAGAGTGCTGACAATTTCGAGAATCCAAAAAAAGGATACACTTTGACACCTTATCGGTATCAAGAACGTTAAGCTCGTTGAAAAGAGCCAAGACCTGGACAACGTTGAGCGTGTACAAAATACGTGGATCGTGTCCGACGTTGCTCGCAAAAATCATTTTCAGTCGTTCTTCAGCTTAATTCACCAGTTAACAAAGAAATACGAATAATGATGAATGGGTAGCTCTCTAATTGACAGACACTACACTAACCTCAGCAAAATATATGTAATGGTTCAATAATGACAATAAAATGTGACCGCCATAGCCGATCACGCGGAGAATAATGATAACCATAAGCCGCCATTGATAATCCTTTGATCAAGTAAGCCAGAAGGTGACAAGAGGAATCAGACGACCTGCGTCCGTCTCTCTGCTCGTTGTTGCAACTAAAGGATTAAGGGGGAGAAAGTGGGCGAGGGAACTGACAATACGAGAAGGGGCAGCCAGAATTTTAAAAAAGGAGTGGGTACCAATTCACTAGGAGAGAAAAATAAAATCTCTTTAAAAAATAAAATAAAATAAAATCCCAAGGTCGAGTCCTTCGTGTATTTGAACCGTAAAACTCATTTATACCATGATTTGATCACAATGAATTTCATGTCCGTGACTTTTTTCCGAAAGAATATTCTGTGTATTTTCTTTTTCCGGTTCTGGGTTTCATGTTCGAATTTCGACACCCTCGACTAAAATATAGTCAAGATTACCTTTTTAAAAAAGATTTGTTTTTCTACCATATAACAAATATTCATGAGTCTTACTTTGTCAAGAAAAACATGAAGAACACACCCGGCAATCTATCTGTGTATATATAAAGACCTTGTTCTATCTCATCTGGAAATTCAACGTCTTTATGCAGTAGGCAAACATGAAAGCGAAGAAGACAGTGAAGCCAACCAAAACTGCAGCAATCGGTCCCATGAAACTTGGATCGTATCCGAAATGACTCTCTATGTAAGACTTGATTGTAGGATCAACCGACACTCCCGGGACTTTAATTGTGCTCACGACATCGCCATATTGCGACACAATCAAGCCATACACTGTCCATGCGACGGGGCAAATCCAGTAATACCAAATCCACCACTTGGGAATTTTCTGAAACAAATCAACCAATTTGTTACTTTCCGTCGAGATGTTTTTGTCATAAATTCTCTTGAAGTCGACAAAATACTTACGGGTTTTGGGATGAAGAAGCCCGAGAAAAGATTGAAGAGTGCATAAAAAGCTGCTGCGAAGATGGACGCCACTTGATGATTCGGGGTGATGGAGACGGTCATCATACCGTAGTAGGTGAAGTAGAGGAAGGAGAAGAAGGTGACAAAGAAGAACCAAAAGAATTTTGCAGCCGCCCACTCAAAGCTAACCATGGCATATACGATGAGAGTGTAGTAGGTCGTCTGCAAAAGCACAAATGGGATCTCCACAAGCACCTGCCATTGTTGACCATTTCATGCATTAGTTTTTGATATTTTCAGGCCAGTCGCAAACTAAAAGCTTGTCAGCTCACTTGTGCAAGAGCATACGGCAATGCAGAGTACATTCCGGCAGCCCGTTCCCGATAAAAGACGGTTCTCTCAATAGAGACAATTGGCTGAACCGTCGAACAGTTGTTGATTCCGACAAACAAGATGGCAGCATACATGGCTCCAATCACCATCGTCAGTTCATTTGAGTTTTGCCTGAATCAACATGGAAGATCAAACTTTTTAAGAATTTATTTCATGATTTTGTGGGAAGAAAGGTGGGAAGTACCTTTTGGTGCCAACTCTCCAGAAAATAGTCCCAAGCATGAGAGCAGCAGCTAAGGTGAAAAAGAATCTAACCAGATTGTAATCAGGACTTCTCCAATAAGTCCACCACTGCTTCCAAATGCATGATTTGAACTGTCCCCATGATGATTGAGAATATCGTGTTGCAAAGTAGATGTCATTTGCCTCCGGCGATGGACTGCTTAGTTCCATCACGAGCGCCAAGTTTCGCCTGTCATTAAATCTTCTTTTAGATCCAAATTCACAAATTTCATCACCAATTTTACTCTCTTTTACTTATACGAGACATACTGATATAATGGGGATGAGCTGTAATGTTCGGCAAAGTCCATTCTGAGCCTGACCTCAGCTGCTATAGAGCTCACTTCGAGCATCCAAGTTGCAGGATTGTACTTGTCTTTGATTTTTGGCACTCCGGGAATAGCCTATAAACAGCCCATTTCGATTCAAGTAATGAACTTTTTTCTGGGTTGGTGAAGATTTATACTGAGAGTGTAACAAACATAGATTACCTCAAAATATTCGATGATTTTGCAAGAATGGCGGCCCAATGGCCCTGAATAGATCACCTGTCCGCCCCTCTTCATCAGTAGAAGCTGAAGTACAATATTGTTAGTTTGGAATCGGAAAATGAGAGCTTTGGAAGAAGAGAACCTTTTACCTCATCAAAGGCCTCAAAAATGTCGATGCTTGGCTGATGAATTGTGCAGACAACTGTTCTTCCAGTATCCACAGTATTTCTGACTGTTCTCATCACGATTGCCGCCGCTCGAGCATCCAGTCCGGAAGTTGGTTCGTCCATGAAAATGATGGAAGGATTAGCAACAAGCTCCACAGCGATTGTCAACCTTTTACGTTGTTCTGTCGACAACCCTGTAATCCCAGGAAGCCCCACAATGGCATCTTTAAGATTATCCAACTCCACCAACTCCATAACTTCATCGACAAAAACCTGACAACATTGTCCCAATCAAACATTAAATTTGAACCCCTCAAGAAAGCGTTGAATTCTGTCACCGTTCTTACCATCTTTTCCTCATTGCTCACTTCTTTCGAGAGCCGAAGAAATGCGGAGTAAATCAATGATTCTCGAACGGTCACTTGCGGAGAGTGAATATCAGTTTGCTCGCAGTATCCAGCAATTCTGGCGAAGGTTTCTTGTTTCTTAGGGAACCCTGAAATTCTGATATCACCTTCAATGTAACCGCCGGTTTTTCTTCCGGCTAAAACATCCATTAATGTTGTCTTCCCAGCTCCACTGACTCCCATCAATGCAGTCAAGACTCCAGGCCTGAAAGCACCGGTTACCTCGCGTAGGAGTTGAAGCTTATCCTCAGCGACTCCTTGTTCCTTCATTTCCTGTGTGTAGATTGTGCAATACAATAAATTTAGATTTGGTTTTTTAACAGAAGAAAATGCAGATTCTTCTTACCGGAGGCATGTCCACATAGTAATTTACAGAGTTGAAGGACATGGCAAGAGGAGTAAATGGAAGAACCATTCCCCTCTTAGGGGCAACACCACGGGCTGTTTCGATGGAGGAATCAGCATTTTTAGCTAATGCACTTGAATTTGATCTGCTGCTCATTCGCAAAATGGTCATTTCTCCTGCAAAAATGTTCAGGTAAGAATCTAGATAGATAAGTAAATGATGGTCCTTCAAAGAATAAGGTTATTTACTTGTATTGTTCCCATCTGAAATGGACAATGATTTAGACAAATCTGTCCTGGATTGTAGTCTTCTCAGTCTAGGTTCTTCCTTAGATTCTTCTTGCTCGCCCTCCATCTCTCTTGCTGCTTCTTCTGATATAATTGCTTGTGGCTTTCCAGGAGCTGACATGTTTAAGCAAGCTCGAAAATGAATTTCTCACCTCAAAAGCGGAGGAAACTAGGTAATCAAGCGAATCTCAAAGAACAATACTGAATCTTACGATGTAGATACATAAGTGACAGAGTGAAGAGGACATTAAAAAGAATTGCAAATCCGAGAAGAGCTGCAGCACCAATCCAAAACCATTCTTTATCAGGAAAGACATTGAAATTCTGGAGAACTGCTAAACCCAGCGGAGTAGTATTGTCTGAAGCCTGCAGTGCCAGAAAGCTCCATTCATGTTGGAAATTAAAACCAAAACATAGTTCTGTTTTGTCTGTGTGACACTACACATGAGTAACATACCAGTTTGTTCATCCACCTTGGAGCTAACATTTCATTAACACTGATGGCGTTAAATCCGTAACTCATGGGAGAAATCCAGTAGCCCCACACCCACCACTTTGGAATTTGATCTATTGAATTAAAGCTAATGTTCATATAATTTCCGAAGAATCCTATGGGAACCGAGGTTGAAGGATAGTAACAAACTGACCTCGAGGAAGGATAAAACCTCCAAGCAAGAACACAAGGAGAAGTGTCAGAGATCCTCCTGTATTAGCAATAATCATGGTCCTGCAGAACCCAGCAATGAGCCTAAAGATTCCAGCAGCCATTTGCTGGATCAGAAAAATCAACAACGTCTGCTTGAAAAACCTGAAAAAAAAAAAAGAAACTTCTAACGTTAATGCACACCATTTACATATTTGAGTAAATGAACAATAAGATGTGGCATTAATCTAATCTTATCAGAGATGATTGCTAGATTACCTGCTGGCTTCGGGTGCGAATCCAATTGTGTAATACGTAATGATCATCCAGACAATGGTTTCGAAGACAGAAATGGGAATGCGAAGCAACGCAGTTGGGACAGTGAAAGTCCAAGCAGGATGAAACATCAGGTCTCTGTGCTTGTAAAACACCGGAAGTCTAGCAATGGTCAACGAAAGCTCGGCAAAACCATTGAACATGTTAATGATCATGGAAAATAAAAGGGCCCCAATATAGAGCGCACCGTCTCCTTCGTTCTGGGTCCGCATTTGGGTTCTTAGAAAGACAGTCGACGCGATGAGCGCGACGATGATGATCTGAACTGTCTTGAAGACGTAAACGAACGAGTTTCTCTGTATCAAGAGCCATTCTTTGTCGAAATTGGCTCTGAGAAGTTCCATTTTGGGTACAGAATATTTGGTGAAAACAAGAGAGGCTTGATGGCCATTGGACTTGTCAAAAGGGATGGAGAGCTCGTTTTCGAGCTTCGTCCCGACATGGAAGCGCTTGAATAGGTTGGCAAACTCAGTCACTGTTATGTATTTGTAGACTCTGTTTCTGTCAGCCCAGTATTGTTCTTGATCTTTCCTTGAGGTCACCTGTGACAAAGCTTTGATTTAATGAAGAAAATGTTGAGGATTTGGGTGGATTATATATGGTTCAAACTACCTCTTGTAAGAAATCAGCGGTGCCCTTTCGATCTGGGCACTTGAAACCACAGCTCTCGAAGAAGTCGAGGATGTGTTGTCGCGGGCCCTGGTAGACGATCTGGCCCTCGGATAAGAGTATGATGTCATCAAAAAGATCAAACGTCTCCGGCGCTGGCTGGAGTAAGGATATGAAGACGGTGGCGTCAGTGAGATGGACAATCTGTTGCAGGCACTTGATTATTTGGTACGTAGTTGAACTGTCTAGCCCCGTTGATATTTCATCCATGAACAGAGTTTTTGTAGGCCCAACAATCATTTCTCCTGTTTTGATGACCATCGATTTAACTAAAATCACAGCCCAAACCATCGTCCAACCAAAATAGAAGCAGATGTAGAGTGGGTAAACCGGACCAGAACTGCAGTTTTAACTGAAACTGCAGTTTCGGTCCCAATTCGATTGGTCTTTTCCACCAAGGGAACTAGTTCAAATTCTCAAGGCCCACGATTTACGGTCTGGTTCACTGTTTTGGGGATAAAAAACCGTGAAAACTCCGAACCGTGGGTAAAACATTTGACCAGAAAACCGATTAAAATCCAACCCATAATCGTAAAAAATCAGTTCATATCCGAAAACCAACCTTAAATCCAACCAAAAATAATAAAAAAATGTAAATATTTTTTTTTTTAAATTTGGACGTGAACTGGAACCGAATCGCGAAACACGGTCAATTTTGATTCCGATCTCAGAATTCCTAGATTCTGGTTTCGGTTCTGGTTCCATGGAACTGGGAGTGACTATTTCTGTTCCATTGGGTCAAAACTGGACTGAGTCACTCCTAGTCAGATGATGAGGCTGACCTGTGGTAACACGTTTTCTCTGCCCTCCAGAAATGCCGCGCTGCATTTCATCTCCAACAATGGTGTCCTTGCATACATCCAGCCCCAGTATCTGCCATTTCAAATTCAATTCCACGTGTTATTTCCAACAAGACAGAAATGGTTTGCCACGTGGCAGAGTTGGTGGGTTAACTGATCTGGTCTCAAAAGTCTTAGGACAACAGACAGGGGACCCACAATCCGACCAACAAAGTTGGTGAGAGAAGGAAATTTGTGAGCCATGATGGAGTTGGCCTTGGTGAAGTCATGTTTTGGATGGATATGAACCGGACAGGACAGAACAGGACAGGACACCATTTTTATACAGCTTAAGTTGCTTAACCAGTTCAGAAGGCACGTACCCTGAGTGTGTAGTCGGTAATCAAACTGCTCTCAACTCCTTCCATGGCGGTCGCCTGGAAAGCCACCAAATTACTCTACTTTCTCCCATTTTAAATAATAATAATGAAAGTGAATGGCGATTGACTACCTTCATGAAAAGGTCTACTTCCGGCTCGGGAAATATTCCGGCGTCCTTCTCTCTTCTGGCGAGCTCGGCCATGAGTTCTGCACTTTTAACCACCCACCCATCAAAAAACTTTCTGGAAAAAAACAAGCTTTTTCTTTTTTTATTACAGTTGTTTTACCGTATCTTGTTCCAACTCCTTGACACCTTGCGGAAAAATCCAGGGTTTCTTTCACCGTCATCTCTCCGACATGAACGTCGTTTTGGCTAATGTACGCTGAAGTTTTCTGAGGCACGAACTCTTTCAGCTCGTACCCATTATACGTTATCTCTCCTTTCACCTGTTTTCCACCACGTTTATGTTAAATATTCCACTCCTATTTTTAAGTTCATCGTTGGAACGTACGTAAATCTTCACTGTCTGACCTTTAGGGTAGGGTCCAACTTTCCGGCGAGAGCCAGCAACAGAGTAGTCTTGCCGGAGGATGGAGGACCCAGTAAGAGGGTCATCCTGAACAGAAAATACAAATGAAGATTTTTGATAATCAAATGATTCGCCCATTAAGATAAGTTTTGACGGCGAGCTTTGGATTACCTCTTCGGTTTGATGACGCCGGAGGCGTCTTTAAGGATGGTGAGTTTGGTTCTTTTACCCAAGTCAATTCCAAGCATACTGAGAGCCGATTCTGCGATGTTTCTTGCAACATTTGGAAGAGTTGGAAGAGCTCTGTTCCCAATATGGCAGTCGGCTTCTACAGTCAAGTTCTCGAATCTAACTTCTACTGTTGGCAGTCTTATACCAACCCTGAATATTCCGGCAAAAATATTAAGAACAGAACTGTTCGACTGAAACTAAAAACGGCGTGCGACGGGGAAAAAATAACTCACTTATCGATTCTCTTCCTGAGTTTCGTCAAAAACTTCTCGTTATCTTCCTCTGCAACTTTAAAGATTCTGTCTATGAAGTTCTGTCGGTCATTAACGTCCAGCTTTCGAACATCAACCTGCTTATGAGGCTCATTTTCCAGAAATGATTTAATGATGCTTGTTCTTAGCCGATCGTAGGTCGGTAGTTTCTCAATGGCAGCCCATTTAAGAGCTTCTTCATCTTCATCTCCATGGCTGTTGTTTCTCCTCGAATGGTTTCCGCCCCCGAAGATATCTTCCATGCTCCAACCACCCGTTCTGCTCAGACTTCTGCTCGTGCTCCGACCAAAGTCTCTGCTTCCTCTCCCCTCCATTTCTAACCTTCTTCAGGGTCTGGTTTTCTGATCAACGCATCAACGAAGAAAGAATTTAGTTTCTGGGTTTATTTTTTCACTCATCTGCCATGAAAGAAGCACTGAAATGTCTGCGAGAAATAATGGGGTGCCAAAGAGAGAGGGGCGAGGAAAGTGAGGAAGACGGAGGAGGGGATAAAGCACTAAAATATTTGTCTTAACTACCTGAAAATATAACTCGAATAACTACAAAAAAGGGTAGATTGGGTGGGTTGACGAAATTCAAACTTGAGCCGACAGAAGAGCCCACTACCCCTCCTACTCCCACTACTCCAATAGCTCTGCAAGCTCATTTTCGCCATTGGTATCGTTGTCACCGTACCTGAAATTTTCAAAGGATTGGCCAAGTTTTCCTGTGATAGATGACTGCAGAGGACCTGATTGTTCGTATTTCCTTTACTCTAATGGCTAAGGAATTGGATACTGCTGACTCATTTTCGTCGTTCGTTGCCACGTCCACACAGATTTCAAGTTCAACAACACCCTTCTAGAGAAATTTTAATGCTTTTTTTGTTGGATTTCTAAAGGAAGTTTGGTGGAGCTGAACGAATTTGGACTCTCGCCTTTGACTCGAACACCGCGAAAAAGGTATGCAAGTCTAAACCGACCATTTGAAACTATAAGTAATAAAATAATTGATAAAAATTAATTTAAACCCTAAATTAGGATATTTTTTTAAAAAACAACCCCTAAATTAAAATTTATAACAATTAAATCTTAAAACTACGTTAAATGTAACAAATCAAACCTAGTCGGGTGACTGATCACTAATGAGAACGACCTCTCATTCTCAATTATTGTTATAAATTATTGTCCTTGAGAACGAGGAACTGATCTATGACATTATATAAGGAAACGACCCTCCATTCTCACTCTCTACTCGCGAAAACTCTAAAATATCTAAACTATTTTCTTGCTTTCGCGAATTTTCTCTGTATTAACAACGTAGATGGATTTTGATTCAAATAGATCAATTGATTTAGACGAGACAATAACTTGTGATGTCAATGTGGACTGGTATTCGTACTCCACCCCCATATATAGTGATCTTCAAGCATTCGATTACTTTGAAGGTAATAAAGAAAGGTACAATCGACGTTGAAAACTCTATACGATGAGGTTCGAACACCGATCAACTTGGAGGATAATGAAGTGAAAAACATACTAGTAAGAGAAAAAATTTCGATGAAATTTTTTCTGGAAAAAAATAGTTATTTAAAGTATATTAGAAAAAAATAAAATAAAATATACTTTAAATAATGGTTATTAGATCAAATTCATTAAAAGTGAATCCAAACAACTGATGGTAGTGTGTGAAGACGGACGTGATTGGCGAATGCATGTTTTGAAGATACCAAATGAACTTACATTTCAAATAAAAAGTTTCAACAATTATCACAACTGTTCAAAAAAAATTGAGAATCGATATTCTACTGCAAAATGAGTGGCAAATCATTATTTGGATACGTTTAATAGTCAACCTACGTGGAAAATTGCGTCCATTATCGAGATAGTGAGTAAGGATTTGAATGTCAACATTAAATCAAGTCTTGTCATAAGAGCAAGAAACAAAGATCGAAAACTTAATGAATGGAAGAGCGACGAATAATACACAGAAGAAATACGTAGATCAAATCTCAGTAGCACATTGGACCTACAGACTTACTTGGTGGGCTCTGTCGATAATTAGTCATGCGTATTCAAAAGAATGTATATGTGTGTGGTTGCTTGCAAGACAGGTTTACTGCAGTGTAGTACACATATTATCTGTTTAAATAGTTGTCATCTAAAAATCTCGTCCCGACCAATTACTAACAGTCGTTAGTATCGATGACGACAATAGAATTTATCTCGTTGTTGTTACCAATATGTAATCAGAGTGCATGGACTCATTTATGTGATTTTTAAAATTATTGAAGGAAGACTTATTGACTGAAACGGGATACAGATGAATATTTGTTTCAAATCGACAAAAGGTATAATGCATTTTGTAATGGTTTAAATTCTAAATACTTATATCAATTATGTATTTGAGGATAATTATGTCTATGAATGATATGCAAATAGGAATTGTAAAAGTAGTATTAGAGAAATAATATATTAAAAGGTAAAATTTGATTATTTGAAATGATATACTAAGATTTTTGAGAAAAAGTTAAGATAATTATATGATGATTAGATTAAAATTTATAAGGATTAAAGATTTAATTTAATTATGATTAAATGTTAATTAATATTTTGGTAATTATCAAAGATGAGAGGGCAATTTTGTCATTTGAAGAGGATAAAATTTGTTAAAAGAGTAATTACCCTTGAATTGCTTTTGAAAGTGATGAAGTGGCCGGAGAAAAGCCACTTTGCGTGGAAGAGAGAGAGAGAGGGAAACCGTGAGAAAAAAAGGAAAAGAGGAAAAAAATAGGAGAAATAGGGAGATTTGTCGATCCGTTCTTTATGATAAGTTGTTCAGGTCGGTAAGAGAAACGTTTTGGCGTAGAAATCAAAAGATTCAATGAAGATGTAGAAAAAGTGGTGAACCTGACATACGATAAATATTTTTAACGATTATAATAGTTAAATCGAACTTTATTACCTTGATAGGTGAAGATAGATTTTATTTCTGCTTGGATCTGGATAAGTTTAGATATTTTGGTGGATTTGGTTGACATGGATATGTTGAAATGTCTAAATTGATGTCATTTTTAACGATTAAATGAATCAGATATTTTTTTTTTTTAAAAATTGAATAGTGAATGGTATATTTCTTATTTCTAAAGAGATATTGAAACGAAAGAATTTTTAAAATGTTTAATTACATTGAATTGAGCATTGATTTTAAATGTCAATTGCATTGAATTGAACATTGATTTTAAATATCAATTGTATTGAATTGAGCATATTAAATTTTAAATATTAAATTCATTGGTGAGTGCGTGTTTTGTACATGCATAACATTGTTTTATAACTGTTTTTAAAACATGCATTTTAGGAAGGAGTAAGGTGGAAGTCATGGTAACATAAGAACCCATTGAGTTGAATTTGTCTATTCATATGTGATGAATAATATTATGAAAATGATTAGGATCTTTACGTAAAACGTACCCACTGGATTGAAAATCCCTGAATCTTCGAGAACAATAAAACAAGAGAGGTCTACAGCTCTACCGGATAAAGCCCGGGAAGTGTAGATTGATTACGGTCATATGAGTCGTTTTAGAAAGAGAATTACATTTTTACATTTTAATTTAAATGTGAAAAGTTACATTTTAGAAATCCAATGCATTATTATATTAAATTGCATTTGATTTAATTATTGTTGAAAATAGTTTTGAAAAAGTGGTTGGGTGGATTTTAAACAGTTCAAATTGCGATCACACATGCATTTTTAAATAAATGGTATGAATTTCAAATCAAAATATAATTGATTTAAGATGATTTCAAAATAATCATGATTAGGTGGAGGCTGTCGCATGGACTTAGATAGTGTGGAAAGGGTTTGGGCTAACTACTCTAATCGCTAGATATATTTACTGAGTCAATGACTAATTATTATTAATATTTATATATTTCAGATATTGAGGACATTCACCAAGACCGAGAAACCAAAATAAGGTAAAGTGTACAATGAGGCGTAGGTGAAAGATCATGATTGATGGTTTTCGGTTAGAAAGTCACATGTCGACGCATTTTATATTTTTATTAGCTTACGATAGAAAACTCTAATAGAATTATGTAAATAATAGAAATTGATAAATAAATACTGTATAAACTGCAGGGATATTGAATATAGTGTATGATAAATGTCTGGTTGATTTGTGCAATGAACTGTTTGAAAAATATCTTATTTTAAGATGTCAGGTACAATCCACACGAGTTTAGTTAGAAATACAAACGTATTCATGCAGTTTGAAAACTCGAAATTTATTTAAGTTATTTCCCACCTTGAGAACCTAACATATCTTCAATTGTTATTTAAAATATTAAGGCGTTGTGGTAGTTATATTGTTTTATGTTAACTCTATTGTTCTTTCAAATACTAGGGGTTGTTGTCTGTTATGCAGCAAAAATTATTGTCAATCGACACCGTTACTGTCTTCGTCATATGAAACTAATTTCGAGCCATAGTATACAAAAATGCAATGTTGAATGCGAAATATGGCCAGGGAAACCACAACCTTTTATTTTGAGATAAAAATGAGAAAATTACATCAGATTAACCTAGATGTCCACGCATATCTTCGGGGCACAAACCTTAGATATTAGGCTAGTCATGCATTTTCTTCGATTCCCAAGTGTGAACTAAGATTAAATAATTTATGCGAGTCATTCAATGCAGTTATACTACCTGGTAGGGACAAACCGATTCTTACCATATTCGATATGATCTGAAAGTGCTTGATGACTAGGATTGTGAAAAAATATTAGAAGTTGAGATCGTCAATAGACCTCTTGTGTCCCCAGATATGAAAAAAGTTTGTGAGGCTAGAAAATCAGTTCGAAATTAGAGTGTTATGTTTGCGGCAGCTAAACGATTTGAGGTCGCAAACAACAACGCACAAAATTGTTGTTGACATGAATATGTGTGTGTGTGTGTGTGTGTGTGTGTGTGTGTGTGTGTGTGTGTGT
>CM039519.1:26466068-26592951 GCA_022433055.1 Begonia peltatifolia | reverse complement strand
TGTGTGTGTGTGTGTGTGTGTGTGTGTGTGTGTGTGTGTGTGTGTGTAATTATTACAAGTGATAGTTTGCCGGAATCTCATGTGTCAATTCTATTCCCTACATTCATTTCATGAGGCTAGCACCAGAAAATTGCATTCATCAATACTATCACAGGGGAACTTATCTGTAGATGTATTCAAATTTTATTTATCCCAGTAGTGGCCAACACAGGTGGTCACTTGTACAAAATATGAATAAAATCATTTTGCCCAAAAGAAAAGAAAAAGCCAAACTAGTAAGCTAGAGAAGAAAAGAGTGTGAGACATCGATGAACCGTCAAGTTCGACAATTACTGGAGAGAACTCAACGATGTCGTGTGGTAGATGTCGGCGTTAGGGGCATAATAGTCGCATTTGTCCTGATAGGGAATCCACTTCAGGCGTTGTTTGCGCTTCTGCTTCACAAGACACATTTATGAATTTCCACACATTTGACGAAACACCGGTACATTTCAACGCTTTTCACTCATAAGTACACTTTCAATATTTTCTAATATAGTTTTGAATATGTGCATAAATCTTCTACACACGACTATGGAAGAAGAAATGTTTGACTATTCAGGCTGTAATTTATGTATTTATTAAAATGTGTAATGTATGTATTTATTATAATGTGTAATTTATGGATTTATTAGAATCTGTAATATATGTATGTATGTATTATAATGTATAATTTAGTGAGATAAAGTTGAAAAACTGGATAGAATTTATTTTGTTTTATGATTTTCTTGTAGCTAGTAAAGTACATAAAATGAAGTAAAGTAAAGTAAAGTACAAAACATAAACTAAACTACGGTGGGAGGTCGACGTCATCATCCATCACCCAATCCACGAGGGTTTGTTTCAGTTCTTTATGAGACTCCATTAGCTCTCTGTGGGTCTCCATTAGCTCCATGTGTGTCACTGTGAGCTCATCAACTCTGCCTACGAGAGATTCTATTCTTTGGTGCATCCTGTCTCACATATTATCCGTCTAAAGAGACAATGGTCGTGCGAAGGCGTCCTCCATAGAAACATCCTGAGAGGTGGAGGACCCCATGTGAACATCCCGAGAGGTGGAGACCCTATGATCTCCCCTGAACCCCAAGCTTCGTCGACTTTAACTAGGCTCATCTGAATCAAATGAAGCCTGTCAAATACATCGATGGATCTCGGTACTCTCCTTTGCTCTCCAATAGGAAGTTGGATCTGAGCTAGCTGGACGACCTTTTGAATCAGTGTGTCGTACGACATATTCTTGTTGCATGTCCTAGATCTCATACATGTGACCTAAAATCATGAATCCAGGGTCGAACATCGTGCCATTGTAAAGCTTCTCTATCACATAGAGATTCATGCAGCTCACTATATCTATATGTCAATCTCGAGGTAGAATGGTGTAAGCTATCAGATTGTAAATAACTCCAGCTCTGACGTTTAAATCTCTGGATCTTGACTTTACGAACCCTCCGATATTGGAATTTTGATGAATTTCCTTAAGAAAGTCAAATCCCTCGGCCATTCTAAAAAACGCAATTTCGGGAAGCATGACAGTATCTCTCCACCCATTCTCTAGCAAACCCGAGCAATTCATTGACCGTATCTGGAGATATAATAATATTTGTACCAATGATATACGTCTTTAACCACCCAAGCCTCCCTATAGATGTCAAGTTTGCATAAAACAAGCGAACAATCATATCGCAGTTATAATCCTCATTGCATACACTCCGTGTAAGGCGATTTTGTCAAACATGTCTTTAATTTTTAAAGATTACCAACCTCTAAAGTTGACGGTAATCAAATAAATAATGGAGTGGTTTGATATACTCTACTCAAACTGCTCTTGACACGTGTAGTTTTAAAATTCAATTGTTAAATACCCAGTTGGCGGTCGCGACGCTTGACCTAGAGCACCTTGTGGTGACAGTGCTCGATTTGTCAGACTCCCTTGTGATGTCGATGGTCGATTTGCCAGAGCACGTTCGGTTAGACCATCTTGTAACAAACCAGCTTGTGACAAGGCAGCCATTCGTTTAATGATCAATTTGGGGGCCATTTTTTTTAGAGACTTTGGCGATTTAGGTTGAATTGTGGATTTGAGGATTTGGACGATTTAGGATTCATTTTTGTGGGATTTTTAGATAATATTTGTTAGAGACAATTAAGGATTGGGAAATCAACAAGATGAGGGCGTAAAATGGTCGGATTTTGGGTTCAAATCGCTGATCGCTGAGAGGAAAATACAATTTTCTGAAGGTGGGGGTGGAAAGGGGGGTTGATCTTTTATATAGTTGCGGGGATCGACCCCTCGTTCCGGGGCAAAGACTAGGGACCTCCCGTTCTCAACCTTAATTTTTAGAACGAAGGGTGGCTACTCTAGAACAATCCTCGTTCTCATTAGCTTATTTAGAACAGGGGGTCGTTCCGAGGCAGGACCTCCCGTTCTAGATTCACATCCAGTGCACTTGGAACGGGGGTATTTACACTCCCCTCCCCCATCGACCCCCTGACCTAACGTGTCTAGTGTCTAGGGGGCCGTCCATTTTAGATCGGCCACCTATTCTCGGCGTAAATAGTGAACGGGGAATGATCGGCCACCCGACACTTCGACATGGTTTGATTTGTTGCATTCAGATAATTTAAGGTTTCATTTGTTAGATATTTTAATTTATGGATTCTTTTAAAAAATTTCATACTTAAGATTAAAATTGATTTTTACCATAAAATAATAAACAAGAGCATGTCAGAAGATTGTCGTGGTTTATATCGGTTCATTTATAAAGAATTTTATCTATTTTTCATGCGTTTAGAACACGATAAATTTAAGCGTCACTTGCCCAAAAAATGTGATGAAAAATGCAAAATACACTAGCGGAAAATGTGATGTCGTCAATGCATTAGCTTCTCAATAGATGAATAGAGGCAGCAGTAGCATGATCTTTGAATTGTTATAGTATAAACCACTTATATGAACTAGAGCTGGAATGAGGTAGAATTTAGTGGATCGTGATGATTAGTTCACCCAATCCCACCCAAGAAAGCGCTGTGGATTTTGTCAAGAGTATCACTTTGATGGACCTTTTGGCAAATTGTATTAGCTTTTTCAAATTTGCATTTTGGTGGGGGTAGTTAAAGTTTCTTGAAAACCAAGCCTATATCTCATTTATTTATTTATCTTTTCACAATGGATAGCTAACTTTAACATCGTAGAAAGTAAGGTCGGACATAATCGGCCTGGACCCAAAGTTTTAACCTACCTTCCGGTTCAAACCGGTTCTAATCAACTAAAAAATTTTTCGCATTTCAGAGAGTAAAAAAACCTACAATTTACACTTCGATTTTGCGATTTTCTGAAGCTCCTAGATTGGTTTGTTCGTGAGGGATGAAAGTAGTTGTTTTCGATCATGGTATAGCCAAAAGGAGAACTTTGTCATTCAGTAAGGTTTTCATTGTTTAACGGCAGAACTCTAGGAGTCATACAGATGTGCGACTCTACTTTCTCTTGCCCGAGTTTGTGTGAAAATGAAAGGTCGACAACAAGAGTAAGAAAATTCAAACTTTTAGGTAGAACCAGAATCAAACCAACCCCGGCCCATCCCTATTAGAACGTGAACAATTACCGAAAAAAATATGAAAGCAAAACACCGAGATTTACAAGAAAAAAAAAAAAAAATCAAAAGAGGATAAATTCATTTTATGAAAATCAAAATAAAACAAAACTTAGATTAATTTATAAAGAAAATAAAAAATAAAAATAGGTATGTACTTTGTCATGCTTTTCCTGGAAGTTCTCCAAAGTCTCCAAGACTCTCTCTCGATGGCAGTGCTATTATTGACGCTAAAGAAAGCATATAAGCGAGAGAGATCTGGACTTGCGCTTCCATTGTCAGCTAATGGCGTCGAAAAAGGGGATGATGATGGTAAGAAGCACCACTCCCTAATTCATTACTGGGCTTATGGGATTGAGACGATGAACAACGAAGATGATGAAAATCAACAACAAAACTAAAACAGAAACAATTTGTTGACGAAGCTCAATCTATTTTGCAGATTGATTCTAAAGTCCTGACTTAATTTTTCACTAAACATTCTTTCATCAGGATTTGAAGACTAGATCGAATAAAAATACACCTTTCATCTTCCAACAAAAATAGACATGAAAAGTATTCTAAAAAATAAACATCACACTGAATAAACTTTTTAATACTCGTCGTTGATGTTATTTCTAGTTACATCAAACTGTGATATGAGAAACTAAAACTTGTCTCATGAGACTTCTTTTGTAAATACATCAACAATTTGATCTTCTGATATGCAAAACTTCAAAGCAATCTCCTACTTGGTTCAACCTCACAAAGGAAATGATATTTGATTGCAATATGTTTGGTTCTATAATGTTGGATTGGATTGGATTTTTAGCAATTGCAATGATAGATTGACTATCGCAAAAGATTTCGGTAGGTTCCAACTATTTTTTTCCCGTATCTTCAAGTTTTCTTTTCAACCAAATGACTTGGTTTGCACATCCAACCGTTGCCACATACTTGGCTGTTGCTGTTGATTGTGCCACCATTGTCTTGCTTTTTTGAACTCCAGGAAAACATAGGAGATCCTAAGTTGAACAGTAGCCAACAGTATTCCTCAAATTATCACAAGACCCTGTCCAATCACTATTCCATGTTGTTGCACATGTCGCTTAACAACCAACCTCGTTTTATATTTCAAGATACAAGCGTTTGGATATAATTTAGTCTTGTTAATCCATTTTACTCCAATAACTTCTTTATTTGTTGGCAAATAAACCAACTCCCATGTGTAATTTTTTTCTGTCATTCTGATTTTGTCTTTCGTAGCGTTCTGCAAAACTTCCTCTTTTGAAGCTGTTGTAAAAAAATGTGTTGCATACTTACAATGCTCATACACTTCACTAAAAAGTCTTGTTTTTATTATTGGTGATTGAGTGGTTGACCCTTCTTCATTGTCTTCAGGAAACACTTGTGAAGATGTGGGAGTTACAGTTTGAGTATGTTGATTTCTATTAACTTCAGTTTCAACTTCTTTAATGGATGACTCGATTAACACTTGACCACTTTGTTGAATTACTTTCTCGGCTTCCCAAACCCAATATGCAATCTCATTGAATTTCACATTATGCTCACAACAAGTTTTCTTCTGTTCAAGTTGAAAATTCGAAAGCCTTTTGAAATGTTATTGTATCCAACAAGTACTCCCTTTTCTGCCTTCTCTTCTAGCTCGTTTCTCTTTTGAGATGGAACATAAATATAACAAATACAACCAAAAACCCTTAGAAAACTTGTAAATGGTTTAAATCCTTCCAATCTTCAAAAGGGTTTTTATTTTTAACTGCTCTTGTAGGCAAACTATTAAGCAAGAACAGAACCATGTGGCATTTTTTTCTCAAGTAACATGCATCTTGCCATTTCCATGTTTGTTCTGTTTTTTTTCTTTCCCAGACTCCATTTTAGTGCGGAGAATAAGTCACAAAAAGCAGATATTCTATTTCTTTAGCATCACAAAAGTTTTCCAACTTCTAGGAATTATATTCAACACCTTGATCACTCTTCAAACAATTAATTTTGTGAGCAAACTAATTTTCAACTAGTCGTTTGAGTTTCTTGAAGATTTCAAAACTGTCGAATTTTGCAGGTAGGAACTAAACCTAAATCATTTTCATAAAATCATTCATGAAAAGAATAAAATACTTGCTTTGATTACGAGATGGAGTCTTCATTGGTCTACACACATCCACATGAACAAATTGTAATTTCTCTTTGGCTTTCCAAATATCTTTATGAAGGAATTGATGATTCGTGTTGCATTCCAACCATACACTCTTCCACGTATCTGAGTTTTTTTCTTCGGAAGAGAAAAGTCATTCATCATCCCCTTTTGATGTAATGATCTCAAGGAATTGAAATCACATGGTGGAAATTCTCTTGTTTAACTCTCTCTTTAGAATCTGAATTTTTCTAATCTGTTTGAAGCTTTAAATCCTTCGTGCTCTTGGATTGAAAACATGCTCCAAAAATTATCACTGCTTCTCGTTAACCTTTGTTCATGAGCTCGAAGGGAACCCATCAACTCTGTCTAATAGTTTTTGCAAGTCCTTTGACTCGTTAATTGTAGCCACTATATGATCATATTTTACAAGGAAACTGATAAAATATTTTTGAACAATTCTCATTTGATTAACAACTTCAATTAATCTAGAGCAATACAATTTCACTTCTTTGAAGTCTTTTAAATTCTTAAACACTTAAAAAATTTGATGGTCTTTACCTTATCATTTTCTTGACATTCTGTCTGCAGAATCTCTTATGCTACTTTTGAAGTTTCAGTCATCATCAATCTTGGAAAGCTTGATTCAGATACTCCCCTGTGAAGGATGAACAATGCTTTTGCATCCATAGTGCTCTCTTACTTACTTTGGGTTGAAATTAAACTTTCTTCCATTGGATTTAAAGATAAGATTAAATAAATATACACATTCTATCTTCCAACACAAGGTTTCTAGAAAATAACATCACAGTTGATAAACTTTTTAATGGAAGACATGAAGATGAAACTCCCTTTTTAACCACTGTCTTTCCCTGTATATTACTTCAGTTTGAATCTGTTCTAAAAAGAAAGAGACGGGAAAGAGGAGAGGTGAAATCAGAGAAAGATGAGAAAATAAAATAAAAATTAGTTTTTAGTTTTCAAGTTAAAGAAAAATAAGAATTCTGATTTAAAGACAAGGAAAATTACAAGGACTAAGACAGAACAAATATTAAACTATAAGGGTAAACTATATTAAAAAATTAAAATAAAAAACTGATGAGAGATTTCACCTTCTATGGTTTCTTTCTCTTTACCTTTATGAGCTGCAGTTTGCAGAATGACCTCCATGATTGGAACTCTCTCTTCCTTGATAATGCACTCTCCAGCCAACTGATTCATTGAAAAAACGAAGTTGCAAGATCTCCTGCTAGTGATTTATGTTTTACTGTGATAATTTGAAAATCATTCATACAATTGCTGAGCGATTCGAGCATTTGCTGAACATTCGGGTTTTGGTTTTGATGATTGTCTACAACATGGCTAGAATGTATGTGCGATGAACTAGTTTACTGGAAATGTATTTGAGTTTATTCAAACTGGTAAACATATTTCATTATCTGTATTTTGTGATTCTGATGTAGGCAGTAAAAAAGAAAGCCGTTGATAAAAAAAGAAAGATCGGAAGAATGAGGAAAAGAAGAGAAAAATGTTGGTGGAGAAGGATAATTCTAAAGAGAAAAGTAAGGTTGAGAAATAAAAATCATTTTATTTATTCGATAATCATCCTAATCTAATCTGTTTTTCAAGTAACAATATTAAAATTTAAATAGTAAAAATTAGGACTAATCGTAAAAGATGATAAATTAACTTTAAGTGAAATAAATAAATAAAATATATAAATAATAAAACCAAAATGTCCAAGATGTTTTCATCAATTCTCCTGAGGTAAAAGAATTACGCAGTCAAGTAGCCGGAACCACCAGGTATCAAGCCAATCAATCACCCAACCATATGCTAAGCAGTTGAGCAACCTTCTTTTGACGTCCATATCTTTGTGTAACTGGAGACTTGGACCGAGAATATTTCTGAGTTGGTCGAGATTCCTGCAAAGAAAGATTCTGTTGACTCCAAAAGAACTCAAAGAGGTCTGGATCCAAATGCTAAAGTGTCTCTTTGGAAATCCACGTACAAACACTATTTGGGCGATTCACTCAACAACTAGGAAGATCTGAACTTCACATTCATTAGTGAATACAATTTGTTTATCTAAAATAACGTCAATTTTATCCTTACGTATTGTGACAGGGGATGTTGAGGAAGCAGAATTAATAGATGTAAACTCAAAATCGATAAACGAAGGTAAAAAAGAGTCAAAAGACAGACTAAAGTGATCTTTATAAGCAATCAAGTCTTTAATATTAAAAGTAGAATGATAACTAAAATGAGGTAGAAGATCAACAACATAAGCATTTGGGTCAACTCGTTTTAAATTTTTAAAAGGACCAACGCTACGAGGTTGCAATTTACAACCAGATCCGGATGTACGCCGGTCAGGACGAATTTGATCCATAGCATAATCTCCAATATTAAATTTTACTCGTCGTTTGTGTGAATTAGCTCGTAATTTATATGATGCATTACTAGTATTTATTTATTTATTGGTCTTTATATGCAAATCACGAAGATATTGTGCAAAATTTTTATCCGACATAGACACACTAGATGAAGGTACAAGCACTCTCTGGGCGATTCACTCAACGAACCAGGAAGATCTGAACTTTACCTTCATTAGTAAATACAATCTGTTCATCTAAAATAACGTCAATTTTATCATTGTGTGTTGTGAAAGCAGAATTAACAGATGTAAACTCAAAATCGATAGATAAAGGTAGAAAAAGATCAGAAGACAGACTAAAGTGACTTTTATAAGCAATCAAGTCCTCAATATTAAAAGTAGGATGATAACCAAAATGAGGTAGAAGATCAACGACATAAGCATTTTGGTCAACTCGCTTTAAAATTTTAAAAGAACCAACGCTACAAGCTTGCAATTTAGAACCAGATCCAGATGTATGCTGGTCAGGGCAAATTACATAATCTCCAATATTAAATTTTACTCCTTGTTTATGTGAATCAGTTCGTAATTTATATATTGCATTATTAGTATCTATTTGTTTATTGATCTCTATATGCAAATCATGAAGATGTTGTACAAAATTTTCAGCCAACATAAACACACTAGCATGCAGTGACATAGGGAGGAGATCTACGAGCTTCCTATGTTTGAAACCATCAATAACTTTAAAATGACTCATACCTATGTATCGGTTCACAGAGCTATTATATGCAATCTGGGCAGTGGAGAGAATCAAATCTCAATTCCTATGATTTTCTTTGACCAAACATCGTAATAAGTTTTCAATACTTCAATTAACAATTTCAGTTTGACTATCAGTTTATGGATGGTAAGCAATCGAAAATTTTAGTGTTGTGCTTACCATATGTCATAGAATTCTCCAAAAATAACTAGTAAAACTCACATCCCTATTTGAAACAATAGTCTTAGGTAGACTATAGAGTTTGACAATCTCATTAAAATATAATTGAGTTACCTTAGATGTATCCAACGTTTTATTACAAAGAATAAAGTGGGTCATTTTTTAGAAACGATCCACAACGACCAAAATAGAATCATGTTTTTTAAGAGTTCGCAGAAGTCCAAGCATGAAATCCATACTAACATCCTCCCAAGGACGATTCGGGACAGGGAGAGGTGTGTAAAGATCAGTGTTTTGTCATCTTTGTTTAGCCAGTTGACAAACTCTGCAAATGCTGATTATTTTGCCCACGTCTTCTTTAACCAGGCCAATAGAATTGACGTTCAACTTCTTCTATCGTTTTATTACGTCCAAAATGATCAGATAATCCTCCTACATGAATTTCCCAAACGAGAAACTCTCTAATTGAAGTTTGAGGAATGCACAATTTGTTATTTTTAAAAAGATAATTGTCTTCAATATGAAAGACATTGTTGTCGTCGACTTGTCCATTTTTCAAGGCTTTGACAATATCTTTAAAATTAGGCCAAGACTCATAATCCTCTTTGAGTTTTTTGAAACCGATGATTTTAGCACTCATGACGTTTGGAAGATATATGCATCGACTTAATGCATCAGCTGCTTGATTCTCTACACCCTTTATGTGTTTCAGGACAAACGAGTATACTTGCAAATATTCAATCTAACGACCATGTCAAAAGTTCAATTTTTTTTAAAATTGAGATATCGTAAGGTTTCATGGTTCGAGTAAAACACAAATTTCTGAGGTAACAAGTAGGGACGCCAATAGCGTAGAGCTTGCACTACTACATACAATTTTCTATCATATGTTGAATATCGTTGTTTGACATCATTTAACTTCTCGCTGAAGTAAGCGATGGGTTGTCGTTATTGGCTGAGAACGCTACCAATCCCCACCCCTGATGCGTCATTTTCACGCATTACTAGAGCTTCCATCATTTGGGTTTTAATAGTTTTGAAGGCTTTAAATGCTGCTAATGTCCAACGAAATTTGCCATTTTTCATACATTCAGTAACAAGAAGCATAATTGTAATGAACCCTTTGATGAAACGACGGTAAAAAGTAGCTAGTCAGTGAAAGATTCGGATGTCATTTAAGCTTTTAGGATTAGATCAATCAGCAATTGTTTTAACCTTTAAAGAGTCAGGAGATACTCCTGTCGTAGAAACTATAAAGCCCAAGAAGATAATACTCTCCATGAAAAATGCACACTTTTTAACATTGGCGTAGAGGCTTGAAGACCAAAGGGTGGAGCAAACTTGTTGGAGATAACTTCGATGTTGATTTAAGTTTGACTAAAAATAAAGATATCATCGAAACAAACAACCAGAAACTTTCCCATAAAAAGTCTAAGAGTATGAGTCATTACTCTCATAAAGGTGCTTGGGGCGTTGATGAGTCCAAATGGCATGACAAGTCACTCATAAAGTTTATCTTTTGTTTTAAATGCGATTTTTCATTCATCACCGGGACGAATCCTTGTTTGGTGATTCCCACTTCTAATGTTAATTTTTTAGAATATCTTAGTATGAGCCATTAAGTCCAACAAATCATCAAGTGTAGATATGAGAAAATGATACTTTATGTTAATTTTGTTAATGACTCGACTATCAATGCACATCCTCCAAATGCCATCTTTTTTTAGGGTTAAAAGAATTAGAACTGCACAAGGGCTTAAACTCCCACGAATAAATTGTTTATTTAAAAGCTCATTTACTTGTTGTTGGAGTTCAACATGCTCAGTGAGGTTTATTCTGTAGTGAGATAAGTTTGGAAGGGATGCCTTATGGATGAATTCAATTTCGTGCTGAATATCTCGTAATGAGGTAGTTGGTCAGACAGATCTTCAGAAAATACGTCCTTAAATTCGATTATTGACTAGGCTTCCGCAGAGATTATGAGTGGAGAATTTGATCTACTCTCTATTACTAACACTAGAAAAACAACTAAATTGTTTTTAAATGAATGCTCAAACTCCGTAGGAGTAATAATATTTGATCATTTGTGTTCAACAATTTTCTTTGCTTGAAAAGTCTCTAGTAGTTTTGGGTTTGGGGGCCATGGATTATGACGAATTTTCTTTCACTGAAACACAAAAGAACAAGAATTTGATCGACCATGTATAGTGACATCTAAATCAAACAACTAAGGACGACCGAGGATGACATGACTGACATTCATAGGAATGACATCGCACCAGAGTTGGCCTTTGTATTCAAAGAACTGAATGAGAACCAAACAACGCTTTTTTACAGATAAGGAGAAAGTGTCAATCCACGAGATATTATAAGGTCGTGGATGAGAAACTAGATGCAATCCACGACGAGATACAGTAGTTATAGATATTGCATTAATTCAACTACCACTATCCACAATGATTTTGCAGCCTTTGTTATTGACTTTGATATATGTGTGAAAAATAAAATGACAATGTCAATCTTCAACGTTCTTAGGTTGGGTGAGTGTACATCTCACAACGCTCGGTTGAGGTGAATCATAGGGAGTAGACAGTCGGATACATCCTAAAAAGTTATCGTTGTCCAAATCCTCAAATTCTTCAAGGTTAAGTTCATAGACTTGTTATTCACTTGTCTCCCAACTGCATTTTCACATTTTTGTAGGACTAAGTTTCGGCTAGGGCAATTAGAAGAAATGTGACTAAAACTCTTACAATTAAAACATTGTAAATGCGAAGAGTTTCGCGAATTGTTTTTGTTTTTTCCTTTGTTTTCTCTCCCCAAATGAATATTAGACGAATGAGGTCATATGAGAGACTTAAGGGTAACAGGAGTCGGGACTGAAGGAGGTCTATTGTCATCTCGTTTGTCATACGTTATTTTCGTAACTATCTTATAGTCTCGAACTAATGAATATGCATGATCTAGGCTGTTTACAACTCAAAGGATAATCTCGCGTCTTAAATCATATTATAAACCTTGTCGAAATCTGTTTAAAGTTATGGCCTTATCTTTCACGACTTGACTTTTCGTTCAAAAATTATCGAACTGGTTAACATATTCAATGACTGGTCGGTTGTCATGGAAATGACATTCCATTGGTCCAATAAATTCTCCGGTAGGATTAGGGTAAATACTTTTCTTGAAGTCTCCATTTCATTTCTTCCCAATTTTCAACAGGAGTTGCATAACGTCTTATAAAGAGATCTTCTACACTCTCCCAAAAATAATTGAGCAGTACCAAATAATTTTAAATTGACAAATTGAACTCGTTGGTTTTCTACCACTCTATACCAAGCAAAAAAAAATCCATATCTTTTATCCCTTGAGTAAAGACATGAGAATCTATACAATCATCAAAAGTATGCGCATCTAGCTTGATATTCTTAAAAAGTTGTTTATCATGACTATTAGGAGAATGAGATTCTTGACAATAGAGACTTTCACCGCCCTCTCGACCGTAATTTCTATCCCTATGGTCATGTCTCAAGTGTCATCGGGTATCTTGCTGATGATGTCGAGGCTTATTATGGAACACTACAAAATTATCTGTATTCGAGTGATGAGGAATTTGTTTCACATTGTTTAACTTAGTTTCTATGTTTTTATTTGCCTCGCAAATAATGACCAACTCAATCTGGATGATAGCTAATTGTTCCAGAAACTATTGTTGGTTGTTAATCAATTAAGATAATTGTCGGGAAATTATATCGAACTGGGAATGTTCCATATCTAAAGCACTGGGACTGGACAAAACCTGTCGACCACTACATAACTGCATGTAATGTTACTAATGAAAAGCAATGAAGAGATCAATAAACAAACAGTGCTCGTAATGAGTGATATCTACTACGATCAAAATCTAACAAATCAATGCGTAGAATTTACTTATTTATTTATTATTATTATTATTTTTTTACGATTACATTGATTCTAACAAAACAAACACGAATAATTGATATTATAAAATAATGAAATGAAAATTCAAATATTATATCGAAAAATATATCACCACCAAAATTAATTATCAAAATGAACAGTAGAATTAATAGTTAAATGTAAAATAATTCGTAAAAATTAAATCAAATGACAATTTAAATTAAATGATATTTAGATGGACTAAAATTATAGTTTAATACGGTTCGAGAATCAAAGTGAGATGAAAAATTATGAGCATGGAATGCAGGGAATATAGGTAAGTATCAAAACATAATTTAGAAATAAACAGCAAAGAAAACTAATAAAAGATTGGGAAAGGGTGAACGGCTGAATAATAGAGAGAATAAAAGTTTTTCTCTCTCGGCACTGATCAGACGTCAAACAGTCATCCTTCATCCCAAATCCAGGCAACAAAAATCTGATTGAGCAGAAAACTATGGCAGCGAGACTAGGCAGAGAACTCCCGGCAGCAAACTCCAGAGACCAAATTTGATGCAGCAGAAGGACAAATTGTCGAACGAAAAGAAATCGCCAAACAGAGTTGAGTAGAATCACCACAGAATAAGACGAAAAAGAACTTGCGATAGAGAGCGGTGACAGTCTGAGGGATGGTATGAACGGCGGCAGCGAATGATGACACTCTGAACCGAAAAACAACGATGGTCTGAAGGACGTTCAACAGTTAGCGTTCGGCAGTCTGCGGCTAGGGGTTCCGGTGTTTCCAAAAATACACCTCTGCTAATTACCCTTTCTATGAGCGGAAGCCTTCTCACCTACTATTTAGTAAAGAAACACCGAAGGAGACACAAGTGACCCAAGCAAGAATCCAGGAGGCAACGATGATGGATTGGAAGATGAAACAGTGGAAAGAGTGGAGTGGGGCTTGCGGAAACGAACATCCGAATGGAAGAGAGAAAAAAGACAGGTATCCATAATCAATTGTTTGAGAAAACAATTGTTTGGGCTCTGATACCAATTTAACGTAGAGCGGAGAAGGAAGCCGTTGATAAAGAAAAAAAGAGAGCAAGAAGAAGAAATAGAAATAATTTAATTTATTTGATAATTATCAGAATATGTGTGTACAAATAATAATAATATTAAATCTTAAATACTAAAAATTAAAAGTAATTTTAAAAAATAAATAATAAAATTAAAATTTTAGATATTTTTCGACTCAACTACGGTACAAGGGGGTTATTTCTATGCGTTTATCATTGTCAAATATATATGTAAGATTGTGGTGATAAGTGATGACTGCATTTTTATATAATTGGTGCTATGGCTTTATTATGACTAACAATTTCCTTTTTTTTTTCTTTTCTCAAGAGAAAAAGGCAAACTAAGCTTTACAGAAGAGAAGCTTGTTAATTTAGAAGATCTGTTTTCTGAAGAGATAAGGATCCTCTCCTTGTTAACATTTCTTTTTTTTTTTTTTTTTTATTTATTTTTTTATATTTGATTTTAGAATGGTCTTGTTTTAATCCAACAATCAATGGAAAAAGAATGTGCTTGATTTGTATGACCAAGTCTTAACAATTTAATTTGAAATGAGTTGTGTACAGATAGATAGGATGGATAAGGAAAGAGAATTGGCAATGAGAGAATCCTAGCATGATATTTGAGATTCAAGCCAGCCAAAAGCTGGCTTTTACATTTGACACGCTGTATGGCCATCAATCATACATTTTTTGATGGTCACTCTGAGAACAGCAGTGCTTTGACTGATGTTGAAGATCCTCATTTTTTTTTTATTGTTCCCTTCTAAGCTTATGAACATCGTTTTTTGGATATGGTATATTCAAAAAAACAAAAAGCTCTGGATGGAGCGAACTAAACAATCAAGATGTTTCTCAAGAAAACACAGACAGATCAAACATTAGTATATAAACACATCAAGAAAAGCTCGTCCACATGACATGATTATTACAAATCTGTGGCTTTTTACATTATCATGTTTTTGGTGTGGATTTCTTTTGTGGACTACCTTATTGGACCCAGTTAAGGAAACAAGTTAGTTAAGCTAGTGCTTATTTTGGGGTTCAATGAAATGAAAACATATCTAGTCGCAAAATACAACAGTCTGCTCCGCCAATGGTTTCCCTCTCAGTTATTTGGATTTCCTATTGGCGATGGTCTATGTTTTTGTAGAACAAGACCATGTAAGTTCGACTTGTGCGTGTTGGATCAGGTTATTTCTGATTATTTATTTTTGTCCGACTTTAAGCTTTTTTACTTGCAAAATTTAATTTCAGTCTTAAGTTGTAAGTTATGCATAAAAACAATCTATCTTTTTAGACGCTTTGAAGTCCACTATTCCATGACATATGTTGTATTCTCAGTAATCTTGCACCTTTAATCACCGTCACTGTTAAATATGGTAAGTATGTTTTCAACATGTCACATTTATGGTTTGTTTGTTTGTTTTTTTCTTATCCAATTTTTTTTTTCATTGGACGTAATTCGAGGTTGATCGATCAGCATGAATGTTAGCAAAAGCTGCATCTATGCTGATGCCTCTATGATGGCGTTTACCGATCTATGATTCTCTACTGGACAAATAAAATATATGAACCACAGTTAGAGGTGGACTAGTAGTTATTTGTATCCATTTTTTATCATCACTTTGAATTGGTATGATGCTGAAACCTAAATGTTGAACTAATATCCAACTACATGACAAATTTTTAGTCTGCATTGACGAGCATACTTTTTATTTTTTTAATTAAGTTTGTTTTATCAAAACGAGTGTTTGGTTTTTAGCCTAATTCTACTTTACACAAAAGGTGAATCCTGGTTTGCATTTCTTGGACTCATAATATTTCTTTCTAATTTACTATGTAGAAAACTTTTTCCTCCAAGCTCTGACTATACCTCCTCATCCTTAGTTTCTCTATCGTGAAAATGCTAGCTGCTGCTGCTGCAGTATTGATTCAAATTTACTGATGAGAATGGTACTAAATCCAGCTAGCTCTGATGGATTTCTTTCAATAATTTCCCATACGGCAAATGAATCATTTTATGGCTGATATTGCTCTTTGAATTACAAGTAAAGCTAGTTTACTACTAATTACTCATTTGAAACAACGATGTGGGTAGGGACAATTCAAGTTAAAGCTTCGTTTAATTTTTGAATAGCACATGGACTGTAATATCTGTGTAACTTTGAAGGAGTAAATTGTTTTGTGACTTAGTTTTTCTCATACACTCATGCAAGTGCATTAACTAGAAGAAAAATGAAAGCTAATCTACATTTCTGACTTATTCAATTACGAACAACTGACAAATTAGAATGTAGAAATGAATATCATGTGATAGAAGAGAAGTTACAGACACCATAAAGTATATTTTACGTAGGACACGTCTCATAACATTTCATATGGCATTCATATCACATCATTATCGTCCTTACATATTTCATGCAACTGTTTAGAAATTGCTTTCCATCTGACCTCTAAAACCACCATTTCATCTACTCTTCAACAGCTAACTGTCTCTCAGGCTTCTATGGAATTCTAAAGCTTTATTATAAATAATCTCTGTTAATCATGATGTTAATTGTGCTGTAAAAAGGCGGCTATGCGGTTCTTCTTTGACTCAATTATCATTGCTCCAGCATTATATGGTGGATCTTTTTTTGGGGTGTCATGGGCCCGGTGGCTTTGTGACATAGTGTTGTGTTAGATGTAAATGCTGGCTTTGTGGTTGGAATTTTCTAACTTAATATCGTATTTTTATTCTTTGAAGATGCATATTACACTTTCTCTGATGTTTGAATTCTACTATTTGAGTTTTGGTTGGTTTATCCACAAAAACTAGAGATAAGACAACAGGAAACTCAAATAGACATGTTTCCTTCTCCCAGATTACTTCAGCAACTGAGTAGTAAAGATAATTTAGCTTAATTCTAGCTACTGATTAGGAAAGATAACTTGGCCAAATCTTAGTTGAATAATTTTGGCATTATCTGCTTGCCACTTGTATATTCTGTGCTTTGGTATTGAAGAGAACCTTCAAATGTAAAAGATTGCTTTGTGTGTAGATTTTTCTTAGTTATTTGTAGCATTAGAAAGACAACTTAGTTTCTGCTATTCCAAACAGGTAATTTTTTTGTCGCTTGCATTTCTCTTACTTTCATATACTTTTTACAAACATAATTCCATGCAATTTGCTTATTTCTGACCTTTCTATAATCCTGGATTCCTTTAGGTTTAGTTTTGTAAAGCAGATCTGATATATTTTTCCACATTATTATTATTATTTGAAGTTTATCATGGGCTTAATATCCTGGAAATTTGCATGCAAGTTAATATACCTCATTAAAAGACAAGACTCTTTGCAGAATAATGTCTCATCTAAGTCAACTACTCTGCAACTCATAATAAATTGCTGCTGTTCATCTTTCATTTTTCCCCACTGGTTTATCAACTTTGCTTCTCTCTCTCTCTCTCTCTCTCTCTCTCTCTCTCTCTCTCTCCACACACACACACACATGCATGGGAAGTCAAAAAAACATGTTGAAAAATAGAATTTTAAGATGGTAGAGATGAAGATATCATAAATGTTACTTGTGGATGTGTTAGCTTCCTCTTTTGCTTTCATGAGTGGGATGGGATGTTTATAGAAATGTGGATTTAGAGTGAAGAGAAGAGAAACATTGTCGAAAGGAGAGGCATATAAAAAAAAACCTTGAGATTTTAAAAATCCACCCAAAAACTCTGATTCATTTCCTTTGTCTGAGTCATGTGATTGCTTCATATAATCTACCATTCTCAACTACCAAATTTGGACTTGTGAAAATGCATAAAAGTACAAAACTATTTCTGAATTTGAATTGCAGATATGCTTAATCATAACCCACATGCCACCAAAACTTTAATTATGTATGTTGATGCCTCATAACTGCATATTCTATCATTACTATCATCAGTATTATACACAATTGTATCAGAAATATATATATCTGGTCTGGGTTAGGTATTTTTTGATATTATTTGATATATTATCAGATTTGGAAAAGTCCTGCATTTATTACTTGGATTTAGACTTGAACAAAGAAATCGTTGGTAAAATACGTAGCTTTGTTGGGCAGTAGAGTGCTCTTTCTTTCGTTTTTTTGACTTTGATGCATCTTATCATGTAAATTATAAATTTTTAGGTAGTTCTTGATCGATTTGATACAGGAGGCTCGATTCGTTAAGTTTTCGAGTATATATACAGTGTAAGACAGAAACGAAATTCAAATCTGACAATCGTTGTTGTCTTCAAGGCTTGAGACAATCAAATAGTTTAATTTGAAAAGCATAGGTTTTAAGTATTATTAAAAGACATGTAATTAATGAAGTCAAATGGTGTTACACATGGTGAGAGATTAGTGATTTGTAAGTTTGTACAAAGGGTGAGGCGTTTGAGATTTGACTTATCCAACTTGGTATTTAAAACTATGTTTAAATAATTTGTGATTCTTGGATGTAGATTCATAAATTGCACGAACCCTATGTTATAAATGATACTGTAAAGACATCAAATACTTGAAATTGTAAATAATAATAATTATTAAAAATAACTGGATTCCACTTTCTTGGTAGCTCAATGCCACTGCCTCTTGGCTTTGATGCATGCCTAACCCTAGAAAACCTATGTATTTTAGTTTAATTTATTGGACTTTTTTCCGTTGAATTTGACGATGAAAATAAATTAAAGTACCATTTAAAAGGTACTTATACGACGAAAATTAAAACTAGTAAATTAAATTAAATTCAATATATGGATTAACTCGATTCTCTGCTCGGGTTACGTCGGTTGAATTTTTGTATTTTGATGCGATGTTCATGTTCTAATCATCGATTGCTACAAATACTCTTATTTATAATCTATCGTAATTATTATATCAATTAATAAATGACACGTCAAGTGTCAAATTAGGGGTGCAGTTACCATTACTGTAAAATTAACGTAAGTTTGTGTGAGACGTTAAAGACTATGATATGAATTAGGAATACTCTTTTATTTTAATTTCTTAAATATTGTTTGATGTGTTAAATATTAATGGATATAATTAAAGTGTAATAAATTATAAACAGTTAATTTATTATATTAATTATTTTTTGGTTCTGAATATTTTAAATAGCATTAATTTTTTTTTTTTCATGACCTCGTGTTTTATAATTATATTAATTTTATTTGGTAAATAATTAAAAAAAAAAAAAAAAAGATCTGAAGCGCGGTTAGGGAAGCAAGGGAAGAGGGAGAACCGTTGATTAGAGAACTACAAAAAACGGTTGGAAATTTCCATTCAACGGCTTAAAAGTTAGTTGAGTCTTTCCACATTCCCCGTTGAATATCTAACAGTCAACCCCTACCAGCACTCTCTCTCTCTCTCTCTATCTCTCTCTCTCACTCATTGCAGAAGAGAAATCCAACCTAGGAGAGAAAACCTCATTTGGGTTTGCTCCATTTTGTTTTATATCCTTTAAATCTCTCTCTCTCTCTAAGATGAGTGTGAGGGCAGCAGACATCACTACAGATTAAGCTCCTTAAAACCATTGGGAGCTTCAAGGGGAGCTTCCGACCTTGCCATCCATGGGCGTGGACATGTCGAATAATCAACCGACTTCACGAACCAAGGACTTTTTTGCCTCTCCTGCTCTCTCTCTCAGTCTTGTATGCAATTCTTCTTGCGACCATTTTACTCTTTTCCCACTTGGCTTCTTCTAACTTACTTCTCTTTCCTACTTCTGATTTCTGTTTTTCTCATTTCAGGCCGGGATTTTTCGTGATGCCGGAGGGACAGCTGCAGCTGCCAGTGTGGAGGTGGAAGAAGGAGACGAGGAGAGCGGGGGAGGAGGCCGTAGAGAAGATACGGTGGAGATTAGTAGTGAGAATTCGGGTCCCGGTAGATCAAGATCGGAAGGTGAATTTGATCCCGAGGGAGAACATGATGACGAGGATGAAGATGGAGACAAGAATAAGAAGAAGAAAAGGAAGAAGTACCATAGGCATACAGCAGAGCAAATCCGAGAAATGGAAGCGTAATCTATCGGTCTCTCGTTCGATTTCGAGTCCCCCATTGTTGTAACATGAAATTTAAAGCTTATAATTTGGAAAACTTTGCAGGCTATTCAAAGAGTCGCCTCATCCAGATGAGAAGCAGAGGCAGCAACTGAGCAAGCAACTAGGCTTAGCTTCAAGACAAGTCAAATTCTGGTTCCAGAATAGAAGAACACAAATCAAAGTAATTGCAAAAACCCATATCAATTTCATAACCTGAGTTATCTTCTCTCTACCTTGTTCTGATTTTTGCATGGTTTTGGTGATTGATTATGGGTAGGCGATTCAAGAGCGCCATGAAAACACGTTACTGAAAACGGAGATGGAGAAGCTGAGAGACGAAAATAAATCGATGAGAGAGTCGATAAACCGATCCTCTTGTCCTAATTGTGGCACTGCAACTACTAGTAGGGACACTGCCTTGACTACTGAGGAGCAACAGCTTCGGCTCGAAAATGCAAAACTCAAAGCCGAGGTCTGCATTGCTCAAAACCTTCCATTGATTTTACAATGCCTGTAAAAATCAAATATTTTCCCTGTTTTGCAGTTCTGAAACGCTTTTTAAGCAACAATTTGAAATTAAGCTGATCAATCAGAAAAACTCTCGTTTTGCAGGTGGAAAAACTGAAAAATGCTCTCGGAAGATACCCTCCAGGGGGGACATCATCTCCGTCGTGTTCAGCCGGCAACGATCAAGAAAACCGAAGCTCCTTGGACTTCTACACTGGGATTTTCGGACTTGAGAAGTCGAGAATCATAGAAATAGTCAATCAAGCAATGGACGAGCTAGAAAAGATGGCCACAGCCGGAGAACCACTTTGGATTCGGAGTGTCGAGACCGGGCGTGAAATACTAAATTATGACGAGTACATGAAGGAATTCTCCGTCAATAACTCCAGCAACGGTAGGCCCAAGCGATCCATCGAGGCCTCCAGAGAGACCGGAATTGTCTTCCTAGACCTATCGCGACTAGTGCAGAGTTTCGTCGATGTGGTAAGCACACATGCACGTTACATTAACCCTGCAAAAGACCATGAAAACCTCTCATTCTTTCTATTATGCAGATTTATTTAGCATTATTAGGAGGTTTACACGATCTGGGTATGTAATTGTAGAATCAGTGGAAGGAAATGTTTCCATTTATGATCTCAAAAGCCGCTACAGTTGACATTATCAGCCATGGCGAAGGTCCAAACAAGAATGGATCAGTTCAGCTGGTGAGCTTAGATTTCACAAATAGCAACTTGAGCTTTGCTTCAATTTTTCAGAAGTTGAACCAAAAAACTTTAACTTTCTGTCATGGTGACAGATGTTTGCCGAGCTGCAAATGCTTACTCCGTTGGTGGGCACAAGAGAGGTCTACTTTATCAGATACTGCAAGCAGTCGAGCCCGGAACAGTGGGCAATTGTCGACGTCTCCATCGACAAAGTCGAAGATAGCATTGATGCTTCGTTAGTGAAATGCCGGAAGCGTCCA
This sequence comes from Begonia peltatifolia, assembly GCA_022433055.1. Classification (NCBI taxonomy): domain Eukaryota; kingdom Viridiplantae; phylum Streptophyta; class Magnoliopsida; order Cucurbitales; family Begoniaceae; genus Begonia; species Begonia peltatifolia. The sequence goes on along the minus strand of CM039519.1, from coordinate 26,571,369 downwards.
TCTGGTTGCATCATCGAAGATAAATCAAATGGTCACTGCAAGGTTCTTTGCTGTCCATTTTCAGATCATACAACATTATATGTGTATTTGCATATAAATATAATGTGTTTACATCGGTTACTAGCATATTAGCTATGGTGGTCTTAATATAAACATATGATAAGGGGAGTGAACAGATAATTTGATGGGATTTCAGGTGATTTGGGTGGAGCATTTAGAGTGCCAGAAAAACACAGTTCATACCATGTACCGAACAGTCGTTAACAGCGGTTTGGCCTTTGGGGCGAGACACTGGATGGCTACGCTCCAGCTGCAATGCGAGCGGCTTGTTTTTTTCATGGCCACCAACGTTCCCATGAAGGATTCTACAGGTAAAAAAGAATCCTCATCAGTAAGTTATCACCGAAACGAAATCAACGGCTGAAATTTGTTGAAAATCAGGAGTTTCCACTTTGGCTGGGAGGAAAAGCATACTGAAGTTGGCTCAAAGAATGACATGTAGCTTTAGTCACGCCATTGGAGCCTCAAGCTTCAACACATGGAATAAGGTATCAAGCAAGACAGGGGAAGACATAAGAATTGCTTCTAGAAAGAACTTGAACGACCCGGCTGAGCCTCTGGGATTGATCTTATGCGCAGTTTCATCTGTCTGGCTTCCGGTGTCCCCTCTCGTTTTGTTTGATTTCTTACGAGATGAAACTCACCGAAACGAGGTACTTTTAACTGTTTTCTCTCGGAAACAGTGCAATATCATTTCTTTAAACACAATCCTCAAAATTTACGCTTTGAAATTTTAGTGGGATATCATCTTCACCGGAGGCCAAGCGCAATCCATCGCTAACTTATCCAAAGGCCAAGATCGAGGCAATGCAGTTGCTATCCAAGTAAGTCTCCTTCCACAAAAATAGTTTGGCAAGTTCATTTCATAAAGAAACCGGAATCCAAATTACTAAACTTTTCAATATTGCAGACGATAAAATCGAAAGAGACTAGCATGTGGATACTCCAAGACAGCTGCACAAACACATTCGAATCCTTGGTGGTCTATGCTCAAGTAGACATCACAGGCATGCAGTCAGTAATGACAGGCTGCGACTCTAGCAACATCGCAGTGTTGCCTTCCGGTTTCTCGATTCTCCCGGATGGGCTCGAATCGAGACCTCTAGTCATTACTTCGAGGAGAGAGGAGAAGAGTTCAGAAGGAGGGTCTTTGCTCACAATAGCATTCCAAATCCTCACCAACACCTCTCCTACTGCCAAACTAACGATGGAGTCAGTCGAGTACGTCAACAACGTCATCTCATGTACTTTGAGAAATATTAGAACAAGCTTGCAGTGCGAAGATGGGTGATCGTGAAAGCAGATTCGAGTCGAGTCGATTAATTGTAAAATCTTAGCTATTTTTCTCAGTTAGTATTTAGGCTAGCTGTTCTTATTTGAACTATGTGTTTTTAGGCCCTGTTTTATTGTGGGTTTCTTCTCACACCTCATTTACAAACTTCAGCATTTGTTACTCCTTGAGGTGTTGTATAACTTCTATTTTTTGACAAGAGATTATGATTTCTCCCTCTACATTTTGACAAGAGATTAGTGGGTTGCAAGTGAATCTAAATGTAAGTGGACTACTAAAATCATAATTACTGCATCGGTAAAAATCAAACGATAATAAAAAAAAAAAACAAATAAATTTATTATAAAAATCAAAATACTACCTCGAGTTTTGGAGATTTAACTTATATTGATTTATAGAGAAAATAAAATGTTAATGAGGTTCTCAACGTGAACCTAACCGGTATGGTCTGTATAGAATTCGTGTTGCACCGAAATTTAACAATTATTTATACTTATTTTCACCAACTTATTTTTTTCAAGTATCAAAAATGGTTTATAAAACCCAAAATCATCATATATAAATTCATTGCTTACATGACTCATCCACCTGAGTTAGAGTTGAGCATAACAAGGAAAGACAGAGACAAGATGGTCATGTTTTTCGTTGGTCTGCTGAGTTTTTCCGAATGAAATCATTAACGAGGATAAGCCTATCCAGTTCACTCACACGTGTCACCTCCTGAATGAAAACTCAGGATCATCCTACGAAACGCAATTGCCACGTGTCAAGCAGTTTTGGTGGTAAGAAAACCCAGGATTTTTCTATGCTTTCCTCATAACCATGGGTATGGCTTCCCTGGCAACTTTAGCTCCTGTCCAGCCAGTCAGCTTTAGAGGGCTTGGTGGAAGCTCCATCGCCGGCACAAAGATTGCCGTCAAGATCGCCCGCCGGAGCCTCAAACCCAAGAATTTCAGGTAGTAACTGCTGAAACTTTATCGAAAAATTTCCCTTTCATTTTCCAAAAATTGAGGGTTTTTTTTTTTTATTATTGCTTATTTTGTTTGTGGGAATCTAAGGAGTGGTGCTGTTGTTGCAAAGTATGGAGACAAGAGTGTGTATTTTGATTTGGAGGATATAGGAAACACTACCGGGCAGTGGGATCTTTATGGTTCAGATGCACCTTCTCCTTACAACTCTCTTCAGGTTTGCCACTCATTTCTTCTTCAAGAACCCTGAATTTATAATTCAATGTGGCAATATCTGACTTATCCTGGCAGCCAATGGCAGATTCAAAATAGACTTAAATTGATCTTGTTTCCCTTACTTACTGTAGAGCAAGTTCTTTGAGACATTTGGTGCTCCATTCACCAAGAGAAGCCTGTTGCTCAAGTTTTTGATTATTGGAGGTGCTTCCTCCCTCGTTTATTTCAGTGCGACGGCTCCAGACGATGTTCTACCGATAAAGAAAGGCCCTCAACTTCCACCAAAGCCCGGCCCTCGTGGCAAGATCTAATTCAACTTTCTAATGATTCTATTTCAAGATCATCACTGTATGTAAGTTTTATTTGACTTGATTTCCTGTAAGTATGTCCAGAGCATACGAAGACCACCTTCTGTGCTTATTTTAAAATACTCGTTTCCTTCCATTTTTAGTGCATTTTTTATTTTATTTTATTTTTATTATTATCAATTCCTGTTCATATATGCACCACATTTTAGTTTGTCTAATCTTCACAAGCAGAAAATCTGAATCAAACTACAGGAATTATACTGACTGTCATGTTTAAGTAGCCATATTAAGTCACGCTCTGATATATATTTGGGAGTGCAATTTGCTTTTGTGTATATACAAAGCAATGCAATGCAGATTAGTGAGCATGATCAAGTCTCATCAAATGGATTCAAAATTTTACCCCAAGCCCGAGATCATCACGGCAATAGGGTGACTCTTCTGGTCAGTCTCTGTTTCTGTTACCTTCGGTTTTGTTTCTTCTATATGGTTAACGGTGTTATGTTGGACTCCTCAATCCTCCTAAGTTTTCTTGGTAGGAAACTTTCTTGTTAGTAATCAATATGTTGTGAAGTTTATGCATATGCTTCCCTTCTCCGTCTTTCGATAAATTATCCGAGCATTCAGGCAACTCCTTTAGCTCCGGATCGCCTTGATTCAAACCCCAATTCATGATATCTGATAGTGTCACTGAACCCTCGGCAGAATCAGGTGTCTCTGCTCTGAGGCCCGGAAACATCTCACCTTCCATCATTACCAATGGGTTTCTTAAACTGCTCATTTCTGCGGCTGCCTCTGATGGATTTTGAGTGGTATAATCGGCATAGAGAACGTCTTCGATTCGAGACATCACTGTGAAAGCCAAGCTTTCAAGTATTCTCGAATAGCTTTCCAAAAGAGCCTGCCCAACATCCTGAAAAGTCAAGAACAGAGTCATTGTCAATTGCTAAGATCTGCTAGAAACAAGCAAGCGGGAAATCGTGCTTGTTCTTACATGATTGTATTGGATTTTGCTAATGTCTAAAGCCGATTGAGGAAGGCCGGGGAATCGATGCTTCAGAAGAAGCAAAATAGTTTCTGCTCTTTCTTCAAAAAGCTCCCTCTTTTCCAAGGTCACTGCTGAGCCCCATGTAGATTTTCCATCCTTCTGGTTCATCTTCCTCTTCCATATCACAATGGAAGCTTCTATTCTGTTCTTGAGATCTAAGATTGTGTGTTCTGATGATAGATCCATAGTCAAGAGAAATTGATCGGGATCAAAGGTTTCGTCCTTTATGCACTTGTAAATTGAGTCTCCGAGGCTTTCTCTTCCATTCTAAGCATATGAGAAAAACTATTTTAAGTAAATATTATTGTGTTGGTCCCAAAATAGCAAGTAAAACTTCCTTTGCGTTCCTCACCTTTGGCAGAGACTCCAAGTAGTCCTCTGGGATCTCCATTTCTGATAGAACTTGCGCATTTATAGCCATGGCTGCTTTCAGAACTTGATTTACACAATCTTTCTGAAACTGCAGAAACTTTTTTGACGTATCAGATAAACCATTAGGAGGAACTTTTGCAGTAGGCAACCACCATTTTTCGTCTCTTCTCTTCACACTCACGCTATCTGAATCGTCAGAATCTCTAGAAACATAATAGAATTCATTTTGGTCCTTGAAATTATCCAAACAGTCCTGTAAGCAACGAGATATTATCACACCAATCTAACATATGACAATGGACGTAGCTGCTCAAATGAAAAAGATGAGTTCATGGTTTTACTGTAAGCATCGCATCGAGTTTTCGTAAGGCCGGGATGTTCATGTGGAGATCATTCCGTTGCCGAGTGACCATTATCTATTCAATCAAGAAAAATTGAACTTTTTTACTCGATATACTATTTGATTGTTCGAGTGGCTGAGTTTAAAGGTAGAGTTTTACCTCCATATTAGTTCCATTCTTGGCTCTCTGTTGGGACGGAACAAACTCGACTATGAAATTGGTCACAGACAAAAGCCAATCAATCTCTTTTCTCCACCTCGATTTTCTTTCTGCTGGCATCGGTTCTAGCCGACGTTGTTCCCCAAATACAGAAGCTGCATAGAAATGCATGTTGGAAAAAGACAATTTTTTCAAAGATTCTTGACAGGTGAGAATGAGAAGATCATCGTACCTGCAAGATTTGTAATGGCGTTAGACAATGCCAGAGCCGATGAAACACCCTTTCCTCCACCAGACATGTCTTCCCCCAAAAGCAATTTAGCAAACCTCTCTTTCATCTGCTCTATGTCTGCTGAAATTTACCCGGAAAAGACATTTTCAGATCAAACTTCAGAAACATGGGCAACGAACCAGAAACAAAGTAGATAGATCGTTCTTCGTTATCAGTGAAATATAGATTAACCTGAGGGTAGTGTTTCTTTGTTATCTTGGGCTGGAGCTTCAGCAATGGCTATCTGTGATTTAGGATCTTTGTTTTTACGATTTGGGGTCGGACACAGATTCTCTTTTGGAGGTTTTGATCCCTGACTTCTTGATGGCACAATATCATTATCTGCAGAATATAAGATGGTTGCAGTATCAATGCTCAAGTTCTTGGTGCGTCTTCCTGTATTTTCACATGTTCCTCTGATATGGAGCAGCCTAGACCTGTAGTTTTCTTGCTCTTGCTCCAGTGCCCCCATCATTTTTCTATATTTTGAAGGCAACCGGAGAAAACATCAACTTGGTGGCAATGGCGGTGATGGAGAGAGAAAATGGGGGAGATTGAAGGTTCTGATGATTCTCAGAAAAAACTAAGAATTGGGTTAGATTTTGTTGAATTGACGAGCTTCAAGATTTTGATTCATTTACTGGATCTTTTCGTTTTCCAATAATATGATATGTTAGAATTGGATGGCTGAGGTTTGGTTCGAAGGTCGAAAATAGTAGCAGACAGACAAACCTTCCTGTCAAACCTCTCTCTCTCTCTCTCTCAAATGAAGAACCCAGAAGGATCGGTGGCATCGATTTGGATTCAAAGAAAAGTACGATTATTTCTTGGGGTTGAATAACAACATCAGCTCTTCCATCCAGTTTAGTTGCATTTGGAAGAGAAAACTTGATTTCTATCTTAGGGAAGTAATTAAAAACATGTACGTTTTTAAACTATGTTACGAATAATTTTACAAAATTCGAAGCAATAAAAATGGAGGAAAAAAGATTAAAATATATCCGAAAAATGGAGAGAAAATAAAAACAAATTGTCAAAAAAGACACATTTTTGAAGCTGTTGTCTATAATATCTAAAAACTGAGTCAAATCTAAATTAATGAATTTCTTAATCTATCGATTGCACTGATTATTATTTTGATTTTGATATTACATAATTAGTGCCAAGAGTGTCGCCGTCACGTTTTAGTTTCTGCTGACTTCACGGAACCGACGTTATATTTCTCCTCTGATTCTGCACTGCAAATTCAGGCTTCTCACCCACAAGTATTTTGCTTCCGATTTTAACCTACTCTTGTTTTCGGATTTCATTTTGGCAATTAAACCTTTGAATCCCCATGAATGCCTTTGGCTTCTGACGGGTATAACTTCAGCATTTGATGCTTAATTGCTTCCTGCCAATTTCTTTGGAACTCAGCCTCCAGTGCAGGAATTAGCGGTGAACATGATTCTTAGAACACCCACTTCAAGGTTCATCTGTTTCTCTCTTACCCTTCTTCTGTTACTTCAAGTTTTGGCTGCCATCAGAGCCGCAGATCTGACTGATCGGGAAATTGATGATGAGGATTTGGAGGGTCTTGATGAGTTGTTAGCGTTAGACGAAGAAGAGGAAAAACAGGCGCATGATGGGACGAACGTAAGGTCGTCGGAGGCGGAGATCTTGGCAAAAGCTCAACGAATTGTTCTCGAACTTAGCAGCGAAAACACAATGAGGGTTATAGATCAAAATGAGTATGTTTTGGTTCTGGGTTATGCCCCTTGGTGTGCCAGGAGTGCTGAGCTTATGCCACAGTTTGCGGAGGCTGCAACTTCGCTTAAGGACCTAAGGAGCCCCGTTTTGATGGCAAAGCTCGACGCAGAACGGTATCCAAAGGCAGCATCAGTGCTTGAAATCAAAGGGTTTCCAACTATTCTTTTCTTTGTCAATGGGACTTCTCAACCTTACTCTGGTGGATTTTCCTCGTAAGTGACTTTTATAGTGTTCTGGTATAGATTTCAACTGATTTTATATTCAATCTCGCAGTTTTATTATGAAGCTTGATTTGTGGTGTTGAGTATTTGTTCAGGGAAGAAATTGTAATCTGGGCGAGGAAAAAAACCGGTGTTCCTGCGATTAGAATTAGCTCACTCAGCGAGGCTGAAGGATTTCTTAAGAAACACCCTATCTTTGTTGTTGGTCTCTTTGACAAATTTGAGGTACCAAACTCAAACCATGAATAATTAGCATTAAAAAAAAACCTGATCGGCGATAATGATCATGTTTCCATTTCTCTTGTCGAGTACTTTGGGTTTGCATATTTCAATCTTTCCAGGAATTAAGTCTTTTATTTTTCTTCTATTTTTCTAAAAAACCTAGTCTTTCTAATCAAATGATTGCCATTTATGTTATCAGTTTTCTTATGATCCATTAAAAGGGTAGCCACTGAGGGCTTTATTCTTTCAGCTTCACTTCTCTCATTCTTTTCTCTATGTTTATCGTCTGTTCCATTGACATTTTAAATAGTTTTGCTTGATTTCTTAGATTGAATATCAATCTTACTTCGAAACAATACATGCTTGAACTTTAGATGAATTGAGATTTTGATGGGCGCTGTAACCTAATTTTAGGGATTTGATTATGAAGAATTTAGAAAAGCAGCGGCGGCTAACAATGAACTTCAATTTGTTGAAGTGAGCGACATTGAAGTTGCCAAGCTTCTTGCCCCAGATATTACATCGTCTAACAAATTCCTTGCAATAGTAAAAAATGAGCCTGAGAAATTTACCAAATATGGTGAGTCAGCTCTTTTGGTTCCTTTTGCTGTATCGCTCATCAACAAAGATGCTGATTCCAATTGAAAATGTTTGCTTTTTCTGATTTATGATGACTTTCAATCAGCTGCCTTGTGTAAATGTCTTCTAGACTAAACACTTGAGTTGATTTTGCAGAAGGAGGTTTTGAAATGGACGAAATATTGCAGTTTTTGGAAGTTAACAAGTTCCCACTAGTAACCAAACTGACTGAAATGAATTCCGTCAAAGTTTACTCCAGTTCAAACAAACTTCAGGTTGCTAATGCTTTTATTTTTTATCTTTTTTACCTCAAATACTCAACCTTGGACTAAATTGATCGTTTTACTCTGAGACTGCGTCTTTGAAGTAGTTCTTGAGCCGTTTCCTTCACTAACCAGGTTATTTTGTTTGCGGAAGAAGATGAACTAAAGAATCTTCTTGAGCCTCTACAGAATATTGCCAGAAAGTTTAAGTCAAAGGTGGTTCTCTTCATGAACTTTTGATCTGTTGGAAAGTATCTCTTTTTTTTATGGTTTATTGCTGCTAACTTCTTGTGAATGCAGATAATGTTTATATACGTAGATATTAATGATGAAAACCTTGCGAAGCCTTTCTTATCTTTATTTGGCCTTGAAGACTCGGACGAAACAGTGGTCTGTTCCTCATAGAAACCATCATTTTCCACTCGAACATCGATTGATTCTATAAGCTTATACGATACAGCCTTTGTTTTTGTCCTACGCATTTGACAGATGGTCGCTTTCGACAATGGAATGAGCTCGAAGTTTTTGTTAGCGTCGGATCTGACAGAAAGCAATATAGAAGTAACCAATATTTTCCTCTTCTCTTTTCTCATTGACATTTTCCATCAATGAAGCGCATTCCGTGATGTTGATTGGCTTATTGCAGGACTTCTGCCATGGATTTCTTCATGGTACATTATCTCCTTTCTACAAATCACAGCCAATACCAGATAATGTGAGTTTATTATTCTCTAACTCATTGAAATACGGATCTCTATTTTGTTGCCTCAAGTGTTGTTGCTTGTCGGGTTCATTTTCTTTTTCGTATTTTCCTCTTTGAATTTAATGATGCCTGTAAATCTGCAGAGAGAGGCTAGTGTTTCAAGCGTCGTCGGAAAGACATTTGATGACTTGGTTTTAAGAAGTCCGAAGAATGTTCTTTTGGAGGTTCGATCATTTGCAGCTTTCCTTTCACTGTTTTCTTCTGCAATTTAGCGCTTTAATTTGAGGTGAATGTGTGTCTCGCTGAGACACTGAACAAAATGGCTCCTGCATAGCTGACCCATGGATGAGTTAGATCATTAAGATGTAGTAATTTACCTTCTTAACGGTGCAGAAATATGAAAACATTCTATGAAACATTGGTCAAGAAGATGCCATTCTTATTCCTTCTGCAAAACAGGTGTACACGCCCTGGTGCATTAACTGCGAGACAACCAGTAAGCACGTCGAGAAGCTGGCAAAACATTTCCAAGGTTTGGATAATCTCGTCTTCTCCAAGATCGATGCCTCCGCTAATGAGCATCCAAAACTGCGAGTACGTCATACTAGTTTTAGTTTTTCAAATCAATAGAGATATTGAAGTCAAAAAAAGACTTTTTATTCTTGTTTCATAGATTCTAGATAATTTCATTGAAGAAAACCTTCAAACTCAAGTGAGATTATTTTATAAACTATTTACCTGCCCTTGATCTTTATTGTTACAGGTAAATGACTATCCGACGCTCTTATTTTACCCTGTTGATAATAAAGAAAACCCGGTAATCTAAATCGCAACATCTTGTTTTACATTCTCCTAATTCAAGTAATGATATCTCAAGCTTTGAGTTATTACTTTGTGCAGATCAAGCTTTCTACCAAATCCAGCTTAAAGGAATTGGCAGCATCTATTAACACCCATTTGAGACCCGAAAAGCACCCGAAAAAAGACGAGCTTTAGAACACCTGACATTATACAAAAGAATAGAGAAATTACAACAAACCTCGCTGGAGTATTGCTGCGGAGTCATATTATAATTATTTTACTTGCTTTCTGCTGAGAACTTTGTCTGTAACTCGTTTTGCTGTATCATTCCAGTTCAGTTACATACTGTATAAGATCATGGTATCTGGTTCTGTATCAAAATATTGAAATATGAAAACAATTCCAATGATCGAGATCATCATCTTGTTCCGCAATCAACTGCCTTTGAATTATTTTCATGTTCGAAAGAATTATTAATGCTGTTGGGTGTCAACTCGCGATAAATAAGTATCAAAATTTACAGCTTATGAGACTTTATTGAATACATATGGGGAATCAATAAACTCAATATGGGGGTATCGAAATGAATATTCATCCTCTGAGAAAGGCTGAAGAAGCCGAGCACAGATCATCGAATCCCATATATTCCTTTCTCTCGATCCTTCTTATCATTCTTACTAAGCCAACACCACCTGAAAAGGACCAATCAAGATCCAAAGCTATGTTCCAATCACACAGTTTGTGCAAGTCTTGAAACATACCTAGAGCAATAGCACTGATGTAGATTGTGAAGGCCAAAATGAAAATAATTAGAGATGCTCTTCCCAATATACTGACCAACTTTCTCACCACCAACTGCCCCACAACAGCCGAAACCGTGGCAACAGCGACGAAGAAGACGGCTGCAGTTTTTATTTTAATAAGAACCGAATTGACTTCTTGAATTGAAAAGAGAGAAAATGTTCGTCCTGAGTTGATGGAATTACCATACGGAACTGGAAATCGCTTAAGGAGGTAATACTCGATGACAGACATTGATGCAGAGAATATCATGGCAAAGGTTGCTGTGGCACTTGATACCTATGATCAAATTTGTCAAACAGAGTCAATTTCTCATGGTAAAACAGAAACTTTATACAACCATAAAAGGGTAAAGTGCAATTTATACCTTAACGTTTATGGTCGTACACAAATTAGATATTCAATTATTTTTTTGACAAACAAAACTTTCATCTTTCAATTGTCAGTAATTTAAACATTTCAATCAATTTATCAATTAGATCTAGTACGTACACACCACATTTTTCACTTAATCAAATGTGTGAACTCGATTTCTTATCCCTCAATTTATTTCTAACCCAATATCAAACTCCGTTTGTCAAAAAAAAATGTTTACAATCTAATATGCAAACGACCAGACGTTAGGAGATAAATTGCATTTTACCCTTAATAAAAATTGTAGTAAACCTGAGGAGGGATTCCCATCTCGAGAAAAAGTGGACCCAAAATGAAACCTCCACCAAGACCAAGCATTCCACCAACAATTCCAGCTATCATTCCAATAAAACAGTAAAAAATAAGCTGGTAAATCTTCCAGTTTGTATTTGCATGTGCTCCCTTGGATGCAATTACTCTGGTCCCTCTGTACAGGCAAACTGACTGGTATGCACTTACTCCCATAGTTGCAGGGAACTAAATTGCATATAGATTGAAATAATTAGCCATAGTTTACGGGCTGAACGAATTTTTGCCAACTTTCTAGTAGGCGACACAAGAATATTGAGTTCATAATTTAAGCCAAAGATACCTGCATTACGTTCACTATCCAATAGCCAATTGAACAAGTTGCAGTATAAATCTGCAGCCAACACATGACTCAGTCTTAGCATTGATTTTAACCTGATATAAGTAGCAATGAAATAGGCAGACGGTATATCGAAACCTTAATAATCTGCAAGGCAAGGACTGCGAGCCAAACAGCAGTAAGAACTGCGAGTTCTTTCCAGCGAATATTGGAGAGAATCGGAACCTAATAATAATAAGTTCATATACCTTCAGTTCTGAATGGGAAAATAATTAAGATAATTGTGAATTTTGACATACCACCAGCGTAGTAGCTTCATTAGGTTGTTGTTGACTAGGGCCATTGCTTGGACCTCCAGGAAGAGGTTTGTATTCAGCTTCATGGAAGAACACACAGAAGAGCACATTAGCTCCACAAAATTATGAACCAAAAGTTTGAAAAAGCACTAAAATTTCATCGCATAGACTGGCTCACCTTCTTCTTCCAGCCGTCTAGCAGCCTCCTGAAACATAAAAGCCCATAAGAAACCCATTAAATATAAATTCATTTTCACCTCTATTATATATCATCAAGCTACCCTTTTTATTATGGTTTCTTTTTTCCAAGTTTCTATACCCTTGAACATTGCTTTAGTTGCGGTTGCTGCAAAGCATGAACCAGAAAGTTAGTACGATTATGATGAAGTTTGATAAAAGACACTTCAGAAATTCTATGAGCATACTTATAAATATAATAATAAGTAATATTGTGATCATCCAGTCTGCAAAAATAACGTTGAAGGCAACTCCAATACTGATTCCTAGAACCAACATTGGCTGGAATAGAAGTGCAAGGTCATAATCAATCAGAGGCATGTCAAGGGAAGGATTCCTCAGCCTTAAATTGTAGATGACGGTCGACACTGCTGCACCAGTGATCATACCTAATCAAGTAATCGATGATCAACCATCATATATAAATAACTTCAAAATTATCATATATATCCAATCACGAAACAAAGATAGAATAGTAATTAGCAAACTGTTCGAGATGAATCCAATTTGGTATTGCAGCAAATGAACATAAGATAACCAACTAGTCGAAGGATAGACAATAAAAGATTATTGAGAGAAGAAATACATTTGGAGATTGCAGTTGATGACTTTTGATCGAACCCGATAATCAAGGTGAGCATTGGAACAAAAATGCCACCTCCACCAACACCTCCCACACTCCCAAATGCGGCTCCGAAGAATCCAATTGCTGCACCCACAATTATTCTCCATCCAAATACCATTTTCTGCAACAGTAATCATATTTAAGACAGATCAAATACCTAGGAACAAGCAATATGACAACAGAAGAGATCGTCCTTAAGCTAAAAAATGCATGGAGCTAAATAAAAACCGAGTTATTTACTGTTTATGTAAGCTCATCTGATTCTTGTGACTTTAACTTCCATTAAAATTAAGGCCAAAATATAAGAAATAAGTTCATTAGAGAACTGAATATCATTCATTACAAGCACCACTCGAATTTTATACGTGTACAAGGGATTTCAAAATTTCAATCAAGAACAGAAAGTAAAAAGCTATGTCAGTAGAATAAAAAAAGAAATACCACACCGGCCAAACTTTATGGTATCCCAATTGACCATCCTGCCAGAGGAAGTTCAACAGATCCTCAAAGTAACTAGGTTCAAACTCTTCATCCACTTCGAGAATCGAAGGTTCCTGGGTCGAAATTTCACTAGCAGAAACCAAAGTCGGAGTTCTCCACATAGAACAAAGGAAAATCAACGCTACCATTCCGATTCCGCACCATTTTAGTCCAACCCGAGCCATTTATTGTATGAACTTAAATCCAATAAGCAAAACTGATCTAGTTTCTACGAGGCAGAAAGGAACCAAACGAGAAGTTAGAGCAAAACCCAGTTCCTGGAAGTGCTTCTTACGCGCACTAATGCGCTTCAAAGGCCAGTTATTCGAGGTCAGAAGGAAGAGGCTGATAGCCCAGATTTTACACTTGCTACCTAGTTCAAGAGGAAAGACTGGTGAGTCAAAGCGCTTCATGACTGCTAGTTTGAACTTTCCACCTGCCTTTCTCCCTCGTCTCTCTCTCAGACTGAAATCACAGTCTAAATCGAAAACTACCTCGTGGAATTTGACATTGTTTGGACATGATATTTTGTTGGTCTAGTTTCCAAGACCCGCGACCTCAATCCCAGTTTTCGAGGTTGTCCATTCATCAAGAGTAGAAATTAAATTATGAGATTTCTTATTTTGAAAGAATTACCCAGACTTGAACTTAACTTACAGTTCAATCCATACTTGACCCATAACCGACCAAACCCGACTCATTCCTACTCAGATTTATACAATTAAAAAAAAAAACAAACTTTTTTTTAGCCAAATCGAAAAAAAAATCAAAAATTCGCAATTTGATTTTGTTTGATCCCGTATCCTTCCTCCAACCACTAGATCTTAGTCTCTTTTTTCTTCTTTTTTTTTTTCAGAAACTAGCTAGGTCAGTGGATTAAAAGCCAGACCAACCAGAACCAGGTGCAGCCTTCATTGACATTCAAGTTTAACACGTGGGAGTGTGATGTTTGGTCCATGGCGGGGCCCATCTTTGCACGTTCTTGGATTCTCTGAGGAGTAAAAAGCGATCCCAAAGAATAAATACACTCCAAGTTCATTTTCGGATCATTTTTCGACATTTTCTTAAATTTCTAGTATCATGCTATTTGTTTTCTGATTTGTGGTCGTCGTCCAATCCATCGCCTTTCTTGTCCCGTGAATTTCAACACTGCCGTTTTTCAAGTGTTAGGCGGCCATTTGTTTTGTTCAAAGTGTTTACCTACTTCCATTTATGTTTGCTTATAAAAGTATTTTTATTGCACTAAGAAATATGTGATCTACCATTACAAACCCTTTTGTCTTTTGAGTTTTATATTACACACCCACTATTCTTAAGCTTCACTTCCTACCATTCAAAGATAGACGAAAAAAGAATCGACATTAGATTCGCATCTTCTTTTTTTCACGAATAATAAAAAAAACGCGACACTGAAATTGCTCAACCAAAAATATGTTCCCGTAAAACCTGGATGTGAGTTTATTTTAAATTTATGATCAAGTGTAATTTAGTGTTTAGCGTTTGAAGTCTGTTAATTTTTTATTTTTTAATTATTATCAGTTCAGATTTGATCTTCCATTTATTCATCGGATTCAATGGAAGGAGATAATTTAACACAATTTTAAATTTCTATAACTTAAAAGAAAACAATTGACCCTCCAAGATTACTTTGGACAATAATAAATACAAGAGAGAAAGCAAGAAAGTACATAGAGTAAGAGTGCGATGGGTAGCAACCTTATCTCATTAACTTTCCAGTCAAATGTATTTCTCAACCTATCTTTCAAGTCCTTGACAACAAATAAATGGTTGTGTACTTGTATGATTGTTCGTTTTGGTGCACCATTGGCCAGGCGGTCTCATTAAATGGTTTTTTTTTTATTTCTAATTTTGTTATTACTACTTCATTACATTTCTTTGTCTGCACACAATATTTTTGGTTGAATAAAGTGTTTTAACATATTTTTTAAATTTTTTTGATAATTTTTAATTTATTTTTAAATTTTGTTAATCTTTGGACGAACTTTGAATAGCTGACGTAGAAATCGATGGGTCACGACCCTTGTTTGATAAAATTATCTATAATTATATTATATTAATTTTTGTCATGCTACAAATTTTACGATCCATCTTAACTAGAAATCGACTAATCGAACTGTAACAAATTATGTTTGAATGATATAAAGAAGATAAATATTCTTTGTATTTGGCTTCTACTCTTGATAAGACGATGCTTTAACCAATTGAACTACGATACTAGAAAAATTGTACAAGATACACGTATATGTTTATCATTTCATTTCTTCCAAACCCTTTGTAAATTTAATTTTTAATTAAAATCAATATTTTTTGACAACGTATACAAATTAAGTACTACAATGATACTATAAAGAACAAAGTAATACTATAGACGTATTTATAACAATTAATTAAAATTTTTTTTTACTCCGGCCATACTGCTCTATACTTAATTATCATCGTATACGTACCATTTGCAATGCATGTAAGGTTTAACTAATATTTAAAATTGACGCATATATTGCGACTTATACGACACAAATTACTTATCTATTACTTAATTGCTCCGCGTTTATTGAATTTCAACCATCAATTTAGATTGACCGTAACATTAATCTTTTTAGTGACGCATGGATGTATCACTTGATTATTGAGCTAACATAATTTATAAATGAAATAAATAAATAAATGAATAACATTTGTGTACATCTTTCAGGTCATTAGGTCCCATAACTTTAAATAAGAAAATAAATTGAAAGTATAAACATGTAAATAATGTACACTTTATTTATTTAAAATGATGTGATGACGTGACATGCACAATAATTACTTCAATATATAATCTCTAATGTTTTAATTAATTATTTTCACTTCTACCCTTTCACCGTGGTTGGAAACCACCACGTCGGCTTGAGATCCTAGGCCTCTAAAGCCCGACCAAGGCTAGACGAGGGCGAGTCTCACCTCTTATGGTCTTAATCTCTTCGAAATATCGATTATATATTATAATTATTGAAAGATTAATGTTACGTTTACTATCTTATTATACTTGTTAAACATAATTATTAATGTGCTAAACAATGATTGATGTAAATAATATAATGAATTAACTATTTATATTTTATTACATTAATTGTAACAATCGATATTTGTTACATCAGGAATCACATTTAAAAAATAAACGTAACATTATCTTATATATTTATTTGAATTGTGGTTATCGCAATTGTTTTTGTATAATAAAAAATTTTGATGAACTAACTTATTTGTAAATATTGCGTTCAAAGTTCATTTTATTTGAATTATAAAGGTAATGTTTAAGTTTATCCTTTAATCTTGTCTCATGAAATGACGAATACACATGACTCGTTAATTGATATAATAATTAAGATAAATTATAAATAATTAAAATAAGATAATAATTAAACTAATTAATGAACTAAGATCATCTAATATAATTAGAACGTAGATATAACATTATTCTAAATATAAATTTCAACTTTGAAATTAAACCATGAAGTAAAATGAGACATTCAATTGGATGTTTGGGCACTATTATTATTTTATTAAGGATAATTATTATTAAAAATCTTAATCTATACGGTCGTTAACAAACTAACTCTTAAACTGTTTTTGTTAACGAAACAAATTTTAATCCATCATTCATTAACAAAACAAACATTAAACTATATTTTGTTAACAAGTCAATCATCGTGGTTGCCCACACTGGAATTAAGTGTAAAGCACGTTCTAGAATGGGCGAACTTAGCTCCATGTGAGCGTATCTGCGATTGCCCGTAGCGAAAAATGCAGTATCTCGCACTTGCAATAAATGTAACATATGTTTAGAAACAAGTGACCTTGTCTCCACGCGAGTGCAAAATGCATTAGAGAATAGGCGACGTGAGGTCGCTCGTAGTTAAAATATGATCGAGTTCGTCTGGGTTTAACGACAATAGAGTCGACTTATTAATATATGATAATTTAATGTTGTTTTGTCACTGACCCTATAAATAAGTTTTTTTTTTCCCTTTTATTAAAATTGAAATACAAAAAAAAAAACCGAGAACTTATAGTTACTAGGCCAAGTGTTTAACTGAACTAATGGGTCATGCTCATAATTCCACGTCTTTCTTTCTTTTCATTTTTCTCCCCACTTCTTAAGAGGTTGTGCATATTTCTCGTTCTCTTTCAATATTTTCAATCGAGAAAGTGTAAGCATGAACCGAATGGGAAAAACTTTATTCCCTTCGATATATCACGGGTTTGTTATGAACATATGTTTTGCTCGGGATAAAAAAATGTTACACTAGTTGATGTCACGGTTACATATAAGTTCCGCGACATGTAGGTCACGTGGAACTGTCTAAAGTCCAAAGTTTATTTTATCATATTTATAAGTAGCCCAACTCTATGATAATGCTTTGAAAGACTCGAACGATAGCAAAGTGGCGCTTCCTCGGCTATTCTTTCAATCTTCTTTGCTGCATTGTATCGAACAGGTTGCATGCATCTTGTTTTGCTGCATTGGAAGACGTTGCCATACATGGAGGACTAGACAGATCAATATATAAAATCAAGTGCAATCACCATTATCGACTGCTCCTCAAAACAACATCTCTCTCTCTCTCTCGTTCTCTAAGATCATGCGCGCAGTGTTGCATCTCCTTCAGATTTCCACTCGAAGGAACCCCAACCTTCCCAAATCTCTTCTTTTTTCCACTGATCAGAATACTCAATCCTCTATACGCTCCATCCTATTCCCCAATCAAAACCCTGCTAAAACTCCCTCACAAACCCCTCTCGAGAAGCAATTCGATACGTGGGTGCAGAAGCTCCAACCGGGATTTTCTCCACTTGATGTGGACGCCGCTTTGAGAGCACAGACAGACCCTGATCTCGCTCTAGATCTCTTCCGATGGACCGCCCAGCAACGTGGCTACAAGCAAAACAACCTCACCTACCTCACGATGATCCAAATCCTAATCTGCGGCAAACGCTACCGGCAGGCCGAAACCCTAGTGGAAGAGGTAATTGCGGGCGCTTGCGATATCAGCGTCCCTCTTTACAATTCGATCATAAGGTTTTGTTGTGGTCGGAAATTCCTCTTTAACCGATCTTTCGACGTGTACAAGAAAATGTTAAGGTCTGAGGACAGCAAACCTACTCTGGAAACTTATTCTTTGTTGTTTACTACGCTGCTTAGAAGATTCAATAAATTGCACATCTGCTATGTTTATTTACACGCAGTTCGATCTCTAACTAAGCAAATGAAATCATCTGGTATAATCCCAGACACCTTTGTGCTAAATATGATCATAAAAGCATACTCCAAATGTCTTGAGGTCGATGAAGCCATCCGGGTGTTTCGAGAAATGGGATTATATGGTTGTGAGCCAAATGCTTATACGTACAGTTATATCACAAAGGCATTGTGCGAGAAGGGGAGAGTGAATCAAGGACTGGGATTTTACAAGGAAATGAGGAGTAAAAACCTAGTACCAAGCAGCAATGCTTACAGCATTATCATCTGCAGTCTTGCTCTGGAAAGAAGGTTTGAAGATGCCATTGAGGTTTGCTTTGAAATGTTGGGTAATTCGAAATTCCCTGATTTGTTAACATACAAGACCCTGTTGGAGGGCCTGTGCCTTGAGGGAAGGGATGCCGAAGCTTTCGAACTGCTTGATGAGATGAAGAAAAGGGATAGTGGTATGGGGGAGAGGACATACAAGACTCTATTAAATGGATTGCATTCACAAAGCAGATAGTAGAGTGGATTCACAGCCAGTCCTGCCATTCGTTGAAGATCCATTGTCTCTTTCGAAGTCAGATAGGAAGCAATCAAGTGGTACTGAATTCTCAATTTTCTGAGTTATGATTGCCAAACCCAAACGAGATTATCTTGTGTTGACACCCTCTTGAGAAAGTGCAAGGATTTTCTCGTTGGGCATATTCTTGCTTAAACTTAAGACATTCTTAGCAATTTAACGGTGTACTGCTTTCATTGTTGGTGTAGAGTACTTAGCCTAAACATCAAATCCGAACGTAATTGTGTAAATTTGGAAGAGGATAATAGGGTGAAAGGCGTCTCATTCCCTGGAAAAAGGTGATTGTGGTATACGCAATTTTCTCATCTGCTTGGGCGCTTTGCTCTAATTCATTAGTACAGCAAGTGCTTTTTATACATTAATCGTCAGCTTTGTTTTATATTTATATATAGTTTTCGTGAATCAGACAAAAGTAGAGTGTGGCAGACAAAACAAGTCGAATTTGATAGGAGCTTTGCTGTTGTTGCGTTTGAGTCTTTTGCAGCTAATGATTGGTTGAGCAACAACAATTGTGTTCAGGGGAGACTACAACTGACAATTACAAAAGTAAAAATAGAATTCGAATAATATTATATTTATTCTCAGTTTTCTAATTCCGCACTCTAATCCCCAACCCTGCATTTTGCCGTAACCAACATTGATTTTCTAATTCTTCTCCCTAATTTTAGACTGTGACATGATAAACATTGACTAATGCAATTAACTTGTTTAATATTTATACTTTATTATATAAATTGTAATAATCAATGTATAGTGTAAGATTAAATAGTTAATATTACTCTTAAAATTTGTAAATGAATTACTTTTGATATGAAAAAGCCTTGTGGCTTTTTGGTAATGTATAGTAATTATGATGAGAAATAAATAATGTCCACTACACTGGGAAAAGATCTCAGCTATGTTGAATCATAGATACTCTATCCACAATCTAGCAGTCTAACCATATGTCCGGTCTAACCATGGAAACATGCTATCATGCTTCAAGACAGTTTCATATGACTCCTACGTCAAGAATGGATCCATATGTCCGGTCTAACCATGGAAACATGCTATCATGCTTCAAGACAGTTTCATATGACTCCTACGTCAAGAATGGATGTGAAAACAGCCATTTCTCATCATAATTACTGCCATGGCCTGATCAATTTCTAAAAAAATATGATGATTGACAAACTTCAGAACCATATAAGCATATGACCAAACCTTATAATTATACATACTATACATTACCAATATCTTTTGACCGTTCCAATATCTTTTTGATGCTTTGAGCTTAATTGAAAGCTCAAACATACAACTATCAACAAGTAGGAAATGTAAAACGCAATGATATAGAAAGTTGAACTCAAAATCAGTGTCTCACAACCGTCCAATTAAGAGGATACTTATATTTGCAAAGTCATATACCATTCAGTACCTTCTACACAAAATAATTTCAGCAATAACATTCATTCAAGTGATGTAACCAGGCAAGATGCAAGAAGTCTAACTCGTCCCTTCTCCAAAATTCAAGTTTACAATGTAAAGAAATCAAAATTTAAATAAAACAAGATTAGCACAAAGACAAAGCTCATATTATCTGATTCTTGACAAAAAAAGATAACTAAATTCTAAAATCAAGTACATAAATTGTGCCCGATCAGGTCCCCATCGTCTTAAGCAGAGGTTGCTGCACCCTTGCTCCTTGGTGCGGCCTCAGTGCCTATTCAAGAATGCAAAATCAAATTCCATAATAACTACTTTTTTTTTTTAGATGAGAATCCCAAATTACTCTCAAATACAAATTTTCATTGAATAACACATAAACGATCTAAATATACCTTCTCTGAAACCACTCTTGAACCTGCGTGGGACATGGCGAAGATACCTCATTCGGCCAGTTCCAGTTGTCTTTCTGCGAATTGCTTTCTCACTCCAATTATCTTTAAACCCATTGCAATACCAAAAAAGTTACAAACAAATTGAGGAAATCCAAGACAACAATTTCTCGTTCGTCACAAATAAAGTTTCGCTTTAAGCCAACTAAAAACAACATCATCCAATGTCTTCCGCAAATCTCAAATAATTCAAGATTAAACACTAAATCGCCAAACTATGCCACTCTAGCCACTACCATAGTCAGCAAAATCCAGATCATTTCATTTCGAAACCACCAATAAACCAAAACCGTCGTCTCAAATCCAAAAGAACTCTGAAATCGTAAACACGGTACAAGGA
The DNA here is from genome assembly GCA_022433055.1 of Begonia peltatifolia. Taxonomy (NCBI): domain Eukaryota; kingdom Viridiplantae; phylum Streptophyta; class Magnoliopsida; order Cucurbitales; family Begoniaceae; genus Begonia; species Begonia peltatifolia. Next base: position 26,550,313 of record CM039519.1, on the reverse strand, counting down.
AAAAAAAAAACAGAAAGAAAGTAGTGGCTCATACATTTGCGTTTGCGAGCAGCTGGGAAGGCGCATGCTGAGCAGCGACTCTTCTGGAGGTGAAAGCTACGGCGTCCACACCTAACACACAGAGTGTGGGTTTTGTTTCTTCTTTTACCGAAGCTACCCGTTCCCTTTCCCTGTTTCCAATCGCAAACAGATTCATATCAACACAAATTATTATCCATTGATGGACCCATAACTCGATGCGAGGAAAAAAAAAAACATATGATTGGAGTACCATTTATGCAGTTGCAGAAACCCCAGACGAGGCCGTCTTCGATCGGGAGAAGAATGAGGTGGAGTCGTGGAGATGTATTATATATCAGACGAAGGTTGAGGGTCTCATCATTTTAGGGTTTGTAGAGAGTGAAAAACTATTCGGGCTCGTTTCCATTGGGCCTCAACCAAGGCCTTGTATTTCTTGGAACTTCCACTTTTCTAGTTTATCTTTACATTTCTCACATTTATTTATTAATTTACTCGATAATTATCAATAAAAATTATAAATTATAAAATTTAATAAATTTATTATTAAAATATTTTCGTCAAAAAAAAAAATCTTCAACAATCTTTCGTTAACAAATAAACCTTAAACTATAATTTATTAACAATATAAATTTTTGCAATCGTTTGCATTTTAAATGAGGATAAAGCACGCACAAGAACGAGAAATATTGACTTCACGACTGAGTCTTTGCAGTTGTCGATTATGAAAATGCGATTGAGTGTAAAATACGCTAAGAAATAGGCAAATTCAACTTCATGCGGTCGTAAACACGTCCTCCATATTTAAAATGCGTTCGACCACGTTCTGGATTTAACAGAAGAAGTGGTAGCTTGTTAACAAATGATAGTGCAGTGTTTAGTATATTATCGAATTTAGTTTAAGGTTTGTTGCGTCAATAATTCTATAGTTTAAATTTTTTCTCTAATTTATGTAATACATTAATTTAATTAATATTTTATATTATAATAATTTTATTAATAAGTAACATCTTATTTATTCTTAGCCTATACAAATCTCTCTATAATCATTTATGCAGTGACCTTACACGTCTAATAATCTAATCTTATTTGCTAATGCTTGTTAATAAATCTAGTTAATTGATGAAATTAAACTATGCATAAATAAAATTAGATTAATGTCAAACGATTAGTAACTTCGGATGGGCTTTTCAGGTCTCGGTTGGGCGCGAAGTCGGGTCGGGTATGACCCATATCGATTAGTGATAACCCTTGTCCGAATAATTCCATCCATAGTCGGTTGGTGAGTAATCGAACCCCGTGGTTATACATTGTTCTGTCTTCGAGAGAGTCGCGGTTCCAATTGCAGACCTCGGCCGAAACCTGAAAATGGCGGTGCAGGGTCTAACGCTGCCATTTCCGACGGTTTCTTTCCTCTCTCCTAGACTTTCGTCAGCTGCCGCTTCTTCTTCTTCACCTTCTCCGTCTTCTTTAATTTGTCGTAGGTTTTGTGGACCTTATCCTCGTCGCTCCTTTGTTCTAGGACGCTCCTTTGATCTCTACATAACGATAGGAATTTCTCCGGGGGGTCGCTCTGCCGGCCATGTCGTTCGTATGGCTCCCGAAGAGGAAAAGATGACTCGTCGCTCTCCTCTTGATTTTCCAATTGTGAGCTCTCTCTCTCTCTCTCTCTCTCTCTCTCTCTCTCTCTCTTGCTGCTTAGATACGTGAGTTCTTTTTAATTGTGTGAATAATCAAATATTCGAGTTACAATCATGACAGAGAGTAGTCCAGTGTAAAGTAATACAAGTTTTTTTTTTTGTTGTGTTCAGCTTAAAAATAGTAGTTTTGGACGATCTGAATGATGAGCAATTTTGGAATTTTGATTCTTGGGCTTCAAAGCATTTTTTGGTGGAGACACAATTATAATTTTCAGTAGGCAAGACCCTGTTGAATTTAGTTTCTTATGTTTTAGTTCTGTAGAGCTTCAATCTGAGTTAATATCTACTGAATGGATCACTTCTTGACATAGCAAGAAAAATGAAAAATTAATGGGTTTGGAAGTTATTTAGATAAGAATTGATTGGATTTCTGGTGGTTCTTAATACTGCCATTTTTTTTGTTGATGCGGTAGAGCTGTTGGCGAACCAGGAAAGTCGTTTTAAGCTTTTTCTTAGCTCATCTCTTTTTACAATTTTCCCTTTTCTTTTTAATACAAATTTATGTTAAAAAGAAAGGTGAGTTGGTTGGGATGTAATGGGTGAACATAGATTCAAGTAGATAATTCTTTTTTTTTTTTTGAATCAGTAAAGTCGTATGCAAAATGTGAAAATATCATGAAGCCCGGTTCAAAGAAAGTTACGTTGCTGAGCAGAAAAACTATAAAAATGTAAGAGCTATTTTGATTGGTGCAATATTCCAATTGGCACAGCTTCAACCTGAAATAATTTGATTTCTGCAAACTTCAGATATAGTTATTGGAACTTTTATGATTAGCATTAACCTCCAATTCTTTTATGGATGGTTTTTAAAGTTATTTACTTTTCTTGACATAATAGGAGTGGGAAAGACCTAAACCTGGTAGGCGACCAGATATATTCCCCCAATTCAGTCCCATGAAAACTCCTTTACCTCCTCCATTGCCAGCTGATCCTCCTGAGGAAGACGAAGAAGAGGAAGAGAAGAAGGAAGAAGAAGAAGAGGAAGACCCAGAAAAAGAGGAAACAGATAAGCCCAAAAATCAGTAGCTGAAAGCCCATTTTGTCGACATTTCATTTCAGTCAAGTGTTTGAGAAACACTTTCAGTCACACACTGCGGTCAAAAAACTGTAGAATCTGACTGATATAAGAAGGTACATTCAAGTTCACCGTAGATACAGAAGTTACTGCATTCAATTTTCCACTTTTTTCTGTTTCCAAAGAGTTGGGAGGGTTGATACCATGTTTACTTTAAAGTAATGCAAATCGGATTTCTTAGAATTTTACTCTGTTCCTTCCATCCTAGGTTTGGAGAATGAGATGAGCTTTTTATCTGTTGAATGCCAATGCATGGACATAGTTTTAGTCTCTCTGCCTAAGATTTATTAGGGACATACTCTAATTTTACAACATTATATGTACTCTCAAGAGTTTCTTGTTTTATTGGCATGATAGTTATAATAGATTACAAATAATAAGTTATTTGTAATATATTTTCTGTAAGCATGTATGATAAATGTAAGTGTAAGTTGTCCAAAAATAAATATTGCGGTGGAGTCAATCCTCTCTGAAACTCTTCACTGCCTAGTGCTTGAAAAATGAGTGACGGACAAATAGATGTTGATATGGGTAAATATAGATGTTGATTTAGGAAAATGGTACAAGTGATGGACAACACAAAGATGCTCATTTAAATAGTGTATGTGCTCCATTAATTAATTGAGAATCGTTCATTTTCTACTTTCAATCACTTAATTTAGTTGAAGGCGAGAGTCACTTGTCTCCTGAAGTTAAGGATAATTGAGAATTGATATTTTAGGTACTGAAACCCAAAACCTCTCTGTCTCTATCATGTTGTGGAGATTGTAGAACCTGCAAAAACAATGGGGAAGGGAGTGATGACTGGAATTGGTAACTCTCCCCGTAAGAATAGAGGGAAGGGACCCAGAAGAAAGAGAGATCGCTTATTCATAGGGAAAAAGACTGAAGAATGAGTTTACTCTTTAAATCCCTACAAGTAATAGTATCTGGAGGGAATTAAGTTGTATTATGCTCAAATTTTCATGTATATTCTTTAGGTGGTAATGTTATGCTTTAATTCTTATCTCGTGATGTGTCAATCACTGATTGGTACAAATTGTATGATGTATAACTTGTTAAAAAATGAGAAACTAGATATGAGATGGAAAAAAAGATTAGAATATAACAGAGAAAATTACCCATCCAGGCCTTACTTCTGAGCTCATTGGCAGCATCGCCAGTGAGACTTGTTATCAGCTAACGAGAACAAAATGACGACAGCCTCAATGCCTCCTGGTAGAAGGATATTCATGGGTTTCTCCTTCTCTCCATTCAACGCTTTTGAAAGGTAGATTACAGCTTTGAATATCAGCTCTACCAATGTTGGTAGCTTAGCTAACATCTCTCTCTCAACAGTTTGTTTTTGTGATGATCATTGCTGTCTCTCTGGTTTCTGCTTAAACCCTTGTCAAGATGGTTCTCGATTTAGACCCACCACTGCATTTGAGCTTGCTTGCCAAACATTAATCACAGATCATCATCGTCAAAATCAAAACAAAGTGACGAAAACTTCTCTTGCAGCCTCTGATGGCATTCATGATTCGGTCGTTGGCGAGAGTAGTAGCAGCACTGGTGGTACAGCCGGCAGCCGCCGTCACAACTTTGCTATACTACAGCGATCTCCTCCCGAGACACGCTAACTTGGAGAGATTAGTCATCGCTGATTTTCTTCACCGAGAGAGCTACTTTTTCCACTTTCTCACCACCATTTTGAGATGCTTCTGGTACCTCCTTCATCGTTTTTATTTTTCGTTCCATTCTTCCCATACACTTTTAAACACTTTCTCTTATTCTGGGTTTTCATTTTCCCATTATTTTTTTCAGAAAATATGAGGTCAAATTCATAGCCGCCCTGAAACAAGTGAAATTCCAAGTTTTTCGGACCTTTAACGGAGGTTAGAGAAATTGTGGCCCAGTATGTGGTGAGCTTGTATTTAATTTTACTTTTTAAACTTTGCCAATTGCCATACATTGTGTACTTTATATTGCTTGTGTGAGCTCAAGGAATAAGAACATGGGAATCATGGTAGTAGAGGGTTGTAAATCCGAAGTTTTATCGAGTAGATTTGCATTTTCTTCCTTTCAATTTCATGATACAATTTTGAAAATTATTTTTAAATAATAAGTAATTCGCAGCGAGAACGATCTGACTTTCGAAAATGATAAAATTTTTTGATGATTATTATTACCGAGAACTAGAAGTACATTATGATTTGTACTGGAAGTTCGAGAATTCCGACTTCTCTGCACTTGGTGGCCTTACGTTCGCTCACTTGCCAACTAACTCTCATTTATTTCTTCCCCCGCTTTAGAGAACCCGAACCCGCACCCCATTAACTTTTTCATTGGTAATCAGGCATTTTACAACTCTCTCGCCTTCTATTTCTTTCATTATATCTCTTCTGGCCTCCTATTTGTGATCGAAAACACGAGTCTTATCAGAATATGACCCAATTTTCAGAAATTAAATTCCTTGAATGTGTTTTCAGACGTATTATCTCATAGAAATTGAACTAATTAAATCTTTTTAGATGACTAACAATCCAAAGTGAAACTTAATTTCGAGTTAAATGGCAATGAATGAACAACCCTCGTTCTTCAACTTTCTTGCCAATGTGTGGGTGTTAAGTGCAAATTGTGCTCCAAAATCCCATTAAGCGTAGGCATCTGCCTGCATGCTGCTCGACAGTGAGGGGGCAGCGTCTGAGGCCATGCTAGTTGACGGGTGGGAGCGTATTTTAATCGTTGATCTGTAATAGAGTGTGCAATAGAGCCTGAAAAGTTGTTCCCTAATCTTGTTTTTGCTCCTCCAACGAGAGATGCTTCCCTATCTACTGGGGACCCTCAAAAGCGTGTGACAAATTAAAGAAGTGACCTTAGTCATCTCATGCCTAATGTTTGGACCTCCACTTTGTCCCAAATGGGGAAAGAGCAATTATCTTCCACTCGCTCCGCTATTAAAATAGATAGTTACGACGGTGATTAATTATGTGCCAAAAAGTAAATAAGAAACTAACCCAAAAGATGGAGCGGATTGTCACAAATAACCCTTTGAAATCACGGCTGAACGAAGAAAAATCAATCGCATGATATTATGTGTCGTATGTATGAGTCATAACCCAAGATTTATAACACTTAGCAATTTATTTTTTAGTGCCTTTTCAACTATCTACAAATATAAATTCCAAATATATAAGTCATGGTTCATTACTTCGACATGGTATAAATATTTATATTTTATATTTTTAGATATTTTTTCAGACTCGATATTAAGTAGCAACAAAAAATGGATATCTATTTTAATGATAATATGCATAGATCAGATGTATCATGACGAATTCTTCAGAAAAAATAGTGTTTCTACAATGAAATCTGATAAGTGAGATTTCGAGTAAGTGTCTACATAATCTTCTTATGTCTGAAGATATGATTCATCGAAATAATGAATCACTATTGATAACGCACATTTGAGATCACCAAATGTTTGAAAATTCCTTTATTCAATTTTTTTTTCTTCTTCTTGTTGTTAGATATTGTTTTAGCTCGAGATAACTCAGTTGTGATCTCTACGTATTAAACTGATTCATATTGTATTAGATGTTTGTAAGTCTATTCTTAACCTTAAAAATGTAACCAATAACTAAATTAAGCTTAATGTTACACTGTGCTATAATATGCAATTCTCAAATTACTTGTGAGTCAAGTAATATAATTACGGCAGATCAAATACAACGCGAGACAAGACAATGTGAAAATTAGAGTAAGCTACCACTACGAGACAAGACCGAGTTAGAGGAACCGACATTCAATATACTTTTTCCAATATACCGTGAAGTCGAACCGGAGATCGTTACATGTTGGGATGTTGTAACAATTGAAAAAGGAAGAATATAATACGAGTGGATGTAAAGCAGAATGTGCAACAATTGAGAATCTTTCCAAGTTGTTGATCCCCATCCATGCCTCCTAAATTAAAATTGGTATTTTTCTTAATTTTACTTTTATTTCAAATGTATATTCACGATTTATAATCTGATTCGCTCGTTAAAATTACATGTCAACTAATATCCCGAAAGTAAAATAAGAGCGTAAAATATAATGTAAATTACTCGTAAATAAATAACACTACATGGAAAATTCATGTGGCGAGACGGTGAATTACGAAACATTAATTAAAAAATTAACATCGAAATACATACTTAATTGTATAAATTTTATATTATTTAAATATAAATTCGGAAATTGGACTTAATCCCCAGTTGCCAATTGTCTCATTGCGAATACATACAGCAAACAATACAAACGGCGTCGTTGCGTTCTTCCTGAACGTTGAAGCGTCTTCACCGTCGGTCTTCGTCACAGAAAGACCAGTTCATATCCAAAGTAAACTCTCTCTCTCTCTCGATCGATCGATTTGAACTTTGTGATTCCCGACCAGCATCTTCGTTGCTGTGGTTTTCATCCTGAATTCCCATTTGATATCTGAATTTACCATCGTCATATGGGTTGCTCCCAATCGACGATCGATAATGAAGGAGCCGTCTCACGCTGCAGAGACCGGAAGTTATTCATGAAAGATGCGATCACCTCGCGTAACGCCTTCGCCACCGCCCATGCCGCCTATGTCACGTCCCTCAGAAACTGCGGCGCAGCCCTTGCCGATTACGCGCACTTCGAGGTCATCAATCCTCTATTCGCTCAAAACCAATCCACTCCACTTATTCCATCGTCTTTTGATAAACTCCCTCTCCGTCCTCCGCCTTTGCCAGATTTTCCTGCTGCTCCGCTCCAAAGAGCAGCTAGCATGCCCCAGATTAACATTAAGAAACCAGATTATGAGACCAAGCCAGTTGGACCTGTTATCGAAGAGGAAGAGGAGAATGAGATCGAGAATGATGGTTCTGCAGGTGGGTTGAGAAGGAGGAGACGGAATAGAAGAGGCAGTGGAACTAGTAGAAGTGGGTATACGGAAGATGTGGCAATGGAGGAGGGTCCTCCTCCCCCGATACCTCCGTCTTCAGATGAAAAGTGGCACCCGCCACCATCGCAGCAACAGGGTTCGACATTTGAATACATTTTTTCAGTCGACGACATACCTGGGCATACTTTGAGCGCTTCTGAGGAGGGAAATGTCAATAAGGAGGAGATTATGGGCAAGGAGTTCAGTGTCACGAGAGAGGATGAAAAGGCGGACGTAGAAACTCCAGTGGTGGAGCCATCTTTGCCTGGAGTGCAAACTGTGGCAGAAAAGAGCTTGAAGAAGGTGAATGTGGTGGGATTCACAGGACCAGTGGAGGGGAAAAGGAAGGGGAATTTTAATCTGGCGCAGGTATTTGAGGAGATCGATGCTCATTTTCTCAAGGCTTCTGAGAGTGCCCATGAAGTTTCCAAGATGCTCGAGGCAATTCGATTGCACTATCACTCGAATTTTGCTGATGACAGGGGTATAATTTTAATATAATATTGAGAAATTATAACTCTATATTTGGGGTACACTGTCATGAAATTTTCAGTTCCGTTTTTTCTTTTAAAGTTATACATCAACTAATAGAAGAAAGATGATACAATATCCTACTTCTTTCTTTTAATTTAACAATCTAATTTGATGTGTGATTAGATGAATGTTTTCTCCATTGTTAAGTTTTATTCCAAATCGAGACTTATATGGCTGCCCATCTGTATCTACTTGTATTGAAGTAACATAGTTTGTTCTTTCAAAATGAATTTATCAGGGCATGTTGATCACTCAGCTAGAGTGATGCGTGTTATTACGTGGAACCAATCATTTAGACGAACTCCCAATTTTGATGATGGAAAAGATAATTTGAAATTGGATGAGCAAGAAACTCTCTCCACCGTATTGTATAAATTGCTGGCTTGGGAAAGAAAGCTTTCCAGTGAAGTGAAGGTACTATCATTTGTTTATTTGCGTCTTCTAGTTAGACGAGTTGTGAGAAAACAAATTTGTGTAGTCTTTTATAAGAACAAAACTTGAGTTCGACCAGCCAATATATAATACTTCGAAGATAAATATGCATTTTTAAGTGTAAACTAATTGTTGTTTACTGTTCGATAATGGATACATAATAGGCTGGTGAACTTATGAAGTTTGAGTACGACAGGAAGGTTGCAGCTCTTAATAAGTTACAGAAACGAGGTTCTAACTCTGAAGCGTTTGAGAAAGTGAAAGCAGCCGCAAGTCATCTGCATACTAGATTTGCTGTTGACATACAATCAATTGAGTCAACTATCTCTGAGATAAACAGCATACGAGACAAACTCTTGTATACAAAACTTGTTCAACTGGTTGATGGGTGAGTTTATTATCTGTATTCTTTATAATTGGTATGATGATTGGTGTTGACATATGCAATAATAATTAATTTTATCTAGTTTATTTGAATAACTAGATTATGATTATCTAATTAGATTAGGTTTGGTTTTAAGATCTAGTTTTCTTTTTGATTAAATTGTTGAAGTTGCAAATTATTTTCCGATTTTATTTTGTGGCAATTGGGAGTTATCTATCAGTGCTACACAGTTTCATGGTTAAGTAAACTTTTTACCACAACCAGGCGAGTTTTAAAAAGACTGAGAACCCTAGGAAACTGTGAAATTCTTCATAGTACCTAAAATTTTAACCCACCAAATGTTAGTGAGTATGCAGACAAGTGTCCTTTAAAGGAGGACAACCTAAGGCCACTGACAATTTCAATGTTGATTTGAAACTAGCTAAATTTTCATACTAACATTTTAGAACATTTGGTGAGGTCAAGATAAAACTTGTGATTTGAGTGAATGTAATACCAACTACAGCATGATGAGGTGAAATCCTGTTAGGTTGATCAATTAACAGAATGCCTTGATTTGTGAGTTGTGAGTTGTTTGACTGATTGAATTTTCTCTCTTTAAATCTCCGGATTCATTGTTTTTTTATCTTACAACCATGTTTTCTCTCTTTAAATCTCATGATTCATTGATTTTATCTCACAACTATGCTTAAGCTTATTTCTAAGCATAATTAGTTGCTGAATGGGCTGCAGGATGGCCACTATGTGGGAAACCATGAGATTTCATCATGACAGCCAGTTAAAGATTGCATCAGCCCTAAAATCATTGGATCTTTCTCAGTCCCCAATGGAAACAAGCGAAAACCACCATGACCGCACAATTCAGCTTTGGGCTGTTATGCAAGAGTGGAACTTGCAGTTTGAGACGCTTGTTACCCACCAGAAAGATTTTGTTAAGTCTCTATATAGTTGGTTGAAACTAAATCTCATCCCCATAGAGACTAGTTTAAAAGAGAGAGCTTCCTCCCCACCCAGAGTTCCAAGTCCACCTATTCAGAAACTCCTCCTTACTTGGCACGATTTTCTTGATAAACTTCCTGAAGGACATCTAAGAACTTCTATATCCACCTTTTCCGCCCTTATAAATACCATTATGCATCTTCAAGAAGAAGAAGTGAAAATCAAGTCGAGAGGTGAGGAAACTAGTAAAGAACTTGCAAGAAAGACTCGTCAATTTGAAGACTGGTACCACAGAAATGCCCACCGGATAATATCCGAGGATGTAGAATCTGAAGCGAGAGATGAAAACACCCTCAAGAGTGTTCTTCAAGTGAAAAAGTCTGCGGTGGAGGCATTGAGCAAGAGATTGAAGGAGGAAGAGAATGCCTACAAGAGGCACTGCTTGCATGTGAGAGAGAAATCTTTGGTAACTCTTAGAATTCATCTGCCAGACCTCTTCAAAGCACTATCAGCTTTTGCTCACGCGAGTTCCCACATTTACAGAAACTTAAGATCCATATCGTCGCAGGCACATAGCGCGAAAAATAACCCAACATAAGGTTAGCTTTTATACGGTTGTGTAGATTGCTTGTGTTAATGTATACACTACTTAAGATTTAAACCACAGTTATAGAATGCTAATGAGATCCCACATCAGAAAATATACAATATTGTTTGTTCTGTTTGTTGACGAAACAGAAATAAATAAATGAATGAATTGCTTATTATTATTGTTGGTGTCCCTTTTCTTTTCATGTTTCAACTGCAATGCCTCTCCCCCACCCCTTTTCTGGCATTGTTGAAGCTATCATTTCCAAGGGATCCACAGGCTTTTGAATGATATTTTAGGGCTTGAAGCCCTCATATCTGGTGTTAATGGAAGTGGTATTTCTAGGGTTGTACTTGGCTGGAGATTGATTTCTTTTGGAATAATACTAGGATTATTGATGTAATTACTGTGAAATTAATTTAATAAATAATTTATTATATTAATCGCATCAATTATTAGCAAGTAGATAGAATAAAAAGTTAAATATAATATTATTCTTTCTTCCAAGTGGAAAAACTTTTAATTTGAAGTTATTTAGCTACTAATACTTTAATCAATGCTTGTTTGTTCGGCTAAGATGTAATTAGTGATCATTAATTATTTATGTAAAATGGAGTTCATCTTTTACTTTCAATAGTTGCTTACAAGTAAGATGACATCTTAGATTTTTCCGATCGCAAAATTTAAAATTTATATTCTTATTTGATTCAGAAAAAGATCTTCAAAATAATATTTATATTTTTTTCTAGAGTTTGTAGTTTAAATTCATTGGCAACATTCTTTATCGCTAAATTCTTTTTTATTCAAACGGCTCACCATGTCAAGATCGGTCTCGAATGCTCTCGATCCATTCATTAAATTCGATAATTATATATTTAGGTTAATGTTGGTTTTTCAGATAAATGAAAGTAAGGTTTAATTTGTAAGTGTCTCGTAACGATATGATTTATTTCGCATATTATCGTTAACATTTATTTTTAGATATTTAAATTGAGAAAAAATAGGAAATTAAAATTAATATGAATACTATTTATTTATTTATTTTTAAATTAATATTAAAATTAATTGACTATCGACCTTAGTTTAATTATCAACTATTAAACAACTGAGGTTTGTTGTGAGAGAGACCGAGAGGATATAAAAAAGGGGAATGAAAGAGACAATGTGGTCTTGAAATGCGGGGAAGATGGATCGTTTCAATAGTTTTTACATGATGACGGTCACATTTTTCGTTCTGTGTTGAATTGCTTACTGGGTTTTGACTTGGTGCTGTTTTTGATCGTAGCTTCTAAATATTTCGATTTTATTCAACTTCGAAACGGGAGAATATCCGTAGTTTTGTTCCGATTTCTCATAATAGGTAATCGTCTGAGAAGAAACTGAAAGACAGGGTGGTTTTTCATCTCTACTCTGATTTTGGTGCAGTTAGAAGGGCGAAAACTGTGGTACTAAAATGAAATCTTGCTTGTGAGTGGGGGCGGCTGTCTGAAAACTGGCCACTTTTTATATTATTTTAACAGTCTGAACCTTATCTGACGAACTTTTCGGAGAATAATCAGGTGAGATTATTTTTTTTCTTTTTTTATCTGCTTTTTCTTCCTGTATTTGCTGATCAGGATGCATTGTAGAATTTTGTAGATTGTTTTTTGGGTTTATTCTGTAATTTGATTGTTCTCTGTGTTGACTCTTTGGATGTTCATTTGCCAAATGTATGCGCCTTGCAGGTTCGATGCTTCAAATATCATAGGATATTTAATTAAAGTTTTTACTTCGTGATTTTTAATGCTGTCCTTCGATTTTAAAAGCCAATGGACCATTTTGTAAGGTATGGCCAAGATATGTCTACTTTGACATTGGGAAGTTTTTCCATAAAAGAGTTGTAGGAATAAAAATGTTGCTTTCTGGCTCCTTCATCATCGTCTTTCAGGGGTTTCTGTCAGATTCTTTGTAAATGATATAATCTAGGCAATCCAAGTTTTGACCATGATTCTCACTGGGCTCCATTATCGTTTACTCAGTAGACTTCATTGCACTAGACTCAAAATCCATAATGGCGAAAATTGACATCTTGGGTCATCAAACGTAATCAGTTTCATTTTTTTCTCTTACACATTTTCGCTTAACAATTCTATATCTAAGCATTTGCTTCCTCAAATGATTTTCGTCCTGTTATGATATTTGTGAGTTTTCCCCCATTTGATGCAGTGAGGAAGAGTAATTCACGTCGAGAAGGTACGAGGTTGGACGACTGATGGCTGATTCTGCTTCAGAGTCTTATTTTCAAGCAGGTGCGTCGAGCCTAAGATATCTAAGCGGTTCGCTTTTCAGTATACCTGGTTTCTTGGTTGGTTTCGGTAATAAAAGTTCATCCGAAAGCGAGTCTCTGAGGAGCCCTACATCTCCTTTGGATTTCAAATTCTTTTCAAACTTAAGTAGCCCTTTTAGTCTTAGGTCCAATTTGTCATCTGAAAGTGGGAACGAAGAGAAGTCAAATTCTTGTGAAGTAGGTCTGGCCATTATAAATTCCCTTCTCAATGAATTCTTACCAAGCAGTGGAGTTGTTGATTCGCCAAATAGGAAGATTGTACTTTTCGGGCCGCAGGTCAAAGCTAAGATACCGATTATCTCGAGGCATATAATTAGATCTATTGATTCTGCCATGACATCAAACTCCTTGCCAAACTATGTTATCTCCCCTCTTTTGGATCGCAAATTTCCAAATTCATTGGATAGTTCAAAGAAAGTCTTTGGTTGTACAATCACTCTCGAGCCCAAAGTGGACGAGGATATGGCACTGATCATGTCGGATTCTAGCAGGACTTCTTCTTCGTTGATTGATTCATGGCAGTTCGATAATTTAAGCTGTGAAAGCAGATGGACGCGAAAAGTTACTGATCCACTTGTCAGTGGTTGTTCAAGAGGAGTTAACTCATTGCCTATTAAGTCAACTTCACTTCCTATTGATATTGACTCAAACCATGTAGGATCTCTCTCTGCCAGAGAGATAGAACTCTCTGAGGATTATACTTGTATAATTTCTCACGGCCCCAACCCAAAAACAACTCATATTTTTGGTGACTGTATTTTGGAATGTCACACAAATGAGTTACAAATTTTGTGCAATGAGGAAAACCCAGAATCACCTCAAGTGGCTAAGCACCCGGGGGAATCAAACCTTGACTCTGCGGCTGATGATAATCTGTCACTACAGGGCCCGTGGGAAAAGTATTTGGAAGAAGATGAAGACATTCTTACACACAGGTTTGTTCGAAGTCATTTTTTCGCTGAAACTGATTGTTTGATTTCACATTGACGAGCAAATTTTTTGCAGCTCGAAGAGTACTTATCAGGTAAACGAAAACAAGAAAACCTGCGATAATTCGATCTCTCACGAAGATCTCTTCATTTTTGGGTTCTAAGATGAGAAGTGAGATGGAAGTGGAGAGGAGGATCATCCGTTTATGAAGAGCTGTCGCCGTAAATCAGATTTCAGCCATGGATGATTTCAAAGATCTTCCTTCCATTTGCTATAGCTTTTACATCTTTATGGATTTTGACAGAGATTAGTGAAAATAAATGGAGTCTTTGTTCACTGTTATTAGACCATATGCTACTGCTTCTATTGCTTACAGATGTTTTTTGATATCTATCTATCGTCTATAGATTTGAACATTGTGTGTCAAGACAAGTCAATGTAGCTGCGGATCACTCCTAGGATACATGCTCAATCTATGATATCGTAAATGTCATCGCATACATTCAATAATTTCTCGAACTACCGGGTCGATTTCTTTTTCATTGTTAACTGCTATTATGGTATTTTTGAAACTTTAGTTCATTCTTATAAATTTTTCTAATTGGTAATAGGGAGGTAATCAACTGATGAAAACCATCTGCTAGCCTCTCGGGTTCGACGGCTCAGACTCGTTATATCCAGAGTCTAAACTTGATTTCATTTTTTTATTTATTTATTGATCTTCTATTTTGTACTTTTACTGTAATTATTTAAATTTAAGTAGTGACAGTTTGTCATCCGAAAATAAAAAGAATTCAGTGTGATGATGTAACTTGTATAAATAAACGTATATAATTTTACATTGTTTTATAGAATATTTTACGTAATCAATTTAATAGATTAAATTATGACAATAATATATTCAATTACTTTAAATTACTCAAAAATTTAGAATGGAAATTAAGCTTTACCCCAAAAAATATAATAAATTGACACAAATTAGAGCATGATCGTTCACTAATGGGCCCCACAAGTGCCAGCGTGGCCCATTGTGGTCGCCGGTTTCGTATGTGTTGTGTGTCGTGTGACTTGATTGCAAAGCATCCCCCTCTTATTTGCTCCTCCCAAGGAACTCCTCTCCTCCACCTCTGACCTCCGCTGCGTCTCCATCTTTTCGACCTCCGATCACCTCCGTTGCTTTGGCTTCAGGATTTTGATTTTTTTAGCAGCTTCTATTGCGAAGAAATGGTATGCCTACTATCTTCTTATGTCTTTTTTGTTCTTTCGCGTTCCAATGTGGCTTAGATCTGGCTCAATTCTTCGTTCGATTTATCCTGTTTCAGCGATATTAGTTTATTTTGGTTGTGTATAGGTTTACATAGAGATGTCTCGTTCTATTCTTTTTCCAAATTCAAATAGTGTTGTAATTAGCCGAGTTTGCCGGTTTTGCGGAAATTGGAAGCGTAGATTGTGGAAAACATATTGCTTTTATCTTTTGAGTATTCAGAAAATCAACGAGCTGTTGGGAATTGAATGAGTTGGGATCTGGGTTTTATTTTGAAATTTTAGGAGTTATATGC
Organism: Begonia peltatifolia; assembly: GCA_022433055.1. Classification (NCBI taxonomy): domain Eukaryota; kingdom Viridiplantae; phylum Streptophyta; class Magnoliopsida; order Cucurbitales; family Begoniaceae; genus Begonia; species Begonia peltatifolia. The sequence goes on along the minus strand of CM039519.1, from coordinate 26,534,884 downwards.
CTGTCACTGCTGTTATTGTAATCTGATTTCTCATTTCTGCTGTTGCTGTTATTCCATGCCTGTGGCTTAGTTTAATCGCTAGTCACATAGAATGTTTGGAAATCTCGGCAATCTACTACTTATACTAATTCATTTCATCTCTTGTCTGGTGTTTAACAGCCTCTTAGACTTGAAATCAAGGTATTATTTTTATTCTCATTTTCAAAGATATTTACGTGTTGGATATTCTTCCTGGATTTGAATGTCCCTCTGGTTATTGGTTCAGAGGAAACTAGCTCAAAGATCAGAAAGAGTAAAATCTGTAGATCTGCATCCAACTGAGCCATGGTAATTACCGCATCCTTTTAAATATATTTGCCAGCGAAGATTTTTTAGCTACTAACTGGAGATCTACAAGCTTAATTGCATTGACTGAGTATGGCAGTCAGTCTAGTTGTTTGTTTGAGGCTCTTTAGTGATGAGGTTGAATGTGGGAGCTGGATTGCACTTAATTTTAAAGTAACGAGTTCAAGGATTTGGGCATAAATGCTGGGGTTTCTTCTAAACCTGAGTTACTATGAGCTTTATTTATTTATTTAAGTGAATGCATTATATATCACATAAGAAACCAATATTTGGGGGGGTGATATATGGAGTGTTTTATTACTGCAGGATCCTGGCCAGTTTGTATTCAGGAACAGTATGTATCTGGAATTACCAGTCTCAGGTATGGACTCCTGAACTTGTGGGAATGTGCACGATTTTATGTAATTGGAAAAGTGATTGAAAAGAAAATGCCCCTCCCCCTTTCATTAAGACGTTTAAATGAAGTTAGGAGCTTTAGGATTTTTTAGTTGTTTGGATTATTTCATTGTTTGCTTTGAAAATAACTTTTATTGATTCCTTCAGACAATGGCCAAGTCCTTTGAGGTCACTGAGTTACCAGGTAATATAAATCTTTGGAATTTCTTGATGTCGGTTAATTTAATGAGACTGTTTAACCAAAAAAAATGATATTTTTGATGTTTTCCGTAATTTATATTATGTATTTGTAGTCAGATCAGCAAAATTCATACCACGAAAGCAATGGGTTGTGGCTGGAGCTGACGATATGTTTATTCGTGTTTACAATTACAATACAATGGATAAGATAAAAGTATTTGAGGCACACACAGACTACATTAGGTGTGTGACTGTCCATCCTACTCTCCCATATGTGCTTTCATCATCAGATGATATGCTCATAAAGCTTTGGGATTGGGACAAAGGTTGGATTTGTACTCAAATTTTTGAGGGACACTCCCATTATGTGATGCAAGTAACATTCAATCCCAAAGATACTAACACCTTTGCAAGTGCATCTCTTGACCGCACCATAAAGGTCTGAACATGAGTTTGTGGTGATTGCTATTTTCTTTTGGGGTGCCAATCATTGCTGGATAATATTTTCCTTTTTAGATATGGAATCTTGGCTCTCCCGATCCTAATTTTACTTTGGATGCGCACCAACAAGGAGTAAATTGTGTTGATTATTTTACTGGTGGTGACAAGCCTTATCTAATTACTGGTTCTGATGACTACACTGCCAAGGTCTTCCCCTAGTTTATACCATGGTTTTGTTATTTTAGCTACAAAAGACATATGGAATGTTTAATGCATGAATCTTATGTAAACAGGTTTGGGACTATCAAACCAAAAGTTGTGTCCAGACACTTGAAGGTCATACACACAATGTCTCTGCAGTGTGTTTTCATCCAGAACTACCCATCATTATCACTGGTTCTGAGGATGGAACAGTTCGCATATGGCATGCGACCACATATAGGTAAACTTTATGAACTTGCATTGTTTTTTGTTGTCAGTTTTTGGTTTTCATGAGGGAGAGCAACTTTAAAGAATTTGCAATGACTTAGTTTACTGTAGAGATTTGTTTGGTCAGCTTTGATAAATCTGTTGCTATTGACATAAATGCTTGAGTTTGTGCAGGATTTATTTACTGTTCTCCTTCTATTTGAATATTTAATGTATTTTTTGAGAGGCGAGAACAAGAGGGTGCATCAAGGAGGAAAAAAATTATGTATGCCTATTTTGGAAATAAATTTTGTTTGGTTGATACTTCCTCTTCCAGGACTAATTTCTTTTAAGCTCATATATTTTCCTAACGTCCATCTGAACATGCTTCAACTACTCTTTTCTGTCAACCATGCTTTGCAAATTGTACATATTTTTTGCCATATCTGTTTACTTCTTCCAATTCATTTTACTTTATTGTGAAAAGAGATGGTTACTTAACAGTTAAAAGTATTCATAGTTAATTCTCAATGTGACTATTTTCCGGTATTCAGTTATCCCAACTGATCTGGGTTTTTTAATCAACTCTATTGACTTCCAGGCTTGAGAACACTTTAAACTATGGACTTGAAAGAGTTTGGGCTGTTGGATACATGAAGCGTTCACGTCGGTGAGACTCTACCCCCGCACTAATGTAAATATTTTAAGTTTCATGTTTGCTAATGTTGGAATCTTATGTGTTCAAATATTATCCAGGGGATCTTTTCAACTTGTTCATGCTTAAAGACTTATCTTTTGAACCCAATATTCTAACCTTTTGTGATTTTTTTTATAAGAAACAAATTAAATTAAAAAAAAAAAAAGATACAAATAAGAGAAGGAAAAAACCATCTCAAGAGGGAAAGACTCAATTTAAAGTAATTTCTCTCCAATTAGAAAAAACTATGTTAAACGGATAAATCGTGAAAAACTCTGAACAACATGCGTACTTGACAATAATGAAATTAACATTGTCCCAAATATTTGAATTTGGCTCTTTATCATTAAAAATAATAGTATCGTGATGCAGACAGATGAATCAAAAAATTATCAAAACGTCTATTTTCAATATTAACTTTTGCATTTAGATTTTTCACTGTTAAAATCTCAGTAAGAAAACTATGAATGTTAGAATGTACTCCCTTGTACCGATTGAAAAAAGATAAAAATTACTTTCAAATTCCTCTAGTAAGCTCGCAATCAATCATTATATGAGTATTAGTTAGGGACAATAATGCTGGAAAAAAGTTGGAAAATAGTTTCTTTCAGGACTTGATCACAAACATGCAACTTTTTGTATATAAAAATCCGAGTTTTCCAAGTAAAAAACTTGAATTTTGAATGAAACTCATTTCTTCCAAGCAAAGTCAAGAAAGAAGAAATTCCTTGTAGAAGTGGAAGTGAGCTGAGAAAAGAAAAATTGAAGGAAAAGTTTGTTGAAAGGTCATAAGGCCTTCTTCTAGTGTTAATAATATTCATTATTGAAGAGAAAACAGAGATAACTGCAAGAAAATCAAAAAACTTGATAATCTCGGAGGTATTCATCTTTTTTCAGTATAAAATATGATTAAGGGTTGTGAGCTTCATCCACGTTAAAAGGAGACAATAAAATAATTTTCATTATAAGACAAATGATAAATACCTGGAAAATGAGTGCAAAAGAGCATATTCCTAATCCACTCGTCTTCCAAGAAAGTAACCAGGGCTTCGTTTCGCGCCTAAAAATCAATGCAATCCTGAAAAGACGAAAAACAAAGATAAATATGTTTTCAAAAATTGCGAGGCGAGACGAGACTTGATTAGCAAAATAAGTTGCACAACCAAAATTCAGGAGGCCATATTTGCTGGTAATCACGACGTGCCACAAAGTATTAGTCTTCAAAAGAAATCTTCATAATCATTTTCCCGACAAAGCATTGTTTCTAAGCTAAACGTTATCAATCCCAAAGCCCTCATTTGATTTAGGATTTGTAGCAAGCTCTCAACGAATAAGATGATGACTAGACCCTCTTTCATTACCTTCCCAAAAAAGTCTCTTATCATTTTTGTTTAGCACCTTAGCAACCTTGGCCAGGAGGTTGGAATATTATTAAGCACAGCATGAATCAAAATAAGTCTTCCACCTATGGAGAAATAACATTCTTTATAAGTATCACGATTTCTAACTTTCTAAAGAACTGGCTGCCAAAAACGATAAGAAAGAAGATTACCATGAAGAGGAAGATCCAAACAGGAAAGAGGCCAGATACTTTTTTTGCAATTGGTCATAGTGGCTAATTTATCAATACTACTTTCAACAATATTGATTCTGAAAATAACACATTTGTTAAGAATACTTGAGTAAAATAATATTAAAAATTTCATCAAATCTATTAAGTTTTAGATCTAGAGTCATCCTCAACAGAAAATTTGTGACAAGCATGAACACTATCATGACCAATTTTGAATTCCTTTATCAAATTAAGACATTTTGTTCTATTCAATATTTTTCCAAGAACATCTCCAATGAGAATAAAAAAATGGAGTAACACGGTCTACTTGTTTAAGACCTTTGATTGCTTGAAATCTACGTCTAAGTATTTCGTTTATAAAGACAAAATTTGATGAACACAAACATCCAGATATCCACTTCCTCTTCTGCGCATGAAAGCTTTTCATTATTAGAATAAGTCAAAGAAGCGCCAATTAGCATGATGATAAGGCTTCTTGAAATCAATTTTAAGGACCACTTCTTTCTTTTTCTTTTGTTTAGAGTCCTCAATACTATCATTAGCAATTAAGGAAAAATGAAAATTTTGACCTGCAATAAAAGCCTCTTGTTCCTTACAACTGGCATTGGAATAACATCTTTTAGGGGGAGAGACAAAACCTTAGCAATAATTTTGTAGATGCTCAACTCCAAGCTTAAAGACCTATAATCGTTCAAATTTTCGGAATTCCCTTTTTTAGGGATGAGGCTCAAGTAAATCTCATTTGTTTTTGCGTTGATAATTCTGTTTTCATAAAATTTCTAAAGCACTTTAAGCAAATTAGACATAACCACTTTCCATGAATTTTGGAAAAAGCCATAGTTAATCCATCAGGCCCGGTAGCTGTCTCTATCACTACTAAACACCGCTCTTTGAGTTTCATCTTCTTCAAAATTTCTAGACAAATGATCAGTTATGACCTGCAGTCATGACCTGCAATCCAGACCTCATAGTTCCAAAGGGATCATGAAGTTCTGGAATTGAGTCTTAAAATAGTTGGTGATTTCATTGCGAGTTCTCTGTGATCATTGGCCATTAACTCAAGATAACCACCAAACAATGGAATATTCATCATCGATTTTTATAAATATTGAGAAGTAACCAATCACTACATCCAACACTTTTACACTTCTAACATCCCATAGTAAGAGAATAGCTCCCGCCCGTCCTTGAGTTGGCATGATTGGCCAACTCTTGAATCGTTATCCCCACACTTGAGTGCTATTGATAGTTTTCAATCATCTCTTGCAAGATAACAATATGCTGATTCTTTTTAGTAATGACATATTTAATAACATGTCTTTGATCACTAGATCTCAAGTCTCACACATTTCAATTCATATAACCTTAAATTCCCAAATAGTCTGTAAGATACTCATGAGTGATGCAACTTGGGAGGATGAATTTCCCAAGGTCTCATAAAATTTTGGTTTTTGTAATATAGTTTTCCATCTATGTCATTCCTCCTTCAACTTATGGTAAACTTGGCTCTTCTTCTCTCGGGTTCTATCATCCTAGTCACTGATAATTGGTTCGGTAACTGACTCGTCAAAGTAAGATTACTTGTCAAACTAAGATTCCACTTGCTTATGGGGCTGCTTTGAATCTTGAGCATCGTCAATAGACGATCGCAATCTTGAGAGTCTCTTGGTAAAAAGATCCAAATCAGAATGCAAATTAAAAGAGGTGATAGGGATACCTGGAAGCAATTGGGAAGAAAGACATCTCTCTTTGCATATGGTACCCGAACTTTGCAATTTTTTATTTTGTCTAGTGTGATAATTTAAGGGAAGATCCTTCCACTATTGTCCATAGTGAATACGGCTGGATATGCATCTTTAAAATCGAAGGCTCTCCTCCAAAGTGCTTAGCATGTGCTGAGTTGGAGGGGGAGAAGTTACATTTTGCCAATCTACATCCTTATTTTGATGTAAAGATCTAATCTCTACTAGGTATGCTTTGCCATGTAGAGGATTAACCATTTTTGATGGAACATAGCCACTTCGTGTAACCCGCACCTTGATTCTAGCCTCTAAAATCTTTCTTAAAGGTTTCGTGTATTTGTCAACCTCGAAGAGCCATTTGCAAAATTTTCCCAACAGTTCCCATATTTCGATACAACAAAGATTAAACCGGATACTTCGATTGACAATCTACCCTCCTTTACATTCTTCCTTATAATCTGTAAGGACTTCTTACTCATAAACTCTAAAATTTAAGGACTTCTTCCTCCTAAACTCGAAAAGTTATAGAGGGAAGCCTTTGAAGAAAAACTCTCTAGCAACTTAAAGATTAACTCCTTCCTGTTTCTACAGAGAGATATTGCCATATTGGACAAAAGAAATGTCAATGTGTATGAACTGTTTCACCAAGCTTTCAATATCACCCAATATACACTGGATGTGCACCACCTCATTTTCCAAAGCATCCTTCCAATTTTGTTCAGATTTGATGCTGATAGATATTTCTAAAGGTTCGTTAACTGAAACATTAACTGACGAGTCAGATAGAAAATGATGAACTTTATCAAAACTCTTTCTTTTGTTAGAGCTAAAGGACGAATCCCTCGCTTCACCGCATAATGGTTCTGACCATTGTTAGTTGACAGACAACCCGACTCAATTCAGAGAATTTTTTCCAACCAGTGCCCTCCCGCTGGAAATTTTGATGAACCTTCTTCCACCTTGATTTGAAAATTCAGTGAAAGATCCATACTGGTTGGCTATTCTCTCTATGATCATGGATTATCCACTCGTACTTCTAGTTTTAGCACAACTTTGTGTGAATTGAATATTTCCAATTAATGATTTGTTCATCTACATTAGTCATCCTTCAAAAGCTTTTCCAAGCTGCTTACTTTGAGAAATGAATTAAGCATGGAAAACTATTGTTTTATCCAACAGGGTTGTGATTGGATATGATGAAGGAACCATTATGGTGAAACTTGGTCGAGAAGTACCTGTTGCTAGTATGGATAACACTGGGAAAATTATTTGGGCAAAGCATAATGAAATTCAAACTGTTAACATTAAGACTGTGGGGGCAGATGTTGAGGTTTGTACTTAGCTTTTCTTTTATTACGTTTAAATTACTTAATGTCAAATTATAATTTTCTTGTTATTTATTTCATAGGTTACCGATGGAGAGAGATTGCCTTTGGCTGTTAAAGAGTTGGGTACTTGTGATCTTTACCCTCAAGTACGTTGGTATTGTACCCAGCTGGTTTTGTCTTTTGAATTGTGTTTTTTCCTGAATGTTGAGGACATCAAGTTCACTTTGTTCGGTAGAAGTGGAAGATGAGTTTTAGAGAACAGGAAAATAACTTCAAATTTTTAATTTGAGTTGCCTATATAATCATAGAACCTTTTTTTCATAGATATAGATCTTTAGTTTGCTATTCTTTTTGTTTTTTTGCTTATTTTTTGTGCTTTTGTTCATTTTGCACCTTCAGAGCTTAAAGCATAATCCAAATGGGAGGTTTGTTGTTGTCTGTGGAGATGGTGAATACATTATATATACAGCCTTGGCATGGAGGAATAGGTCCTTTGGTTCAGCTCTGGAGATTGTTTGGTCATCAGATGGAGAATATGCTGTTAGGGAAAGTACCTCGAAGATAAAGATATTCACTAAGAATTTCCAGGTTTGTATCTATTAGGTGTTTTTCTACAACATTTTCAACATATCATAGAAATACATCCAAAGACAGCCTGCAATGTGAGGGGAAGTATTTTTTTAAGGGCTACTTTATGTCTAATTATTTCAACATATCATAAAAATACATCCAAACACAGTTTGAAATGTGAGTGGAAGTATTTTTTTAATGGCTACTTTATGTCTAATTATTTCATTTGGTCATATTTCCAATTTTTAATGCCCTTAGAAGCTGCCGTTAATTCTAATGTTCCATATTTGAGTATTCAAATGTTTCAATCATGGAAGAAGTAGAAATATTTTTACTCTATCCATATATTTGTTTTCTCTTCCCAGGAGAAGAGGAGTGTTCGACCAACCTTTTCAGCTGAGCATATTTATGGAGGAACTTTACTAGCAATGTGCTCTAATGATTTTATTTGCTTATATGACTGGGCTGAATGCAGGTTGATTAGGCGCATTGATGTTAACGTGAAGGTGAAGAAAAACATATTGATCTAGGATAAATTTATCATTGTGTTTTCATATTTCTTCTGCAAAAACAAAAATCAAGGGTTTAATTTCAATTTTTTTTCAATTCCAGAACCTCTATTGGGCTGATAGCGGTGATTTATTGGCTATTACCAGTGACTCTTCGTTCTATATTCTGAAGTACAATGTAAAGGCTTTTGTTAATTAAATTCTTTCTATTAAATTGAACCTTTTTCCCATTTCATGAAGACATTTTTATTTTCCTTCTTATTCCTTGGGCAGCCGAATGTAGTGTCTGCCTATCTAGATAGTGGGAAACCTGTTGACGAACAAGGTGTCGAGGATGCGTTTGAACTTCTGCATGAGATGAATGAACGTGTAAGAACTGGCATTTGGGTCGGAGATTGTTTCATCTACACTAATTCATCATGGCGGCTTAATTACTGCGTCGGTGGCGAGGTATTTATTGTCTGTGGCTCTTGACCTCAGCTAATATACATACGATAATGTAGCATTTTGATGGACTTAGCTTAGCTTATCCAGTTTGATATATAACATCACAATTTCAGGTCACCACAATGTTTCATTTGGACCGACCAATGTACTTGCTCGGGTACCTTGCTAATCAAAGTCGGGTGTATCTAATCGACAAAGAGTTCAAGTAGGGCAACTTTAATTTTAGGAAGTGCTGATGGATACAAACTGTATCAGAATTGTGATAGCTTGTTTTTCTTGTCATGAAATGCAGTGTTATGGGGTACACATTACTTGTTAGCTTGATTGAGTACAAGACTCTAGTGATGCGTGGGGATTTGGAAAGAGCAGAAGAACTATTGCCCTCAATTCCTAAAGAGAACCACAATAGGTAAATATAACTGTGGTGGTGTTTCTTATGACATTATTTGGCATTATGAAGTCCCTTTTTAAATATCAAGATCAGTATTATATATGATAAACCGATGTTTTGTACCCATTTAGCCATACCAATCTAACATCTCATTTCTGTGTTGTATGGATGAACCCATCAACATTTAGATCTTATCCGTTCATTTTGTAATTTTCCTTTTTCCTTCAGTTGGTTCTTATTGTAGATTTCTTTCTTATGATGAGACCAAAGAAATTCAATTCGAGTATGCTATATTTATGCTCAAGTATTTAGGAATGTGTAAACTGTTTTTCTGCATAGATCAAATCAAAGTTGATATTTATAAAATTCTTTTCGAGGTATTTTGGCATTGAAATGTTTGGATTCAATTGTCTTTCAGTGTAGCTCGTTTCTTGGAATCCCGAGGTATGGTAGAGGAGGCACTCGAAGTTGCTACAGATGCGGACTATAGATTTGATCTGGCTATACAGCTTGGTAGATTAGAGATTGCAAAGGTAGTCAATTGTGAAATAACTACCTTTCTAAAAAAAACTTGATAACATGCATCTTATAATTTGACCTGCTTCCTGAATAATCTCGTGTCTTGCGTAGGAAATAGCTACGGTGCTGCAGAGTGAATCCAAATGGAAGCAGCTTGGGGAGTTAGCTATGTCTACAGGAAAGGTGATTTACATATTACTACGTTGTTATTTTTTTACTTGCAGTGTTCGAAATTACTCTTTTTAGCTGCGTTACCCTTTATAAACAAATCTTCTTTTGAGTTTTTACAGTTAGAAATGGCTGAGAAATGTCTGGAGAATGCTGGTGACTTGAGTGGTTTGTTGCTTCTGTTTTCTTCTCTTGGAGATGCCGAAGGAATATCAAAACTCGCAACCCTAGCGAAAGAACAAGGAAAAAACAATGTTGCCTTCCTTTGTTTCTTCATGCTGAGCAGATTAGAAGACTGTCTCCAAATATTGGTGGAAAGGTTATTTTCTTTTTTTCTACATGTTGATTGGCAAATTATTGCCAACTTGGTATTTGACATTCTTAAGCCTTTGTTGTAGCAATCGGATACCAGAGGCTGCTTTGTTCGCACGATCTTATCTTCCTAGCAAGGTCTCTGAGATAGTTGCAATTTGGAGAAAAGACCTGAACCGAGTATATCTTTTTACCTTCTCATTCCTATTACATTCTCTATGCCAAATGCAATTTCTGGACGATGATCCAGCAAAAGGAAATTTTTATAAGTTACTTCTTTTTCCTTATAACCTTTTATAAATAGCATGATTAATAAATTTCTATATTGTATTTTTATTGACATGCTGATCATAATTTTCTTTTAAATTTGTTTGATTAAAATTCTTAAGGCATACCAAATTTTTCACCTGACATGGCGATTTTATCCTTTGATTTGATGAATCTATGAACTGTTATGTATACCCATTGTTAAAATTTTTTCTTTATGAAAAATTTGAAAATGCTGCTGCCTTCGTGTCATTTTACCTGCTGCCATACGAAGATCTGACGGGTGTTACACATGAATCAGGTTAATCAAAAAGCTGCTGAGTCATTAGCTGATCCAGAAGAGTATCCTAATTTGTTTGTTGACTGGCAAGTTGCTTGTTCAGTTGAGTCGAAGTCTGCAAAGATCAGGTATACAAATATGTTACGATTATGATACATTTGACATCTTCGTTCAAATATGCTATGATTTTTTGGCGATGATCAAGGAAGCAGGATTGAGTATTCATGATTGCGAATCCGCTCCTGTTCTTATACTTTTTTTCCTAAGCGTTTTTTGAATTTCTCACCCTTTTGGAGTTAGATTCATTTCTTTATTGACAATTCATTAGACAGGTCACTTCTACTAATTTTTCTCTATTTTCTGCATTGTAGGGGCATGTTCCCACATGCAGAGGAATATGCTAGCTATGCTGATAAATCAAACACAACCCTAGTGGAGGCTTTTAGAAACATGCAAGTGGGAGAAGAGGAGCATCAAGAAAATGGAGAAGCAGATTTCAGTGTATGAAATGCGTTGAGATTTTACTTCATGAAATCTCTCATTTTGGTTATCTCAGTGATTTTACTTGATCTAATATGTCTTTGCTCTGCTGTTTTCTACCTGCTCATTTTTAACTGCATAACGACTCAGCAAATTTATATTTTAATATTTCTGTAAAACTTTGGTGATAATGTTAGTATACCTGTCCCTCAGGAGCATATTAAAGTCTCTAATATTGAAAATAATGGTGCAATTGTAGAATTTATCTGTGGTGTTAACAAAATCCCTGTTTTTCGTATCTTTTGGTTCTATTCTGTAGCAGTACACGGAACAGAATGGAGACAAAGATTCTTCACAAGAACAGAATGAAGAAGGAAGCCAAGAGGAAGCAGTGGTTGTTGATGCCGAATCCATGGATGGTGCAGTTATCGTTAATGCCAGCGAGGCCGAAGAAGAGTGGGGTACGAATAATGAAGAAACTCTGTCAGCCTAAAAAGCAGTTGGTTGGATGAGTGTGAAAATCCAATTTTGTCTCTGGTGGGTAGTTGATTCTGAAATGCCCAATTGAACTCCAGTTTCAAATCTACTCCATCGCATTTGTTTCCCTCGTCAATTTCAATTTTGTTGCTCAATTGTCTAAATCTTTGTTCTTAATTCCAATTTATTATAGCATAGACATTATATGGTCATAACTATTTATTATTCAGTACCACCATGCACGTTTTAAGTGGATTTACGGTTTTTGCCATGTATACCTGGTTTTTATTTTTAAGAATCTCACCTGTTTTTTTTCCCTTGATTGCAGTGCTTACCCAACACCATTAAATCCAGTCCTGTCCAATGATACTTTTTTTGGCATGAACCACTTTTGAGGCGAGCTGAGGAGGTAAACGACGTAATTGAGTTGTGATGTTCATTCGTAATGAACTTTTTTTGAACTGTGATTTCGTAGTTGTATCAAGAAAATGGTATTTGGAGAAATTAATGATTCTTTTTTTTTTTTTTTTTTGGCTTTTTGGTTCATTCTTGTGACTGAATACCAAGTATTATATCCTAGAAAATGGATTTTTGAGATTCTTTACTCAAAACTTTCACCATGGAGTCATGCATTTGTTCTCTGAAGACTGCGTGTACTTGTCAATGAAGGAAGAAATTAATGGTTTTAGACGCATTTGATGTACAGATCAATTGTTCATAATTTTTTAATTACCATTTGGGTCATTGGGTGGGATGAAATAACTATTCATATTTCTCTATTCGTATTTGAATTAGTTTTTTTTATGGATTTATGACTTTACGCGTGACATAATTATTCTCCAAAATAACCATAGACTATAAAAAAAAAAAAAAAGAAATATAAAGTAGTCCTTGGTGACTATATGCTTAAATAAATGCATGAACGTGAGAATGAAGAATGTAGCCATAATAATATACGATGAAGTTCTAAACTAGTATTGTGGGACGCTAATGACCTGCTGCATGACAAATAGTACAAGTTAAACAAAACAAAAATTAGTATTAGCAATGCATAAATTGGAATAAATATAAAAAAATAAAAATAAAGAAAAATTATAGTTTGGGATGTTCATTAGACCAAAGGAAAAGGAGCGGGAGAAGGATCTCTCGAGGCCAAGGCCGAAGAGAAGGTTGAGTGCAAAGATGAACGCGGCGGCGGTTGACCGAACGTAAGACCATGGTTTCCTTGAGACATGGTTGAGAGCAAGAGTTGTCTCAAGTGGTCCTCCAATCCAAAATTTCAATTTTCTCAAAAGCTTCAACTTTCACTCCCTCTCCAAAGGCACTTCTTACTTACTATTCATCATTGGAAGAACTTTCAGGAGGAAAACTGTCAAATGGATCTAAAATCCAGGTAGTTGAAGTGGGTTTATTGGAGCTTGCAATTGAGTTAAGTAAAAACTCATATTTTTATAATTAATTAAAATTCACGGGTTGAATTTTTGTGTTATTGACTGGCTTGTTTACTCATTTGTGATCACGTTCGATTTTTCAGTCAACTTATCAAAATCGATAATTTGAGAAATTACCATATAGTTAAATTTGAGGAGAATCAATATTTGAGTAATTTAAAATTGATCTCGGGTAATATTTTGAATAATGTTAAGAGTTTTGGAGAAAGAAAAAGAAAGGGAATAAAGATACTGAAGAATTAATTTAATTTAAATGATAAGTTAAGATTTGAGAATTGATTAAAGGAGTTTGGGAAACCTTGCTTCACGATCTTTAGTGCCGCTGCAAGAAGAGAAGGAGAGTGGGAGGAAAGAGAGGCGTGAGGCAATGGGAGTTTCAGACCTTTCATCGTCTTATTTGTGTAATCAAGGAGAATTACTTCTAATTTAGTTAACATTCTTTGAGGGTATTATTTGAGTAAAGAGTTATTATTTAGAGTTGGATTCGAGCAAATGAGCTTGAATCCCTTGAGTATCACTAGATTATTAGATCTATTTGGAGTTTGTGTAGGTTCATTCATCGTTTGTAGGTGAGAAACAAAGGGAAAAGGTCGATGTCTTCAGAGGAACTATCAACTGGGGATGAACTCGAGAGTTTCAGGTGTTGACTGCTAGCTATACCAACCGACACTTGCTCAGAGGCTGACAACGGGGTTGACCCTTAAGCAACTCGAGAGTTTGAAGTGTCGATTGCTTTGAAGATCGGTTGACACCTAGTGAAACCTGAGAGTTTCAAGTGTCGACCGTTGAGAAACTGGTCGACACATGTCCTTTATTTTTATAGAATTCGTCTTGGTGAAATTTGCTGTCATTTTTAGCGCTTCGAATTGAATTCTTAATCTTAGTATAAGATTAATCTATGTTTTCAATTTGTGTTGAGCGAGATATTCATGACCTTGATTTTCTTTTAGGCTCAGACAAATATGTTGATTTCGAGACAATGTCAGAGGTTGTCGCTCATATGCGAAGAGGAGTAGTCATCATTGAGATATTTTTTCTTGCATTGCTTTCAAAAATATTATTTTGGTGGATTACCATCTGTAAAAGTATGGCATGGTATATTCGTTAGCACATCGATTTTATATGTATGTATGATTTTCTTAGATTTATTTTCAGCATACATGATACATGATTTTGTTGTGATCTGTTAAGAGGATCAAACTTTTTAATACTTTGGACGATTTCAGTGTCAAAATATCACAAAGCTATCATGTTACACATTCTGTTGCATGAACGTAGTATTCTTGACAGGTACAAAAAATGACAGTATGACAATGATAAAATGCTTCTTGAGTTTAGAATGTCTAAACCTGGTCATGGTATTGATTGTGCGAGAGGTATCGCAGCTGACTATCGGTCAACAAGCACTTGAGTGACGTGTTGGATCTTTGTATCGTCGTCATGGTTTTCCTTCGATCTTATGAGTCGTTGTTGAGTCTTTGGATCACCGCTTTCCTGCGATGGTGTGCTAGAGAGGTACTTATATGACCCTTCTTTTTCTCTGATGATGTTTTCTGTGGAAAACAGATAAATTTATTTTTGTTATATACTCTCCTATGTACATTGTATGTTTTATAACTACTTTATTAATAGCTCGTGAAGCTAGTTTTGATAAAATGAAGGAAAAATGTTTACTTAATAGTTTTGTAAACTCGTGCATAATTTTAAAATGTAAAACATGTTTTAAAATTAAGATAAAAACTCATTTTAAAACCTAGATCATTAAGTATAATATTTCTGTTGAGTTAGTCACTTACCTCAATAACTGCCTCCCAATCCAAATAAGAGAAGAGCGGTTAGATTTGGTGAAGATATAGGAGAAGTTGCGAGTAATTTAATTTTTTTTAAAACGTTATTTGTTCCCTTGGTAAGAATTTAGATGTTTAATTTGGATTTGTAAAACTTAATAAGAAGATTAAATTTCCAGCATTATTGAAATGCTTTAAATATTTATATTATTGCACTATCTGTTTGAGATTTCATTGTGCAAATTTGACTTTGTATTTATTAAAAAATTTTCGTTGCAAACTAAATCTTAAGCTGGGTGATCAAGTTCTCTTATCAAGAGTCGGTTTGTCTGATCCGACATTTTATGCTATGAGTGTCCTTGGATCATGAATAAGTATCATGGTCTTTAAAGTTTGTAATCCTAGACCGTGATTACGACATTGATATGATAAACATTATCACATGATTGTGCATAATTGGAATAACAAAAAAACTGTTGGATGATAATTTAATGTAGAGGATAGAAAATTAAACCATCCACGTGTAATGTTTTCTTTAAAAATTATATGAAATTGTACATGATCACTAAGTAATTAAAGTAATTATACATAAATTGTTAGAAATTTTATTTAGTATAAGATATGTTTTTTTTAATTTATATATAAAATTCATGATATATGCATAAAAAAAAAGAAATTTTTGCCAACATTTTTAATTTTATTTTAATTTATTAAGTATATTACTAAATTTATCTATTTATTATTTTTTAACATTAAATAATTTGAATTTCACGTTATTTTGATTTTGATTTTTCTTGTTTTAAATTGAATAATTTTTTATATTTTTGCTTTTTTGAATTATACACAATAATTTTATATGAGGCGAAATAAAATACATATCATCTTTAAAAATATTTTATTAATAAAATATTCTCGATATATTGTCACAGTATATAATGATCGTAGTCGGGACGGGAGCTCCGAGCTCTACTAGTTTGGCACCTCCACTATACTAAATGTAGTATTAGTATTTATTTTATTAAAATATAGTGCGAAAACGTTAATTATTGACAACTTGGGGGGTGATTTGAAATTGGGAAGAGTAAATTTAAGGTGGTTAAAATCCAACCATACAAAAGTTAAAGACGACACGTGGCCAATCAAGGAATCCGGAACAATTTCATCAATTGGTCCGCCTCTGGACAGCGCTCCAAATTCTCTCTCCTACAAAATCTAGGGTTTCACAGTAGTTGCCCATTTCATCCCAATCCTATTTTACTTTCGATATCTTTTTTCTTTCCGTATTTTATCTTCTTTGGGTTTTGCCTTTTCTTTTATTTTCTTTTTCTTTTTCTGCGTTCGTTCAAAAGTTGTTTGTTTTAACGAGGAATTGATGCAATTTTCTTGACTCGGAGTTTCGGAAGTTATATATGGTTTTAAGAGTTTGGCGCCTGAAATATTGGAGTTTAGGGCGTTCAGTATTCGGCGGGCGCTGGGGGAAGTTTGTTTGTGGATTTGACGTGAGAATCTTCTTCGATAGAATTGGTGCTGTTTCTTGGGTATTTTGAGGCTTCGGGTTGCTCCTTTGTTGAAAAATTATGGCTTCGGCTGCTGATGAAGAAGTTGATTATGAGAGCGATCCTGAAGAATTAAAACGTTCTCTGCGGATGCGGAGGCGTGAAGCTAGTGATGACGAGGGTGAAGGAGATGGGGGAGAGAAGATGGGGATGGATCGAAGGGCTTGGATGCATTCTGATGAATTGGATGGGCAAGGTGGAGTTGCCGAGTATGACGATGACAATGAAGAGTTGGATGCTGAAGAATTGGAAGAAGAAGAGGAGGAGGCCGGTGAGGAGGAAGATTGGAAGGAGACTGAAGAAGAGAAGGTTTATGAAGAAAGAGGTGGTGAAGCTAAGGGAAGCTATCGTGGCAGGGTTGATGGTGTGAGTGGGAACATTATGAGGAAAGAGTTGGAAGGTGATGGAAAGCTATCAGTGGAGGCGCTTACTGATAATCGTGCAGAAGAAGAAGAAGAAGAGAACGAGGAGGGAGGGGAGAAGGGTGAAAATGAGCCCTTTGCTGTACCCACTGCTGGGGCTTTCTACATGCATGATGACCGTTTTCGAGATAATAATGGTGGTCGAAACAGGTATAATTATCTATTGGTTTATGAAGCAAATGCGGAGTGTAGGCACACACAAACAATTATGTAACCCCAGATTGTTGATTACATGAAATAATCTGTAATGTTACCTATTCAATTTCCTTCTATTTTACCATGTAGGTTTTTACCTGTTGCTTATTTTGTATCAGTTCTCTCTTTCTTTTTTCGTTTTTGCTTTTGCGTTCCCTGTCGAGGAGGCAGGGTAGTGTCTACTAAGTGTGCATTCCGCATGCTGACATGTGATAGTGAAGTTGTTTGTACCTGCGGTATTGTAGCAAATGCTTAGGAAAAGTTTCTGATTTGTTTTTCAAATGCGAGTTTGCTCTTCTGAATTTTTCGGATTGAGTAAGGGATCTTAGTAATTCATAATCAGACTGTATTTTTTTTTCATTGGTGGGAGTTTGTACTTCGTCAATCCTCCAGATTGTTGTATAATACTCATATCAACCACCCTTTCTTTATAGTTTTAATGCAGAATTCAATAGACTACATATTCATTTAGCAAGTATCCAACAATATACTGCATTTATGTTAATATATGGTCCCATTAGAAAATCTAAGCTTTGCTTTGATTTGGTTTTGGAATTTTTTAGAAGAATGCGGGGTGGAAGGCGCTTGTGGGAATCCAAAGATGAAAGGAAGTGGGGGCACGATAAATTTGAGGAATTAAGTTTGCAGGAAAAGCCTCAGGAAGAGGTGGTTGGTTTTCTTAAGTCAATCTTGATTTGAGTAATAATATGCTTTAGTTATCCCAAAAAAGGTTAATTAACTGAATATAAAGTGGTATTTTGGTTTCAGGGGAGAAGAACTAAGGGTCGTTACAGAGGGCGGGGTAAAATCCGGGGAACAGACCGTGGATATGCAAGAGGCAGATTTAGAGACAACGAGTATAATAATAATAATAATAACAGTCAAAGCCATGTCACTAAGAGTGTCAAAGGACGAAGCCCTAAACAGTATGAACCAATAACAAAGAATATCCGTCATGCACCTTCATCTCAAAGCAAGTGAGTGTGAAATGTGATTGATGTGTTAGATTATGTTTTTCCATTCCCCTTAATGTTAATCAACATTCTTTGGATGTTACATCTCTTTTGTGAAATTAATCAGATCTGGGAAGCATCCTGATAAAGTGTCAGATGGTGTAGATAAAGCTTTTGCCCCCTCATTAAATGCAGAAACTGAGATAGTTGCTACTAGAAAACAGGTCTTTGGATCGAGCTTAAATTCTGCTTCTCCTCCCTTTTATCCTTCAGGATCATTAAATAAAAGCATAGCCTTAACACAGAACAAAGATGTACAAACTGGTGCTGCCAACAAGAATCTAAACTCCGATGACAGCTTTTCTGTGTCAGAAACCACTTCAATAATGCGAGGGAAAGCTGTAGCAGAACCTGGTGGTAATGACAGGCTTTATAGAAATGATTCCACCAATCCTGCTCCAGCGAAGCCTTTGTTGAACGTACAAATGCCACTTCCTAGGTCTTCAATAGTCAATCATTCACAACCTGCCCAATCAAAGACTCAAAGTCGAGGTCATATCACTGGATCAGCAAGTTATCAAGCTTCCCAGTCTTCTAACCAAGTCAATCGAGTCTCAGCATCAAATCATCGCCACGGTGTTCAGCCAAGTTCTGTTCACAGCCGAGGTCAACATGCAATGCATGCTCCCAGTCAACAGTTAGGCCCACATCTTGATGGCAGATCTCAAACTTCATCTCCACCTAAATCATCTCTGTCAATAAAATCATTTGAAGGAGAAGTGGAATCTCCTTCAGAATTAAGTACATCTAAAAGTGCATTGGTTGGAAAGGGAAAAGTTGTTTCTCAAAATAATGGACGGGGATCTTTTGTGTATGGTAGTGCGCAAGTAATGGGAGCCACTGGTAGTATGAATGTTACTCCTGGGGATCCAAACTTCCCAGCCACTCCAGCTTTTCTTCCAGGTGAAGTTTTTTTGTCTTTCTTTTAGTTTTTAAAACATTTGTTAGTAATTATTGTTTGTGATGGCATTTATAGAGCTTCTGTTGTTGGATACAATTTTTTCTATCAGATGCATGACCGCATCTATTTACATTTTTTTTTTGTGGAGAGTTTGTTTGTTAGTATGCTGAGACGCATTAGTTGTTAGATGTTTTAAAATTTGCAATTTTTTTTTACAGATTAAAAAACCCATCACTTTCTCTTGGTGTTAGAGTTTGGGATTACAATATTAGCACGTTATGTTTTATTCAATGTGTTGTTGAGTATTCAGAATTGGATTTTGTTTTTGGTTGAAATTTTATGCAGTTATGCAATTTGGGGGACAGCACCCTGGTGGTATTGGTGTTCCTGCCGTTGGCATGGCTTTCCCAGGATATGTTGCACAATCAAAACATGGTTTGGGAAGTTCAGAAATGGCATGGTAGAGAATTCTTTCCCATATTTATATTCTTCTGTAGGAACCACAGATTCCTTATTTTGGGTGAATTATCCTATTATGGGCGGGATACTTATATAAACCCCACATGGTGTATCCAACTATTTTACTTTATTTTTCTAACTATGACACCAGGAATCTCCAAGATATGATTGCTTTTCTTTTGTTCGTACATATAGGCAAAGTGCACTTTACCCCAAAACTTAATCAATCGATACAATAAAGTTTTTTTTAATGCGCTCGATCATAAATTTAAGAACTAGAGAGTTCAAGAAAGAAAAAAATTTCAGTTTCAATTCTGAATTACTCGTAGAACAATAGATTAATTGCGCTTAGCCTATATATATATATTTAAAAAAGTTAAAAAAAAACACAGATTTGAATTGTAAACCTAAAACCTTTTAATTTTTTTCTGCCAAAATGCTTAAATTTAAAAGTGCAAATTTAGAACACAAAAAAAAACGCAGAAAAGTACTATGCATAAATGTGTTTATGATGGTAAATTGCCAATTTTTATGAATAAAGAAACGTTTTCTTTGTCTGTAAGTACTATACATTCAGTTTAATGTCTTCTAGCTCTACTTCTCGTTATTGAAATTCTTTCAGTTTTAATGGTAGTCATAACTTTTGGTACCGTTCAGGCTTCCAGTTTTGGCTGGTGCTGCCGGACCTTTAGGAGCTCAATATTGCTCATCTTATATTGCTCTTGATGGTTCTTATAATGCCCATCCACCTGGACAGATGTCTGTTCCAGGCACGACAAGGTCCATTTTTTAATGGCAATTGCTTTTATTCATGAAAGTTATTATTTACTCTGTTGATGGATTAGTGAAGTAGCAATTTACTTTTCTGACTTGACTTGTATGATGTTACATGTTTTAGCTTGAAAAGTACTGTTCAAACCTTGTTTCCGCTTGTACATTGATATCCATTATTTAAGATTATCAGCCCCTTGTATTCATCACCTTCTGGATTATGCTGATTGTCTTTCCTATTTCTCTACAGCAGAGATAACATTACAAATAAACCAAATAATGAGTGGAAACCTTCAAAGAGGTCTGGTAAGGTTCATAAATGTATTACTTACATTGAGATGTTAGTAATATATGGTGTTAAATTGATCTTTTTTTTGCAGAACTGGCAAACAATGAATTTGGACGGCGACAAAATAAGCCTCGTAGGTCAGTTGAAACACTTAAACCTGGTTTGAAGTGATCTCAGAAAATTGCTGGGCTCATTTCCTTGTTACTTCATTCTGTTTTTCAAACTGCCTTTTAGAAGTCCTCACGTATATTTTTTTATCTTGGTACAGATACTCAGAGATGAATATTGGCCAGTGAAGTACATAAATAAACTGCCTATTCAAATAAGCACAGATAAAAGGCTTTGTATTGTGCAATTAAGCTTTTGTGTTGTTTGAATGCTGCAAGTATCTTTGTTTGTGATTAATTGGTCCTTCAGGCCTTCTTCTGCGCCCTTTGTGATCTCCAGAAGTTATGGAGCACTTTGGGCTGCTATAGTTTCCTAGATATTTAAGGTAAGCTTTCTTCACATTTCTTTTCTTTTTGTTTGTCAAATATCTTTAAGATGGGTTATTTTAAATTCCTATACGTTGCACTTGTGATAGAATCATCAACTATTGGCACAAATACTGACTTTCAAATTTCTTCTCTCTTACCCATCACTTTATGGAAATTTTGATGAAAAATTACATACCAATAACTGATTGGGCAAACATTGTAATCTTGCGTAGGAATGATAATGTGTAAATATCTGGTTCATTATATGTATTTACTTTCTCTTCTTTGAATATTAAGTTTGATTTATTTTTCTAGTTGTAATCGCTGTGCATATCAATTGATAATTGCACATTATTCTGGTATTGCAGTTTTATCCGCAAATTGCCTGCTCATGCTGTAGTTAGGCCTGCCAAATATTTGCTTCTTGAGAGGCAGAAATTTATTGTTTAAACTGAGGTAGAATTTACATTAAACTAAGATCACCGAGGCTGCAGTTGTTATTTAAACATTTGAATATGACCTTGGATTTACTGTTTGCAGGTTTTCTTGTGTTTGGAATTGAGGTGAAAGTTTACTGAAAAATATGTGCAGGCTTCTTCGTGAAGATAGTATAAGAATTGTGTGAAGCAGCTATTTGCAGTTGAGTTTCATTTTCTCATTCAAAGGATAATTGTTCTTTTCTTTGCTTTGCTTTGCTCTCAATTATGACATTGTCTCGGATTAAGACTTTCTTATAATATCAATGTTTTGAATTAATTCCATTGATTCATCCGCTTGGTGGTGTGTTCATCACCAACTTGTATTAGTGACAGACTTAATCCCTTGGATCAATAGAATTTGCCTTTCCAGTTCTAGTTCTTGTTTGGCTGTTCTCAAGCAAATTGATGACGGAAACACCATCTACCTTCATCCTTCTGTTTCCCCTAACTTAAGGTAACCAAACTAGAACTGCCAACCGGCCTCATAGCAAGATGTACATTCGGCTACACAGATGTAATCATCCTCAACAACAGCTTGACTTTATCCAGGTTAGGCATCTAGAAATTCCATTAGATGAAATTCCTACCAAATTCATGCCAGTGTATTATCAACATTGATGATTGCGATTTTTGGTATCTGTATTCCAAAATGAGGCCATGTCTCGGTGCAACCGCCAGTCCGGACTGATCTCTCGGACCCAACCTTAGTAGGTTTGTCCAGTTAAGGCTGCATAAGGAACAGAAGGGTCTTGGCGGCCACTCATGGGCTATAATCAACCCTCCGAAATTGAGGGTTCTCGGTCACAATTAAAGGTCATGTACTGAATCTTTTTTTTTTTTTTTTTTTAAGTATAAATTTAGTTCGAAGAAGAGGTGAGATAGTAACAGACACCCGTAGACCATGAGTGGGAGGTCATATGAGTTGTAATGATGAGATATGAGGAAGTTGGTAATTTTCATAAGAAAGTTGGCCTTCCAAGTTGACTCTAACTCCAAGTTTTAACCTCCCAAGTTCTGATTGTGGAAGAGAAAAATGACAATTTGGAGCAAAACATGAGTTTCGAGTTGACTGTGAAAGATGGAGTATGGACGGTTGGCCGATGGTTCAGCACATGGTTTGACATGGTCTATGGCGCCCTTGTCAAAATTGAATCAATTGTACATTGCAAATGCTGTTGTGAATTATTGAAATGGTTGCCTCGAATAGAGATCAACCAGTAAAACAAAATTTAGGCATGATTTACCAAATCTGGGCCTGTGAAACAAGGTTATTAATCAATGTTAATATATGATGAGAGTGGAAAGGTATTTGGTAAAATAAATTGAACATGCATCTTAAATTTTAAATTGTTTATCAAAATATATAAAAAGAAGATACGGTCATAGTTGGTATACTGTATTAGATTGTGGAAGAAGATGAGATCTAAAAGAATAAATAAAAGAACGAGAACATTATATTCACTTTCTAAAGGAAAATATTAAAAAAAAAATCTAATTTTTTTTTTTAATCTTTGATTAATTTAATTCCTAAAGGAACCTCATAGTACGAGTTGGGAGGATCAAACGATAAATGATGCCTTAATATGGTAAATTTTCCAAATAAAATTGACACAACGAGTCCATCAATTTGGGATGTCCAGGGGCAATTCAAGCAAGATGACATTAGGTAGATGTAGGTGGCTGATAGCCACTATGCAAACCCAGTGCATCATCAAATACGCCTCCCAGAATCACACACCGAATTTTCGTTAGTCTTGCCATGTTTGTCAATGAACCCGTCAGTGCAAAGCAGCGTGTTCAACAAGGTCTTTATACTCATTGGGTACATATGACTTAACTTTGAGAATGGGTTGTCCACCCAACTTTGCTGGAGACACATACTTCAGACCAATTACCGTTGCTAGACCTGCAGAGACATTTAATAATTAATTTAGATTACGAGATATTCCACAGGAAAAGGAAAATAGAAATCAAAACTTGGAAATAACCTCTTTCCTTCTTTTCAAGTACAATAAATGGGTAAAAAACATGGGTTGATTTAGAAGTTAGTGGTAGAAACCTACATTCAGCTCCTTTGCAGATTATATGGATCAATATATAGAAGTTGCGTTGTAATACCCCCTCTAAGACAAGTTAATGACGAAAGAACTTAAACAAGGCAATCCGATAAGTTATTAGTATAGGCAGATTCCAAAGTTCGACCTGCATCAAACTTTACTTACATATATTGAAAAAAACCTCCTTAATGACAAAACTTTTGACCTATATCAAACTTGGGAGAGGAGTTGGCGTATTGCAGAGTAGGAATCAGAAATTGAACAACCATGTCAAACGTTCCATAAAGCAAGTAATTGACGTGAATGAGAACAAGCTTATGTAGGAAAATAGTTATATAAATGCACTCACTTTGATGTATCCGGCCATATAATAATCTTTCGCCTTTCCAAAATTCCAAAGGTCGTACTTTGATCCTGGTACTTCGCCTTAACCCAGATTCCCATGCAGTTCCAGCGGCTGAAAGACAATCTCCAATTACTCTTCCAAAATAGATAAGTCAATAAACACCCATTTTCATCGGATAAACTGAGTAAGTACCTGCAAGGCTCTGTCTTCGAAGACCTTTTTTATCTTTGTTTACCATGCGTCGCTTTCCTTCCTTTTTCAATGTTACCCCAGACTCTTGGATTTCCTTTTGCTGGAAGGAGCAATAACAACAAGATTTTAAGCCACAAACATATACCAAAAGAAAAAAGTGCTTGCCAGTATTTATTGAAGATCATAGTCTATCGAGGATATAAAGCAGAGACTAGATGTACGTAGACCTGGGTATAAAATTACACAACTTCAGTTACCTCATCATTCTGACCTAAAGCGTTTTCAAGAGCATTCATTGCATAATCTTCCATCACAGTAGCAGTTGATGACTCTCCTGGAAAATAAAACATCATCACCGACGTGATGGGGAAATACCATAAAGCATATTCCTTTTTATTTTCAACTCCAACATTAAGAATTCTCAGAATATCATGCAGACACCAAGTAACAATGAAATTTCAAGTTCAAGGAAACATAAAGGTAAGGCAATGTATAGTTAATATTTGAAAATAAACATACCCAACTGTTGCTGAATAATGCTTAAATGTTCTTCATTTGAGTCTAGCTGGGTATCATTGAGCTCTGTTGGAGCCACTTCTTTATGCTTTCCTTTCTGCAATCATATCTTCTCACATTACACGACATCAAACCTCAAAAATCATTTAAAGTCAACGTAGAAACAAAACTTACTAATGCTTTCACTTTAGAGCTATGTGATTTCCCTCCGATTGCTCTTTTCTGAAGACTTTCACTTGTGTCAGCCTCAATATCAATGTGAAATTTACTTGAATCAACGTTAGTAATTCCATCATCTTTAGGTGAATTTTCAGTCTCGGATAATTCAGAGTAATAATTAAAATGTTCAATGACCTCATTTGAACCATTTTTATTACTTCCAACAGTATCATCGACATGTGATGTTGATAATTGTCCATGAGATGAGCTGGGCTGCTTTCCAGTATTAAATGGACCACACTGTTTATTAGTGCTTTCAAACATTGAAAGATTTCTTGCTGGTAACTCATCAGTGTCATGAGCTGAAAATTGGTCGTTGAATGGATTTGGTTGTAGCATACGCTTCTTTAAGGATGTCAATGAAGCAAATGGACTTTTTGAAGGGGTCGGGGATGCTAAATGACTAAACAATCTATGTTTTTCCTTCTGCGGTGTTCTCCCTTTTATTAGGTTGTGTATATCTGACAAGGCATTCCGAGGCTTTGTAAAGTTTCCTCTAGGAGATTTTACGTTAATATTTTTAATACCTTCAAGCTCTGGAAGGGATAATTTCTCTAGCTCAATAGGCTTAATCTGCAAGCGCTCCTGCAAAAGACTCATTACTTCATTCCCCTCCAAATCTTTGCAATTAACAGAGAGCAGTTCATCTAAAATTTTATCGACTTTGTTATCCATATTTGTTGGCGAATCTGCAAAGAAAAAGATATTATTGGTATGAAGCGTTTAACTACGGAAACATTTTGTATGCTATCCATAATTTAAATAAATATTAAAGTTTTTAGAAAGGAAAATTATTAAAATATGATTGAAAATTAGGATAATTCATCTTGCATTACCAAGGTACTCTCTCTCTTGCTCTGAGATGTTCTGATTAGGCTCTTGTTCCGGACTGACTCTAGTTACGCTGAGAATGTCTGATCTAACATCCTTTTGATAAGAAACAGCGTTCTCCTCATTTTTTGACACTACTGAAGAAAACAGATGCTTGTACTTTACCGACCTCCTGTGCATAATAAATAAGAGGGAGTTCAAGGCACTGATAAAACAATGTATGAGTAAAACATTTTATAATGGAAATTTAAGATAAATGTTTGTCATACCCCAGGATTCCAGGTCGACGGGGGCGTATTATTGGGGATGAAGTCACCAGGTTCAGGTCTGTTAAAACACTTCCCGTTTGCCTCCTTATTTCTCTTTTGGCATCTGTAAACAATAAAATGAAGGATCAAACAATTGAACAGCATAAAGGTTAGCACCCTGTTCTCTTTTGCAGGA
The DNA here is from genome assembly GCA_022433055.1 of Begonia peltatifolia. Classification (NCBI taxonomy): domain Eukaryota; kingdom Viridiplantae; phylum Streptophyta; class Magnoliopsida; order Cucurbitales; family Begoniaceae; genus Begonia; species Begonia peltatifolia. The sequence continues at coordinate 26,508,950 of CM039519.1, read as the reverse complement.
AGAGACAGGATCTTTCACTTACTTTCAAGTCTTTCGAAGGCTAAGAAGAATTCTTCTGGATCTTTTAGTTGTGTTATGTCCAAAGTTGGTTCCAAATTCACAGCAGTAAGACTGTAAGAAAAATCACATCATAAAACTCAATTCCAATGGCGCACATTTAAAACAAGAGGAAGATAACAGAAGCTAAGATCCTTTCTTTACCCTGAATCAGGCCTCAAAGAAAACCTAGCCCGCTTACGGTTCAAGGCTGGTCTTCTCTCTCGTGGTTGCTCCATAGTTGCATCCCCGGCTTCTTCGTTCTTGTTTTCAGGTGGGAGATAACTAATAATTTTAGCGTTCAAGAGCTCTGAACCATCATCTACAATAGCCATCGCCTGCTCCACAAGTTTCTTAGGACTTCTTAAGGCCTAGAATTTAGGTTGAATACAAAGTGTCACGTTCTTGAGGCCAAGATACAGTAAATAAGTGAAAGAGATGGAGACGGATTTGCATGGAGTGCCATGATCCCAGCATTATTAAACTTGTATACGGTCTCCCCTTATCATAACTTTATGTTTCAAAAGTCCCAAAATTAATCAAAGAAACAAGGGAAATTTTCATGATAATGTAACTCATTGATCTTGATACATTATTTTAATTAATTGAATTGCAATATAATCGTATAAATGCATATAGAAAAGAATATTTGATAGTATTAGTTAGAAACACGTAGATCATAGTGTAAACTTGATGTTATTGAAACATTTCGAGATTCCCTAGATCCTCTTGTTTCGTCTACAAGAGTACAAGACCTCATTCACAAAACAGGAAAAAAAAAAAAAAAAGAAAGAGAAAAAAAAAAAGAAAGAGAAAAACTAAGGTCAAGAAGGATTCTCAAGTTGGTGAGTGCTAGACTGAAACTAAATAGATTTTTTCTTGCTAGAGACAAAGAGAGGGGGTTCTAGACTGCCAGACCTACAACTGAGAGGTTACGTTCTGTAATTATAATGGGTCACAAAGGTATGCATATTAATTGTTTCTAGGATTTCAGGCCTTCGCCTGTTCTTCTAACAGGAACTTAAAAAGTCACTCGCGTTTACTTCATCTCAGTTTTTTTTCACCCAAATACTAAATGCAATACGATTCAAATTTACAACAAAGTCTGAAAAAAAAAAAATCAATGGCACTATAGCGTCTGCAACCAAAAAACGAATTGTAAGTATCTCGTGAAAGAAACACCGGATTTATCACCACAAAAATAAATAATTCAAACCAACAAAGATTCGAAAAAAAATATACACATTTTGGCACTAGCTTAATTAATTCAGAGATTTCGAATCCCTTACTTCTTAAACAATAAAATCGCTGAGAAAACAGCTCTAATACGCACATAACCGACTGATATCAGCATTCACGAACAAAAAATAATCATAAAATGGAAACATAAAGCTCAAAATAAAGCAAAGAGACATCGATAACCTCAGCCTTGAGGCGCTTATGGATGTAATCGAGTTCGATTTCAGGTTCGTTGGGATTTGAATAGTCGAATGAAAGACCGTATACACTAGGGAAGAGAGAAAGACCAGAATATCTTGCGAGCGGATCCACTGGATTGCAGCAACTAGCTTCTTCTTTTTCCATTATTGCAGTCTCCATGAACGAACCCTCATTGAGAGAGAGAGAGAGAGAGAGAGGAATTTAGAATTTGAAATAGCGGGATTTTGTGTGGGAGTGGGCAGTGGGCAGTGGGGTAGTTGAAAGACGATTTGTCGTCTTCAAATCAGTTGTCGTTCTAGGATAAAGCAATTAGATCTCTTAAACTACCACGTTTTCAACTCAAAATTTGTAAATATGGCACCCAATCTGGAAACTTATATAGTTAGCACTTCAACCTAGCAATAGTCTAAATTACCCTGAATGAACATGGGATTATCCTCCACTGTGTACCATATTAAGTTTATTTTAATTAGAATTTTGTAAATAATTTTTTAAATTAGGGTTAAAATCATTTTAAGCCTCGAATTATGAATTTGGTGTGAAACAATCCTTGAACTATATTTATGTTAAAAAAAAACCTTAAAGTATCAAAAATCTATCAAAAAAATTACTAGCGGGTGGCCGATAACATCGGTTTTTGGACTTTTAACTTCTCTTGAAATAAATAAAAAACATTCTTGAAACATGTTTGAAATGATTCATTTAAAGTTGGATCACCTAAAATTTGAAAATAAAAAAAAAAATCAAAAAACAATGCATGACCGATCGATCCCTCATGAATGGCGATCGATCGGCGATGCCCCTACCTCATCAGCAAGGGATCAACCAAGTGGCCGATTGGTCGCAACATGGCCAATTGATCGCCCATGAGCGGCAATCGATCGGTGATGCCCCTGCCTTTTCGGCAGGGGATCAGCTACTTGGCCGATTGGTCACGCCTCGTGTGGCGATCAATCGGTCGTGCGCTGCTCCTTCTCAATAGCGCGCACACACACAGAGCCTTGTGCACGCACAACGTTTCCTTGCACGTCTAGCGTCTTCCTTCATTTTCTTCTTTTTTTAAACCCTAATAATACTTCATAAAAACCACCATAACTTCAACTCAAGTCCCACAACCTATTACTTCCTTTGAAACCCTTCAAAACATAACATTTTTTATACCAAATTTTGAACATTTCATGACACATAAAAATAAATTAAAATGTACAGCAGAAGTCTTAAAATACAAATGAAACACATCATTAAAATATTTTATATAAAACATATCCAAACAACAAACAATTCCAGTATTCGTCAAAACAGTAAATTCCTTTATACATAAACTTTAAAATCTAGAAAACATGTACCAAAATCACTTGGAGTTTTACCCACGATTCAAAATTGCTTGACGGCCACAAATCATCCACCATGAGCTCACTCCTCCAACTAGACCTATCCATCGAGTTGAGGCTCTAAGTCCTCACCTGTATAATCTTCACTTACATTATCAAAGTTTAAACTAATGAGCTTAAAGCTCAGCAAGTGATGTAAAATGCAATGAATGAGCATGCACGAGTGTTTCATAAAACTTGTACTTTCATTTCTTTTTTTTTTTCACTTGACATGGGTTAAAGGGACTCGATAAGGGAGCAGACGCAGAAAAGTCATGTGCGTAGATGTTTTACATAGTCCTTGAGAATGACAAATAACATATGTCTTACTAACCTTATCTTACAACTTAACCATTTACGTAGGCAATCCTTAAACATAACCCTAAAAACACATAAATTCAAAAAATAGTTTATTCTACCTAGTATCTTTGTGATGTAGGCCGAAAATGCCAAAAACATGCAATAGACACTTACCTTAACTCCTTAGCAAATTAAGCAACTTTGATAACTTTTCTTTAGTAATTTCAAACCTAACATATGTGCATAAAACCATCAATAACATTATAAAATTTTAAACTAATAGACCATAACTATTACTCAAAATTCATAACAAAATCCAAGAAATTTCAATTCAAATAACTTAAACTTCACAATAACCAAAAACTCAAACAGTTTTATTCAAATTTTTGAATTTCTATCTAAATTTTGGCTAAATTTCAAATACCCATAACTTGAGCTATCTTTAACTAAATCCAACGATTCAAAAGCCAAAATTTAACTTAAAGAGTCTATTTTAACATGGTGAAATCTATTTAATAAAAAACCAGACTCAATATATGACAGAAAATCAAAAACCGAAACTGCCCTATTTTAACTCTAATTGACAAATTTTTCTCAAACCTTAACCCAACATCAATTCTTTTCCACTTAAATTTCATGCATGATCATATATCATAAAATAACATCAATTTAGAGAAGAAATCTAGCAACCTAATCAGAATTTTCGTGCATCAAAGAAACCCTATCAAAACCCATTAAAAGTTCAACCAAAACTAAGAACTCTTCATCTTTTAAGCCACAACTTGAACACTCAATAAGTTAAGATCTAAATCTTACCTTAAACTTTAAAAGAGGGAGAGAAAGAGAATTGGCGTGGGAGAGCTTTCCAGAAGAGAGAAATTAAATTATAGGGAGGGAGAGAGAAATGGTGGGTTTCTCTTTTGCCACTTAAGTCTTTTCTTCATATTTGAAAAACTTCTTCAAGAAGCCTTCCACTAATGGGGTACATGTAATTTGTTTACAAATCATCAACGTAAATTTCATCTTCATTTACTAAAAGGTTAGACTTTTCAACATTTTATATCACTTTTCTTCAAATCTTCTAATTCCTTCATTTTTATTTTCACGCCAACTTGTCATTTGACCCTCAATTTATTAATCTAACCACTTCAAATATTCCTTCACTAATAGCAAGTAATATTTTAAACATAATTTATTAGACAGTTAGAAATAAGTCGTATGGTAAAAATTTTAGTTGTTACAGAACGGTCCTCCAATTCTCTCACAGTGACACCCATGATTTGCCAATAACGCTCTATTCTCACCACCTTGACGTTATTTACCTTTTTAAAACCCCTTTACTATTATCTTGTTATAGAGAATTTTTGTTGTATAAGCGGCGACAATAGATTCTAATTAACCTAAAGCAGTTGATTTAGACGAGCCAACAACTTTTGATGTCAATATGGATTAGTATTTGCATGCCACTCGTGCATATAGTAATCTTCGAGCGTTCGATTACTTATATAGAAATGAAAAAATCGAGATGCATTCGACCTTCATAACTGTAGACGAGAAGCTTCAAACATCGGTCTATGATAAGGTAGAAAGCAAGCAAGCAAGTGAAGAAATCTCATCAAATTTTTTTTTTTTTAGAAGGAATATAGTCATTTGAAGAATATTAAAGATGAAATAATCTAATATTATGTGGAAAATGACTATGAGATAAAATTCATTAAAAGTGACAAGCGGCAACTGACAGTTGAGTGTGTAGACAGGTGCGAGTGGTGACTCCATACTTCTCAGAAGTAATCAGAGCAGACATTTCAAATAAAGAGTTTGATCGATTCTCACAGCTATTCGATGATAATTGAGAATCGACAAGCTAGAGTAAAATGGGTGGCATATCGTTATTTGGATAGGTTTAGAAGTCAACTTATGTGGAAAATCTCTTCCATTATCGAGACTATGAGGAAGGATTTCATTGTCCACATTACACCCAGTATTGCTAAAAGAGCAAGAAGCATAGCTCGAACAATTAACGAAGGCAAGGGTGACGAACAATACAAGCTACTCTGGTTGTACGCAGCAGAAATATATAGGTCCAATCATGGTAGCACATTAAAAATACATACCTACGAGATGGGGGATGATGCATTGGTATGCCAAAGAATGTACATGTGCATGGTTGCGTGCAAGGTAGGATTGCTGCAGTACGATTGCCCTGTTATATATTTGGATGACTGTCATCTAAAAGGCACGTGTCCAGTCCAATTACTCGCAATCGTCAGATGGCAATGGTGAAATATATCTGGTTGCAGTTGCCAACGTCGAAAAAGAGTGCACAAACACATGGAAGTGGTTCTTGCAATATTGAAGCGAGACATGAACACTGAATCGAGAGCCGGATTGACAATTATTTTTTATCGACAAAAGATATAATACATTTTCAATTGCTATTTCAAAATATGGGCGTTTATATTGTTTTATGTTGACGTTGTTTCTCTCTTTAAATATTAGTGGTGTAATTGTACTGTGTAAGTAAGTTCTGTCTAGGAGATTAAAATTTAAGTGAGACCATTTGTGACCTCACTATTCTTTCTTGGGAACTTATTTGAAAATGTAATTCTGTCTAAGTAGACTGTTAAAAACAGTCTTTCTTGGGAATATCTTGATGGGTACTCTCCACGGTATATTGTTTTATGTTGATTTTGTTTTTCTTTCAAATATCAAGGCTTGTTGAAGGCTGTGAAAGAGAAATTTCAAGAAACCGAATACCACTACTGCCTCCCTCACATACACACAAATTTCAAAGGCTAATTACGGAGCAGAGTATACAAAGATACGATCTGGAATGATGCAAGGGTAAACACAAGGTGATATTTCAAAATAGAAATGAGGAAATTACACCAGCTTACCCCGGATGCCCACGCATGATTTTGAGTAGAAAAGCCTAAATATTGGGCTAGTCATGCCATTTCTTCGAATCCCAAGTGCGAAATGGGATTAAATAATTTGTGCGAGTCATTCAATGCAGTTCTATTGTCGGTCAGGGACAAACCAATCCTGATCATGTTCGAAATGATCCAAAAGTGCTTGATGACTCGCATTGTAAAGAAATTTGAGAAGCTAACTTAATCAATAAGTCTCTTGTGTCCCCATATAAAGAAAAAGCTTGAGAATCTACAAAGTGCAGCTCAAAATTGGAGTCTGCAACCTGCGGGAACCGCACAATTTGAGGTCAGCAGTGACTACGAGCAATATGTGGTGGACAAAAATACAGGTGTGTACAACTATACAAGCTGGGCGCTGGCTGTAATCTCATGTGTCCATTTCATTCAATGCATGCATTTCATGAGAGTCGCACCGGAAAATTACATGCATCAATGGTATTACCAGGCAACTTACCTGCAAATGTACTCACAGTTTATACAACCCATGAGCGGCCCCCAAAATGTGGCTGAAAATACCAAATATGAAGGAGCTCATCCCGCCCAGAAGATATTGCCAACCTGGTAAGCCGAAGAAGACAAGAGTGCGAGATGACGATGAGCCGTCAAGTTCTACAATGAGTAGGCGGAACTCAAAAATGTTATGCGTATATGTTGCCAGCTGGTGCACAATAGTCGCACTTGTTCTCACCGGGGATCCACTTCAGACTCTGCGTCTCAAGACATGTTTATGAGTTTCGACACATTTGACGGAATACAGGTACAGTTCACCACATTTCGCTCACAAACACACTGTCACTATTTTTTAATTTAGTTTTCATTGCATGCAAGAATCTACGACGTGCGACTGAGGCGGAAATGGTTGACTATTTTAATGAAAGATGAAATTGAATAGGAATGTGTTCGTTAGCTGGGAATCGAGTGAGCTTCAATCACTTTTTTGGTAGGCAATGGATTGAAGCTCACTCGATCCCTAGCCAACGAACACTTTCCTATTCGATTTCATTTTTCTTTTCATATTTAAACATAATAAATTTGTGTCCTGTTTATTTCATTTTCATGGAATTTCAAAGGTTATTAAAATAATTATTTTTTTATTTTTTGCTTATTTAATTAATATGTATTTATTTTTTATTTTTTAAAATTGTAATTATATATTTCTTTTAGTTTGTTTAATTATTGAAATTAAAAAGGTTTGCTTAAATAAAACTCTACTATACCGTACTTTGCACACTTTAATTAATATAACTAATTTAATAAATAAATAATTATATTATTTTTGTATAGAACTATATATTGAAATAAATTTTAAAAAATTATATTATTTTTTAATAGTTTATGTTAATACTACTTATTTATTATAGCTTATTCAAATTACAGTTATTTATTTGTTTAAATTTATTTTAAAATATATAAATAAAATTGAAAAAATAGACATAATTTTCTTTGTTTCATGACTTCTCCATAACTATCTTCATACAATTCTTGCAAATTCAAATCACACATACATACTTATAAAGGACAAGTGAAATACATAAAACGAAATACAAAATCTAAATTATCCTAGTGGGCCATCGTCGTCTCCATCCACCATCTAGCTCGTTAGACAGTCAGTGAACTCTATAAGGGACTCTCTGAGATAGTTTTGGGCATCAACCACCTTTTGCTGACTCGCATCGAGCTCCTCGACCCTGCCTATGAGGGATTCCATCCTCTGCTCCTTCTGTTGTTGCATCTAATACCTCTGATCGAGCTAATGCTGCACCGGGGACATCTGCTACATTTGTTGATGCATTTGTTGTTGCATCTCATATATGTGTTGTATATGCTGCTTCATGTCCTAGCTACTATGAACCTGAGGGGCAAATGACGATGCGGTGGCATCCTCGGTGGCGGGGGCATTCTCCATCGGAACATCCTGAGATATAAAAGGTTAGGGCTCTCCCTTCAGCATCCACGATCCGTTGACTTCAACTACGCTCATCTGAGTCAAATGAGTCATGTCGAATATATTGTCAGATCTGTATGATCTCATATGCTCTCCCCTGGGCACCTACACCTCACATCGCTGGATTACTTTCCAAATCAAAGTCCCAAATGGCAGGTTTTTGTTCCTGGTTCGACCAACCTCAAGCATGTGACCTATGGTCATGTATCCCGGGTCGAACATGGTGCTGTTGTAAAGCTTCTTCATCGCATAAAGATCCATCCAGCTAACGAGATCTCTGTGACTATCCCTCAGTGGGATGGTATGGCTAATCAGCTTGTGTACCACTCGAGCTTTGACGTTCAAAGCATTGGATTTCTGCATCATCCACCCTAAATCCCAGCAAGTCGTTGATAATCATTGTAGAGACAACTATTTCTGTACTGAATAGGTACGTTCGAAAGGTCCCACAACTATTTCTGTACCGAATAGGTATGCTCGAAAGGTCTCTGACCTCCTGCTACCACTCAAGTTCGCGTAGAATAGGTGAACAACTTTGTCACAGCTGTCACCCTCCATGTTGTACACTCCATGCAAGGAGATGTTGTCAAACATCTCATTGATCTCTAAAGACTCCCAACCGCTAAAGTTGGCAGTCTTCCCATGAATAATCGAGCGGTTTCCCTATCCCGCTCGAACTACGCTTCACACTCCTGATTACAAAACTCCATGGACAAGTAACCAGGAGGCGGTTGGCGCACTTGATCTGGAGCCCAGTTTGATGGGTCACTTTGTGCCATCAATGGAACCTTTCGACCAATGAATATTCTTAAGGGGCCTATTTTCGTACTTTGGTGTTTTTTTTTGGATTTTCAAATATTTGGGTTTTTTTTTTTAATTTTTGGCAAGATTTCAGTGTGAAAATACCCTCGATTTTGGGAGTTTTCGCAAAAAAAACCCTCGGATTTGTCGATTTTCAGCTAGGGTTAGGGTTAGGGTTTTGGCTCAGTTTTGTGATTTTCGCGAAGGCTTTTCGCAAATTTCGGCAAAAAATGTCAAAATTGATGAGTTCAACAGCAAAGCGCGTGGATCTGAGGGTTTAGATGAGAGATAAGTTTGGTTTTCTGCAAAAAATGCAACTGTTTTCTTATATACTTGCGCAGAATGGGGGATCGTTGGAGGGTGAACACCCCCTGCGTGTTCTTAGAACAGTTTGCCATGCAAGGCATGGCGAGAACGAGGGGTCAAGTGGGGGGTGGAGACCCCCCGCGCTCCCGTACCCTGCACGTGGATTCCTCGGTAGAATGGAAGATCGTTCTCCCGAGAACGATCCCTTGTTCTCAGTGTAAAATTTGACGCGTAGGGTTATCAGCCACCCACTAGGGGTTTTTTTTTTTATAGGTTTTCGATACTTGAAGGTTTTGTTTTGCATAAACATGGTTTGAGGATTTTTTCACATCAAACTCAAACTTCGAGAGTTAAAATGATTTTAACCCTTAAAATTAATTACATCTTCTTAACACTCAAATAGCAATTTCATAAATGGACAATTTGACACTTCTCATAAAGATTTAGTTGGATTACCCTTAATAATTCATACGGTTGGTTTGAATGAAATCTGTTTCGAATTCTCCTATTACAATATTATCCACTTATTAATAATTTAATCAAAGTTTCTAGTTCATCCACCGTTCTTATAATTTTTTATTAGTTGAAATTAGACATGCGTTGAAAAAAAGTAAAAACTTGAAGCTTGTATTATTCGATAATTTTGCTTGAAAGAGCATTTTGTATGGTTAATAATTAATTAGTTTATATATTTTTAATCCTAATTTGTATATGCATTATCCAAATCAATCTCGACAATATATGCAATAACTTAACGTTAAAATCACATTTAAGCCATAATAATCGCACAAACTTAATTGGTGGTGTCAATTATTATAGTGAGGTGCTTAAACAAATAATCATCAATTAAATGACATGGTATGTAACATATGCAACTTTTAGAAAGTAATTTTTCCAAATTTAATTAATTGACAATCAATTTCCATCCAACCCGATTTAATGCAATCTAAAAACTATCCCCAGAAATTGTCCGAATCAACCTACTAAATACTAACTGGGTGTCTAAACCAATAAATTTTCATTCGATCATAATTAATTAAATCAAAAGGAAAAAATGAATTCAATTTAATACCAAGATAGATCTAGAATGTGCCAAAATACAAAACCATCTCTTATTTCTCTACTCATATCTAGCCCAACAGAACCATCCAAATCTATCCAAGATTTGCATTGGGTGAGAGATTTTACTAGACAACATATTACATAGGCAGTAGGTTGTTTCAACGTAAACTTACTTAGTCCCTATCGATTATTAACCCGGAATCTATGTAAGTAATGACATTAGGTTTTGATTTTTTGGTTGTAACTCTTACGTATGATAATATCTGCGGTCTTTTTTTTTTAAATGTTTTTATGATACTACAAATTCATGTTTATTGCGAGTTGAACTCACTTATACGAGCACAAATAAGCCCGTTGTGTCGATGAAAGATAAGATGAATGAAACGATGAGGAAAAAAAAAATCTTTTGCTTCGAGGTAGAACTCGAGGCTTTTCAATAAATGCTGACAAACCATGAAATGAATGCAGACAAAGGATCGACGCAAAATATCTGCCTCTAAATCTGGACTTACAATGTATTTGCTCCAAGGGTTTTCTTCAGAGACCCACTCCCATCTCACTCAAACATTGTCATGTTCAACGAATCTTCTTAACAATGTCTGTATTATACAGTCTAGTGTATCCATTTTGATAATATGTGAACATTCAGTGCATCTTAATGACGCCAACAGATTATGTTAATAAACGGGTTTGACTTGAAAAGACTTATTATCTATCTATTTGGGAGTGTTCTCAGTGGGTCGTGTCGTTAATATAATATAACAATATTCAAAGTTTGTTTGAGATGATGACGTGTCTCGATTAGGTTTAGATAATCTTTTTATAGTTCTATGAGTTTCCAAGAGATTATCATTTATCATTATTATAAGATTCTAAGAGTTGATGAGTGGAAATTTCTTCAATTTATCATTCGTACCACACGAAAGATGACACAATAAGTCTTTCGCGATAAGCGTCTCATCTCCACTATGTTTAACGCAGTGTAAATATAATGGTTACTCAAATAATCTCTACTATTACGTTCTTTAGTAAGTTCGTAAATTTAAATTTTTGACAAGAGAGATCATAAAAGAGAAGCATTCGAATAAAATTTCAGTGTCAGTCTGTTCTATGAAGAAAAAAACGATTCAAAATTCTATTAATTATGATGATTCAATCTATGTCAGTGTAGGTGTATAATTTCATATTGTTTGAAATAATTGAAAGTGAATATTTTATAAGTAGAATTTTTTTTTTTATACTTCGTTCAAAATAAATAATATTATATAAGAGCACGAATTTACACGAAATCAAACCAGATAATTAATCCAGAAGGTAATTCCAACGAAGTATGATCTCTCTACAAGAGAGAGAGGAGCGGAATTCTGCAGTTTACTTTAGGTTAGCTCAAGTGTACGGTCGAAAAATGAAAAGGCCAGTGAAGATGTGAGGATCAACGGTTCTGGTGAGTTGAGAACTGAAGGGGAAGATTGTCAGTGTCAATGAAGACAACAGCTCTGAAAATTACGAGTATCCAGCTATGGCGATAGACATCGTCGGTCAGGCCGTCCAAAAGGTTGAACTCTTTCTTTTTTGTTTAACTCACTATTTTTCCTCAATTTAATTTATTTAAAACACAAGCAGTTCCCATTAAAATTAATTAATATTTGATTATTTAAATCTATTTTTTAATAACCTTAATTATGATTTTAATGTTCTTGGGACAACTCCACCCTTTTTTTAATTTATTTATGTCTTGTATTTTATTGCCTTGTCTAACCCCTTGGCAACATATGTTCGGTTGACAAGGAACACTTTGATCTTTTATTTGAATTTTTTTTCTTAATTTTATCATTTTATTGAAAATTTTTTATTATTTATATTAAAAAAAAAAAGAATATACCTCTTTTATATAAAATATTTACACCGTATGATTAATCGGGGCACCGAATTTTCATAGTAAATGTCATCCGAGCGCATTGAGAACGAGTATAGACCCTCCGGCCGAAATCCCTTTCTTGCTTAATTATTCAAACTATAATTTTTACATCTAGTTTACCCTTAAATAAATGAATTTAGGCTAATGGTCAATTTAGACATTGTGCTTTAGGAATAACAATAATTGACGTCACGTGCTTCAATTTTTAATAATTTAAACATTGAATTATGAACGGTTAGCAATTTTAACATTAGAGGTTAAAAAAATCGTTAAATTTAATATATTTCTCTTATCTAAACTTTAACATTCTCTCCGGCTCTGATTGGAAACTATAGCCCGCAATTTAAGTTTAATGATTTGAAACTGAGGCTCTATATAGTTGTTGCGGTAGTCCACTCTCTGAATAGAAAGACGACTAAAGATTTTCGTGATTATTAATGTCTAGCCCATAATAACGAAGGTATACGATTTCACTTGCTTTGCAGAGTGGAGACTGAATGATTTATAACAAGGGTTCTTCTTCCTATTTAGTACAACACGTTTTAAATGAACTCTAAGAACAATAACGATTTTTTTAACCTTGACTTTAAATTGAGCATAATTCAAGCTTTACGTTGCCAAAAATAAAGTATCGGAAATCAATTGCTCTTATCGCTAAGACAAAATCCAAATTGCTAATTACACGTGAATTTAAAATTTTGAATTCTTTTCGTTTGGCTAGGACAATACTTTGCTTGCTAGGGACAACTGGTGGGAGAAATTAAGGTTTTCGTTGCCCGTATGTTACAAAAAATACTTGCTTATAAATCTCATCAAATTTAAGTTTGACAAAAAGGGCTTGTGCAATTTCATAATCTCTTCAATTGATCCTTTGGGAACATTGTTGTTTGGTTGGAACTAAATTGTTTTCCTGTATCTTAGAAGAATTTATGAGTTAATAGGATGGAAGCTTCACAATTGTTTTATGATTGATCGGTACGAGCATCAACAACTTTGAATTGGATCGTTGCTCGATGAATTTAGTGACAACTCCTAAAATGAATAAGGCAAACAAAAAATTTAATTTATTAGCACTGTTGTTGACTTATATTATTGTTATTTGTTGGACATGTTTAATCTATTTGTATTCGGGTCTTGATTTTGTATTGAGATTTTAAGTTTTCTACTCACTCATTTATTATATAAGAGTCAGGGTTGGGCGGCTCAGAACGGTTTTTGGTCAAGTTATTCATCGTTATGTGTCGGTCCTTTTCGGTTAGGAAAATATTTGCTTAGAAATTTGGTTTATTAAAACTTCCGATAGTAAAATAAATATTTAATACGAATTATATGATTAATTTCATCTTTAATATGATAGTTGGAGCGGTTTAATTTAACCTCGAATGATAATTCTCTCTAGGTTTTTTAGAAAGGCAAATCACATGGGGTGGTTCCTGGTAATCCAATCAGACGGCTAGGAGTGAATCTCGCCAAATGAAAAGGCATCAAAAGCCATAGACTGTGTCCCATATTTAACTTATGGTGTCTGGCTTTAATAGTGTTTTAAGGGAACAAATAGACCCGCCATTGTTACTCCTCTAACCGACCACTTAGCCTAGCCTCACCTGTCGCTGTCCCCACCTTCTCATCTCTCTCCTCCAGGCTACATGCATGTATAAAACCTAGCTTTTCTTTAGAAAAACGAAGAAGAAGGGACTGAAAGAACCAGATAAAGATCCTTGGGAAATGGAAAAAGATGGGCTAGGGCTTGAAATTACAGAGCTACGATTGGGTCTTCCTGGAGGGGGTGGTGCTGGTGTGAATGCAATGGACGAGAAAAACGAGAAGAAAAGAGGGTTTTATGAGTTCGCCGGAGAAGACGAAAACAGCAGCACCGATGACCGGAAAACACAAAAGAAAAACCCAGTGGTCGGGTGGCCTCCGGTGTGCTCGTACCGGAGAAAAAATGGGTTGTCGGAGAAAGACGATCAGACTGAAACGTCGTCGAAGATGTACGTGAAAGTGAGCATGGATGGTGCGCCTTTTCTTCGCAAACTTGATCTGGCAATTCACACTGGTTATTCCGATCTTGCTTCCGCTTTGGACAAGCTCTTTGGTTGCTTCAAAACTGGTACGTCATCTTCAAAACTCTGTCTAGTTTGGATCAAAAGAGTTTCTGAAAACGATGGTTGATTTTATGGGATAACCAGAGGTTTTAATTGATTCCTTTTGCAGGCAAGGGTTCGAGGGACGTAGAAGTATCTGAATATGTTCCTATTTACGAAGACAAAGATGGAGACTGGATGCTAGTTGGAGACATGCCATGGGAGTAAGTCTATACCAAACCACAGTTATTTATCATTATTCTTTAATAATAATTAAATTTTCATAATATTAATATCCCTACGCCCTCTAATGTCATAGTAGAAAATAGTTCTCTAAACTCATATCTATAAATGGAAGATTATTCTTATAATAGTAGATTTAATTAAAATACATACCAATAATTATTAATAGAAGTGTTTTTTCAGTCAAACCCTATGAACTTTAATTTAATATTTATTTAGGTTAATCTTTCTTGTGGCCACTTTGACAATAAAGATGTAGCCATTGATGTTCCTCTAGAGCTGAGGGATAATAGCCATTTCTTCTATAGCTAACAATTAACAGTTTATGGGTTGGGCTGGCCTTGGCCCAAAATCTAATACTAAGGAAGCACACCTCTCGAATACTTAACGTAAAAAGAGTTATGTTCCGTTTATTCTTTTATTCTATTATCCTAATATACTTGTTAATATGTCAAATAATAATTAGTGTAATTAATATAATAAATTAAAAATTTATAATTAATTACATTAATTACATCAATTATTATTAAAACATCAACTATTATTTTTAAAGAGTAGAATAAGTACCTAAACTAATTATTATGCTTTCCCAAAATAAGGCTGTCACGGACATGTCACCATCATCAACCAATAAATCATAATATTGTCGACCAATGAACAAAAAAAAAACAAATTAATTACTAATAACGATTGCTCAAGTTGTAGAATATTTAACTACTATTTTTGATTAAGAAATGTACATTTTGCAGGATGTTTTTGGAATCATGCAAGAGGTTGAGAATAATGAAGACATCGGAGGCAATGGGGTTTGGATTGAGTACCAAGGAATTTCTCAAAACAACACATTTAGAAGATTAACATTTTTAGTTAAGGCTTAATTTTGACAAAATTGGCTTGTTAACATTCATTTGGTATTTTGTATTTTGTATTTTGTGCCTTATATCATAACTTTTTTAAGTTTATTTTGCTAGCGATTGTGTTTGATTTGTCAATTTAATCGAAAATCTGTTTAATTTTTTGTTGTTGTTTTGTTGAACAATGTTCAATCTTATTTTAATTTGGAGTATTATTTTGATTCCTAAACTAATAGTGGTTGAATTAACAATTAAAATGCTCGTCTTTTTTTCGTTTCAATAAATTTTTATTAATATTTAAATAGTTTTTAATCATGATAATGGATATAATCAAGCATTTTTTTTTCATCATTGATGTTATGCATGTGCATGTTATAGTTTGGGTTTATTTTATTTTAAACCTTAAAATATTAGTTTTATTTAAAAAAATCTTTAAAATTTACTTTCATCAAACTAAACTTCAAATTATCATAAATAGTCAATTTGAACCTTCAGGTAGGGCTGAACATGTTGTCCTCTCCACTAAACGATTTATTATTAATTAATTTAAAAACAAATTCTAAACGATATTGGATTTATTTGAAAACTTTACCATATGTTCACTACATTATGGGAAGATAATCTATAAATTTTCATGATTTTGTCACACTTGTACGATTTATTATAATTATTTTACGTTTGTTTTATAAATAATTCACTAAAATTACAATAAATCGTAAAAGTGTTATAAAATCATAAAAATTTTCAGATTATCCTCCCATAATATGTGAACATGTGGTAAAATTTTAAAATAAATCCAATATCTTTTAGTAGTTTTTTTAAAATTAATTTATAAAATAAAGAAGTAACGAGCATAAATAGAAAATGAGGGGCTAAAAAAATACTAAACCATATTGGATTTATTTAAAAATTTTATCACATGTTCAATACACCATGGAAAGATAATCTGAAAATTTTCGTGATTTTGTAACACTTTTAAGATTTATTGTAATTTTAGTGAATTATTTTATAAAAAAATATAAGACAATTATAATAAAATCGTACAATTGTTAGAAAATCATGAAACTTTCTACATTTTATCCCATAATGTAGTGAATATATGGTAAAATATTCAGGTAAATCTAATATCATTTGATATATTTTTTAAACTAAATAATTTATAATAAATTATTTAGGGGGAGAGGATGGCCTTTTCACCCCTACCACAAGATTCAAATTGTCTGTTTATCATATTTTGAGATTTGGTTCGTTGAATAGTAAATTTTAAAAGTTTGTTTAAAAAAATTAATATTTTAGAGTTTAAAATAAAATAAACCCTTAATAAAAATATACACAAGTATATGTACTTTTTATAAAAATATTTTTAAAATATTATCTTTACAAAACTGATTACCCATTTCTAAACAGAAAATAATTAATAAACTAAATAAATGAGGCAATTAGATAAGAAAGAACAAACATTCAGCTTCTATATTTCTAAAAACAAATTGTAAAAGTAAGTAAAATTATTAAAGAAAAATGAATTCTTGGTCTATTTTATAAATGTGGCAAATGAATTTCTAAGTGGAAATTTTATGTCTGTATTAATTAGTAAAAGAAAAAGAAAATAATTTAAAATAAATAATTATTAAAAGAAAAGAAAAATAATTTCAAATAAAATACTAGTACATAAATGTGCGTTTGCACCGATATACATACACGCATTGTCATATAATGCATGATAAGTCATATGAAAATATTGAGTATTCACGTATTAAAATGTATATATAAAAGAAAAGCATTTTACATTATTTTTTTTGCTATGACATTAAAATAAAACTCTTTTACAAATCAGACAATTATTTATTTATCTATTTAATTATAACATTGTTTTGTTTTCAATTCTTGTAATTATCATTCATTTAATAATATTAATGGGTAGATGTGAACAATTAATTAATAAAATAGGGTGTAAATTGAAGAAATTTTTAAAAAAAATATAAAATTCATAACCATTCATTAATAATGTAAATTAATAGTAGAACATTCTGTATTTGAGATTTGATGTATTATCAATTGAAAAGTAAGAAATTCATAATTATTCGTTAATGGTTATGAATTAATAGGATTTCGTAAATAGCTTTGAAATACATAACCATTTATCAATAGTGTGAATTAATTATATAAATGTTGGACATTCGTTATTTTTTATAGACAATTAAAAATAATTATAAAAAGGTTTTTTAAAAAATGAATTTGAGATGTATAATTGATATTTGACATATGATTATAAAAATTCAGAATTAAATAAATTAACAAAAGAAATTCAAATTTATCCATTCTTTTATACCTAGTTAGAAAATAAAAATAAAAATAAATCAATATAAATAAGAGAAATAAAGGCAGACAATAAAAGAGAAAATAATAAAAACAAATTTGAAGAGAAAATATAATGAATAAAAAATTGAAGTCAAAACATTAATTTTTTTTTTTTATTCTAGTCAATTATATGGGTTGGGTATATCTAATATTATGGTTATTTTTGTCATTGAGTTACAAGTATAAGAGTAATGTTATATATAATATTTTTTTTATTATTTTAAAATACTTGATTAATGTATTAAAAAATAATTAGTATAATTAATAAAATAAATTATAAATAGTTAATTTATTACATTATTTTTTATTTGATACGTCAATAAAAATTTTAAAATACTAGATAAAGGAGTAAACATAATATTATTATTAGGGAAAAGTTCAATTCAGATCTTATGTCAATAAAAATTTTAAAATACTAGATAAAGGAGTAAACATAATATTATTATTAGGGAAAAGTTCAATTCAGATCCTATAATATGTGATCATTTGTCATTTAGTTTTTAACATTTTTTTGTCCAATCAGACTCTATTGTATACGCTGTTTGCAATTCAAACCCGGCATAGCACGTGACTTTCTTTTTTATATTTTAAAATTTTAAAAATTATAAATTAATTTTAAAAAATAACAAACGATATTCAATTTATTTAAAATTTTTATCACATATTTACTACATTATAGGAAAATAATCTGAAAATTTTTGTTATTTTCTAATACTTTTTTATTTATTATAATTATTTTATAAATTAATTAACTAAAATTATAATAAATCATACAAGTGTTAGAAAATCACGAAAATTTTCAAATTATCTTCTTATAATGTGTTGAATATTTGATTAAAATTTTAAATAAATTAAATATTGTTTGTTATTTTTTAAAAAAATTAATTTATTATTTAACAGGAGAGGACGGCCGATCCAATTGAACCGACCATCCTCCCACATGTTCACGGCTGACAACGATATTTAATTTACTTGAAATTTTTATCACATATTCAATACATTATAAGAAGATAATTTGAAAATTTTTGTAATTTTCTAACACTGTACGATTTATTATAATTTTAATTAATTAGTTTATAAAATAATTATAATAAATCATATGAGTATTAGAAAATGACTAAAATTTTTAGATTTTCTCATAATGTGATAAAAATGTCAAATAAATTGAATATTATTTATTATTTTTTTAAAATTAATTTATAATTTTATAATTTTTAATATTTTTAAATATAAAAAAAAAGTTACGTTCTCTGTAGATGATCAATTTAACAGAAAATTAACGGCAGAATTTGAATTATACGAAAAGATTTGATTAAGTATAGTATCGAATAACAAATGTCTCAGAGGCATGAACAATTTTCATTGTAAAATTTACGACAAGGGAGGGGTAGTTTGGTAATTCTGTTCTCCCATCGTCGTCCTGGATGCTAATACTTGGCTGTCAGAATCTCAAAGCTCAGTTATTGTTTGTCAGGGAGGGAGGGAGACAGAATGGGAAGTGCTTCGCTTGCGGGTTTGCGAGACCACCTGAAATTGGCGAGGGAGTACGCTCTCGAGGGACTCTACGACACCTCAATCATCTTCTTTGACGGAGTCATTTCTCAGTTAAACAAGTACTCTACTTCTTCTTCCAGGGACATTCATGCTTAAGAGTAGTAGTTTTGTAGTTGTCGATTGTTTTTTGACCTCAATTTTGCGATCCAAATATTAATTCGTCTTCGCTTAGATTTGGTTAGACTGATTTGAGTTACTTCTTGTTCTCGTGAGATGCATTTTATTTCAAAAATGCAGTGCCAAATAGGGTTGGCGGAATGATTCATCCGATGTTTTTTTGTTGTACAAAGATATAAATCACGTTCAAAACAAAATTCGAGTGTTTGAAAGTATTATTTGTTATTGATGCGAAAGCAAATAAAGCTCAATGGTAGATGAAAGTATTTTAGATAATGCCTGTTGAAAATTTGATAGACTTAAGGTGATACACTCATATTTGTTTTACTTTTTGCCCGAATACTTTTATTTACAATATTTTATGTAATGATAGGCATTTAAACTCGGCCGATGATCCTTTAATTCGTGCAAAATGGATGAATGTGAAGAAAGCCCTTTCTGAGGAAACAGATGCTGTCAAGCAGTTAGATGCTGAAAGAAGGGCATTTAAGGATATTCCTTTGGGCCGGCGCCCAGCTTCTCCGCCAATCAATTCAAAATCATCATTTGTTTTTCAACCATTGGATGAGTACCCAACTTCATCAGGTGCTTCAACAGATGATCCTGATGTATGGAGGTCCCCAACTCAGGACAAGACAAGTAGAAGACCTGCAAGGGGTGGTTCAGTTAATGCTAGAAAATCACCCCAAGATGGGACATGGACTCGGGGTTCTACGAGAACAAGTACCAATTCCACGGTCCGTGGTGCCAAGACTGGCACTTCAAGTAAGAGTGCTGCAGGGGTGCGATCATCTACTGCTAATACCGGAAAGAAAAGCACTGCTTCTGGGAAGACTAGCAAGACAGATTCAGTTATAAGTTCTTTCTGTCAAATAGCTTTGTTTTTTTTTCTTTTAGCAATGCTTAGATTTTTCAGCCCTGGGTTCCCTCTAAGTTTTTTCAATACTGTTTCTCGAGTAGGTATTTGTGGGAAGATTTTGATTTCCTATGGAATATTTGCTTTCTTTTAAATTGCTTAATAGGCTTTTTTCTGCAAGTTAAGTCGAGTCATGTGCCTCAAAATTTGTTTTCATGCCCTTCCATTTTGGAACATGACTATCACCAACCAAGATGAAGATTATGAGGAAGAATTGGCTAATACTTTGCAGTATTTAAGTTGTGATTTCTTTTGCTTCCCTTTTGTCCTTTTCAGTTTTACATCGTTTTACTTGGTTCAGTCTTCCGCTTCCCTACCTCCTGAGTAGTTATAACAAAATTGCCGGTTTGGGTTGTTTTATTCTGGCTAATTTATATGTGAATCTGTTAGAATGGTGATGCCGAAGATGGAAAGTCAAAGAGACCACAATATGAGGGACCTGATTCGGATCTGGCTGCTATGCTTGAAAGGGATGTGTTGGAAACCAGTCCTGGAGTGAGATGGGATGATATTGCAGGCTTGAGTGAAGCAAAGAGACTTCTAGAGGAAGCTGTTGTTCTGCCTCTGTGGATGCCAGAATATTTTCAGGTAATTCTTTCATCCAGAGCATTTTCCTTCTTTGCAAGCACAAAATACATCTGCACCTAACCTAATGAGGTAGAATAAAACACAATAGGCTGAACAAGGTACCAAACACGATATATGATTAGGTAGGACAACGTTTTGTAACAATAATAATAATTCCATGCGAGGGCTCCAAGTAAACAAAATTACTACAGGAGACCCACTACACTTTCTTCCGCATGAAAGAACTCAGGCTTCAATCACTTGACTCCTCGTAGTAGACAAAAAAGACACCATTTTCATTGGAGATTCGCAAAGCTGTGTCTTGATTGTCTCTGCCCAGGGTGGCTTTCTAATGATGCAAACAAAAGCAACAAACTTCTCAATCTTTACATCCTTGAAAGGTATGAAAAAGGACAAAGTCTACCCTATTTAACCATCCCCATCATCCAATCTGTCGGGCTCCTTATTGCAAGTTAAAGAAAGTAAGGGTATTTTTAGGCATTTCTCTGAAGTAATGCTAAGGAGATGTTACAGGTCAAAGTTTGAGTAAGCACGTTGTGTGACTTTTGTCATTAGTCTAATTTCATGTTTAAAATAAGTAAACCAAATAGTAGATCAATTTAAAAGTGACACACTGCATAAGTCAATTAAAATTATCTATAACTTGGTCCCCAAATGTTCATCCTTCCTTTAGTAGCACTAATATTTTTCTAACGAGTATCTCTAGGTATTCTTTATGAACATTAATTAAGAAATAGAACTGTCTCACAGCTAGGAGCGATTTGATCAAGAAAATTTTTCTTTTTATTGAGCACTTCTAATGGTCCTCTGTGTCTGCGTCCTGGCTGAAATGTATAATAGGCCCAAACTGTATTCGCATATTCTTCTTTTGTTGTAGGGAATCAGGAGACCCTGGAAAGGTGTTCTCATGTTTGGCCCTCCAGGAACAGGGAAAACGCTCCTTGCAAAAGCTGTTGCAACTGAGTGTGGCACAACATTTTTTAATGTTTCATCAGCTACATTAGCTTCCAAATGGCGTGGTGAGAGTGAACGCATGGTCCGGTGTTTGTTTGACCTTGCCAGGGCCTATGCTCCAAGTACAATATTCATTGACGAGATTGACTCTCTATGCAATGCACGAGGGTAAAAGTTTTCTTCTGTCCTGCAAAGGCTTTTGTGAAACTTATTAATTCAGTGCAGCTTCCATTTATTTAAGGGTATAATAATAGACGCTGAGTGCCTTCATTATTTGCTTTTCTCAAAGTATGAGTAACTTAAATAGGTTTTAAAGCACTCTTGTTGATGAAAATAATTTGATAGAAACTCTTACTTTTGTTTTTTTTTTTAAAACATGCATTCAGGGCCTCAGGGGAGCATGAGTCATCTCGAAGGGTGAAGTCTGAACTGCTAGTTCAGGTTGATGGAGTAAGCAATAGCTCTGCAGGTGAGGATGGGAACCGTAAAATAGTGATGGTTTTGGCAGCTACCAACTTTCCATGGGACATTGACGAGGCACTCAGGTTGTTTCTTTTTCTTCATTTATATTGGGTTGCTTGGCCGTTAAGTGCCATTTAAGTTACTTCTTTCTCGCAGGAGGCGGCTGGAAAAGCGTATTTATATTCCTCTTCCTAATTTTGAGAGTCGAAAGGAACTTATCCAGATAAATTTGAAAACTGTAGAGGTTAATCAGCTCTTTTCATTTTCCTTTGCTTTGGGCTGTCATATATTTATATTATTTAAATTTAAGTTATCAAACAAAATTCATATATTTGGCTTCATGCTATAGTTAGACTGACCTTGTCTAAGTGTCGCCAATTTATCTTCTGTGATCTTTGATAGATGTGATATGAGTGTTTGGTGGAGGTTATTAGATATGTAATAATCTATTCATATAATTCATCGAACTACTTGACGAGGCGAGCATTTTAGCAATTTTCTTTTATCGAGTTGAAAAAAAGCTAATTTATGGAAGGGAAGAAATATTCCGAATGTAGTTTTTAAACCTTGTAAACTTTTGTGGAAAATATTTCTTTTATTCTCTCAAAAAACCGTCCACAATAGTGGTGTGATGTATATAGAGCAAATATATTATATTAGTTATACAATGCTAATATTCTTAGCTTTAAGTGATTTACAGTGGCTTTATTCGTGTGAGACACATACTAACAATTTATATCTTTTTCAAAGCTTTGATAAGATCATTTCAATTATTTAACTAGGTGGCCACAGATGTCAACATTGATGAGGTGGCACGGAGGACAGAAGGTTACAGTGGAGACGATCTAACAAATGTGTGCCGAGACGCTTCTATGAATGGAATGCGGCGTAAGATTGCAGGGAAGACACGGGATGAGATTAAAAATATGTCCAAGGATGAGATCTCAAAGGACCCCGTTGCCATGTGTGACTTTGAAGAAGCCTTGACAAAGGTGCAACGAAGTGTTTCTGCTGCAGATATTGAGCGGCACGAAAAATGGTTTGCGGAATTTGGATCTGCATGAAAGCCGAGCTAAATGGGTTGGCATATATGATTCTGGTCTTTGCATTACAAGTTCGTTTGTGACATTATGAGTTATGATTGTTTCGATAATTGATTAAATTTTCAGACCAAGTAGTTTCATTTCTAGCCTGTTTCCAATGATTCGGTATCTACTCTTCATCGTTCCCCAATGGCGTTTCCGGGTACGGGCTCGCTCGAATCTCTTCCTTCTTTCATTAACTCATGTGGTCAGAAGGCTTCACTATTGTTGGATCATCTGTCGAACATTATTGTAACATATTAGGGTTCGAATTTCAAATTTGAAATTCAAAAATCCCCAAAATCCGATTAAAAAATCAGTTCTAACTAGTTACAGAAAATCAACATTCTCAGCCTAAAAATCATCCTGAAATCTGAACCTAACTAATTAACTGCAGATCTTGCCTCTAGAAATCCTAAGATCAAATTTTCATGCTAAAAATCTAAGTAATATCGAATTTGGGGGGGAATCTGTAACGAACTCCTCTTATAAATGGAGGAGTTCGGTGAGAGAGAAAAGAACATCAGATCTCTTCCTCTCTCGAGTTCTTTTTCAGAGGAGTCTTACCTCCCTTTCCTCAGTTTCCGACTTCCAAGCTCCACCAGTCACGGCCACAACAACTACTCGAGCGGTTGAGCTCCAAATAAACTTTCCTCAGTCAAAGTTGCTACTACATTCTTCCAATCGAACCGGCCCAACCGAACCAGATTTGGTCCAATTAAACTGACCTGTCCCAATTTTTGACCCAATTGACCCGAATCGATTCAAGAATAAACTGATAAAGAATTTTCGCCTAATTCCTTGTGAAATTAATTTATTAAAATAAAAAATTAATATTGAATATTTTGTTTCGGTAGGAAGATTCTGAAAGTCATCATAATCGATTCAATTCGACTATATCTGACCTAAGAGCACACGTAAGAAATTTCTGCTTAAATTTTTCTAAATTAAGATTTAATTAAGTGAGATTGTAATACTAATATTTTATTTAGGCAAAAAATTATTTAGAATATTGAAAAAAATCCTGATAACCATACTCTTTCGTAATCGAAGTGAAAATATCACGTTTTCAACATTTTGGCTACGACCATACATCACAAAATCTAAGTTCTTTTCTTATGATTATTTTGTTACATGTTTTCGATATTGAAGCATGCATTTTTAGGCATAGACATAAAATTGTATAAAGATAAAATTTGTAGGACATTTTATATGTGTATGAAAATGATTGAAATGACGAAAAAATATGTGAAAACAAAGTTTGAATGACAACGAGATGACTAAATTTGAACGAAAATAAGATGGCTACGCTTGGATGAAAATGATATGACTATCCTTGAACGACAATGAGATGACTATACCTGAACGAAAGTAAGATGACAAAGACTGAACGACAATGAGATGATTAAGTCTGAACGAAGGAAAAATGAGTTTCAATCAGTATGTAACTGTTAAAATAGGATTCAGTAAAAGTTAATGTCAATTTTATACTTGCACATGTTTTTATTTACTGAGTTATTTTCATAGTTTGTATAATTTTATGACATAGGTGAGTTTTTATTTGAAAAAGAAATGACTATGATCGAGAACCTTTCAGAGGCAAGAGAGCATAAAAAAGAATGAAACGTTTTTTGTTGAAGAAAGAAATTTAAATTACTATGTTTTGATTTTTCAAATATATTTCATGTTTTTAATTAAATTAAAACTTTGAATAAATTATGTTGAATTTTATCGCTAAATCAAGTTTTATAAATTATTTTAATTTTGCATTTATTTCAATATTAATCAAGATGTTTAATGTTTTAAATTCTTCTTAAAAATTCAACGTATTTAATGTTTTATCTATTATTTAAAGAAGTTTTTCTATATTCTGTTAAATCTAATTAAATAAATCGATTTGAAAATTTTTTAGAATTTACAAATTAGAGTTTTAAATTGAGAAATTAAAATTTGGGGTGTTACAATTATTGACAACTTTGCCATATGATTTCCTCAAATTCTGGTAATTACTTCTCACATTTTCTCATGCACGTACCTTTTCCATTAGAATTGGCAATGGGGTTACATCTGAATTAGCCTCCTTTTTTTCATTGCTACAAAAATGAGGTTCAAAACGATTAGAAATTATTGTTGTCAAAACACCAAGTGGGGTGTGTATTCTGTTCAATAGTGCATAGATTACAATGAGAAATCATTGTTTCGTTTCGTTTGATTGATCTTAACATCCATCAAACCTTAAATCTGGCTTTCTAGTGACATCATCAAAGAATATAAGCATGAGATGAAAAGGCTCGCAGGGAGGCTGATGTGGTTAATGCTTGCTTCTCTAGGCATCTTCAAAGACGACATGACATAAATTAGGGTGACCTCAAAGGCAAAACTGTGGCCTTACAACTGAATTTTTACCCAACTTGTCCCAACCCGCCCATCCCGACTTGACCATCCTCAAAATCCTCATCAAAACAACACGTGGCTTGCAGGTCCTCCAAAACGAAACTGGGGGGTCACTGTTAGTGATTTTCTACACATAAGGCAAGTGTACGTGTCACTAACAAAGTAATAAAGAATAAGTAAAAGTCGATTCAACGAGGATAATCTTAATTAAATTTAATTGCTATAAAATTATATAAAATAAAGATGAAATAATAAGAAAATAGCGTGAACAGTAGAATAATATAAGATAAAATTTACTCAGGTATGATAAAGAAATAAATTGAAATAATTTAGGAAGATTACGATGATAAAAGCCTTGCTTAGAGTCGATTTTCTCGTTACATGCAAATTATTATTGATGTTACAGAAAGCTACATGATTTTTCACTGAACAGCAAGAATTAATATTTTTTAGGGTTCTCTTGAGTTGCCTAATTAAATTCGTTTTAAGATTTCTTTCGATTTTTGAAAAGACAATTTAATCCGAATTTCTTTAGAATCTTATTTTCAATGCCAAACAAATTAATGTCAAATAATTTAACTTATTTAATCAATCATGCATTAAAATTTCTATCTACCTTTCGATACAATAAAAATATGTAATATCAAATTTGTTTGTCGACACAATTCATATTAAACAATAAACATCATGATATATTGTTCAATGGAAAAATAACAACTTTCATAGATATAAAATAAAACACATAACGAGTACTTTATCTTATAACCAAGATTAAAAACTTATCTCATAATCATAATAATAAAATTCATAATAAAAATATTCATCAAGAGTAAAAGAAAAATTATGGTCTTGAAACTCCTCTGTAGAAGAATCTGCTCTTGAGAAGTCATTCTGGCAAGGAGACGCTGAACGTCCACCCTAAATAAGAGGTGCGAGAGTTTCTTTTTTTATTCCAAAACCTCTTTTTCTCTTTTTTCTCACCAACCAAGAAGAACGTGATCTCCTTTCAAAATAAATTTTTTTCCTTTATTATTTCATCTCACCTTTTCTCTTCTCATTCTTCCAAAATTGTCAGCCCCCTAATTTTTTCTCTACTTGATTTTAGGATCCGGTCACCTCTCTCTCTTTATCCTTATAAGATTTTTGCCCACTTTTTCTTCCATTCCTTAATTTTAAGGATTTCTCTAGCACTTTTTCTTCTCTCTTGATCATTCAAATGGAAATACGATCTGCTAGTAAATCTGTGGTCAATTGTGATAACAAATAAATTCAAATTAGTGCTAATAATCTGATTTTTCTGAAAATATACATAAAAATCATTAAATTCTTAAGATCTTTTCATGCCACATCAACTTACGGTAATTTCTATAATTTTGACATAATTCCTTTTATATTTACTCAAATCACACGAATTTTAATAAAATAGGAGAAAATAACTATATTTTAAGAGTCATCAAACACCCCCAAACTTGAACCATTACTCCTCCTTGAGTGATGCAAAATAAAATCAATCTTAAAGAATTTTCAAGGTAACATTAATAAATTTCATGCAATTTCCAGAATGTTTTGAAACTTGTAATCTCATGAAGAATTCCAATAGCACAATTAAAGTTAATTAACATAGAGTTATTTTTCAATAAAATAATTTTTCAAAGTGTGTGTATGCTCAAACACTTCTTCAACTTCCTAAGTTCAATAACCAAAACTAAATTTCACAGTTAATATTATAGATTACTAGTTTTTCAATGTTTTTTCGAAGTTAATTAAATTTCAAACGTTTTTTTTTTTATTGTATTGACTTTCTCTTATAAGTCACACTATCTTTTTACGCGAGTGTCAACATTAGTCATGAATGCCTCCGGTTACCTAGCAACATCACTTAAAGATACATACTCATATAATAATATAGAGGAGTATAGTCAATAATATTGCAACGGAGTTCCTCGATTTAAATTCTACCCATCGAGTATCCAAATGATTCACTCAAGATTGAAAGTAGATTAGGAAGTTGCAATTATTCTGTTTTTCAATTTTTTTTAATAGCAAAAAAGTCTTTAATCTCTATTTTTCATGGTAAACATTAACTTGTTTTCATCTAAATATAATTGAAAATTTTAATTAGAATATATCCCTAAGCAAACTAAAAAAGAGTTTGTGTATTATGAAAGAAATTAGATTAAAAAGAATAATTCTTAGTTAAATGTTATTAATGTACGATAATGAAATTTTTCAACAAAATGAGTTAGGAAAATTCTAGATTTTTTTTCAAAGAAAAATACATAGTTCCTAGATATCTCACTTTCTTCCTATCCCATGCTAATACCTAATACCTTACCCCCAAACTGAAAATTGGCAGTGTTCTCACTGTCAAACAAAACAGAATGCAAAACAAAATTAGGAGGCAATTACTTCACTGGAGTTTTATTCTTCTTTTTCTGACTCAGATTTCAAGTCATTAAGCAGAGCTGCTGGGAAGTGAAGAAAGACTGAGTGTGTCTTGGTGTAATCTCTATGAAGGTTTCCTACTATTGCCTTGTCTTTGAGTTTAGTGTATCGCCAAAATAACTTGTTTTTTCATTTGATGCTGAGGAGGTTTTCATTGATGGTGTATTGTTGGACCTCTTGTTGACTCATTTGTTGTTCTATCATGAGCAGAGTTTTTTGTTGCTTTGTCATTTTATCGTCTACAAGCAGCAAGTCTTTGATAATTTGTTGTTGGAAGATGTTGCTCTCTACCGATGCTGCAGCTCCGCTTGCAGCATTTGGATAGTGTGATTTTTTCTTTCTTGATTCCTCATCTTCATCAGCTTCTTTTTTCCCTGGTTTGTTCATTGCTATTCTCTTTACTACCAATGGAGTAATACGAGATGCTGGGACAAGTTTCTTTTCATGATCTTCATAAATTATTTCAGCATATTCACATAAGCTTGTTGTTAGAGAGGGAAAGAGAAATTGCCCTTTTGGCCGCAACGCACTAGCACATAAATTTTTATAGATAATCATCTCAATGTTAATGTGTTTTCCAGTCAGAATACAATAAACTAAAATAGCTCTATCATTAGTCACATGTTGTCCGTGAGAGGAAGGTAATAAGCGACTTTTAATAAAATGATGCTATACTCTTGCCTTTGGTAGGAGTGCAATCCGAGGGAGTGAGAAGGATCTCGTTTTAGAGATAACTCATTCAGTGTCGAGCTCACCAATCTCTTTCAACATAGCCTTCAGGTACGGTGGTGAATGATTGTTCGCATGAGCATAAAATTCCTCCTCCACTTCCTCTGAATTATAAAAAGAATTTATGGCTGCAGGTGAAATCTTTATCTTTCGTTTCCTCACCCTTATTGTTTGGGGTAGCTCACCTTCGAAGTTGGTATAAAATTCACGAACCAGAATCATTATTACCGCTTCTAGAAGAGCACAGAACCATGTCCAGTTGCGCTAGTGAATGATCGAAGAGATATAGCTCGGATAACATGTATAATTTTCGTCGGGAATTACAAATCATTTTTCCACCGCGAAGGTCCTCTGTTTCATTCCTTGCTCATATCAAAGTTTTGCGACTTCAGAGATGAATTCCGGTTGAAGAGTTTGAGCAGTTTTCTTTCCAGAGCTATTGGGTCTCATCTTTATATCTGATATTCTTCAAGGAGAAAGAACAAAAATTCGTTTGGGTGAGAATTTCTCCAGGGTTACTGTAGCGCGTATAGGCCGAGCGAGAGGGAAATTTGAATTTTGAAAAGAATTTTAAAAATTTGATGAAAATTAAGTATTGGTAAATAAAGACAATTAAAGCAATTAAATAATTGTATTAATTTAAAATTTTAGTTGATTAATTCGATTTATTCTAATTTTTTTTTTATTAATTGGGATGCTATAGCAAAGATTGTAGCATCAACATTATTTTTAGTAAAACTAATTAAAGAAAATAAAGAATATCATAAATTGGGTTGCCTCCCAATAAGCGCTTGATTTTTAAGTCTTCAGCCTGACTTTTCCATGCTTCACGTTGTTGTTCTGTCCTCAAGAGAAATTGATGAAATTTCTGTCACTTTTTCTCCAAGATATAACTTTACTCTCTGGCCATTTACTTTAAAGTTCTGGCTGGTTTTTTCATCTCTTAATTCCAAGGTGCCATAAGAATAAACTTCTATCACTTCAAATGGGTCATACCACTGAGATTTTAACTTACCTGAAAAAAGCTTCAATTTCGAATTAAAAAGCAAAACTGGTCGTCTTTTTTCAAAAACCCGTTGTTGTATATTTCTGTCATGTCATCTCTTTACTTTTTCCTTTTAGATTTTAGTATTCTCATAAGCACTCATTCTCAATTCTTCTAATTCTTGCAGCTGTAAAAACTGATTTCTTCCTACCCACTGTAAATCCAAATTTAATGTTTTAATTGTCCAGTAAACTTTATGTTCAAGCTCCATAAGTAAGTGGCGGACTTTTCTGTAAATCAAATTGTATGGTGTAGTGCCCAGGAGGGTTTTATTGGCTGTTCTGTACGCCCACAACGCATCATCCAATTTTTTAGACCAATCCTTCATATTGAGATTCACTACTTTTTCCAGAACTCTTTTGATCTCTATGTTAGAAACCTCCGGTTGGCCATTACTTTGTGGGTGATATGTTGTGGTCACCTTGTGTCTGATTCCATACTTGCTTAATAATCCATTGAAAGATCTATTGCAGAAGTGAGATCATCTATCACTAATAATTGCTCTGGGTGTTTCAAATCTTGTAAATATATTTTTCTATAAAAATTTTAGAACACTCATTCCTTCATTGTTTGGCAACGCTATTGCTTCTATCTACTTTGAAACACAGTCTACAACTAAGAGGATGTATTGATTACCGAAAGATGTTGAAAATTGTCCCATGAAATTTATCTCACATACATCAAATATTTCGATATCCATAATATTATTGAGTGGTAGCTCATGTTTTCGAGTAATATTTCTTACCTTTTGGCACCTGTCATAACACTTCACAAAAGTGTTAGCATCCTTAAAAAAAATGGACAAGTACAAACTTGATTGTAGAATTCTCGCAGCTGTGCGCGTACCTCCATATGGTGTTGTAGCATTGAATCTATTTCTTCCTCCGGAATACATCTGCTCAAGAGTTGGTCATGGCATTGTTGAAAGAGGAAATATTCATCCTAAAAATATTGTTTCACATCTTTCAAAAAAATTTTTTTTTGCTAATATTGCATGTCAAGAGGATGATATCACTTACAATGTAGTTGACAAAATCCACATACCATGGCACTGACGATACCTCCATTTTTAATAGCTGTTCATATGAAAATGTTTCTTTTATGTTTTCTCTATGTTGTTGTTCGCTCATATTTTCCATGCGAGATAAATGATCTGCAACTTAGTTCTCGCAGTCTTTCTTATCACGGATTTCCAAATCAAATTCTTGAAGAAGTAGAACCCAACGGATTAATCTTGGTTTTTCATCCTTTTTTGTAACCAGATACTTGATGGCTGCATGATCAGTGTACATAATCACTTTTGTTCCTATCAAATACGCTCTGAATTTTTCAAAAGCAAATACTACTGCAAGTAATTATTTCTCTGTAGTTGTGTAGTTTTTCTGAGTATCATTGAGTGTTTTGCTGCATAGTAAATAGAATAAAACAATTTATCTCTCTTCTGTCCCAATATTACTCTCATTGCATAATCACTGACATCGCTCATTAGAATAAATAGTATGGATCAGTCGGGTGTTGCTATCACAGCTACAGTTATTAGCTTCTGCTACAACACGTTAAAAGCTTCCAAACAGTCTTTATCAAAATTGAATGAAGTATTCTGTTCCAGTAACATGCATAAGGGTTTAGAGATTTTTGAGAAATCCTTGATGAAATGTCGATAAAATCCTACATGGCTTAAGAAACTTCGAATCCCTTTTACTGTCTTCGGTGGAAGTAAATTTTCAATGATTTCTATTTTCGCTTTATCCACTTCTAAACCTTTTTTTTAGACTCGATGCCCCAATACTAACCCCTCAGGAGTATAAAATGACATTTCTTCCAATTGAGCACCAAGTTCGTATCCCTGCTCAAAACTCGCTCTAAATTTTTCAAATATGTTTCGAAAGACTCTCCAATAATAAAGAAATCATCCATAAAAATCTCCAAACATTCTTCAACCATGTATGAAAATATTGTCATTATGCAACGCTGGAAAGTTGTTGGAGCATTGCACAATCCAAAAGGCATTCTCCGAAATGCGAAAGTTCCATAAGAACATGTAAACGGAGTTTTCTCTTGTTCTTCGAGAGCAATCATGATTTGATTATATCCTGAGTACCCATCAAGGAAACAATAAAATTGTTTGCCTGCCAACCTATCTAGCATTTGATCAAGAAACTGTTGCGGGAAATGGCCTTGTTTAATTTCCAGTAATCCATGCAAATTCTCCATCCTGTTATTGCCCTTGTTAACTGTTATCCCACCCTTCTTTGGAACACATTGAACTGCGCTAAATCAAGAGCTATCTGAAATTGAGTAGATAATTTCAGCATCCAACCATTTGAGAATTTCCTTCTTCGTAACTTCCTTCA
Organism: Begonia peltatifolia; assembly: GCA_022433055.1. Classification (NCBI taxonomy): domain Eukaryota; kingdom Viridiplantae; phylum Streptophyta; class Magnoliopsida; order Cucurbitales; family Begoniaceae; genus Begonia; species Begonia peltatifolia. The sequence continues at coordinate 26,476,660 of CM039519.1, read as the reverse complement.
TTATTGGATTCAATTTTCTTTGTTGCTCTATAGATGCGTTGTATCCATCTTCTAGGAGTATCTTGTGCATACAAATACTACGACTAATCCTTTTAATGTCTCTAATTGTCCATGTAAAAGCCTCTTTGTAAGTTCTCAGTACTTGAAGTAATTCTTCCTCTTGCATGGTTGTCAAAGTAGCCGAGATAATAACAGGAAGGGTCTCCTTGAGTCCTAAAAATGCATATTTGAGGTTGGAAGGTAGTTGTTTAAGCTCCAGTGTTGGCGCATCTTCAATGGATGGCGTAAGACATTCTTGCTTATCTTCCGTTATCACTAGTGCTTCAAACTGTTTTCTATTGTCCCGGAAAATTTGCTTTGTTTCTTCTGTTTTCGTTCTTTCTGATATAATAAAACAGACTTATTTGTCATAAGGATACTTCATGACTTTTAAAACATTGAAGGTAACATGTTGATCATTCATTTTCATGGTGAATTCTCCTTTTTGAACATCGATTAATGTTCTTCCCGTGGCTAAAAAGGGTCTTCCCAATATGATCGACACTTCACGGTCTGTTTTGTAATAAAAAATAATGAAGTCTGCTGAAAAAATAAATTTATCTACCTTTACGAGTACGTCTTCTATCTTCCCTTGAGGATAAGTTAATGAGCGATCAACAAGTTGCAAAGTAATCGTAGTAGGTCGAGCTTATCATATTCCCAATTTCTTGAAGATGGACATGGGCGTTAAATTAATACTTGCTTCTAAATCATAAAAAGCTCTCCCAAAATAGTTGTGCCGATCGTGCATAGAATGGTGAAGCTACCTGGATCTTTCAATTTAGGTGGGATCTTATTCTGTAAGATGTAACTTGTTTCTTCAGTCATGACTACCCTTTCAAATTCTCCCAACCTTTTTTTCTTGGACAAAATATCCTTCATAAATTTTGTGTAGTTGGACATTTGTTCTAGTGCTTCCACCAAAGGTACATTAATGTGAAGTTTCTTAAGAACGTCTAGGAATTTTTTGAACTGCTTGTCCTAGTTGTCTTTCTGCAATCGTTGGGGAAATGGTGATGGTGGTCTCTAAATTTTCAATTCACCTCGTTGATGCTATGGTGTAACTACAACATCAGTCACTAGGTTACACTTTTCTGATTCATCTAAATCCTCTTGTTCAACCAACCTATCTTGTTTCTTTAAACTTTCTACCTTCGATTGTTTTTCTGGAATCTCATGCCCCCTTCCATTCCTCAATGCAATGGTTTTACAATGTTCTTTTCCTGATTTTTGCGGCACTTCCGTATCACTTGGTAATTGCCCCACATTCCTTGTGTTCGTAGATTGAGTTACCTGTCCCATTTGAGATTCAATATTTTTTATGGACGCAGCCAAATTCTGTAAAATTACGTCTGTTTTGGAGGCATATTCTTTGGCAAAACCTTCTGATTTCTTTTGAGGCATCATACTATGAGTTGTTTGCGAGAATCCTTGAGAGTAGTTTTCTGTAGGTCTACTTGGTGCTGTAGCATTCTGCTGCTGAGAATTCCATTGAAAGTTTGAATGTTGTTTCCAACCAGGATTATATGTCTAAAAATAGAGATTGTTGTTTCTGTTGCATCCCACATAATTTGCAGATTCTGGGTTAGTGAGACATAAATTATTATCGTGGTATTCCTTGCAGAAAATACACGATACTTCTCTCGTTGTTAGCTTTGATGGGTTGTTCATCAATTTGATAGTGTTTTCCAGCATAGCAAGGCAGAAACTTCACTCAAATCATAAACTCCAGATGCGCGCTTTGTAGAATAAACTCTTTCTGAAGACCATTGATAACTATTCACTGCTATTCTTTTCAACAAATCATAAGCTTCATTGAAAGATTTTGATAGAAGAGTTTCGTTTGCTGCAGTATCGATGATTGATCTAGTCTAGCCATTAAGTCCATTATAAAATGTTTCTAGCTGAATTCAATGTGGTATTCCATGATTAAGGCACGGTCTTAATAATTCCTTGAATCTGTCTCAAGCCTCATAAAGTGATTTGTCATCCCGCTGTTGAAAACTTATGATTTCGTTCCTCCTTTTGGCGTTATTTACTGGTGGATGATATTTCATGATAAATTTCTTTGCTAAATCTCCTCATGTAATGATAGTATTTGTTGGAATGTCGTTTAACCAATCTCGTGTTGTCTCTTAAGGAATATGGAAAAAGTTTGAGTCTTAACGTTTCAGCTGAAACTCTAGGAAAATTGAATGAATCGTTCACTTCTCTAAAAACTTTGAGATGACGATAAGGGTTGTCCAATACCACTCTACGAAACTGCCTAACTATTTAAAGCATCTGAAACATAACTGGTTTTAACTCAAATCGTATAGCATGTAAATTTGGTCTCACAATACAAGGATTCAGATCATCAAGCGTGGGAATAGTGAAATCTTGAATAGACCGATCTCGGTCACCAATGATACGATCAGGATTATTTTTTATTTCTTTCTAGTTGTTCATATTGTCTTCAATAAATGGTTGCTGTTGTTGTCTTCTTCTTGCTCGAAATGTCTGTTCAATCTCTGGATCGTATTGAACAAGATTCTGATTGTCCTCGTCAGACATCAAGTAAATGGTACTCGAAAAACAATAAATAAAACATAAAAAATAAAATAAAATTATAACAAAATAAAATAATTAATAAATATCCCGGCAACAGCACCAAAAATTTGTTAATGATTTTCTACACCTAATACAAGTGCACGTGTCGCTAACAAAGTAATAAAAAATAAGTAAAAGTCGATCCCACGAGAATAATCTTAACTAAATTTAATTGTTATAAAATTATATAAAATAAAGATTAAATAATAAGAAAATGATGTGAGCAATAGAATAATATAAGATTAAAATTTACTCAGATATGATAAAGAAATAAATTGAAATAATTTAGAAAGATTACGATGATGAAAGCCTTGGTTAAAGTCGATTTCCTCGTTTCATGCAAATTATTATTGATGTTATAGAAATCTACAAAATTTTCCACTGAACAGCAAGAACTAATATTTTCTTGGGTTCTCTCGAATTACCTATTTAAATTCGTTTTAAGATTTCTTTCAATTTTTTAAAAGACAAAACTTAATCTGAATTTTTTTAGAATCATATTCTTAATGCCAAACAAATTAATGTCAACTATTTTGCAACAATTGAATTTATTTAGTCAATCATGCATCTCAAAATTTCTATCTACCTTTCGATATAATAGAAACATGTAAAATCAAATTTATCTGTCGACACAATTCGAATTAAACAATAAATATTATGATAGATTGTTCAATAGAAAAATAATAACTTTCATAGATCTAAAATAAATCACGTAACGAGTACTTTCTTTCCTAACGAAGATTAAAAACTTAGTCTATAATCCTACTAATAAAATCCATAATAAAAATATTCATCAAGAGAAAAATAAAGAGTAAAAGAAAAATTATGGTCTTGATGCTCCTCTGTAGAAGAATCTACTCTGGAGAAGTCCTCCTGGCAAAGAGACGTTGAACGTCCACCTTAAATAAAAGGAGAGAGAGTTTCTTTTTTTATTCTAAAACTTCTCTTTTTTTCTCTTCTCACCAGCAAGAAGAACGTGATCTCTTTTCAAAATAAATTTTTTTCTTTTATTGTTTCAGTCAATCTTCTCTCTCCTCATTCTTCTTAAAATTGTCAGTCACCTATTTTTTTTTCTCTTTGATTTTAGGATCCAGCCACCTCTCTCGCTCCTTATCATTCTAAGATTTTTGCCTACTTTCTCCTCCATTCCTTAATTCTAGGAATTCCTCCAGTACTTCTTCTTCTCTCTTGATCATTCAAATAGAAATCCGATCCGCTAATAAATTTATGACCAATTGTGATAACAAGAAAATTTAAATTAGTATTAATAATCTGATTTTTCTGAAAATATACATAAAAATCATTAAATTCTTAAGATCTCTTCGTACCATATCAACCTACGATAATTTCTATAATTTTGACCTAATTCTTTTTATATTCACTCAAATCACATGAGTTTTAATAAATAAAATAACTGTATTTTAAGAGTTATCAATCACGATCCCTCCAATCCACAGAGCGCTTGTCGTCTCATCAAACGGGTCGTGCCCGAGTGCACTCCACCATACCATCGTGAAGCGGACACAACAATGGCTCTCCATCCCGCACTTATATGAACCACCAGCCAGTCTACAAATCTCTCCCCTTCCCAAAGTCATCACCCTGACTCATCCTCTTCTTTACATAACTCAAACTTGGAATGAATATCTTATGACAAAGGCTAAGCTATTCAGTATTCAATGAAGCTCTTTTAAGATAGCTATGAATTATAATATCTACACTTCATTAAAATGTATTATCCCAGATAATTGATTTGAATCATGGTTTAACCTACTATGAAGGCCTAATGGATATTCGAATCTTTATTTTATATAATGCTGAATAAAAATAATACAACTATTTATCAAAAAACCAGGCTGAAATAATGTACAATGCAGTAATCAAATCAACACTAACGCCTCTGGAAATTCAACATCTTGATAGAAAAGGCGAAGATGAAAGCAAAAAGCACAGCAAAACCGACGACCACAGCAGCTACCACTCCCAGAAAATCGTGTCTTAGTCCCAAATAGCTCCTCACAAAAATCTCCACAGTCTGCCCCGTGTCTTCGAGCTCTGTTCGAACGTCTCCGAATTGCGATGCAACCAATCCATACAATGTCCAAGCAACCGGGCAGGCCCAGTAGTACCACCTCCACCAGACAGGAATGCTCTGCCATTGCAAGATCATAAAAGAAGGAAGAAGCCATATGAAAGTTTATCAACTAAACAGAGAAGAAGAGAACTTACAGGTCTTGGGATTATAAAACCAGAGAAGAGATTCCAAAGGGCGTAGAATGCAGAAGAAAAAATGGCAGCAACATGGTAGTTTGGGGTCACAGCCACAGTCATCATCCCATAGAAGGTGAAATATAATAAGGTGAAGAACATGAAGAAGAGATACCAAAAGAATTTAACAGCCGTCCATTCAAATCCAATCATTGCATAAACTATCACACCATAAACCACTGATTGAACAAGAATGTAAGGAATCTCGATAACAACCTGAAAAATTGCAAATAAATAAATAAATAAATGCATCGAATATTTTCTTTACTTTTTAGAGGGATGAAATTTGAAGCTTTAACATAATTCTCATTAAACCTGTCCAAATGCATATGGCAACGCAGAATACATCCCAGCAGCTCTTTCACGATAAAAGACAGTCCGTTCAACAGAAACGACGGGCTGCACAGATGAAGCATTTTGAACTCCGATAAAGAAAACAGCACCATACATAGATCCCATTGCATTGAACACGTCCTGTTCCCTTCTCCTTTAATATGCATACGAAAACCAAAGCTAACTACATTTATTTATTTCTATAAAGTAAAAAATATATTGAAAAAATGAATATACAAAAGAAGAAGGGAAGAATCCTTTATTGGGAAAAAACAGACATTTAATTTGAAGCAATTTCTTTCAAATTAGAAAAAAATTAAATTAATAGAATAGATCTTAAAAAAACTTAAAACAATACGTAAACTTCGCAATAGTGAAATTAATATTATTTCAAAGATCGATAATTGATTTTTTTTTGTCAAAGATAATAAGATTACGATGTTAATCAAATAGCCCAAAAAACTGTCAAATCTTAAGATTAGCTTTGGCTTTTTAAACATTTTTTCTCTTATTAAAATTACAGTAAAAAATCTTTGAACGTTAGAATGTATCACCAAAGACTTATTCCAGAGAAAGAAAAAAAAAACATCCAAATATTTTTATACTGACAATTAATCATAATGTAAGTATTTAAACACATTTGCAATACAAAACTCAACCAACTACGGTTTAACTTTTCAAATCAATTCCAAATTACCTTTTCGAGCCAAGATTCCAGAACATGGTCCCAAACATCAATGCAATAAAAGTTGTGAACAAGAATCTCACGGCAGTGTATGGTGGGTTACGCCAGTAAGACCAGTGTTGTTTCCATAGGCAAGCCATGCATTGAGTGTAAAATGATTGTGCATATTGTGTAGGGAAATAGAGGTCTTTCGAGCCTGGCGGAGGAACACTTAGTTCTTTAATTAACATCTTGTTTCTCCTGCATTATAAACTCGTAGGATAAGTTTTCATTGAGAATTTAAAGCTATATAATCACAAATCTTTGTCTAGATCGTTAAGACTACCTGTACAGCTCTGAATTTTTATAGGAACTGGCAAAGTCGACCCCCAAAGCTAGCTCTTGTGATGGAACAGTTACTTCCAACATCCATGTTGCTGGGTTGTAACCATCTTTAATTTTATTGGCTCCAATTCCCTTCATGATCAATACATTACACAGTATCTTCAAATGTCTAGTTAAGCTGGGAAACATACTTGTTCATACAATTTGTTCAGAATCATCAAACCTCAAAGTACTTGACTAAATGGTGAGAATGGCGACCCAATGGGCCGACATATAATTCTTCTCCTCCACGTTTTAGTAGAAATAGCTGCAAATTCAAGTTATTCGTTCAGCCAAAGTCATTGCAAAAGACAAGCTATGATAGTTTATCATCCCATTGGGCGTCTTGCGCATTTATATTTCTGACCTCATCAAAAGCTTCAAAGATGTCAATGCTCGGCTGATGAATGGTGCACACGACTGTTCTTCCAGTATCGACGGTGTTACGGACAGTTCTCATGACAATTGCAGCAGCTCTAGCATCAAGCCCTGAAGTTGGCTCATCCATGAATATAATAGATGGATTTGCCACAAGTTCTACTGCAATAGTAAGTCTTTTACGCTGCTCAGTGGAGAGACCACTCTCCCCTGGCAATCCAACCAGTGCTTGCCTCAGTGGAATCAGTTCCACAAGTTCCATCACTTCCTCAATGAACATCTAAACATAAATGAGATTAAAGCCACAAATTTTTAACTTGCGTGGATTCTTTTAAACAGCTAAATAAGGAAAGAATAGAAAAAAATATCAATTGGTTGACGATTCAGGTTTATGATACCAACCTCTCTTGTTTTTTTATCAACTTTGCGGGGTAGGCGGAGCCAGGCTGAGTAGAGTAAGGACTCATAAACAGTAACATTAGGTGAGTGGATGTCATTTTGCTCACAATAACCCGAAATCCGTGCAAATGTCTCTTGTTTCTTCGGATATCCAGATATAATGATGTTTCCATCAATATATCCGCCAGTTTTCCGACCAGCAAGCACATCCATGAGAGTGGTCTTACCAGCCCCACTGACACCCATTAGGGCAGTCAAGACGCCTGGCCTGAAAGCACCACTCACAGACTTTAGGAGCACTAGTTTGTCTTCGGGGAAACCCTGAGACTTCATTTCCTGCATGTTCATCACCAGTAAGGATATCTCAAATTTGATACACAGAAAATCAAACTTTCTGAAAGGAGAAAGAAATACCGGCGGCATGTCGACTGAGTATGAGATGTCATCAAAGGCAATAGAGTGTTGAGTGAAAGGAAGAATCATTCCCTTTTTCGTTTTGCCATTGTTAGGCAAGGACCCGGATGTAACACTTTCTATTTCATCTCCACCATCTGCATCTCAATTCAACTTGGTTAATGATTTGACAAACTAAGAAAATTGTATATACAAGCAAATTATAGTTCACCTAAAATGCCCGAGTTTCTTGAGCGACTCCCTCTTTGAGATAACTGAATGGCTTCCCCTATATCCTTATTGCCGTTGCTTTCTTCGTCTTCTGATATAACAGTCTGTGGCTTCCCAAATGCTGCCAGAGTATTTGGAAAATTTTCAACAAAACAAACCTCTTCTGATCATAAAGACTGAAAAGAAGAGAGACACTCACGATTGAGGTATGTGAGAGCCAAAGTGAAAATGACATTGAACAGAAATGTGAAGCCTATTAAAGCGCCAACGCCAATCCAATACCAATACGCATGAGGAAAGAATCCCCGGGATTCCAGAAACTCAACTCCTAACGATTTGTTTGAGTTTAGAGAAACCTTTAAACGGAAAGAAAGTTAGCCAACATAAGTTCATCGTAAAAAAGCAAAAGATGCAAAAGGTTCAGCTAAATTGAAGAATTTACATGGCTCCAGCTATGGCCCAAAAATTCGTTCACTTGTATAGCATTTTGCGCATACATCAGAGGAGAAATCCAGTAACCCCAAATCCACCAGTCCTTGATATCATCTGCAAAAGCATAAAACAGTCAAGAGCCACAAAAAGGATTTAACTATGAGAGTGATTGACTTTATAAATATGTACTTCGAGAGATGACGACACCCCCCAATGCAAAAAGTGCAAGAAGAGCGAATGAACCAAATGTGCTGGCAACAATCATATTCCTGCCTAGTGAGCCGATAAATTTGAATAATCCAGACGCCATTTGGCTAACTAGAAAAAGCAGAAAGTATTGTCGAAGGAACCTGCAATCAGTCCATGGCCAGTTACAGATGAGATTTGATTTCCAAAGTCGACTGGAAAATATCACGACAGTTTGCTGATTTACCTTGTAATATTTGAATCTAGTCCAGTGACATAGTATGTGATGCCAACCCACAGTGCAACTTCGGAAAATGACAAAGGGAGCTTGAGAATCCATTTAGGAATAGAATATGCCCATGAAGGGAAGAACAAAAGGTCCCTCTGCTTGTAGAAAACAGGGAGCTTTGCAACAGTTAAGGAAATCTCTGCCATGCTATTAAACATAATAATAAGAACTGAGTAGAACAAAGAACCCGTGAATATTCCACCATCAGTTAAAGTGTCACGATGCATCTCAGTTCGTAAAAAAACAGTCATTGCGATGAATGCCATTATCGTAAGCTGAAAGAAACAAACGAGAGGTTATGTTGCACTTGATCATACACCAGAAAACTTGAAATTGAAGGTTCGAGTATATTCAAAACGCACTTGAGTGAGTTTGAAGATGTAAATAAATGAATTCCTCTTCATAAGCAAAAGTTCTCTGTCAAAGCAAGTTTTAAGCAATTTGCCTTTCTTAACACCATATTTTTTGGTGGACAAAGCAGCTGGGTGACTTTTGGTCCTGTCAAACGGCGTAGCAAGTTCATCTCTAAGCCTTCGACCCACGTCAAATGATTGGAATGCTTCGCAAAACTCCTTGGCTGAGACAAAACTATAAGGCTCGTCTCTTTGTGCCCAGTATTGCCTTTGATCTTTCCTAGAAGTGACCTGCAAAGTTCAAGACAGAACAAAAGTCAACATTTATTTTCTGAAAAGAAGCTGCACAAAATTTCACAAAATGCTTATTACCTCTTGAAGGAAATCAGCGACACCTTTTCTCTCTGGGCATTTGAAGCCCATTGATTCAAAAAACTCGACCACATTCTCACGAGGACCCTGATACACAATACGCCCGTCAGAGAGGAGAATGATGTCGTCGAAAAGATCATAAGTTTCTGGTGCTGGTTGAAGGAGTGAAATGAGAGCAGTTCCATTAAGAATATGAACAGAATTCTTTATCGAATTCACAATCTGAAATGTTGTTGAGCTGTCTAAACCAGTAGATATTTCATCCATGAATAGAGCCCTTGCTGGTCCAACTAGCATCTCACCTGAAAATTCCATTTCAGTAACTACATATGCAACTTCATAAGAAAAATGACATTCTCAAATACTTCAAAGTTTAGCCATTTACCAGTTGTAACACGTTTTCTTTGTCCTCCGGAGATACCTCTAATCATTTCATTACCTACTAAGGTGTCAGCACAGACTTCCAAGCCCAAAATCTACATATTGTAAAACAATGGGGGAAAGCAACGGATCAACATGTTTTACCCGATCATTTTGAACTTTATTCTCATGAAAATTATTGGAGATATTACCTTCACGACATAATCTGTCACAACATTAGCCTCGTTGCCCATCGATGAAACTGCCTGAAAAATCATAAGTGAAAGAAAAATGAACAACGATCGTAATTTGTACCTGGAGAAAATAATCTCAATCTTTACCTTCATGAAAATATCAACATCAGGATCCGGCTTTATATTTGCCACAATCTCTCTTCTTGAAAGCTCTGCCAGCATGTCTGTAGAATTTTCATTACAGAAGACCATTGTTTATAATTTGAGACCTAAAGACAGAGAAGATGGAAAGAAAGGTGAACTAACCATAACGCGATCCAACGCCTTGGCATCTTGCAGAGAAAGCCAAGGTTTCTCTTACAGTCATTTCAGCAATATGGATATCCTGTTGGCTGATATAGGCAGCAGTTCTCTGGGGTATGAACTCGTTCATTCCATGGCCATTGTAACTCACCCTCCCAGAAACCTAAATACAAGTCAATCATCTTCGATGAGAGGTAAACCCAAAGAGAATATCTATAAAGAAATGATAAATCCCATTCATAACTGAAGTATAGCAGATGATTAATTCTTACTTTAAGATCAGGATCAAGCTTTCCTGCCAGTGCTAATAAGAATGTGGTTTTTCCAGAACCTGGAGGACCCAAAAGTAGTGTCATTCTGCCACAATAATGAAAGTAATTAGCAGAAAGGACCCAAATAAATATGAACTGGGATAATTCTAACTT
>CM039519.1:26339596-26465668 GCA_022433055.1 Begonia peltatifolia | reverse complement strand
AGAGAGAGAGAGAGAGAGAGAGAGCTTTTACCTTCTGGGCTTGACAACTCCACTGATATCTTGAAGGATTGATAAATGTTTCTTTCTACTTTTGGTTACGTGAAGGCAATTCAAGAAGCCCTTCAAAATAGAAATCAAATAAGGGCCTCAGGAAATATCAAAAGAATAGATGAAATCTTCAGCAGACTACAATTATCAATCTGAGTTACCTCCACCATGTTAGCCATAAAGTTAAAAAATGTAGGCAAAGCTCTGCTTCCTACATATGCTTCTGCGTCAATGGTTAAATGCTCAAATCGAACTTCAATTGTGGGAAGTTCAATCCCAACTCTATCATGCCAAAAACAAAATAAAACACAGGGCAGAGATGAATTTAAATGTTAGGAAAATGATAGTAAATTCAGGACCAATAAAAAGAAATATGAATTTCACCTGTCAATTCGTTTTTTGAGTTTCAATAAGAACTGTTGATTGTCGTCGTCGTCGATTCTCACTAACCTCTCCAGCAAATTCTTCCTTTCTAAAAACCCAATATTTTGAATATCTACTTCATTGGCCTCTCCTTCAAGAGTTTTGAGTAGACCTTTCTTCAGACGATTGTAAGTTGGAAGCTTCTCGAGCGCCGCCCATTTCAGAGCTTCCTCGTCGTCTACATCCCGTGAAGACACTGAAAAAGCGTCGTCCCTCAAACTAGAACTTCTTGTTCGTAGACTGTTCCTCGCTTTATAAACATCAAAACCCTCCATTGAAACACCAAGGATCCTTCAATTTGGGCAATATGTCAGGCACTCAATCCAAAAACAAAATGCCCACAACCCAGAACTTCATCTGTTGCATTCTGCAGCGCAACAACCAGAGATTTCTTTCTCGCAGTGTCGAACAGAAGAGCTCCCTCCCTTCCTGGACAAAGAGCGTGAAAACAGAGGGAAGTTTTGCTCTCCAGTTCGACATACTGCCAAGGATGAAAGCATTTTATACACAGTTTGGCTTTTGAATTGAACAGTCAGCACCATAAGTCAAGAGTAGACTTGAAGTTTCTCAGAGCAACAGTTATGGCGCCCCTGAAGTCTCCCCACTCAAACAAAATCATGAGTACAGAAGAATAATCAGTGTAATTAACAACTCCCAAAAATTTATTACCAAAAAATAATAAGAACATAAATAATTTTTCTGAAAAATATATTGAAAAGCTTTCAAAAAATAAATTAAAATAAAAACATATTACATCTTGTATTTTTAATACATATTTTTATTTTTTTACATTTGATTTAACTCCAAATAATAAATTTAAAAATAAATAAATGCTCTCTTAGTCAATTAATCTTCTAGATTTTCTTAGAATTTTATTGGGTACCGTTGACGTCGTAATAATAAAATAAACCATAATTAATTTATCTCCAAATTAATGATGACACGTTAACTGAATGTATATAAATTATTATAAAAAAAAAAAAGATATCGTAAAATGTTTAAAAAATAAACAGGGGGTTGCATGAATGACGTCATGCCTGACTTACTTGATCGTCAAAGCTATCCTTTAGAAGGTTCTATTGGTCAAACCAAATCCAATGGACTATTTCCCTTTCAGAATTACACATGGATTTTCTAGTTATCTAGAGTAATGACCTTAGAAGCTTGACTTAATGTTTTTCCCGTGTATCATTCTTGTTTGACTCGATCAATCCATTAGTTCAAATATAGAATTTAGAAATCAGAATCAAACTAAATCGATCTTGGAGTCGAACCCAAATCAAATTAATTTTTTCAAATTTGGTCTAGGTTTGGCTCTCGTTTTTTTATATATAGTTCGGTTTAGGTTTAGTTTTTTTTTTTTTTTTTTTTTTTTTTTAATTTTACCCGACTTTAAATTTACTTGTCAGTGTTGATACATATTTGTACTTAATATAAACATTACGATAAATATATAATATGATTGAATCATGACAGGAATGGTCCTGATTAGGTTTGGCTCCCCCAAAGCTCAATATCTATTAGGGTGGCCAACATGAATAAATGTTAAATAGGTTTGGTTACCGTGACTAAAGATCTATTAGCACGATGATAGTTAGGATCTTCCGACTAAGTTAGATCATACACTATCTTTTGATTAATCGTATTCTCTTTTTCTCTCGACTTATTATAAGCACGTATATCTAAATATGTTAGAGGAATGTTACTTCTAGAGAAATCTTAATCAGTAAAAAATTTATTGATTAAAAGATATTTCGACTCGATATGAGATTTATGGGCGATTCTTCGTAATATATTAATGGCAAACACGCGAATCACTTACATGTTAAACATTAATAGAAAATTTCTTGATTGATTAATTTGAGTTTGGCTCCAAGAAATATTAAAAATCAAACTAAATTGGTTTTATTGCTAAATTATATTTTTTTTCATAAATATTTTTGTTGAATCAGTTCATCTTTTTTTTTTTAGTGATGATTTTTAATTTTTAGGTAAAATAGAGTTGCTAAAATTAAATTATAAATAAAATATTATTTAAATCTTAAAAGTTTAGAGTCATTTTTAATTTAAAAATATTTTTTTAACAAATTAAATCTTAAAAAGTATAAACGGTGGACACGTGAGTGGCACGTGACACAATTTGAAGCCCGAAAAATCGAACCAACCTTCAGCCGAGCTGCTTACAAGGAGCCCTCGAGCTCCTCTCTACAAGCTGCGAACCAAAACCCCGCGAGTTCTTCTCCAGAAGCGGCAAACCAGAAATCAGATCTCACTTCAAGGCATTTCATCTTCACGGGATCTCCGTTATTGTCTGCAATCTTAGTCGGTGTTTTCAGGCACCGGCGTAGCTTTGGCTTCAGCTGTTACCCAGACTATTTGAGGCAATGTTTGTCTGCAGATGCAATATTTTGATATGGTGATCACTAAATAGTTTGATAAAAGACTAATGGAGAACCAACAAATAAATGGGTAACATTTAATATTACAGTATCTAAGTGTTCATCTGAGCTTGGGGAAGAACATCCTTCAGATATGTGTGAGCCTTCTGATAGTTGAAGAACCCCATGAACCAAAAATCAAAGTTGTCCATTGTGATTATCTCCATATTCTTCTCTCATGGATTCTTCGTATTCTCGCTCTGATTCACTCTCTTTACTTTTCCCAGAGGAACCACCACCTCGTAGTGAATTTGGATCTGTTCCCCATTGGGAGAGGAGACTTTGATTAATCTTTCACTGCAGAAGCAGGCGTAACCCATTCGGTTTTCGGTCTTTCCTTTTTGGTTTCGCTTCGGACCCACTCCATTACACAGTCCTTGACTCTTCCAGATTCAGACCCGTCGACTCCGGTGTCCTGCTTCCACCACCAATCTCCCCCAGACCAGAGAAGAAGCATAACAAGCTAGAATTTCTCATCACTTGGTGGGATTTTGAATTGGGTATCTCTGGGAATCCATTCCTATCGGTTTTTGCTTCGTCAAACTCAGATTTCAGGCGGGTTTGCTTTCATTTTACGTCTTTGTTCTTTTGACTGCGGAAAAAGAGTCCATGGGTGATAAGGATTTTAGTTTTGCAATTCTTCCAGGCATAAAGCATTCTACTTTCTCTTCTTCGAAAACGAAAATGAAGAACTGAATTCTTCTCAGACTGCACAGTTTTATTCTTTCCCACAGCCTTTCATAGAATCTAAAGAGGAAATAGGCCTTGCTCCGGCAGCCATTGTTACATCTCGAAGGGATTAATGTGATTATTCATCAGTGTTACGATCATTGGATTACAACGATCAAAAACTCCCACGTTCGAATCTCATTGTCGAAAAATAAAATCTCTCTCGATTCTATTTGATCAAGTGACGTCAAACTCCATCACCTTGAACTTCACTTTTGAAAACTAAATCAGCTGCAAGAAAACTAAAGAGGAATCATTCAAAGGAGAATTACGATCCCGACTCTGCTACAAACCCATATCAGGCCATTGTCATGGCAATAGACTCCAAAACAAAGAGAATAAATTGCAACTGCAAAAATGAAAGCGGAGATTACAGAAACCCGGCGTTGAATTTGCTGAAATGAGGCAGAACGACGAAGAAAAGCCCGCCGTTCTAGATTTGGAGCTTGCTCTGATAAAAGGAAAGGGAAAGCAAGACTGTTCTTTATTCGCCCAGAATCAAAAAGGACGGAATGGAGGAGATTTTGCTGGAGACAGATACACCTGTTGCCATGGTGGAGGAAGGCTCAACATCAGGCAAACTTCGGCTTCCAGATTTCAGAAAACCAGATATGGAGGACGATGAAGAAAGCAGAAGGCTGCGTGGAAAAGAAAATGTAGAGAAATGACTCCAAATACTGTTAGAAACCGGTGGAGAAGAGGACTCAAAGAATCACCGGGCTGACGGAAGAACCAGAAAACAAAGGCCGGACTACCAACAGTACATTATCAAAGTTCCATCAAACAGAAAAAAGAAGCAGGGCTCACAGTTCGTCAAGAACATAGAAAGATTGCTGAAAATAAAGCTTGATAGAACATGTTTCACAGCTTCATCATGCCATCAATCAAGACAGTCAAGAGCAGAGTGAAATCATAGCATAAACTTCAATTCTTTTATTAAACTAATTTCAAGTAGAGGTCCACTCTGTTGAAATCGAGAATGAATTATGAGTAAAAAATCAAATTTCTCCCACAAAAAACTTACTCAGATTCATTCAAAATGAAAAGAATTTACCATCAATCAAAGGACCTAATTATACATGCTTCAATAATGATACCCTGGAGCATACTCTGTTTATGTTTTCTTAAAATTTATTACTGAAAATTTAAACCTACAACAAACACATCACCAATCCGCAACCTTTATTCTCCCCGAGATGCGGGAAATAATTTAAATGAATTTAGATGAACTACTAGTAGATTCACCTGCTGTCACATTAGGAGATGAACTGATTGTCAATGAACCATTACCACCTTCATTTTGTGCAACAACTGGAATCTTGACGGCGGATCTTTCCATCTCTTTCTCCAGCTCTTCCTCCCGACGCAGTGCCGTAAATTGCGTGTCTAAAGATTTGGCTGCGGCCAACCATGCAAGAACAATCACTAAAAGAATACCTCCTAGATATGGAGTTGAATTTGCAAGAGAGCCAAATGTCAAGATCATGAACTGCTGAATGAGAGCGCCTCCAGACTTTCCCAAGGGGTTGCAGACAACGTCAATGGCCGCCTTCCCTTTAACCTATAGCAAGTATTTGAAGTTCAAAGATATTAAAATTTAAGCCCCCTGACTTTCTGAGCTAATCACAATGAATTTTCAGAAATTCTCCCAAATCATTTGAATTTCATTGGACAAACTTAAAGAGATATTTGAGGATTCAGGGACTAATTACGAATGTTTAACACCGAGTAGTCAGGGTCATCAAATGGCTTATTGCCTGCGGATCGACTCAAGCCCAGTCTGAAATTTTTTTTTTCAGCACCGTGGCCACAAGTAATGAACCGTGGTGCTGATGGTTCTGCAAAGGGTGCTGCAGCACCAAGAAAAAAATAGCAAGCTTGCGGGCTGACCAAATGGTACAAGATTGGTGGGTCAGACCTTAGACTACAAAAATTGGTCAAGGCCAGAACTGACTTGTCAAACCAGACCTGGGCTGAGTCTATGCCACAAACTGGACCGATGATGATCTTGACCCAGTAGAGTGTGGAGTACAAACCTTCGTGTCCTCGTCCAAGGGAATGTAGGCCATTTCTTTGCAAGGGTCAAACAAACTGTACTTGGCACTTTTGCTGAAAATGTTTTGCATGGCACCCACATATACTGCTGCAAGAAGAGGGGTCATCCCAATCGATGCAAGAGCAGGTGTGAGCGGGACAGCAGATAAAATCAGCGTAAAAAAAGCGACTCCAGTAATAAGCAGGACAGTGGGTGTAATAGTGGCTGCAACTCCCCATCCATATTTATTGAATATAAACTGGCTGAGCAACATCATTGTGAAAGTTGCTATCCCAGTCGCAGTTGAGAAGTCTCCCATGAAAGAAGAATATTCATTTGGGCTAGGAAACTGCATATTTAAAGTCATATCGATTATTTACGATGTTTATGTACATAACCATTGACTAAGAAAAAGTTCAAAAAAGTGTAACTTGATATACCTGAGCTTTAAGCTTCGATTTCCAGGTAACCTCGACGAGGTTGATACTTATACCGTATGCGACCACCAAAGTTGCAAGATCCCTAATATATGGTGAAGATACCAAGAACTTCAAGCTCTCCATTGTTCCCATTTTAGGCTTATCCTGCAAATAAAAAAAAGGCAGAAAAGACATTTCTCAACCGATTGTTAATGGCTAAACATTCGTTCTAAAGGATCGTTAAATGCAGAGTTGAACTGAGATACAAACTACGCAAACTAGGAAATAATGCTATCGAAATTGCTGAAAAAAAGGATAAAATCTTTGGGTCACAGAGGATTAATTACCTTCTTCTTCTTACTGCGAGATGGAAGAGGAACATATCTATTCACCCACCAGTATGTAAAACAGATTACAAGCCCCATCAGCACCACAATGCTCATCATTCCCTTTAAAGATATGGCCCAGCCATCAACACCAGGACCCAGATTTTTCCTCAGATTAGAGAAGTACTTCACTGTACGGCCAGAGAAAATAAGGGCAACATTAGCCCCGAGCCCAAAGAGTGGATAGAATCTTTTTGCTTCCTCTACTGTAGTTATCTGCACATAAGAGACATGTTAATATATCAATACCTCAAAGCTGACAAGTTCTACAATTTATAATTTATTAATATCTTATTATTGATATAGGAAATAAAGTTTCAACTGATAACACAAGGTAGGTCAAAAAACCTTTCTTTTTCCTTTCTTTGAACTCAGCCAGTAAAAAATTCTTCCATTCTCAGATCAAAATAGATACAGAAGGAATTTTATTCTCATACAATATCTTAATTGAATTGTATCTAATGATCAATAAACTCAGTTTCATTGGATATATACACATACCAAAATCCTACAGCAATCTAATTGATTCTATCAATATTTGGACGGGAATTGACAAACACTTGTTTGTAACTACATCTCAGTGGAGATTGTTGCCATTAGCATAAAACTTTTAATGAATTTCTCAAACATTCCATGACAAAATGTAGAACACATGCAAAAACTTTAGTCGCCAAAAGATGAATAACGATTAATCTTCTTTTAATTGTAACTAGCCATATCATGTATTCTTATCCATTTGAAGAAACAAAAAATCAATAATCAAACTCCACACACATAAGAAATGAATTTTTAGAGGGTAAACATGAAAACAATCGATTACAACAGTATATAAACCTTCTGGGAATAATGTACCTGATTGGCAAATCCCCAGAACAAAACAGAAATCACAACACTTCCCCACAGTTCAGCCATGACATAGAACAAGCAGAAGCTCCAGATCCTCATGATTGCCAGTGGACCAAGAAACCTTGGACCAAGAGTGTTGAGAAGCTGATCGGCAAAAGCTTGAGGATGTATATAATTGCTGAGAGGATAAAGCAGGAAACCAAAAGCCCCAAAAAAGGCAATAAAAGGAACTATAACTGTGTAAAAGAGAGCCTGCTTAGATAACACATTGGCCAGTTTTGTGTATAACAGCATAAAGCCAATAGCCATAGGCAAGTTTACCCAAGTCTTCAAAAATGGAATAATTTCTGCACTACTTCCTGGGGCTGTAACAACTAACACATCCTTCGTGTCCCTTAGAATTGTGTAGTTGAAAAGAATACAGAAGAACATTAATCCAAGTGGGAAAATTTTTTTAAGGGTTCCAAGTTCAATACCCAAAATTTTGGGACTTTCAGTCTCTGTTTCTCCTAAAAGTGGTTGCCCATCAGCTGCAGCAGCGGCTTCAGCCCTGCATATTAGAGAAACTCCATTTTTCTGAAAAAATCCAGGGTTCTTAGAGACAAAGGCCTGAAATTTCGGTAAGGCGTTTGAAGAAAGAGAGAACTCGCTAATAGCTTTGGGCTTTGGACAGAAGCTTCTTTGTTTCAAACCCACAGAAGGAAAGAACCCCCTGGTTTTGAGGCTTGGGGGTAGAGAGAGAAGCCCTTTGCTCTGTAGAACAACCTCCATAAGTCTCTCTCTCTCTTTCCTTCAAGAAAAACCCAGAAAAGTTTGGTCTTCAGGAGCAGAACATAAAGAGGGACGCAGATAAGGGAAGTAAAAACCTGAAGGTTGAACTTGAAGTTAATTTGAGGGAGAGATAGAGAGATAAGGTAGATAGGAGAACAAAAACTCTCTTTCTAAATATCAGAGCCAGCAAAACTCAGCGCTGAGGCTTGAAATAGAATAATAAAAAAGAAACAGTTTGCCTTATAGGGCCCAATTTTGCAACTTGATTGCCAAAAATTGAAGAACTTTTTATCAACCCACTAATAAGGAGAGAAGAAACAACTTGATAAATCTTACACGCATTGAAAGAAGAGATTTTTTACAGGATCTTAAACTAGTGTCCAGAAGGATTGGGAGAGATTTTCATACCATTTTCTCTCTCCACTATTCTTTTTCTCGATAGCCAAACACATTTTAAGATATTTTTCACTTTCATAACACAAAAATCTGAAAGACCCACGAAAGTTAAGTGGGAGATGGACAACTACGAAACAAACGTGAGAGTATTCATTGATGTCTGAAAATAAAAAACCAGACTTCAATGTCTTTGGCTCCTCCATAATTGGTTTCTTTTCAGCTTCCTTTCTGAGGAATTGTTTCAATAATTTTTGAATTGAGTAATTATCAAAGTCACCTTAAAGTATAAGTGATTAACAAATTAAATTTTATAATATTTTTATTAATAAAATCATCATTAAAGTATGGATATATTAACAAAATATCACTCGACAGGACCCGATCTTGATGAACTGCTCCCTGCTCTTGAAGTTAGCCAAGATAATTTTAAATTAAAAAATATATAAAAGAATATTAGATTTATTTAAAATTTTATGAGAAGATATACAATTTATTATAAGTTTTTAAAACATAATTTTATAAAAAAGACTTAAAAAATTACACATTTTAAAAAATCACCAACGTTTTATTTTTGCAGCAAAGTAATAGTAATTCTTTGGCGCTTTAATAATTTTTGCATTATTAGTAGCTAAATTATTTTTCTTTCTTGTCTGTCATGTCTCCGTCCAATCAACGAGACAGAGATTCTTTTTATGTTAGGCAAATCTTTGTCTCATTCTTCGAGTATTTTTTTTTTTTTGGGGTAAAATCTAATTTAATTTAAAAGCATGATTTTTTTTAATAAATTCTCAGAATATTAATCTTCACCGTCAAAGCTCAAACTATCTCAAATTAACAAAAAACAAATTCTTCATGGGGCTGATCAATGGGGGTAGTTCTCCGTGTGTCCGGAACAGGACCATAATTTCTTTTTTTTTTTTTTTTATAAATTAATTTTAAAAAATATTAAACTATATTAAATTTATTTAAAAATTTTATTAAAATAAAATAATCTAAAATTTTTTATAATTTTATAATATTTGTACTATTTATTATAAATTTAGTTAAATATTTTATAAAATAAACGTAAAACAATTATAATAAATCATACAAGTGTTAGAAAATCACGAAATTTTCAGATTATCTTCTAATGATGTGATGAACATGTCATAAAATTTTCAAATAAATCTAATATCGTTTAATTTTTTTTATTTAATTTATAAAATAAAAAAGGAACAGTGAGTATTTTAAAAAAATATCAAACGATATTGTATTTACTTGAAAGTTTTATCATATGTTCACCATGTCATGTAAGATAATCATGAAATTTTCGTCATTTTCTAATACTTGTATAATTTATTATAATTATTTTACATTTACTTTATAAAATATTTCACTAAATTTATAATAAATCGTACAACTATTATAAAATTTTGAAAATTTTTTAAATCTCTTGTCACGTCAATTGTCGTTGTTTTTCAGTCGATTGAGGCTTTATGTTCTTGTTGATTGAGTTTCATTCCAGTCGACTGATCCATCTCTTACGATCGATCGCAATTTGGTTTTGAGTGAATATTTGCTTCTGTCGCCTTAGGGATACACACCTAGAAGAAGTTTACAGCTGTTTTGTTTTTGTTTGCGTCTTTGCGGTTTGGATTATTGTTTTAGCATAGGACCCAAACATTAGTCTTATGACTTTTAGGGGATTTTGATGTTGGTATTGTTGTCAGCAGATTTTGAATCTATTTGCGGGACAGGTCTTTCCATGTGGATTGAGATCCAACGGTGCAAAATAACCCACGTAGCAGGTGTCATCAAAAGGGATAATTCTGATCCTTCTTTCGGGGACATAAGAATCTAGAAAACGACGCCGCAGTGGATACGCTAGTTCGCACACATTGCGAGTATATTACATGGGCCAGGGCAAGATAGGTTTTGGGCCGATAACGGAACAGATGTTGGCCCACATCATTATATCAGGCTCAAAAGCCCAAAACCCTCGAACTCCTCGCTTTCGCCTCCAAATTCTGCGTCTGATAGATTGGCTCCAAAAATACAGTCACTTTGCTGCTCAAACTCGTATCTCTGCTTCGCTGTCTGCATCGCTCTCGGCTTGCCATTTCAGCTCCGCTTCTGGTAAGACTCAAACACTAATTTTCTCGGAGATCTTCGGCAAATTAATTAGTTTATGTATATACCAGTTGGATTCGTTGAAATTTGGTGAATCTGCTTCGATCTCTGCGTTACTTTGATGCTTGAATAACTATTGTAGCTGATACTTCTGTGAAGAGGGAGGGTGAGGATATAACGTAAATTGTGACCGGGCGTGAAAGGAGGAGTAGGCATCCTCCCTATAAATATTATAAGTATGGAAATACAATGTATTCATCAAGTCCTGTTATCTCCGCTCTCATTTCAATTGATTTTGTCTGTGCAGTGTAGGAGCGTCTTGATATTAACTACCCTGTCAGCCCTTTCGGTACCAATGTTGGTGTTGAGTTTTAGTTGTGAAGTAGACGACTTAAAACCACCATATTAATGCCTATCCCTAGTTGTGATTTTAACATGCTTAGTTTATGATAAGACTGAGGAAATTTTGGCTGCTATTAATTGGGTGAGGGTTTAAGTTTTGTGTCCCTTTTCCTCCTGCTGCGTTTTGCATTGTCATGTTACCATAAAAAGATAGGCTGTTGCTATCTGGATAACTTTCTCAGCTTGAAGTGGTGGTTCCTGGAGGATCACCGGACGGGCCGGGAGATGACGATCACATCCGCCGATTGCAAATCGGCATGTGCTTGAAGTGATGAAGACACCATTTCCAGTATATTACAGAAGCTTCCAAAATTCAAAGCTGTGATTTGTTTGTTTTTGATTGGTCCTGACGTTGAGCATCTTCCCTGTGATTTATCCGAGCACACTTGCCATCTTCTTGAAAGTTAGGTTTTCATTCTTCTTTTATGCATATGCTCAAATAATCGAAGGTTCCCTTACTGTTTTTTCACCTATAAAAATCATTATGACGTGATGTTTACGTTTAATTTATTCATTAGTTGATATGAACACAAACAATTCGGATAATATCATTTTTGCTAAATTGAATCAAGATAATATATTCTCGTAAAAATATTTACATGTCCTTTCGTTTGTTGGAGCAGATGATTTATTGTAACAATTTAAGATTCAAATTTAAAAATTTCCAAATCCATCCAAAATCAAAATCTAATCTACGATTTGATTCTTAAATACTCTAAGAATCAGGTGACCAATACAAAACATCAAAACAAATGTTTTCAGCCTAAAAATTATTTTCAAATCATAATAAAATTTGATTTATACCTCCTAACCACATGAAGGATATCTGGAAATCCGAATTGGGACGGATTTGCTAAGCTAAAAACCTGATCGAACTCAAATTTTAGGGGGGAAGGTTAGGTGGAATCTCTCCTAGGTGAAGGGGAAAAACATATCAGAGCTCTCTCTCTATCGAGTTCTAGATTCAGAGAACTCTTACCTCTATCTCCGACCATCACCAGGCCTCCAGATGCAGCAGGAGCTCCGAGGAGGCAGTAGCTTCGCTTGAGAAATCGAGCTCTCTGGCGAATATCCTCTGACGCGACGAACGTTCTCTGACGCGAAGAAGCCTCTCTCCTTCGTGCAGCAGCTTCGACCGAAGAGAGAAACTCACTCTCTGTGTGTTTCAGTCGGGGGAAAACGCCAAGAAGCTCGCAAAGGAAAAGAGGAAGAAGGGGTTCAGGTTTTCTTTTTACTCAGAGCCGGTTCGCTTAAGGGTGATCCAACCGAACTGGCCCAGGGACCCAAGCCAACCCAATCGAATCAAATCAGATTTGGTCCAATCGAATCAAATTTGACCCGAACCAATATAAGAATAAATCGGTAAGGAATTGTTACCTAAATTCTTTTTAAATGAATTTATTAAAGTTGAAAATTGATACCAAATATTTTATTTAGGTAGGAAAAATCTTAAAAGTTGTCCGAATCAACCTAATTTAACTCTATCCAACCTAAGAGTACACGTAAAAAATTGAATTTATTTAAGTTGGAATTTGATACCAATATTTTATTTAGACATGATATTATTTAGAATCTTGAAAAAATTCTGATAAACCTAACCTCTCAGAATCCAGGTAAGTGAAATATCACGTTTTAAACGTTTTAGCAACCACTTACATCACAAAATTTATGTTATTTTCTTATAATTATTTTATTATATGGTTTTGATATTTGATCATGCATGTTTAGATATTGACATATAATTGTATAAAGATAAAATTGGTAGAACATTTCGTATGTGCATAAATATGATGAAATTGAAAGAAATTATGTTATAGCAAAGGCTAAATGACAATGAGATGGCTAGCCTTGAAGAAAATGTGATAGTTACGCCTGATCGACAATAAGATGATTTTCCCTGAACGAAAATGAGATGACATAGGTTAAACGATAATGAAATAACTAAGTCTGAAAGAATGTTAAAAAATGAGTTTCAAACCAATATGCAACTGTTAAGTCAGAATTCATTAAAATATAACGTTAATTTTCCAAATGTATGTGTTTTTTCTTACTGAGTTATTCTTATAGTTTGTAATTTTATGATGTAGGTGAATTTTTATCTGAATAAGAAATGACTTTGATCGACAACCTTTCATATGCAAGCAAATATATAAAAGAAGAAAATATTTTTTGATCGAGTTTAAATTAGTATGTTTCAGTTTTCGATAATTTTTCATATTTTTATTTCAGTTGAAATCTCGAATAAATTATTATCGATAATAAAGTTTTTATCAATTGTTTTATTTCAGTTTTAATCAAATTATTTAATATTTAAACATTATTTCAAAAGATTATTTAATGATTTTATTTAAAATTTGAAAATTTGTGTTATAACATTTGAAATTAAACTTTATTTACAAAATCAAATTAAAATTTTTTTTAAGATTTTTAGATTAAGAATTTAAAATTGGAAACTGATAACCCCTGGTTTATCAGGGAAATAACACGTCATACTATAATATTAGTACGTAAAATTAATAATACGCAGTTAATATTAGACACGTGTTCTCAAGTACGGACGTTATTATTTGGAAAAGAGGACATTAAAAAGAAAAGAGGAGAATATTAAAAAGAACATCACCATCGCAGGCAAGAATGGAAAAGGAATCACACCAATTCCACAGTGAAGGGTGAAGAGAGAGGAGTAGCAGCATTCCTCCTTTTTAACTTATTCATTGCACCAAACTTCTCTATCATAAACTCACTGTTAATACTTTCTGAAATGTACTCTAATCTAATTTAATCAAATTCATAAAAAAGTAATCAAAATATTAAATCTTTTGGCATATCGTTAATTTGACAAGTGCCCACTGCATATGCTGTTTCTTCTAAACAAATCTTGATTACCCAAAAGAAAAAAGAACCTTCTTTACTTGAACTGATGATTCAAAGTCCTCCATTAAAAAAGGTATAGGTACTGGGTAGGGGAGGAGTTGACAATGGAAAGCTTTTAGTTTGTCATTTAATTTTTCTCCATAAAGGAGGGAAAAAGTGCTCTGCTATCAGATGCTTCTCTTTCTCAACAATGGCTATTTATTCTAACCCTTTTCTACACTGTTTATATTAGCCCCGTATTTCGACGAGGTTATGTGTTTTCCCCGTTTTCTTTTCTCTGAGTGTTAATGGGTTATGAACTGTTTGGCACAAGTATGAAAAAGGGGAGAATTTGTTCTTGTTTTTTTTTTTTTTTGCATCTTTTTTCATAGCTTTTGCATTATATTTGGATTCAACATAATTCACCGTTCAGACGGTTCCAAAAACTGATGGAAAATGAAATCAAAGTTTGATGCTTGTGGACTTTGTGTTCACTGGAATATAAGCAGACAAAAATAGTTTTTGTGTGGTGGGTCTCTGAGCAACTCCACCGCAGTGGAAAGTGGCATGGAGGAAAGACATGAGGAGAAGAGATGATGCGACAAAGCGGAATTCCTTTTCTGCTGTATGATTCCGATCTAGAAATCCAACTTGGTAATCACTATTTTCATTTTTCATCAGAAAAATACAAGCACTATCACTTTGAAGTTAAAGCAATCGAAGATTGTTAGAAAACTGCCAACTGAATCCTTTCTACTCAAGTGTCTTGTTTCTCATGGAGTAAATTGAGAACTTGAACAAAAAATAGATAAACTTTGCGGTTAATGGGTATCTATCAATCCTCATAAACTCATGAACTAATGATTGACAGAAGATATTTCCTTATTCTATATTGTTTTCAGCAAATATTCTTCTAGTGTTTATTGGGTTATCTTTATTTTTTTCTGCCCACTGTCCGCAAGCATATATTCTTTCTATTCTGCATTTTTAGCTCTCTCTTTCCTAGCTTCTCATAAATGGATGAATGTGCTATGCTCTGCTTTTGATTCCCTCTGCACATAAAAAGATTTGCTTCTTTCATTCCTGTCTTTACCTTTCCTTTTCATTTATTCCTCTCCTTCTCAGTTTCTAAACGTGCCATGTGTAGCTGGTCCACACTCTCTTAGTTTTTTATTTCTCAAAATGTTTCTGCTATAAATATGCAGCCTCGTTTATCAAACTTCTTCATCCAGTACTCACTCTTCTTGGTTGGAGCTTGTACAATAGACCCTCTCTTCGGTACATTTATTGAAACACTGAAGATGAGTTACTCACGTTCCAATTCTTGTTCTGGTTAGTTTGCTTCTCTTTTCTGTTATTGTCGATTTCAAAAAAAATGTCTTCTTTTGAATGAACATTCATTCGAAAATCACTAGCAAGAGTTATGGATTTTGGTTCTTTATTTGGTTGTTGGGTTAATCAATAAGATATGCACAGAACATTTTGTAAAGACAAAGACAATCAAGGTACCCTTGCGGTACATATTCTTTATTTGCAATTCACTTTTTTGTTTATAAAAAAATGAAGAAAATAAAATAGATGAGAAGGAGAGAACACCCTTGTAAAGAAAACATTCATAAAGCAGATTCTTTCCGACTAGACAAAACTACACTAAAAGGATAAATTCTAAACAATTCGGAACATTAAGTCCAGTTAGCAATAATGAAGTTAATATTGTCACAAAGATTGACAATTAGCTCTCGTTCCATAAAAAAAAAGTAACATTGCAATGAACTCAGATAGTCCAAAAAAATAGTCAAAGCACATTTATTTATCAAAAAAAAAAAAAGAAAGATATTTTTGTAACTTGAATGCTCCAAAACTTGCAGGTAGTAGATCGAGTTCTAGATTGACGTTTGAGTTTGGGAGGACATATGTGGTGAGACCCAAGGGCAAACACCAAGCCACCATAGTTTGGCTTCATGGACTTGGTGATAATGGCTCAAGGTAGTTATGCTCCTCTTCTATATTATCTGTCATCTTATTGTACTCGTACCTCTTGACATGTTTTGGAGGTAACTTTCTTTCCTCTATACCATCAAAACTCGATCCTTATTTAATTATTTCTTTACAAAAGAAACATTGATTTTGCCAATAGTCTATAGTTTCCAACTTTTGGTGGATTTTCTCTCTTTTTTTTTTGCATGATTTTCTTATCTCTTGTCTTACTTGCCCAAATAAGAAAGTAACACAGTCTGAAATGTCAACGTCTTGGCAAAATTGATGTTAACTTTATTGTGAAGATTTTTTTCTTTATGATTGTTGTTTCTTGAATGATACGAGGGGTTGCCTAATTTGGGAATATGTCATTTTCATTTTGTATCTGATTTCAATTCCAATCATAGCTGGGGACGACTTTACAACTTATGTCCCAAGAAATTTTATCTGCATCCTGGAGTGATTTTCCAACAACCAGACCACTCTGAATGCTTGAATCGAATTAGTGTATTTCAGACCTTCTCTTAATGGATTTTTATATTCCTGTTTTTCCCATCATGGCAGTTCGTCTCAGCTCTTGGAATCCCTTCCTCTCCCAAATGTAAGAATGTTTTTTTTTTTTTTGCGGAGTTGATCATATATTTATAATATTTGGCTTGTATTGGGACTGAGAGTTCTTTGTTTGCTGTAATCTAAAAGGAGTGTATTATTAGTGTGAGAAAATGTATTCTTTTTTGGTGTTGTGAATTTTGTACTCAATATTTTTTTGGTTGTGATCAAAATGATACAGATTAAATGGATTTGTCCGACTGCCCCTACCCGTCTCGTGGCTACCCTCGGGGGTTTTCCTTGCACTGCATGTCAGGAAAAATGGCTTTTCTCTTTTCCAGTGTTCTTCATGTATTCACTTTTTTTTTTTTTTTTTTTGAAGTTTTTTAATATTTTCGTACAAGGGTTTAATGCTGGAGAGCTTTCTGAAGATGGTGTAGATGATTGTGATGGTTTGGACGCCTCTGCTGCACATATTGCAAACTTGTTATCCGCTGAACCTGCCGATGGTAAATATCGAACAAGCATATTGTTTTTGTTCCCAACTTCTCAAAAACAACTTGTCTTTTTTCTAGTAATCATCTCAGCCACATACTCAGGGTCAGCAACCAGACGGACAAGCCCGAAATTTTTTTTAACAAGTTTCGGGACCCTTGTTTCCATAGATGGGCCAGCCTTTATAAGCTGTCCTCGAGGATTTCACAAAGAATGCTGAGCTGAAATAGCAGGCTAGCAGACCGACCTTACCTAGGACTAAGGGTGGTCGCAGTCCGAGTCGGTTCGGTTCCAAGACGGAACTGGAACTGGCTCGGACTTTTCGAAATTTTTATTCCGGTCTCAAAACTAGTCCCGGGAGGAACCGGGACTGCACCAAAAGTTTCGGTCTGGTCCCGGTTCGGTACTGGTTCCTCCCAACATATTTTGATTTACTTTTTTAATTTAAAAAAAAAAAAAATCGAAAGAACGTGAAGAAGAAGAAGAAGAAGAAGCAAGAGGAGGAGGAGACGTTCATAAATTCTTTCGTATGATGAACATAAAATAAACTTACTGAGAACAAACTTCAGTTTGAAAATACAGAATACAGAAACAATACCGAAACCGAAAGAGGTGAGAAACATAGATATTACCTCTGTCGATTCGTCTTTCACGGCTTCGTCGGCCAATTAGTCGAACGACCGATTCGTCTTCAGGAGAGGCAATCCAGCGGGCAGCGATAAGTTGACTTCACTGTTGAGGGCTTGGGCTCGGACAAAAAGACGGCGAGGCCAGACAGGGCTCGGGTCGAGGATCGCTGCTCGGGAGGACGGGACACGACACGGGAGGTTCAAGACTGAAGAAGTGTTGAAATTGAAATTCGGAAATCGAATTTCATTCATTTATCTGACCCATGGGTCGGATAACTCGGATCCACCTGGCCGACTCATGGGTCGGTACTCCCACGGTCCAGGAACCGAGGACCAAACCGCAGTTCTCGGTTCCAATTGGAATTGAGACCGGCTCCCAGACAGGTGGAACCGCCCAAGAACTGGTGATCCTGTCTTGTCCACCGGTTCTGCTCACCCCTACGTCGAACCACCCAAATTTGGGTGGGCCCGGCTGGGTCAGAGCCTTGGTCCAACCCAAGGTTGGTAGTTGGGCGCTGCCTGCCCGCTGATGGGGCTTACTGCATACTTTTTTATAAAAATGCATACACATGTCGCATGAATTAGCTCATTGCATTAGATTCATATTATTCTGCTTTTGTGACAGTAAAAGTTGGTGTTGGAGGGTTCAGTATGGGAGCTGCCATTGCCCTTTACTCGGCAACGTGCTTTGCCCTGGGAAGATTTGGAAATGGCATCCCCTATCCGGTCACTTTAAGGGCAGTTGTTGGGCTTAGTGGCTTTCTTCCTGGGTCAAGGTTAGTCTTATTCCACTAGAATTGGTATTAAAGTGCGTAGGATGATTTGTGAATACCGATGCTAATGTCTTTCAGCGCCTTGAAGAACAAAATCGAAGTGTCGAACGAAGCTACAAGGCGGGCTGGATTCTTGCCCATTTTAATGTGCCACGGAACGTGTAAATTTCCTGATCTGTTTGTTGTGTATTTCAATATTATTCGAAGAACGATCCATTTGAATCCGTAATATCCTAGACTTGCTACATCCGGTTTTTCGAGACATAATATAGTCAAATGCCAAGATGAAAAAGATATGCACAGAAAGATCAAACTGTAGGAATTTTCCATTTCTTCTTACAATTCGAAGCATACTTACAACTGTCTTGATTGCAGCGGATGAGGTAGTTCCCTACAGCGATGGTGAGAAATCAGCTCGATCCTTGAATTCTGCAGGATTTCGATGCATCGTTTTCAAATCCTATGACGGGTAAAGATCCACAGCTTGTTTATCATATGAGAATGAATTCTTTGGTAAACAAATAAAACTGAATAGCTGAAACTGGTAATAATTGTTCAGGTTGGGGCACTACACAGTGCCTAAAGAGATGAATGAAGTCTGCAATTGGCTCAACGTGAGGCTGGGTCTAGAGGGATATTGCACTTGATTCTGCCACTGATTTTGACTTGAACAGGCATCAGATCAAGGATATGTTATATAAAAGTTGCTTGTACATCTATATATCTATATTATGCTTAATGGGGCATGGGGATTATTGTATAGAGAAATTAGACTTCCTCTCTCCATTTTGTTTTGTTTGGTTTGAATAAAGTTTTCATATTTTGTACTTTGTAGTAGACTCTCTCTCTCTCAAGAATGTTTCATAATCTAAAGTAACAAAAATCTCAACTGCCTTTGATATTGTGGTTAATGTCTCCGCAGAAACAAAGGAAGAAAAAAAAAACTTTACACCAGAATGACTAATTCTAAGCCTAAGGCGATGATGAAAACTGCATAAAAACAATCCTATCTCTATACAGATGGTGGTTATATACAGTCTGCACGTGCATGTACTCGAGAGATCTGCAACTAAATGAAACCACCCATCATTCCATACGTGAATATACCTTCCTCTCTGTGCCGTGTTAATCTACAGTCCATGTGAAACTGCAGACGTCGTGAATCACTGATCTTCGGTTCTGCCATTTTCGCTACTTTCAGCTCGACTAAACCCACCATCAGAATCCTTGTATGGGGTAAGAGGAGGGAAAGAAGGCACTGCTTGTAAAATAATCTTCCGGCTAGTTATCGAACCGAGTCGCGAAGTAGAGCTCAGGCTTTCCCGTTCAAAGTGTGGTGGCAAAAATTTCTTATTTGGAGACAAGTTTAATATCTCAGGCGTTCCATCATCATTTATATCATAAAGGGCTTCTTCAGAAGTTGGTTCTTGGGCGGTCCGGCATCCTTGTAGCCACGGCTTGAGAGTTATTGGAGAATATTGCCATTGATGAGATCTAGTTCCCAATGATTGAATGTTACTTTTCCTACACATTTGAGTCGGCGAAGCAGCCACTGGGGTTATATTAGTTATTTCAGCAAGAACTTTACTTGGTGAAGAACAATTAGCATTTTCCCTCTGGGCCGCATTATTGTCGTGTCGAAAATGCGCCTTGTTATTGGACAAGTTCTTCTCCCGATTCTCAGTTCTGTTTTCTGCCAGTTCCACCATTATAACGAGTAAGCACTTTGTTGAAAGGAGGTGCTGGATCATAAATGTAGTCATGCAGAATACAGAAAATTTTCTTGCAGAATTTCTATCCTACAGACCATATTACAGAAAGATTTGTATTTTAGTCATTCATGCATAGATTTTGCCATCATTGTACACACATTAGACAAATTAACTCATTAAGCGGAGTTTAAAAATCATGGCACAGATGACTAGTTGCACCTGCTCGACTCACTCAAGATCAGGAAGCAACTTTCAAGAACAAACTAGAAAAGAATACAGAAAATTTTCTTTATGAATTTCTATCCTACAGACCATATGACAAAAAGATTTGTATTTCAATAATTCATGCATAAATTTGGTCGTCATTGTACATCCATTATATAAGTTAACTCGTTAAGCTGAGTTTAAAATCATGACACAGATGACAAGATGAACCTGATTGGCTGATAAAGAATGTCATATTACCATGTCCTACTTTAGTGATAATATGGGAAATAAGGAATGTGAACCCCTCACCTGTTTTAGTGCCATAAGAATTTTGACAACCCTCACATCGACACCCATCGGAACATCTGACCTTTGCCTGGATAAGAATATCAAACAGGGTGGCTTAATCATTCAAATGCTATAAGAGTTATAGACGTAAGGTCTGCTTGTTGCAGGAAAAACATTTTCAACTGAAAATCAGTCTAATTTGTAAAGCTGACCTGGTAGCATTCACAATATTTTTTTAAACACTTTGATTTCTTGCAATTGCATCCTTTTTTATGCCTGCCTGAAGTTGGCGTAGTCTTATTTCCCTCTTCCTGCAGAACTATTTCAATCCCCAAAAATAATCTCTTTCAAAGCCAGTAAAAATTTACATGATAAAAGAATATTACCACAACAGTTGCTGGAGAATCGAACGGAGGATTAACAACCTTTGGAGCAAATGCAAGGGGGTTACGCAATTCAATTTGCTGGCGCACATCAAGAACTGTTTCCTCAAAAATTGGCTTGTTGAAGCAATTTTCACAAGCACAGGAATCCACACAATAGATTCCAGCTGCAAAGCACTCACAATAGCTGCCATTAAGAGAGTAAAAATGTCATTATAGCCAAAATATTTGTTGGAGAAAAACATCATAACAAACGCAACTATGCATTATCAATTTCAGTATTTATTGATGAAACTGCACTCAAGATGACATAAGTTTGATTATAAGCTCATACACTTCTTTTACTTACAGCTTCAAACATTTAGACCTTTTACAGTTGCAATGACTGCAATTGTTCTCACTTGTAGATGCTGGCTTCTTCCTATATTCATACCCAAAAGACAAGCTTTTAACAACCCATTGAAAATATCTCAAATCAGAAAGCACCCATCTAATACACTTGCCTTTTCTTTTTGGGACTGATTTTGTTTGGCTCCAGATCCATCATATCAGGATTTTGTGAATCAAGAGTTTTTCTCTCATATGGCGTCACCTGTTTTTCATAAAGAATTAAAATATAAAGCTTTCCTAGACCAAGAGTTTCAGAATTGGTTTATTTCTTCTTAGGGCGACTCTCTGCTGTAAGTTAGTAGAAGAATTTGCACATACCTCAAGACCAGGTTGACATTCTTGCTGCTCATTTAATCCCCTCAAACAAATGTTTTCTGCTTCAACCCAAGAAGTCCAAGTTGTTTTCTCCTTTGCCGTGCTGATTTTTCTCACATTTTCACACTTACTCTCTCTCGAATGGAGATTACTAACTATTATTTTTCCAGATGACATGTATGATCCTGAGGCCATGCTATTTAGATGCAAGCCAATGCCACATGGAACAACTGGATTGGTAGAATCATCAAGGTTTTGAGATGATATGCTGGTTGGCCACTTTCCTGTGATTGTTGGTGTTGCAGAGTGAGATGAAATGAAACTCTCTGTAACCTTCTTAGGAAATGCTAAGCTTGAAGATTCCTGTTTTAGGTCACTTGCTTCACTTGCTTTTGTTGGTTCAAATTGAAGATGTCTGCGTATACCACGTTGATGTTGAATTGCTACCTGCATTGGTTAACATAAATAGTTCGACCACACATGAAATCTCAAGTAAAAATTCACAATTGAGAATTCAGAGGAAAAAAAGTGCTATTTGAACAAATCCAAGTCTTTCAGCAAAGAAAGAACAGAAAAACTGAAAGACTATTACTAGCCAACTTGGGTCACACCTTATTGATTCTTGATGAACCAGCTCTCGAATTATGATCAGAATCTTCAAATGCTTCAACAAACTGCAAAGAGCAAGTCAGTAATTGATTCAACTTTGCATTTTTATTTGAAAAATCTTCAGTCTGTATCTAAACAAGTACTAGAACCACTTCAGATAGTAAACAAGCGTTTTTTCATAAAATTTCAATCTGCTACACTAGTTCACTCTAAATTCAAAATCTGCAGACATTTATTTACCTGTGGAAGTTTACCATCTTTTGCAACAGAAAAAGGATCCAGGTTCATTGGAGATTCAAAAACATAAGTGAATTTTTTATTTAAAAACTCATCAAAATCTTTTAAACTTTCATCATCTGGACAGCGGTAAGCAGTGGCAGTTTCAACTAATCTACGTGGTTCTGGAATATTAGCTTTGTTTTCAACTGCCATTCCCTCAGTTCCTGACTCCATGTTGCCCTCTGTCGCAAAACTAGTTTTTGATTTACTTTCTTTGGGACCAGAAAAACCTTTTGGCAACAATTTAAGCGAATCATTATCAGATGGCAAGCATAAGTCAGAAGAGCCAGCACAATCATTCATATCCACAGGTTCAAGCAGATATTCGTCCATGCACCCAGAAGAGCTGCACAACTCAACTTCCTTATCAAAGCTAGAACCAGGCACAACCTCTACTTGGGTTTGATATTGTCCACAAACATATGTTCCTTGGGAATCATTCTTGTTTCTGTTAATATTCATAATTTTTCAGTTTCGTTAGAAAGTATCAAAAATTCACAAACCATATTGACAAAAAATGTATGCAAAAAGTAAAATAAAGCAAAAGATCTTCCACCTTCTCTGGAAAATAGTTTCACGCAGCACGTCGATTTGGGGAGAGGAAAATACAGGAGACGGAGTGGGTAAACTGTTCTTGGAAAATCTTTGAACATAATACACGGTCTTTACTGATTTTATTGGAGACAAATTGCTAAGGTAATGAAAGAAAGGTGACTCCTGAATTGAAGTAAGCATATATAACTTAGTATTTGGATGACATAAAATAATTCAACAAACGAATCAAACACTACAATCCAAACAAACCATTATTCAAATGAAAAAGATTTTCAGAACAGTAAAATCCAAATAAGCCATAATCCAAAAGAAAAAGATTTTCAGAATGAGATTTTGTTATTTTATTGAAATATCCAAGTGACAAATAAATTAATCAAACAACAATTCCTTAATCATCAAGAAAAATAAGAAAATGAATAAAAAAAATTCCACGAAAACCTAGTCAGAGATACTATAAATGTTATATCCCATAACTCCAATTTTCGATAAAATAAGGGACTCGAAGGATAGAAACGAGACTCATTTAATTTAAGAAGACCCTTTTCCGAAACATAAACCTTTCATTCTGCAGTTTCTTCATCTTTTTCTCACTTCATCAAGAAACACAGAGTGTTCAAAACAATAAAAAAAATGGTAGAGTTTCAACCGATAACACAACCGATCGAAGAGAGGAAAAGTAAGCGAGATTTCTATGATGGAAAACAGTGCCCCCCGTGAATGGAAATGATGAGAAGACGATCACTTACTTGCACTGCCGGAAAAGACGAATCGGGAGACGAAGTGGCAGCCGCGGGATTTCCTTCAGGAGAATCCATATTCTTCTACTACGCAGCGGGGATGGAAAATTTTCTCTGTTTTCCCGAGAAAGTGGCAGAATGGTGTGGTTTTTAAAGTTTCCCTCGCGATGTCTCGTCCTCGAGCGGGAACATGCCGTACAACGTTTGACTCTTTTTTTGTCTGTGGACTTCTTGGGGCATTTTGTTCTTCTGCAACATTTTTGAAAAATAGCATAGTTTATCCTATGTGCAAAATATAAATATTTCATTTTTAACCCAGTTTACTTTAATTTTGATTGAAATTAATTTAAATATAATATATATTTTTAGTTAATTTAAGTATATTATATATTTTTTATATTGTCACTCTAAAAAATAATATTTTATCTCCATAGTTCTAAATAATTTTTTTTAACAAAATAATCATTAATCTTTAAATTATTAATAAAAACAACTATAAATAATAAAATTAATTGATTAATATAAATATTTCATTTTTAACCCAGTTTACTTTTTTGATTGAAATTAATTTAAATATAATATATATTTTTAGTTAATTTAAGTATATTATATATTTTTGGTATGGTTACTCCGAAAAATAATATTTATCTCCGTCATAACAATTATGTTTTAAATAATTTTTTTAACAAAATCATCATTAATCTTTAAAATATTAATAAAAAAATTATAAATGATAATATTAATTGATTAATTCATATTTTTATAAAAAAATTACAATTATAATACATTCTGATTATCTTAATTAATGTATTTCACGTAATCAATTTTTTATACTTGATTTTGAACACATGTCAAGTTGGATTATCTTTTAGTAATGAAAGTCGGGTGTCGCATGGAACGTGTAGATGAAATCGAGCTAATCAAAATGGATATGGGAGATCTAAATGACCATTGAAAATGTGTAAAAAAAACAAAAACACATTAAATCAACTCTAGAAGAGTCAAGTGTTAGTTTTCAAAAATCTCGTGTTAATTGCCCAAACCCCCGATAAACCCTAGTGTTAGTTTTCTCAACTCTTGTTGTTTATCTGAGAGGACTGTTCTTCGGGGAAGAAAGTATTCCTTGTTGAGTTTCCTGTGGTTTTGGACAGAGTTAACGTGATGAACTACAGGTTTCAGAATCTGCTAGGAGCGCCTTATAGAGGAGGAAGTGCCGTTATTTCGGATGACAAACTGCTTATATCGCCGGTTGGTAATCGGATTTCCGTCACTGACCTCGTGAAGTCACAGACGGTGACCCTACCGGTTCAATCATCTTCCAATATCTGCCGAATCGATGTTTCCTCTGATGGTACGTTTCTATTCACTGTCGACGAGAACAACCGTTGTCTCTTTGTTAATCTCCGCCGCCAGGTGGTACTTCATCGCATTTCCTTCAAGAAGCGCGTTAATGTCGTAAAGTTCAGCCCTAATGGTGCTTTTATTGCTGTTGGAACTGGAAGGTCGCTTGAAATTTGGCGATCTCCTGGATTCAAGAAGGAGTTTTTATCATTCGAAATTGTTCGGTCTTTTGCGGATTGCAATGGTAATGTTACAGCGCTGGATTGGAGTCCAGACTCTCACTACTTACTCGTTGGATCCAAGGATTTATCAGCAAGGTTGCATTTTGTGAAGAAATTAAGTGGTATAAAATATAAACCTTACTTGTTTTTGGGTCATAGAGACACAATTAGGGGTTCATTTTTCGGGATTGATAAAAGAAGTAACAGGGTGAACAAGGTTTATACAATTACCCGTGATGGCTTCATTTTTAGTTGGGGTCTTAGAGAAGATAGTTTGAATGATATAGAAATGGAAAGCGTGGAACTGCATTCATCAGCTATTCTCGATAGCAGTATTGAAGGGAAAATGGAGAATGGTAGTGATGGTAATGTGAAGAAGAGGAAGACCTGTGGTGTGATAAATGAGGATTTGGATAAAGACGTTAGATATTTGATTGGAAGCAAATGGAAGTTATTGAGGAAGGACAAGTTTTCCCAGGCCCCTGCAAAGCTGACTGCATGTGATTATCATCAGGAACTTGATTTAGTTGTTGTGGGATTCTCCAATGGTGTCTTTGAGTTTTATCAGATGCCTGATTTTGTGCGGCTGCAGTTTTTGTCAATATCAAAGGAGAAGATCACAACAGCAGTTTTTAATCAGCGGGGAAACTGGTTGGCATTTGGTTGTGCAAAGCTGGGTCAGTTGCTAGTGTGGGAATGGCGATCTGAGAATTACATACTGAAACAGCAGGGACATTCTTTTGATCTCAATTGCCTTGCGTATTCGCCAGATTCTCAACTTCTGGCTACTGGAGCCGATGATAACAAAGTCAAGGTACTTTATTCCTGCTGGCTGAAAGAGCCCCCTAGAAGATTTATCTTTTGCCCTTTTTTACATAGACACTTCCTAGCTCTATCATGAGTTCGTAGTGAGCTATCATGAGTTTGTAGTGATTGTCATGGTGACGTCTTGTTGTAATGTGTAGTACTTTTTCGTAAAGTATTGTTGATGCATTATCTGACAATAATGAAGCTATAATGTTTGCTTGTAATAGGTGTGGACTATTTCTTCTGGTTTTTGCTTTGTAACATTCTCTGAACACACAAGTACAGTTACAGCCCTTCATTTCATGGCAAGTAACCATTGCATCCTAAGTGCATCCCTTGATGGAACTGTTCGTGCTTGGGATTTGTTTCGCTACCGGAATTTTAGGACATTTACCTCCCCTTCATCTAGGCAATTCGTTTCTTTGACTGCAGATCAGAGTGGGGAAGTTGTATGTGCTGGAACATTGGATTTTTACGAGGTAGTCTGTTGTTTCTCTTGTAAATTTTTTTCTGCTCATATCATTGTTTACATGTTTTACATCTACTTGTCCGCAATTCTGTCTGGAATAGATTTATGTTTGGTCTATGAAGACTGGCCGGTTATTGGATATACTTAGTGGTCACGAAGGTCCTGTTCATGGATTAATGTTTTCTCCGACGAATGTGAGTTCTGATTTCATGTACTGGCTATATATTGTGTATGTATATTATTTTTAATTTATGTCTGCAGCTTGATCAACTTATATTATATCCGGTAAGGAAATAGTTTAGACTGACACCCTGCTCTCAGATATTTTTAGTGTTTTCATCTTCATTTGATCTCTGTTTAGGTAGAACAAGCCAAGTTGTATAATCTCCTTTTAATTTCCTTTTGCTCTCAGTAACCTGTTCTCTTTTAACTAATAGGCAATTTTAGCTTCATCGTCATGGGACAAAACTGTTCGGTTGTGGGATGTTTTTGAAAGTAAAGGGGCTGTTGAAACATTCAATCATACACATGATGTTCTTACTGTAATTTATCGGCCTGATGGAAGGCAATTGGCCTGCAGCACATTAGATGGACAGATTCATTTCTGGGACCCAATTGATGGTTTGTTAATGTATACAATTGAGGGCCGTAGAGATATAGCTGGAGGGCGGCTTATGACTGATCGTAGATCAGCTGCTAACTCAAGTTCAGGGAAGTGTTTCACAACTCTCTGTTATTCAGCAGATGGGAGTTACATATTAGCTGGTGGAAATAGCAAATATATTTGTATGTATGATGTTGCTGATCAGGTACGTTGGTAGGCCTTTAATTCTTATAGAAATAACATTTGATGTTTAAAGTCCTGTATTCTACTTCTATTTGTATTTTATTTGCTTTTTATTGATTTAAATTTGTAAATAATCGTTTCTATGTTTCTTGCCTACTTCAAAGCTGTAATGTTAACGATGAAAATGTTGATCTTTTTGAAATTGGTAAATATTATGTAATTTTTATTGAGTAAGATTTAGTCCGCAATCCAATTTACACATTTCAACTTACATTATGATGCACCACTTATTAACTAGTAACATTATATACACATGTAAATAGTGAAATTCTTGTCCACTTACCAAGTGACAATTAAAGGTAGAACTTTAGAGTGGCTTGTACTTAGAATTATTAGTTTATTTTGTTGGTTTTCAAACTTTTATTCATTTTCAAAAGTTGTGGGTTTAGTTAATCAACCTATTGGTTTCGTTTAGTTCTTTTCTCAAAACTCATTGCAAATAATTCACGTGCTAACCACTTTACAAGGGGTTAGGAGTAACACTCAGAAAGAGTTTTCCTTTCTGAATTCAAGGGGACAAATTAAATTTTCAACTGATAGCAACTTCTCAAAAATTGAATATGAAGTCATGTAAAATAGTATATTTGCTGTGGATATCGTTCTAGGATACATCCATCTGCAGCAGCTGGTTTTTGATTTACTGTTTGTGTGATTTGGGTTTCTTGGTCTTCTGTATATAATTGAATTTTACAGCGATTTTCCAACATGCCCCATATACTTATCTGAATATTATATCTTGAATAGAAGGTTTGAATATCTTTTTATATAAGATTTTGTTTGTTAATTCACAGATTTTGCTGCGTCGCTTTCAAATAACCCACAATCTCTCTTTGGATGGAGTTCTCGACTTCCTAAACTCAAAGAATATGACAGAAGCTGGTCCCTTGGATCTAATTGATGACGAAGACAGCGATGTAGAGGAAGGTCTTGACAAACAGTCACGAGGTAACCTAGGGTATGATTTGCCAGGATCCATGCCTAACCGTGGAAGAGCAGTGATTCGAACCAAATGTTTGCGAATTGCCCCTACTGGTCAAAGTTTTGCAGCTGCAACAACAGAAGGAGTTCTAGTTTATTCAATTGATGAATCATTTATCTTTGATCCAACTGATCTGGACATAGATGTTACTCCTGAGGTGTGTTATAAATTTTCAGTTATGCAAGTTTTCCAGTCAATTCCTTAAAGAACAGCTAGTTCAGTAAAAAAAAAAAAAAATTAGATTTTGATTGCTTTGGTTTTTTTTTTTTTTCTGCCTATTTTAGTTGATATTGCGTCAATTTTTACACTAGTGGGGTAAGGCAATAGAGTAGACTGTAAACTTTTTATCAAGGTTGTTTGGCTTGAGCATTTTTTTCCCCAAGCTCACTAATTTGTTAAAATCTTTTAATGATTACTGACAAATGGTAAACATAATAAAGAAAGCATTTTTTTTATAGTCAAGTGTATTACTAATTGGTCATTTGTGGTTA
The DNA here is from genome assembly GCA_022433055.1 of Begonia peltatifolia. Taxonomy (NCBI): domain Eukaryota; kingdom Viridiplantae; phylum Streptophyta; class Magnoliopsida; order Cucurbitales; family Begoniaceae; genus Begonia; species Begonia peltatifolia. The sequence goes on along the minus strand of CM039519.1, from coordinate 26,436,760 downwards.
AATTTTGATGCAGGCGATTGATGCTGCAATAAATGAAGATCAGCTAAACAGAGCTTTAATCCTTAGTCTTAGATTAAACGAGGACTCTTTAATTAAAAAAAGCATTTTTGCCGTGGGTCCTACAGATATAGCAGCCATCGTCTCTTTGATTCCATCCAGATATCTGCAGAGGTTAATTGAGGCATTAGCAGATCTTCTAGAAAGCAGTCCACATTTAGAATTCATCCTAAGATGGTGCCTGGTATTTTTTTATTTTCCCTTGTTTTATGAACATTATCTGTATCTATTTGGGCTGGTTTCAATTCCTTATATCGTCGTTCCTTTTATTTATTTAGTCTTTTTTCTGTTGTAGGAGCTCTGTAAAACTCATGGAAATTTGATTAGACAGAATTCCAGAAGTTTACTTCCAGCTTTGAAATCACTGCAGAAGGCAATGACTAGAATGCATCAGGATTTGGCTGATACGTGCTCTTCAAATGAATATACCCTTCGATACCTTTGCTCGAGCAATGATTGCAAATGATGAACCCCATTGTCATTGTTTTTCACCTCTAGAGTGTCCGAGTCAATGAGTTAAATTGTACTGGCAGCTGAATTCTCTATACCTCCCGCTCCATTTTACGGGCTTGTGTAACATTTGAGGGTGCGACCATTTTGAGCTCTCCCTCAAAACCGCCACCAACCCTTTTGAGCTTTACCTCTAAAACCGGCGCCAGAGTATTTATAGATCCTCCTCAGCATCAATTTTTGCCTCTAGAGGTATGTAGATCTCAAAATCTTGGTAATACATACTAATGATGTGATGGAGAAGGCTTTGCACTCCTGCTGGTGTAGATTGCTCTTACAATTGTGGTTTGTTGAATTGATAGGCAGATAAATGATAGAAATTTTTTGGCTGATGAAAGTAGATGAACACAGTTAAAGAAGTCGGTCATAAGTGAGTGTAGTCTTATACTTTGGGTTTATGAATTATTTAATTATCATTTAGTTGTTTCGATTGACTCAATAGCTTGATTAATGTAATAACACTGATTTTATGATCAATAGCGACTGAATCTTATTCAAAATCACTGCAAAGATTAAACAATGTCTGTGTTTAGAGGTTATAACTATAGATAACATGTTTCTGGTACAAAAGTTCTTATATATAGATGTAAAAAGGCTAGACTAAGCCGGAAAGTCTTGTCCTCGTATGCCCGTCTTGGGTTCTCTGGCAATCCGTTCTACAACTTGATTATGATGTTTCTCGATAGTAAACTCGCCTTTTAGTTGTTAGATCCAAAGTATGTCATAATTCTCGACATATACTCCCAACATAAATTGGTCGTTGACTTTCCTTGTAAAAGCTATTACAGTATGGTTTTTTAAGTGACAAGTTAGATTTTAACTCTGTATTATCATCGACTACTGGTTGAGAACTGAGTGCAAGTGTAGATATTTGATGGGTTGGGCACGAATCATACGATACAACAAAAGAAGCTTATGAACCAGTTGATGTCTGCCAAACAATTTTAAATAGTTTTTATATACATTAAATTAAAAAATTTAGACAAAATATATTTTTAGTACCTCTAGCTTTTAAATGTCATTTCAGTTTCGGGCTATTTTTGTCAACTAAAATATTTAATCTGAATAGAATTGTCAAAATAAATTTAGTTATTTTTTTACTTTAAAAAATTCTTAATTAATTTAGATTAAAATTGACTTGAAATGAAAAGTAGATTAACTCAAACTAAATAGGGTAAAGTGCGTATCAAACTAGAGAGTGAATAACATATTGGTTCTTAATTTTTTTTAAGCAAATAACTAACTGAATTTAAGAATACGAACAATCAAGTCATTGTCGATCAGCAAATCAGTTAATGAATCACGTTTTGTCACGTGATCTTCTTTTATTTGAGAGTTGTTTCTGTTTTGAAATTTCTGATCTTTGTTTTTTTTTTAAATGCAAAATTATTATAATTATTATAATAAAAGTTATTTTTTTCTAAAAATCGCTCAAGGTAGAAAATCATTTGATAACACATGATTTCTATGATGATTCATTCTCCAAACGACAAGGACTTAGTTGCTAATACCCAGAGTTCATGAAATTATTTGTTTAAAAGAAAATCCAATGACTTATTTGTTCTTTCTCTTTACGTTTAAAAACTAATATGCACTTCACCCGACTAATATTTTGACTTGTATGAATATTTGAGTAAATAAATAAATAAATTATCATGTGAATTTCTTTTTTAGTTAAATTTATTGACTAAAATAAATTGAATAACCATTTAAAAACAAATAGTAAATTACACATTTGGCCCTGAACTTAAGAGATCAGTTCAACTCATGCCGTAGACTATTTTGTTTTAACCCGATAGATATCAAATTTAAAATGTCTTCGCTCTCTCTCTCTCTCTCTCTCTCTCTCTCTCTCTCTCGCCATTGAGATTCAATTGGTGTTAAAATTGTTGTGTTAAGGGGGTTTCATCATTGTTATCCTTCTCGCCTTTCTTCACTCACTATCTATCTTCCAAACCAATGTTGAGTGCCTCATTTGGTCTAAAAGCCGTTTTGCACGTACGTGTAGGGAAAAAAGAATAGTGTAAACTCGAAAATGAAATTCGACACAATAGCTCACTAGCATCGATGTCTCATTTCCGTTCATGGAAAGAACCCTTCAAACATATCATTTTATTATGCAAAATACGAACATATCAATAATATATAAATTTCAAAAATAACTTTTAAAATCAAAACAAAAAAGTTAGATCAGATAAAAACAAATCAAATCTTAAACTATGAAATGAATAATATGCAAGAGATATAAAGTGACAATTTGAAAAGTGGTATCTTTAGATTGCAACTCAAACCAACACAACTTTTGAAATCGAATAATAGTTCAAACTCAGTTGGTTTTCGAATTGAATCTAGATCATCAGTTCGCTTTACGTGCTTGTTTTGATTTTCAGCTTTCTATGCTCTTTTTTCGGGTTGAAAAATAATGTTTATGGTTAAGTTTAGTGCTTTATTTGTTAGTGGCATCAAACTTTAACTGATTACCATTTGGTTCCTGACTTGTTTAGATTCGAGCTCAATTACAACCTCGAAAAATATGGTTTTTTCTGCCAAATTGTTTAGTTATGGTAATATCACCTCATTTACGTATGTTGGTTTCGTGTTTAATTGGTTTGATTTAAACGTTTTGTTGATTCACTACTACGGTAAGGAACCGATCTTAACCGGACCAAACCGGTCCCCTCGAAGTCTTAACTCGCCCGGCACTAATCGACGACAACACATGTGATTAGGTTTTATGTGAATGAACGATCTAGATTGACTTCGCATGGTTCTTCATTGTACAACCAAACCTACTGTATAACAACCCTACCAAAGGCGAGTCAATACCTGGTTGAATCTCAATTAGAACTCGGGTACCCACCGAAGTGGAACGAACCTTCAAGCTGTTGGATTCAGTGATCATACTATTAATTTAAGCGCGAGAGTAGAGTTTTTGGGAGCCAAAGGAGCGAAAGGAGCTCAAACAATGTCTCTAACATGCGTTAAAATGTCGGAAGACGTCTGGTTAACATGCCTTACTCATGCTTTATCCACAGAGACGGAGGAGATAATGGGTCTCCTTCTTGGTGATATTGAGGTTTCATTTTCATTTCCTCTATTAGGTTTTATGTGTTTTTTTTGTCATGTTGGATTTGTTGTTATTTTTTAGGTTTTCATTTTTCGATAAGGTCTCCGCGGTGGAATTTTTCATTGTTTTCCTTTTCTTTTTCTTTGGATTTTGGGTTGTTTTGCGAATGGGGCAGTGTTCGTTGATGCGATTTTAGTTGAGGTTTCTTTAATTCAATGTGTTTGTTGGAATCACACTTTCTGGTTGAAAGGCAACTTTTGTACTGTATACTGGTTTTGATTCTCCCAGTAATTTTGGTGTTGGATTTTTGTTGGGATGCTGATCAAATGATCATATTATTTGTGGTGCATTGGCGAATGTGGAAGTAAATATGGAAAAAAAAATATTGGGATTCCTTCCTTTTCATAAGTGGCTATGAAATTCGTGGTTAAGGTTTAACTTATTTGTGGTACAAGGATTTATTTCTGATTTTGGGAACTGCAGCATTCAAAAAATGGAAGCGTAACTGCACTAATCTGGGGAGCATCTCCTCAGACACGGTCTGATAGGAGAAAAGACCGTGTAGAGACTCATCCTGAACAGTTGGCTGCTGCATCAGTTCTGGCTGAGATATCCTGTGATGAATGATCTACATTTTGTGATTGCACTTTCTTATTCGTAATTATAGATTATTTACTTCACAATATTTGTTACTCAACTCTTATTTTGGACTATCAACTAATCAAGTCTCAGCATAATCATTGATCTTTTGTTTTAATATGGATATCTAAAAATCATGTTTCGTGGCCTCTAATTCAGTCAGCCACCTAGAAACAGAATAAAAAAAATTAAAGTAACCCGACAAGCGATAGAAAATAAGAACTCAATATTATTATGCACAAATTCTTTCATCATTCGGATCATTATTACCTTCTATTCTCATATTTCCTGGAGCCCTGCTTTAGCATTCCTAACTTGAGTATCATATCATGGTTGATTTATTGTTATGGACTTGACTTCATAGCACAGAATGACTGCTCTGACTGGAAGAACTACAAGAGTGATTGGTTGGTATCACTCTCATCCTCATATCACAGTCCTTCCTTCACATGTTGGTGAGTGTTGACTTGTATTTATGTTATTAATTCGTACTAGTTCAATTTGAAGTGTTTAGAGATTGATTTATGTTAAGTAGATTAAGTACGTGGTATGACTTGGCAAATAACAGACTAATTCATTGACAATTTCTTAGAAACAAATACAAATTTATCGAGCTAATAATGGATGGTCAGTACTCCTCAATTCCTTTACTGACAATGATCTGCCTATCTAATGTAGGTAGAGGAAATTGAAGAAAGAATATATAAAATAAATTAATTTTAGAAAAAAAAAAGAGAGGAAGAAGGAGAAAAAGAGCAAGAAGCCGAGAGAAAATAGAAAATAGGAAATTGGAAAATACATTTTTAGAATCTCACATATTCATTTATAATAATTTATCTAACAAAGTTATAATAATAAAACTTAAATATAAAAAATTAAGGTTAATATCAAAATATAAAAATAACTTTAATTAAAATAAATAAATAAAACATAAAAGTAAAATGTCAATGATGTCCTCATCAACTCTTCCGGTATAGAAGAATCACCCAGTTAAGTTGGATGGAACCACAAAGCAGCAAGCTGTTCAATCAACCAACCATAAGCTAAGCGGCTAAGCAACCTTCTTCCGATGTCCATATATTTGTGTCACCGGAGGTCTGGACCGAGGGTCTTTCTGAGTTGGCTGGGAATTCGGCAAAGGAAGATCTTGATGACTTCAAAAGAACTCCAAGAGGTTTGGATCCAAATGCCGAAGTGTTTCTTTGGAAATCCACGTACAATCACTATCTGGTTGATCCACTCAACGAACAAAGAAGCGTTGAACCTCACATTCATTAGTAAATACAATCTGTTTATCTAAAATAGCATTAATTTTATCCTTATGTGTTGTGACAGTGGATGTGGGGGAAGCAGAATGAACAAATGTAGAGTCAAAATCGATAGATGAAGGTAAAAATGGGCCAGTAAACGGATTAAAGTGGTATTTATAAGCAATCAAGTGTTCAACATTAAAAGTAGAATGATAACAAAATTGAGGTGGAAGATCAACGACATAAGCATTTGAACCAATTCGCTTTATAATTTTAAAAGGACCAATACTACGAGCTTGCAATTTAGAACCAGATCCGGATGTTCGTTGCTCAAAACAAATTCGAACCACATAATCTCCAATATTAAATTCAACATATCGTTTGTGTAGATCCGCTCGGAATTTATATGATGCATTATTAGTCTCTATTTGTTTATTGATCTCTATGTGTAAATCATGAAGATGTTGTGCAAAATTTTCAACTGACATAGACACATTAGCATGCGGTGACATAAAGAGGAGGTTTAAAGATTTCTTAGGTTTGAAACTATGAACAACTTCAAAAATACTCATACTTATGGTTCGGTTCACAGTGTTATTGTATATAATCTAGGCGGTGGGGAAAATCAAATCCCAATTCCTACGATTTTCTTTGACCAAGCATCGAACAAATTTTCAAGAATTCGATTAACAATTTCAGTTTGACCATCAGTTTGGGGATGGTAAGCTGTTGAAAATTTTAGTGTGGCGCCTACTATGTGCCAAAGGTTTTTCCAAAAATGACTAGTAAAACGCACATCCCTATCTGAACAATAGTTTTAGGGAGACTATAAAGTTTGGCAATCTCATTAAAATACAATCAGGTTACCTTAGATGCATCGGACGTTTTACGACAAGGAATAAAGTGAGCCATTTTTTAAAAACGATCCACGACAACCAAAATAGATTCATGTTTTTTAAGGGTGAATGGAAGTCCAAGCATGAAATCTATACTAATATCCTCCCAAAGACGACTGGGGACAGGAAAAGGTGTGTAAAACTCAGTGTTTTGTCATTTTTGCTTAGCCATTTGATAAATTTGGCAAGTGCTGACTATTTTGCCCACATGTTTTTTTTAAACCGAGCCAATAGAATTGACGTTGCACTTCTTCTATCGTTTGGTCATGTCCAAAATGACCAGCTAATTCTCCTGCATAAATTTCCCAAACGAAGAATGCTCTTACTGAAGTTTGAGGAATGCACAATTTACTAATTTTTGGATGACAATGAAGACAACACCTTGGCTCGGATGTAACACGCTGAGAAAAAAAGATGTTTTGAAGACTTGAAAGTTTCCAATTTTGCAAGAGCAAAATTTAAGTTTTCATTCAACAAAAGCTTAGGTTACAACCCGAAAAAGATGCTTAAATATCTCTCCTAAAAGCTAGGGTTTGGCGGCTGTAAATGAGGAGGGAAGGTGGAGGGAAGGTGCTCGGCCAATCGATGGCTGCGCAGTACATGGCGCGCGCATTCCTACTTGGCCACATCGTGTGGTTCTTTTTTCTTCTTCAAATTGCAGCACACTCTCCCTCTAAAATATGTTCAGCCATGCATGCAATTAAAACACAAAAATAAACTAAATTCTTAGAAGAAAATAAAGGCTAAAGTCGGTTACGGAATTTTGTCAATAAGGAAGGCAAACTCCTTCAAATTGAGATGGCCGAGGCTTGTGCTCCAATGTTGTCACTTGGCATGGCGGTCCCAAACCTTGAACACTTGGTTTTGATCTCCCATTTTCAATGCAAGGCTCCTCCTCATGATGGCCGAGCCATGCATGAGGCCCACCATGCTTAACATCCTCGGGTTCGTCCTTTCTTTTGTGTTGGTTGATTATTTTCTTTGGCTCCATGGGTTCGGCCTCCTTTGCCATAGACTCAAGTTTTAATGGGCCACTTCTTGCCTTGTGCGTTGGTCTTTAGTCTCATTTGAGCTCCACTAACTTTTCCTGCAAAATAGAACACAATTTAGTAAAACTTGAGACTTTTGTTTGAGGGTTAATAACCTTAGGCATATCAAGATATGTATTGTAATTTAAACAATTTCGCCCAGAAGTGACTAGTAAAAATCTTGTCACTATCAACAATGGACCCTGGGATACTGTGTAGTCTTACCACCATATTAGTAAAACTTTGATCCCCTTTAGGAGCTGCGAACAGATGTGTTAAGAGAAAAAAATTTGTGTATTTACTTAGGCGAGCCACTTCGACCAAAATAGAATTCTAACCCTTTGAAAGAGGTACCCCTCGATGAAATACATGGAAAGATCTTCCCATATTTGCCTTGGAATGGGCAGTCGTTGTACTAATCCAGTAGGAGACAATGTGATGTACTTATTGCGTTCACACGACCAACATTCAAATAGAGATGACAAGCGAGTTGGCCGAGTCTATAAAACACCGGTTCATCGAGCCCAACGAATTAAACAAGTTGAGCCTAACGAGAATACTAAAAAAAAATTTCAACTTAAGTCGGCTCGACACAGGGAGCAACTTGACACCAAAGACAACTGAGACATTAGTATACTTGAAAGATTGGGAACTCGTGGATAAATAAGATGATGCTAGAAAATGTGACATGGGTGAAGATTGCACAAGAGATGGTTGACATGAACATGTGTAGTAAGAAGTTTAAAGATGGTAGCTCTCCCAAAGAATAAATATTGAATGAAGATAGATAAATTTACGTAAAGAGTAATGCTATATTTATCTTTTATCTTTTATATTTTGAATTTTATCTAATTTTGTGGCATTTATCAATTGATGTAATAATTGATACAAATTATAAATAATTAAAATAAAATATTATTTACACTCAACCATGATTGCCATATCTGAAGGTAAATTTTGGAATGTAAAAGTAGAGGGTAACTATATCATTATTCTTATGTAAATTGTAAATAGAAACAAAAAACTTGTAGTTTAATTTTATAATAAAAAAATAGACATTCAAATAGTAAGATTGTACAAGTTAACGAATAAAATGAAGTATTTTTATTAATCAACTTGACAATATTGTATAACAACCAAAATTTAATAAAGTATACCAAATTTTAAACAAAGTTATAGAGTTCAACATAATAATGTGGGGCGGGTCAAAAATTTCAATGGCTTGGTGGCCTGGAATCTGTCCTTTTTTTTTTAAATGGCAGATTTTAGGGCTCCGTGATGCCAATAGAAAATGCAGAGTGTTTGTAGTAACACTTCGTGTGAGAGAACAAGATTCTTCATTGGAAGATAGACCATGCTATCAATCCTTTAGGGATCATCCTCTTTCTTACGCCTTGCTATTAGAAAGACAAAAATCTTAATTTGTATTCTCTTTATATTACAAAGAGAGATATTTTATCTTCCTTTTTTAATGCATTTTTTTTTCAATCAATATAAATATTGTTTCTTATAAAAAAAATAGTTGCTTTACTTAAGGCATAAATATCTAATAATTATAATTTTGTACTTACTGTAGATGTGCGGACTCAGGGAACCTATCAGCTTCTAGATTCTGGATTTATTGGTCTGATATTTTCTTGTTTTAGTGAAGATGCAAACAAGGTATGTCTTGTACATTTGTTATTTATACGAAATAAGTTTTACTTTTATACCGTCTGTCCTGAAGCGAGTGATTTCAGGTTGGAAGGATTCAAGTCATTGCTTTTCAGTCCTCGGATGGGAAACAAAATCATACATCAAGACCTATTTCACTGTCCCCTGTGTATAAAAGTTCGGTGATAGATGTTGAATCTTCTTTGAGCTCCTCAAATAATGTCCCAAAAGGATCTAGCTTTGCTAGGGTAGAGAGCCCTGAGCTGGACACGGGGGACTCAACAATGGCTGGAGCTATGAAGGTAGACTTGGAGCAAATAACAGATATGAAAGATAAACTTTGGCACATTGCCGATTAAATTATGGTTGTTTTACTAATGTGCAATCTGGTTTAGCAATTTAGTATTTCTCATGTTGTTTGACTTGCTTTTCTGTTATTTACTGCGGGGTTTTTACAAAGAATTTACCGTATGAAATCATACATGAAAAACGCTATGTTTGTGATGGTATCAAACTTCCATCCTATGTCTGAAATGACTGTGGTGATAGTACCTGAAGAAATTGTGACGAGCTATGCATCTGGAATGGCTACTGGTGTATTCCCTTGATTATTTCCTTTCTCTACTTGAAAGAATTTGAGGTTCATTTGATTTGTTGAGTTTTTTAGAAAGTACTGCTGGCTATATTGGTGCCTTAGGTTCTCTTTGTTGTGGAAGGAGATATTCATTCTATTTGAATCCACGAATAGTATGTTTTGATAGATTAAGGAGTACTTAATTATATTTCATATAGTTGGATTTTCTTAAAGTTGCGATTAAGATGACGGTTTTCATCCGTTCTTTCTTTGATTGGAATATACTATTTGATAGACTGGAGGCCAATCTTCGGAACATGGGGTCTTCTTTTCTAATCGCGATGCTAATTATCAAGGAAAAGAGAGAACGGGAGGAGACTACCTTACTGGGAATGCAGACATCACAGTTGCTGACATAGATCCCATGGATTTGTCTGAAAGTCTGCAAGAAGCAGTGCACCGTTCTAATTTGGACATGAGGTAAAAATGACAACGTTCTTATCGCTAAGTGTTCTCCTGTATTTTCTGTGTCAAAACTACATATAATCTGCCTTTGATGTTGATAAGATATGTTGTAACTTGATGCCCGATATAGTTTACCCGGTTAGATATTGCTCGTTCAGTAAGCTTAGTCAATTTTCATGCATTCACCAGTACGAAAAGATTTTGACGGAGTTTATAGAATGTTAAGATATCTAAAGGGAAGCCCAAGAAAAGGAATACTATATCAAAGACATGAAACATCACCAAATAGAACTTTACATGGATGCAGATTGGGCTGTAAACGTAAAATACCAGAAGATCAACTTATAGATATTGCACATTTATTGGTGGAAACCTTGTCACATTGTAGCTAAAAGTAAGATGTAGTTGGTATAAGTAATGCTGTAGCAGAATATAGAACTACGGGTATTTGTGAAGCAAAATGGATTAGAAGGATGTTCCAAGAATTGAAAATTTAGGATAATAAACCAATGTGGGTCAATAACAAATCAGCTTTTGCCATTGCTCACACCCAGTTCTTCATGACAGGACAAAACAAGTGGAATTGGACAAGCACTTCATATACTCAAACTATGAGTGGCATAATATGTATGCCATATGTTCTTACAATAGATAAAATTGCAGATATACTTGTCAAAGGATACCCACCAATAATGGCAAACCGAACTAGAAAGTTGGATTTGAACTTTCCTAGTATTCTATAGCAGATTGCTTGTTGTTTAACATTCATATTCCTATCTATCCTATCTGAGACTTGGAAAAGGATGTTCTGGGCTTTAAAAAGTAATTTGTTCTGTTTGCTGTCAGTGCTGCAGAATTCACCCGAAAAGAGATTCCTCTTCATGTTTTTCCAACTGCCTCCCTCATAAATTTCGATTCTCCATTGATGTCATTCACGGATTTACAGCGGGTTCTGTACGAAGAAGAGCAAACAGCATATAACCAAGCAATTTTGCTTAATACGAGGTAATCAATCAAATACTGTTATGTAATTCGTCATTGACATTATTTTTTGTATTTATTTACTCGTTTTATTTATTGTTTGCCCTTTTTCTCTTAGGGAGGGGAAAATGCATCCACTTAGTTACATGCATCACACTTCGACGTATCAAGCTTCCATGTGCAAGTTAATAGAATATTGGTTAGGGTTACATATTGCTATTTATTTTTGCTTCTCATCTTTCTTCGACCTTTCACTTATTCTATTAGGGATCATTTGCAGTATAAGCCCTGCCATAAAGGCCCTGCATGACCGCTTAAAAGAGAACGAAATTCGGGTATAAAATAATTGAGTTCGGGTGTGTAAATGTGAAATTTTGTAAGTTTTAAGGTGTTTGAGCTCTGAATATGAACTAATCTTGGTATAGATTCATATCTTTTTTTTTTTTTGTAAATATTCACAAGCTTTTACTGTTCACCAGTTATCTTTGCTAGCAGAAGAAACCAAAATTCTGGAAACTGAGAGCTCTAGAGCGAACGAGCCAAGTTCGCCATCTGCTCGTCAAGCTTCAGCTCTCGGGTCTCGAGGAAGTGGTTCAGCCAGTCATAGAGACTTGTATAGTCCAACTTCTTCAGCCGAAATGATAAATCCGAGAGTAGCTGGTAGTTCAAAAAACAGGAGTAGGAAAGGTCCTTCCCAATGAATAGTTTTGCGAAATGCCAGTTGAGCTCTTTGTGTGTATCCGTTTGTGCCAATGAATGAATTTGTCCATGCTTTGCATCTTCTTGTCTTGTTTAAATCGTTTGTTTTTTTTTTTTTTATGTGAAAATGAATCAAAATTATGGAGTAAAATTCAATGGAGGGTAGGTCTCATTTTCTGTATAATTTGGTTGGAAATGATGATGGGCCAAGTTTGTCGCTTGTTTCCATTCTTACCAATTGAGGTCTACCTGTATCAGAAATGTCCTGAGATGAAATTATTTCATTGACTCTCTCTCTCTCTCTCTCTAAAGTTTGGCAAACAACCAGAGAATTAGTTTTAAAAGATGATGCTAAAGCCGGGAAAGTGTGGAGGTGCACCGTTGAACTACTATAAGCAATAGCATCATGAGAGGCATCAGCTCTGATCTGATCTCTGTATTAACAAATAATCAAACAAACACAGGCGAGGGTTTTTCTTTTAAAACACTTCCATTAACTGGGTTTCTTCAGAGAACCAACGAGAAGAATTTCGGTGTTTGGACCAAAATATTACAGACTGATAAGTTTTTATACTATCAATCAACATCTATTGTTTTTGTATACAAACAGTGGAGTAATGGAGTAATTGGCTTATTGAGATGATTTTGCCCATTTGATAACCGATCTTGCCAATGCGTCCATTGGATCGATACATTTCTTAAGAAGTGGATCGTCTGGAGGCAAAAGATTGCGCATATCATCAGAAGCAAACACAATAGAGTTAACCGCTCGAACAAGAAGAACTTGGAGAGCAATTCTTAACAAGTTTCGAGCTCCTTCCATATCTTTTCGCTCCATAGCCTCCATTGCCGGAATCACTGTATGTTCCATCGTAGCTTTGTCTGGAACCACAACCTCGAATCCCTATCATACAATTCAGCAACATCCTATTAACGAATATTTTGCAAGGAGAAACATAAAAAAGAAATATATAAATGATTAAGTTATTCTCGATTCATAAGTTTAACTAATACGAAAATCGAAAGAACAACTAAATCGCTGCAGACATGGAATAGATGGGCTTATTTCATACCTCTACTAACATAACTTATTTGATAAAACATTTAGGCCGTAGTTAGGATGGTGTATTTAGAAACAATCATATATTTTTATGTTTGAATTTGTTCATCAATCTATGAAATCATCAATTGAGTTCATGCTATGAAGTATTAAGCTTCATTTCTACTTATGTTTGAATAAATACAAGCCAATCTATAAATAAAAAGAATCATCAGATTGCATGGAAATACCTCATTCTGCAGTTTTTCCTGATAAAATCCCGATGTTAAAACCCGATGAGGGGCAAGAACTCCGATCCTTAATGGACTGCCAGCTTCAAGCGGCTTCAACTTAGCTTCTTTGAGCTCTTTTGCTACACAATCACCTATGTGGAGGAAATTTGCAGAAGATCCTTCGGAAACCTCGTCATACCATGAATGTAAGAAATGGCAAGGCATTACTATGCAACGAGCTCCAGATTTCTCAAGAAATGCCCTCTTATGTTGCAAATTCTCGACAATCAATCGGGAATCCAGTTTAGAAGATTCATTTCTAGTGCTGAGGAAGGGAAATGAAGTTCTCTTTTGAGCTTGAAGCTCGTCGTTCAATGCAGGATCTGAGGTAAGAACGAAAGGGAGAGATTCTCCATCTTTTGAGTTCAGTTGAACAAGTTTTCCCATAAAGTTGATAGTAGAATTAACTGAGCATCCCCCAATTATACCCACAGCATTTGCTTGATTGAGCAAAGAACCAGAGGAATGGCTATTGAACGAAGTGGAATTTAATCCAGAGCTCTTCTTGGATTCTTGAAAATGACCACTCTCATCAGTGCGTAAGAGGATTACAGACGGAGGAACTGCAAAAACAGGATTCAATCTCGACGAAGGGATTAGCTTACGCGATCCCAAAATATGCGATTGACTGCTCAATATCTGGAAAGACATGGTCAAACTTCCATCAAACATGTCCTAAACCAAAAATCCTAAACTCATACGGGGTTCTAAGAAAAACCCTTCTCCCAAACCACAAATGCGCTAACGGGTAAGCCGAGTTCGGCCACTCAAAAGAGATGAACAGATTCTGGGCCAAGAAAAACGACGGAAAATCCCTCTCTGCCTCTGAGATTCAGGCTTAAAGCTATACAACCATGGCCGAGAATGTTCGTATAAAGAAAAAAGGAAAATCACTCATACAATCTCCTAGATATGAGGATCTTTACCTGCACCAATCATTCCCTGATGGACCAGGGCCTAAGAGCAAGTGGAAAGGAAGAATCTTTGCTTTCTCCTCGCTTTCTTCTCTCGTTTTCACGTTCAATCCTGTTGATTCCACGAGCCTTTCTCCACACTCCGACTGTAAAAGTAAATAATAACGGCATTACACTTTCCAATAGATGAGAAACGACCCTGAATGTATTTGACATTCTCTTGAAAAATCTCAATCATTTCTGAATTCAACGTCTACTCTCCGTCAAAGGAAAATACCAGGATCTTGACCGAATTAAATCTCGCAAATATCATTCAGAGAGCGAGATAGAACACTTTCTTGATCCATAATTAATTTTTGAAGAACAACTTAAACAAGAAGATATTAATTTCTCTCATTTTTCACCTTTTTATTTATAATAATTTTTGATGGATGAAACTATTGTATTATTTATGATAGAGAGAGAGAGAGGACCAATTCTCTTATGATATGATATCTATATATTAACTAATTTCTATCAAATCAATTAAAATAAAATATAATAGAATTTAATATGTCACGTGAATCATATTTTTAAAAAGATAATGTTTGATATTTTATAACAAAATCTTTGGGTTTCTAATTAATAAAACAAAACGTCTAATATTATCTAAAGAAAGTATTCAAGATAATATTCGACATTATCACAACTTTATCCAACAGAATGAACATTAAAAAATGTGTCGAACGAATCTTGCAACTCCAACTAGTGGACCCTAACGAACACAACAAAATTCAAGCCGAGACAATCCTAACAAAAAAAAACATACATAAATATTTTTTATTTATAATGAATATCACCTATATTTAAAAAAAAATTAATTAATAAATCTATAATAATTATTTATCATTATAATAGTTAATTTTTTATTTAATAAAATAATTTTTTTAATATATAAAATAATATGTATTAAAAAAATTTATTTGAGATAACTTAATAAAAAAATATTATACGACTATCATTACAAATATTTAACAATTACATTATTATAAATACTAACTAAGTTAACAATAATGTAATCGTCAAAAATTGAGTCAACAAGATGAATTTAATGAGTCCAATAAAAAAAATTTAATAAGATGCGGGTCAAAATTAAAATAACCTAGCCTAAAATTTGGTCACTTGTCTTTATTGTACTTGTTGGCTGTTATTATGATGTTTAGGACTACTTAGTGGTGAGCGTGGTAGAGTTTAAGACAGAATCATAATCATCCCAGACATTTCGAGATTTTTATCTCTGTCTTCAAACCAGCCTCGGGAGTAATCGGTATCGAACCGGTTCCTCCCAAAAAAATTTTTTTTGGATTTTTTTTAAAAACAAATTAGAAATAATTCAACGTGCTGTGAATCGTGAAGGGCTGCTCGAGGTGTGTTCAGACTTCAGCAAAAATTGAAACCGGAAAGGCAGCTCGGCGTGCTACAAATCGCGAAGGGCAGCACGAGGTGCGTTTGGACTTCGGTGAAGACCATAACCGAAAGGGCAGCTCAGTGTGCTGCTAATCGCGAAGGGCAGCGCGGGGTGCATTCAGACTTCAACAAAGGAAGGTGCGTTCAGACTTCGACCAATGAATGTGCGTTCGGATTTTGGCAAAGAAACTAGCATTGGTGACTAGGTCGTAGGCGTGGACTAAGGACTCTGGTGGCATGGTGTCTGCGATTTGGCAAAGGAAGAAGTCAAGAGGGAGGCGTAGTGTGCGGGCCTCGAAGATGAGTAGTGCTTCGATTCAGGGGGATCTAGGAATGTTGAGTTCAGCCACTGACGTTGACGGCTGAGTGTTGAGAGACGAGAGTGAGGTTTCGATAGTGTACATGGACTGCTGAGTGCCAAGTGCTGAGAGACAAGAGTGAGGAGTCGACTGAGAGCAGAAGAAGGTTCGATTTCGGGATTTCAGTATCTAGACTGTAGATCGAACCGTGTCCCACGATCTTTGTAATTTCAAAAACAGTGGCGGACCGTGAAACTTGTAGAACTGACCAAAATCAGTCCAATCCAATTCTCGGTTCCTGATTTTAAGTCCGGTCATGCCCACTCTTAGGAAGATGAGGGATCCTATGCGCCCTCTTTTTCGAACTTCACTTTCGTTTATCAACTCCAGCCCATATTCATTGTTATTTCCATATGGATCGGTTCTCTAGTTGTACTTTTTATATAATTGGTTAAGAGGGATCTATCTGGGTACTACTCCAACCAGACGTAAATCTCTTGGCTTTTGGGTTCTGCAAAGAAACATTATTTATTAATGTGAACAGTCACAGGTCTGAGACACAGCCAAATGATTTGACAGCACTCGCATGTGGGCCACGTCAATAATTCACCTTCACATCAATTATCCATGGCTTCTTCTTTCTTCTTCTTCTTCTTCAACCTGATCAACTCTTCTTAGATATCTCCCACTTCTCTGTGCTCAAATTCTTGTTTTGTCCATTTTTCCATCGACCCACCATGTGGATCGACCTTCCCTTTGATCTCCTCGCCAACATCCTCTCCTTCCTCCCATTTGATTCTTTGGCACGCGCCAGGTCTGTTTGCAGGCATTGGCACGCGTGCGCCAGCACTCATCCCTGCATCACGACCTCCTCACGGCGCCACCCTCCGTGGTTTATCGCCTTGCCGCTGCGTGCCCACAGGCCGTGCTACGCTCACAATCCGACGGTCAACGTCTGGCACGAGCTCTGCATGGACTTCGTCCCCGAACCGGTGAAGCCGATTGCGCCGATGGGGAGTCTCCTTCTTCTGAAGTCCAGTTTCTCTACTTCTCTCCAATTGGCAGTGTGCAATCCCTTTACCAAGCAATTTAAGTACCTCCCCAAGCTGACGCTCCCCAGAACTAATCCAGCCGTGGGGGTTGTAGTTCTAGGCTCGCCCACAAACGTCCGATTTCCCCATTTTAGAATCTACGTGGCAGGTGGGACCCTGGAGGCCCCGCATGGGGGCGCCACGTACGAACCCACGTTGGAAATGTACGACTCGGAAACTAAAACGTGGCAGGTCGTAGGGTCCATGCCTGTGGAGTTCGCTGTGAGGCTAACTGTATGGACCCCAAACGAGAGCGTCTTCTATAACGGGGTTCTATACTGGATGACATCTGCCAGAGCGTACAGCGTGATGTGCTTCGACACCGGCTCCAAAACATGCAAGGAACTGCACGCTCCGATGGCCGACCGGCTAGAATTCGCGGCGATCACAATATGGAAGGGGCGGGTGAGCCTGGTGGGAGGAATATGCGGCGGAGAGGCCTGTATATGGGAGCTGGGTGGAAGAGAGAAGTGGGGTTTGGTGGAGAAGGTGCCGAGTGAATTGGGGATGAAGCTGATAGGGTGCAAGAGAAGTTGGGCGAACACCAAGTGCGTGGGAAATGAAGAGGCGCTGTGCTTGTACGGGGAGATAGGCGGAGGAATGGTTGTGCGGCGGAGGGGCGGCGGAGAGTGGATTTGGGTGGAGGGGTTGTGCTCTGTCGGCGGCAAAAAGGTTCAAAATTTAGGGGTAAAAGGAGTGCTGATTCATCCAACTCTTTCGCCCTTTGATGAATAATATTATTATAGCATTTCCCACGTGTGGGTGATTTTATTATGCTGTTTTTATATTTTTGTAACGAAATAATTATTAAGAGGAACATCCTCCTCCTTTGACACGCGTAAACCTAATCAGAATACGTGGCAATGAGAAACTTTAGGTTTAATTAATTCCACGCCACTGGAAATACCCAATCATAAGCCAAAAATTGTACGCACGAGGGACCCGAGACAGACAGAAGTGGAACGATTCAGCTGAAATCAAATCGCCCATTTTCTTAATTATTTTAAATACTGCAGCTGAAAATCCAAATAACAACAAAAGCTAGATCCCAAATCTAAATTATTAGAGTCTAAAACTAGATTCAATTAGTGACATCAAAGGCACAACCATAATACAAGTGTAATATAAATGCGCCAAACTAAATTGACAATGGCAGTCTACAATAAGTTAGGCTTTCTTGAAGAAGAAATTTAATGAAAAATTAGAAAAATGTCATCGAGCTTAATCTTGCGTCGGGAACTTATAATCTTCAAGGTTAAGACCTGAAAGGAGTCGTCTAAGACGAGTAGACTCAATTCAATAAAGATAAAAAAAAAATTTCACTATTAAATTAAGAAAAGTAAAAGAATATGACAAATGTAAAATATTTTATATAAAAGTGAGTCAATAAATGAATAGTAAGATAAACTTTGAAAACATTTCGCTACAAGTGTGATGCATACGTAAAATAAACTTTATCATATGTTATGAAAAATCATAGTGAACATAGAGCCACTCATGGATTCTGGCACTCTGTGTCATAGACATATAATAAGGGTGACACTCGACGATCGCTAAAGTCACAAAAATAAAACTCTAATTAAATTTAAGGTTTTGTGCTTAGAGACACGTTACAGTCAATTGTCTAATTACTCTAATGAACACAAACAAACACATTCATCATCATCGAATGTGTATAAAGAAAATAGGACCCCCTTCATGAGTCTATCGATCGTGGTAAAGTTGACCTAGGCGACCAATAAGAAATTATGCATGTTCAAATAAAATATGTCTAGTAAAAATAAATAATAATATTATAAAATCAATGAGTTATAAAATGAACATGTCATTCATACGAGAGCACGTCTCAAACTGATGTTTTTGAAAACAATAATGTTGGACACAAAAATAACCCTTACCTTATAACGAGCCTACCAAAAGCCAAATCCACTAAATAATTTAGAAGTCCAAGAATCCGAGAAAGTCCAATATTTTTAAGTCTCAGTGCCTAACATCACAGTATCATAGATTAGGCTTGAAACTCCTTATTTAAGTTAAAATTTTCAAGCCCAAAGCGGTGATGTGGTATAAATGTGGTAACTTTAAATCCAATTTGGAATAAGGTTTTTAAGTAGAATATAGTGCAAAATGTGGCTGATCTAAACCTAATTAAATCAAGTTATTTTTGCTTGAAATTTGAACCAATGATAGCTCCAGAAGTCCACTAGATATCATCAAAAAATCTCATTCAAAAGCCTCAAGATCGGGCAGTTATGATAAGTTTGTTGGAGGTTGTCATTGATTTGAAAAACAATTTTTGATTTTCTGATCGGATAAAAATGTCACCTTCAGTGTAAATGCAACGTGACCAAATAAAATCGTCTTGATACGAAATTTAGATAAATTCTCAATCTGTGAATGAATAATAAGTCCTCCAAATTTCATGCTAAAATTCATTGGAGAGAAGAAGTTGTGATGCAGAAAATATCCACTACTCTGATGGAATATCACGGATGCACACAAAATCAATAATCGGTTATCTAATGATAGATGCTTCAAAACTGATGGTGATGAGAGTTCTTACCTCCTGCTGAAATGTCATTCTTAAACAAGAATTAGGGAAAATGATAGTAATGAAAAAATCCACATAACTTAAATCAAGAGCTGTGAATCCTTAAAAATAAAACAAGCTTAAAATAAAAACACCAAGGAATTGTAATGTAAACGAAGATGAACTTCAAGAATTGAGCAAAAGTTTGATTTTCTATTTTCTTAATAGAAAAAGCTATCCTCCTAAAGTAGCAACAATGAAATATAAATATTCTTCTTAATTAGGATTTATAAAATAAATTAAATTAAACCTAAAGAAAAATTGGACTAAACAAATAGACCGAAATAACTTAAAAGAAAACAATTAAAAATTGTTATATTAGGTTTTGATGCAGAATGTAGGAATGCTCTTTATTTAGAAAGGAAGACTCGGTTTCTCAACAATAGACTTGGGAGATTCCTTATTCTTTGGGTCTCTTTGAAAGAAATAAGACCCTCTGTAAATGATTTAGTTGACATAATAAATTATGCTCGATTTTGATGTGCCACCTCATTCCAAAAATTTGAAGAATCGACTGCAATATTTATGAAGAACACGTTTTGTTTTAAGATGGGAAGACTTCGTAAATTGTCGAGGTCAGATTCTGAGCAGATCTGGAATATTTGATAATTTCTTTGACTTATTTTTTGTTCTTCACTTGTGCTTTACCATGATGAACTCTTAATTAAATTTATTTGCCCCATCATTGAAATTGAGGCATTGACTATTATTTTCCTCTTCATCACTTACAAAAACTTTCATGTTTATGAATGGATCCTGTGGCACGTCAAGTTATCTTAGTGACTAGATTAAAAGAATAAATTTTTAGTTTAAAATAGATTTTGAGTTGTAGGCCAAACATACTGCGACCTAAATCGCCAAAACAACTAAACTAGAGAGGGTCGGGTTGCGACCCAAAAAGCTAGGGTGGGCGGCTAGCTAGAGTTGAGTTGTTCGTTTTTGCCAAAAACTCTACAGTTTCCTGCCGAAACTCTTTCAAATCACCAACTCAACTCTGAACTAAAATATTACTTCTGATCAAAAGTTTAAATCTTTTCATTCAAATTCTAAGTCTTTAATAAAAAAATTCAAAGCTTACTAAATGGAAAGGAATCGACTTATCCTCACTGAGTCGATAACGATTTACTCTGATTGCACAATAAGAACTCCGATAAGCTTTTTTTTCAGAAATTGACTCTAACGTTGATCTACGCTAGCTATTTTAAAAGGAAGAGAGTTGGGATTCACATTGAACGGCTCCTCCGCCAACACTGAAATGCCTTTCTTCCTTATAGTTTTAGCACTACCCATATTCTCTTAGACTTCTGTTAAGAGAAGGTGTCATCTAGATCCTATTGATCGTGATACAATGTTTATGTGTCAGTGATAAATTAATATAAATTACGAATAATTAAAATAAAATATTAATTACACAAATTAATAAAAGTGTTAGATTTAGATATAAAATTAGAGAGTAAACCTATTATTCATCTTTTTCTCAATAGCGACTCATAGAAGACAAGACAATGCGAGATCACGCTAAAAGTTGAAACTTTATATGCAACCTTGCCAGTTTATAACTAAAAATTCGATAAAGATAATAAAATCAATGGACGTTTGCCAAAAATGAGTGTTTCTCGCGAGGATGAAGTTTAAGAAAACCGTACCTTCTACTTGCCATGTCTCGCTCCTTGATTCACACAAATGTTACGAGTGTTTGCTCGAGCCTGCATAATAACGTACCATGCCAATCAAGATTTCATAAACTTCAATCGATTCTAGCGAACGAGTTTCACCCTCAATCTAAAATAGGATCACTTAATCAATAAAACTAAACAAAACCAACTTAACTCCTAATCATAAGTCAAACAAGCGAAATACCTTAAGTTCTCATTACAATACATAATTAATCAAATATATAACATTCAAATTGATTAATATTATATAATAAACTTTTAAGAAGCTGCATCAGACGGCAATCACCCCACAACACGACACGTGGTGACATCTCGATGTGTTTTTTCCTGTTGACATTACGTGCTCAACCGAGCCTGGAATAAGAACAAGAATTAAAAAAAAAAAAAAAAAACTTCACTTGACTACTTGCAGTTTTAGGCTTATATTATTATGTCCTTCAAAAAAATAACATCTCATAATAAACTCAAAATATTAAAATAATAAATAAAATTATCGGGTTTCTCCGTCTTTATATTTAGCTCTTAAACATCGAGGTCGTCTTTGTTCATCCAAAGTTATTGTGTAGTCCATGTTCTTCAACTTTTTCTGGATTGATCGATTCCAGCCAAGCTCGAGAGCCCAATCTCTAAGCTCGGCTCGACCGTTTGGGTTGGCGAGGGTGATGAATTATTTTAAATTAGCAGCAATAATAATAATTAAGTTAAAATGAGAAAAATCATTTTTGTATCTCCAAGTTCATCTTCCAAAGTCTCTTAAACTTATCGTCACCATTTTTGTTTCATAAAATCCAAAAATATGAGAAATAAATTAAAGAAAAACAGGCTTAAGAAATTCCAATTCCAAAAATGATATCCGTTGACTTGGTTGCTTGCCAATTGTCATGTTAAATATGCAAGACTTTTTCCATTTAGCTTCTTCGTCATCCCCCCTTCTCTGATCATTCCATATCTATATATCAAGAAACGTCATTCAAATCAACCCAAAAGCTCTCTTTCGGTCTCTCGACACCAGAAGGAGAGAGAGCGAGTATGGCTGGTTTGCAAAGATCCGCAGTGTCATTCAGAAGGCAAGGATCCTCCGGTCTTGTGTGGAACGACAAGCTTTTAGCAGCGGCGATGAAGCAGAGAGAAACGGAGAGAGGAGAAGAAGGAGAAGTGAAAAAAGAGGACGACGATGGGACAGAAATTATTAAGGAGGGGAAAGCGCCAAGAGGAATAAAACCGATCAAGACGATCGAGAGAAGCCGATCCAACGGCGGAGGACGAGGTCACCGGACAGGAAAAGTATCGTCGGCGATCGAGCCTCCTTCTCCAAAGGTTTCTGCTTGTGGGTTCTGCAGTGCTTTCGGGAAGCCGTCTAATAAGCGTCGCAAAAGAACTCAACCTGTTGGACGCCGCTAACTACAGTTTCTCCTTTTCCGGCGGCGATGGAATGCTGGGTATTCAAATTTAAAAACGGTAGGGTTCAGGCTCTTCGTCTTAGTTCTTTTCAGTCTCTGGTAGGAGTGGAAGTAAAAAAAAAACGAAGATAAAAAGATAAAAAATAATTATCTGGGTCTTGTGTGATGTAGGTTCATATCATCTTGTTTTCATCTTTTCAAGATGATCAGAAGTAGATTTTCCGATCCTTGTTCATCTAGTTTTGTGAATAAATGATGAGAATTTTTGTTTAAAAAAACAGAATTTATGATCCTCGGACTGCTGCAAAACTAGGTAGGTCTGTTATTGTACATGAAACTAGGAGAGAGAGAGAGAGAGAGAGAGAGAGAGAGAGAGAGAGAACTCTCTTTATTCTCCATCTTCTCTGCTGAACATGGAGAAAAAGAATGGCAGATCAGCGAGCCCCAAGTTTTGGGCAGCCATCAGGCAGAGGCAAGTCCAGATTCTCTGTAGTTCTAAATGTCCGAGGAACCATCTTATCAACGTAGATAGTTCCATCCAGATGATCACACTCGTGCTGCAAAATCCTCGCTTGCCACCCAGAAGCTTCGATCTTTATCGACTTTCCATTTCTATCAAATCCCGCCACCTCCACATCAAGATAGCGCTCCACCATAGCTCTAAACCCATCAACGCTACCAAAATAACAACAAACAAACCAAAATGCACATGCATTCAGTCACAGAAAATGCATAATTTCCAGCCTTAGAACTTACAAACTGAAGATTTACAAATAATCAAGCAAGTTGAAGTTCTCATATTGTCATCCTCCAGGACATTAAGATGATAAGGTTATTCCTTTTTCTTGATAATAAGACAAACACCATCAAAATGCAGCTTATCGAAGAAATTCTGGCGGACCTTAGTTCGAATACATTTTAGGTGCATAGTGAAAAACATGCTGCAAGGATGATTATTGATGTGGATCAATTATCGAAGGAATAGGAGCAAAAATGTACTGGAAAGGAAAGATTTCAATTTGACGCCCATTTCCATCACAAGCATTAAGACAGAAGAGTGGGAAAATATAGAATCCATCTTTGAATCTACTACATTGCTTCTTACCTAAGGCACCCTTCAAAAAAAAGTGCAGTCTTGTCGCTTTTCTTTTTTAGCTTTGGATTCAGGATCACCTGCACCAAAATAATTCATAAATGAAAACTCGGGGAGATTTAAAGAAACCAAGTCAATCTACTACAATGTTTTTCAGTTTTTTTGTACAAATAGACATACAAGAAGATCAAAAGGGTGTCTATCTTGAGCTTTAGTCTCCTCTTTCGGCGCATAACTTATGTATTCTCTAGTATCTTCTAAAACAATTATCTGCACAAAGAACCCAAAAAAGGAAGACATCTCGATGATTGACCAAAACAGTCAAAAAACAAAAGTTAATCAATTGGAGTAAGAATTCAATAAGAAAAGAAAAGAAGCAGCTGTTCGACTAGTTGGGAAACTTTTAAATAGACGGAAGATTCTAAACAAATTTGTAGTGTGAATCAAATAGAGGTATCGTAAAATAGAGAACATAGGATTTAACACGAAAATGATTTGCATATTATGAAAATCCCTTTCTAACAAGAGATTCTCGATCAGATTTGGTACCATCATATGCACCCAATTCACAATCACAAGACACAGGCTAAATCATAGTGCCGCAGTAAGTGATTTGTCTTTCCACATAAATTACACCTTTTAGGAAAATTGAAAGCGCTCTAATCAAATTAGAACACAAACTGAAGAAAACCACGAGACAATGGTAGATTAATACGCCAAGGGTATTTCTATTAAGTGATCCACACGACTCTTACTATGGACGTATGGTTTTATGAATTAATGGGGATTTTCCTATTGGCTAATTAGAGATTAAAAATCTAATAGACACTCTGATGGTGAGTGTATCTTATAAGGTAATAATAGTAACTTGGTCTTCTTTCCCTGGTAGTGGTTACGTTTATTGGATAGAAATCACATTTATCGTCTTCTAGGCTACAAAGTCTACAGGATTATCGATGTAAGCTCTCTTGATCAAGTTTCTTTTGTGATAATTACTCTGTTCTAAGATCTTAGCATTGAAGTTTTTTGACTTTCATAATAGCTAACGTCAATTAAAGTTTACAGATTTGTAGACGACTCTTAGCAGTATCTTCTAACTGGAGAAATGATCAAGCAATAGTTGCAGGACTCCTTCGACGCAGCTTCTCAAAAAGAAAGTCTAAATAATAACGGGTAGTATTCATACTTCAAATATAGAAAGAAACTTGGAGCGAATCAAGAAACATAAAAACTTAAACAACAAATCATAGAGTTTATAGACATTCTCATTCTCCTTTGAATTCTCATCGATTTCTAAAACAACAATGAAGCATAAAAAAGTGAGAAGGTACCTAAAGGGACTGACCCTTAAAGGAATTCCAATCTGAGGAGCTGCAAGACCAACGCCAGGAGCATTCCTCATTGCCCGGACCATATCATCTATTATCTTCTGAATCCGCTCCGACCCGATTTCCCCTCTGTCCACTTCCCTAGCCGGTTCGTGCAAAACAGGGTCGCCCGCCTTCACAATCTTCGACAAATTCGTCTCCTTTGCTCCAAGACCCAGAAACCACCCTGCCTTTGCAGTGGACGTTGATGAAGAACTGTACGATTTCCAGGTCGTGTAAATGGGGATCAACGCGGGTGGCGAATCGAAGGAGAAATGACTATAGGAAATGCATTTTCGAGAATAATGAAAAACGGAGTGACGTGAAGTGGATTGTACGCACTTTTCGGCCAAAGATGTCGGAAAGAGACGTAGTGAGAATCGGTGGAGAGTCTCCATGTCGAAGTCCTTCGATCTTCACTCTATAAAATTAAAGAACAAAACCAGAGGGATGAAGATGTGAACCGGAACTTCTTCACGGGTTGAATTAGGCTCTAGAACAAGATCGGCCCTAGAGTTTGGCCGGTTTTTATACATCAATAACTTAAAACCGATTTATAGGGAACCAGAACGGTCATTGTCCTTGGTTGGTTTTCAGTCCTAGATGCAAAAAGCCATTAGAATCAAACCGCAGCGTAGAGTCAATAGTTGGCCTAACTTCAGCCGAAACCTGAATTTAATCAGTAACCCGAGCCAAATTCGACAAAACTCCGCAGAAACTTTACTAAAAAATTATATATTTTAACAAAATTAATTTTAGTTTTATTTTTAAACCAAACCAACCCTCCTGGTTCGGTTGGATTCCGTTCAATTTTTCCTGTAACTTAGTTCAATCCCCAATTCCATGTTCTTGCTAATTAAGATCATACATAGGATTGGTATTACACTATTGGATGTCAAAAATGTGAAGCTTCCTGCAAAGAATTAGTATATATTCATTGTAAATATTGGAAGCTAACCTGTAATTCAAAGAAGTAAGCACTTCAAAAGTGGATCAAGGTAAGAACAAATCCAAATCAGATCTCCAAGTCAAGATCCTTTCCTTCTCTCATTAAATCCACTTGTACAATTTGATGAAGTATTATGCTCTCCTTCCATCTTCTATCTCACTGACTCTTCGATATTGGACAAGTCTTGCTCAGACGACTTGTAGCTTTCATGAATGGTCTGCAAAATATGTAAAGCCTCAGAAGTCTTTCCTTTCTCATTATACTGGTCTAATTTAAGTAAATATTTGATAGCAACTTCAAGCTGATCTTCGTTGAAGTTACAGAAGATGAAATTCTTCCATTCTTCTAATTTTCCTTCCAAGCACAGACCATAAAGCAAAGCTGCGGAAGAAACGGAATCTGGAACGATGCCGACACTTGCCATCTTATCACTCAACTTTAAAGCAGATTTTACCATACCGTGTCGACATAGGCAAAAAAGAGCAGAATTGTAAGCAGCAGACCTTGAATTCCATCCATCATTGATCATAGTTCCAAAGAAATCCATAAACATACAATTTGAATTCTTTTGAAACTGATTTACTTCATTAGAAATTTCACCACAAGACCTATTTGAGAAACCATTTACCAGATAGTGAAATGTAACATCATTAGGAATGCACTTGTTCGTCAGCATTAACTCAAAAAAAGATGCAGCTTTTGTAAGCTTACCTTCTTTACTAAAGCCCCCAATAAGTACAGTATATGTCACAACATTTGGTTTCACATCATGCAACTGAATGTGTTGAAAGATTTTCTCAGCTCTGTCAAAGTCCTTATTGGAACAAAATCCACTTATCAGCGAGGTGTATGTGACCACATTTGGCTTGCAACTCTGTCTCTGTTTCAACATCTGCCCATATATCTTCAACCCGCTATTTAAGTCATTCTGCTTTACGTATCCGTCTATGATTGTCGAATAAGTAAACTCGTCAGGAACATAATGTTCTTTTCTCATTCTCTTGAAGAACAAAATTGCATCCTTCATCATCCCAAATTTGCAGAGACCTTTAATCATGGCATTATATCCTACAATTCCAGGTTCTATGCCATTTTCAATAGCACAATTGAAGAGTTTTTTGGCCTCATCAAGATTGCCAATACGAATGACACCATCCACTAGAGTCGTATAAATAAATTCATCAGGCTTTAGATTTTGCTTAAGCATCTCAGAAAGTAGTAACTTAGCAGGAGTAAGCCTACCTTTCTTGCAAAGTCCACTTATTAACATATTGTACACACAAACATCAGGCATCACTCCCTTTTCAGACATTTTTTCCCAGATCGTAAAAGCAATACCAACTTCTCCCGCAGATACAAGTCCATGAATAAGAACTCCATAAGATACAACGTCAGCTTTTTGTCCTCCTTTTGTCATCTCTATAAGTAATTCTGATGCCTTAATATATTCCCCTCGTTTGCAGTAAAGATGCATTAGAGGAGTGTAACTAAGTTTGTTTGGAATCAAACCCATTTTTATTGCTTGCTCCAAGAGCTGTTTGGCTTCCTTAATCTTCCCGTCACTGCATAAAAACTTGATTAGAGTATTATACGTTGTGATATCTGGAGCATAACCATTATCGGAAATTATGTTCAAGGTCTCATTCACTTCAACTACACGACCGAACTTATATTGAGCATCAATAATGTTATTATACAATCGCACACTGACTTTTAGACCTCTTTCATTCATTTCAATCAAAAGTCTATCAATAACGTCGAAGTTCCCTTTCTTACAAAACCCATTTATAATTGCACCATAAGTTAACAAAGTAGGCAAAAATCCTTTTAACTTCAACTCCTTAAAAAGAGCATCTGCACTCTCAACGTCACCTTTCTTGCAATATCCAACAATTAGAGTATTATAGAACACAATATTTGGTAGGCAACCTTTCCCCCATCTAGCCTCAATCAACTTCTTACCTTCCTCAATCCTACCTTCCTCGCACAGACCCCTCACTATGATACATGTGCTGTAGTTATCAACACAGCCAATCTCACCATCACCTCTGCTAAGCATTTCATCGTACATCTGATGTGCAATTTGAAGTTTTCGACATTTCACAAGAAGATTGAGTAAGGCATTGCAAGCAAAAACAGTGGGGACGCGATTATATACCTTAATTACTGAATTGTACAGTTCAAGAGCTTTATCAACCAACCCGGCATCCACATATGCCCAAAGTATACTACTCAATGCTTCATGCGTCGGCTCTATTTCCTTGCTTTTCAAACTCTTCAACACGTCTTCAATTTCAGAAAACACCTTATACTTCGCTAAAAGCTTCAAAAGCGAAGAGTAGGCAGATACATTCAAAGAAGAATAATGAGACCGCTTGGAAACCCAATCGAAGAACTTCAAACCCAACTCTGCATCATCTACACGGTCTAAAACGAAATGGGTGACGTCAGAAACAAGAATGTCGTATTCAGCGAAGAGGGTTTCGAGACATTGCTCGTATCCTTTGTGGGTCTTGAGGATATGTATGGTTTGGTTAATGAGCTTCTTCTTAATCTGGGTTTCAAAAAGAAAAGGCGAAGCAGACGAAGGGTTAGGTTTCGACTTTGTGAGGGGCTTGATGCGAGAGAGAAGGGTTTTGGACATCTGATGAAGAACGAAGAATGAAGATGAACAATCCGGTAACTATTTCAAATGTCCTTCCTTTATATAGACATTATTGTTGATCTTCATTATTACGCTTCTTCTGAATCACACCTCACAGGACACCGTTTGCTTCATTCCACCATTTGAAAATAAACTAGGTTGCTGTATAATATATAAGTGAAAATTAATTTATTAAATTTAAATATATGATATTTAATTGTTATTGTAATATCATAGTAGAAAAGAGATAATTATCAATAAAAATACTAAATTATAGAATTATTAATAAATTCGTCTTTAAATTATTTTGATTAGCAAAATAAATTTTAAACTTTCATTTATTAACAAAACAAATCTTAAAATATTATTAGTTAACAATCTAATCTCTTGCAGTTGCTCGTAATTTAAATGTAGTTGCTTGCACTGTAAATGAGTGCAAAACGTACTCAAAAAATATAAAACTTTTGCCTCAAGTGGGCGTACCTAGGGTCATTTGTAGGTGAAATGAGTGCAAAATTTACTAGGAAACGAACGACTTTGACTTCACGTTAACGGACAAGGGGTAGCTTGAAATTAAAATTCAGGCGAGATTAATGGACAAGGGGTAGCTTGAAATTAAAAAGTGGTCAATTCCGCCTGAGTTTAATGTCAAGATGGTTGACTTGTTAATGTATGATAATTTAAAATTTTCTTTGTTAATTAATATAATTTAATATTTATTTTTTCAAATTAAATCTTGATTGAAATTTGAAAATTCCAAAGAACTATGCGTGACAATGATTATGGACCCAGAGAATACACCACCGACACAAGTATAAGAATCATATCAAATTTAAGTAAAATGTTGATTCGGCCGTTTAAATAACAGAACTCCTTCGTTACAAATCAATCTTGTTTTACACAAGTATAAGAATCGAATCGAATCGAATTGAATTTGACTAAAGTCAACCAGTTCGGGACGATTCTACCCACCCCTGTTGAAAAGCAATAACCACATTCAATTCTTCTTATTGTTGAAAACTTATCACCACCAAGCCAGGATCATAATGAGAGAATGATCTTAATCTTATTAGAAAACTAAACATTTTTTCAGTGTCTATTCTCATTCCAAGTAAGGATAAGTTAATAGGAATGACAACTTTGCACAACAAACATACCTTAGAAAAAGAACAAATCTAGGATACCCTCCTTTTGAATACCCCCACAACACCAACCGACTAGTTTGTTGATACAATATTTCAACCAAATCATTTATGAAACATTATTAAATCAATAAAATGTTACTAGATTTCAAGCCTCGAGAGAACTACACAAGAAACATGACAGTGGTTCGGGTCCAAAGGGGAAGAAATTTCGAACAAAGTCTCTTTCAAGTGTGCGATTCCTCAGCTCAGTTCTGTGTTTTCGTATGAGATTTTAGAGCTCGTTTAAAGTTTAAAGTTTAAAGTACCTACACAGTTTCTGAGCTGCATAGGAATGATGAGGAATCAGAAAAGTTCATGTTTACTTCCACTGCGCGGCATTACTCTTTTTCTACTATGATAAGCCGACCATCATGGCTTACTTGCAAGCAAGCAGTCTACAACTTTTTCAATCAAATCTTCGGGAAAGACGTGTAGCTCAACTCTGCATGGCCGAACCTGTCCAAACGACATTATAAATATTTATACAGATAAAGAACCAATGCTTATCGGTTAGCTGGATTGAAATTTTCAAGCTAGAGTTGCTATTCATAATACATGTAAAATTGGTGTCGTTTCTTAGAATGAGACTTGATTTTGAAGGGACAAAAAAAAAATGAAAAGTGGGCGCATAATACTATGCCACACTCAACAGGGAAACTTTCACTGTCAGCCAGTTAAACAGAATTCTTAACTTCTTACTAGATTAATCTAGAAAAACATGTACATCATGAGTAAAATAGAAACATAACTATAATTCTACTTAGTATTTGTTGCTGATAGTATCGTGTTATTCTCTTATGCCTCTCACTACCAAAAAAAGAGATGCGAGGAATGACAGACATTGTATGACAGCACCAAGGTAAATAAATATGGAGTCACCAGATCAATGCTCAAGACAATATCACATGAATAAAATCAAAAGATCCATGCTGGGAAAAGAAAAACTAACTACAGATGAACCCACCACACAAAAAAAAAAATTCATCGAAAAGCAATGATACAATTAAGCATTCGATATACCTCTGCGTTAGCAACAAGATTGACTTCTGGAATAGTCGTCTCCAGCACTGCCTCCTGACCAAACATCCCATGCACCCCAGTTTGTTCAATCATTACTGAACCTTCTAAAACAAGCGGAACTGCTAGTCAAAAAAATTATGCGAATAAAAATAATAAACTATCAATGAAAAGCAAGGAAGCAGTTTGAAAGGATCATAATACAGTCTGGGTCAAAAACTGATCTCTTCTCAAAATAAGGGTTATTATTTTATCGTGCATCCAAAATTTCATGGACCAGGAGCAATTTCCTGAAGAAAATTGGTTAATTGTGATATAACACAATGAAGTTCATCACTATTTCTGTAGTGTTTTTCACATCTAAACTCGCTTCGAGTTGTAGCTAATTTAAACATTTAAAAATTTCTGAACATATCTTTTCACGTTATCCAGTCATTACACGTGAATTTGATATCATGCTCCAATAATGTGACATATTACTAAAAATATAAAAAACCTTACGTAATTGGATGGAGACTATATCAATCAGTTGTTTATTCTTAACAAGATACAATCAACACAAATTCTCTTGAATCTTACTTACTTCAACTCTTTGCTAGAACAGCTTGAAATCCCCCCATTTGACTTGAAGAAAAGGGAGGCACCTTTTTCTTAGCCAATGTTATAATCAACCTAGCCCGCCCAACCTGGCCATTCTTCTTTAGGCCTTCTAGCAATATATGAATAGTATCAACACTTGGAAACCAATTCTTGCTCATGCAGTCTTTACACATGGTATAAGCCAGATTAAAATCCCCGCCTTTACAGAGATAATGAATCATGGTTTGATATATTTTGACATTGGGTTTGAACCCTCTTCCGTGCAAAGAAGAATAAACCCTTTTTGCCATATCAAGAATCCCAGCCAGGAAGAATCCTTTAATCACCAAATTGTATGTGACTTCATCTGGTACAATCCCAAAAGTCTGCATAAGTTTCATCAATCTATTTGCTTCCCATGCTAGTCTCTTGTTGATCAAATACTGAATTCTAACATTAAATGTTGCAAGATTAGGAAAACACTGCCTTAGTATCATAAAATTCCATAAGCCATTACCGATCTCCCATCGATTACTTTTATAAAATGCTGCTATCAACGTGGTGTACGTAACTACATCAGGTCTAATTCCTAGTTTTTCCATTTCTACCATGATCAAATATGCTTTATCTAGAACATTCAAATCACAAAATGCTTTAGTAACAATGTTGACTGAAAAAATATCCAACTCAATATCGTAATTTTTTGGAACATCATTCAGAAATTCCTCGATGGCGCCCAAATCCTGGGTTTTTGTCAAAACCTTAAGAGCAGCATTGAAGGATTTAACAGTCCTGCGACACCCATTTAGATGCATATTGTGAAAGGTATCAATCGCATGCTTAGTCATCCCAGCCTTACCATATAACATAATAATCCTCACCATGAACCCTTCGCGGCGACCTTGAGGAAGAGCCTTCTGCTGCTCAAGTAAATGCTCAATGTAATCAAATCGGCGAGCTCCAGCTAGCCGAGATACAGTATCTTCAAATGCAAAGCGATTTTCTACTACAAGCCGATTACGCGCATTGGCCTCAAACAGATGGAAAAGCTTTTCAGGGTCTCTCTCTGCTTTAAGCTTTATAAGGGCAGGTTCGTCCAGAGGTTTAGGATTTTGTTTGTCACTTAAAACAGCTGCAGAAATATCTGAAGATGTAATGGCGGCGGCAGTGCGACAGAATCTGCGAGCAGATAGCAGAGAGAGCATGTTCTAGGTGTTGACGCAAGACGCTATCCATCCATTAACCACAATTCTCTACAACGCATAGTACATGGATCAAGTACTCGACAACAAAACGTAAACCCAGATTCAAAACGCTAATCCCTAGATTCGACGGCCTCCCCCAGACAACATTCCATCAGCAAAAAGAAGAACCCAGTGGAGGCACCTTCACATCCGATCAGATTCAAATTCGCTCATTCACCAAACAATACCACCCACCGCAATCAATCACAGATTCCACCAAGCAGAATCAAAGCTGAAGAGCAAGTTTTCTATTTACTACTGTAACAACCTTCGTTAACAGGAGAGAGAGTACAGCCACGAGTGTTGTTGCTCAGAGAGAATCGCATTTTTCAGCCTGAAACAACTGGATATGGGAGAGAAATGAGAGAGAACTAGGGCTGCCTGACTTTTGAGTTCATGGGCTGGGAATTTTTGTGTAGTAGATGAAGTTCCTGAAATGAAAAAAAGTTCATATTTGATAGGCTCAATAGCCCATCCAATGAAATGCATTTGATGTGCTTCTCAGCCCAATAAGCCCACAGTTCATTTTATGGAGAATTTATTGTGTTTTTATTTTGTCAAATAATGGAAATATAAAGTGTTTACAGGTGTGCATAGGAAATAACATTACCACATTTCAATTCGGTGATTGGGTAAAGTCCTGAGATGTAATTGTGACTCTTATGTTCAAAGCTTATATTTTACTTGAACTAATCTCCGAAAGTGAACTTTGTTATCAACGAAGCCGTTAAATTTTTCAATTGTTATTTAATCTATTTTTTTGTTTGGTTTAATCTTCCGAGTGTTTAGAAATTGATTTTCATCTAATGAAAGAAAATGTTCGGGTTTCAAAGGTTTGTAGTTGGATTTTTTCATTTCTCTTTCATATATATTCATTTTTGAGTTGTGATCATTTACTTGATTCTACATTTTTTATTTTTTATGGAGTCTGAAGTTCCCTTAATACTATATTGTTCGCTTTGGATTAGATTTGAATTTGTTCTTGAAATTAATTTAAAATACGTTGTACTAAGTAAATATGAGAACTCTTCTTATAAATCATTTATTTTTTACTATTCTAAGCAATGTGAGATTCTGTATATAGTTCTACTGTTATGGACTGACATATCACAATAAATAGAATTTTAAATCGTCCTTATCTTCACAGGATGAACTCTTACGCCATGAAATGTCACTTCTTGTATCATGTTCTTTCTCTTCATGTACATTTCAATCTTTCTCATTCTCGACTCAAAGGTTATTCATGTTCAACGAGCTCATCCTCGTCTTTGTGGTAGACTACATAGCTTTCTCGCGAGAAAATGAGATAAAAATCAATGGAGGAAAGTAAGTTTAAGAGAGTAGGAGAGAAGAAAAATGGAGAAGTAGACGGGTTTTCAAAGACGACAGAAATAATTAAACAACAAACAGATTAGAGTTCTCATAGACGTCAGATTTGATTGTTTGGATTGGTACCAGGTGATTGTTCAAAACATTATTTGGGTTTTGTAGGAACTGACATGTTTAAAATTGAGCAAGGTATAAATTATTTCCATCTTAGTGCAATAAAAATAGATTAATTTTCTTACTGTGCACCCTAACATTGAGAATCTGAGATAGTACTCTGAGTCCAAATTGATATGTTAAATTTTGGGAGTAGAATTACAGTATACCCAAGGTGTTAGTTTAAGAAAATGATTTTTCTATTTCAACTGCATATGAAAATCCTTCCTCACATAAACCCATTTCAAAAATTGGGTGGCAATAGGGTAACGTTCTTGGGACATCTAAAAACATACTCAAGTTAAAAGCAGTACCACCAGTAAGTACTCTGGAATCAAGCAACGTCTTATCCTTCTTGTTTGTTCAGTCTTAGTCCTTTGAAGTTAGGACCAGCAACCCCAAAGCACCAATAAGAATATACTGCATTTCACAAACCAATGGAGATCATGTAAGAATTCATGCATAAAATACATTGTCAAGAGGAAGGTAGAGAGGAAGAGAGATCAAACCTTGATGATAGGCTTCTCAGTCATGATAATTGTTACCCAACCCACGTAAGGTAAGAACCTGAATAAATATAAGGAAAACTCCAAAAGAGTAAAAGCCAAGAAAAGAGAGAGACCACAGTTTATTCTTGTCTAGTGTGCAGTATAAACTCTTCCCATATTTTATGAAAAAAGTGCAAAAAGTTAATGCTGTTGTTTTTGTTGAAGCCTGGAAAAAACAATCAGAAATAAAATGAGTAGTCTAGTTTTTACCCAACGGCTCTCCCCATTATATGTTGCCGCTGAAGCCAGAGCTGACCGTGAGCATACAGCAGACGGTCGTCACCATAGTTGTTGTCTCCTGAGAAACCCAAACAACACAAATGAGTACCGAAGGTAAAAACGGAACAGAACAATAAAATGCTGGAAATAAGAAAATAGTGATTGTCAGGACCAAGTACTGAGAATTGGTCTAGGATTCTAAGAAAACGCTCAACCAAGAATCAGGTTCAGAATGAATAATCTAGTTGAAATATATACAAAGTGTCAGGACCTTTAGTGAGGACGTCAACTTCTCCTGTGTGTTGCCGCTCATGAACCTACAAAAAATTGCCAGGTTAACTCTCATCTTGAAAAGAGCAATATCTTTAGTCTTTTTTGGTTCATGATCTTCAATAAGATTAAGTACAAAAGAGAAGAATTAGGTCGGAGTCAAACAAGAAAATAAGAACTTTTTGGCTAAAACATTGCCAACTGCACAGGTTTAAAATTCTCTAAAAGTTAAGTTCCTAAATAGATAAGCTAAAGAGTACTAAGGATTCAGATATATTTATCACAACAATCAATAAGACAAAGCAAAATCACGTGTAATGTTTCATATTGGAGCACAAATGGCTCAGACCAAGCTAATGACACTATACAAGTAGTGGAAAATAGCTTATAAATTCTGCAGGGTGCTTACCTTGATGACTCGATGAACAATTGGAATTTCCCGACCCTGACCAAAATAAAATCACAGAGACAATACATTAGTATGCACTGGTGAGTAAAAGCATTAGATATAAAATAGGTCCAAATAACAGAATTAACCTGGTCTGAATTCTCTTATAAGGAAATATAGTAAATAATGCTTTAGTATTACACACAAGAACAGTAGGATTTCTCCACATACACCAGGGATTTCAAGAGCCCCATCTCTCCACACATTACCCAATTCAGAATGACACACCCTGTTCCCCTCCCTCTTCCTTATTTGTAATTTCTCCTACTAACCTACTGACTGTTGAGACAATTTCCCCGTAAAATAAAAACATAAAGTACAGTAAAAAAACATAAAATACATAATTAAAACTTCCACTTATCTTTTATTTTTTCTAACATATGTAAACCTCAACGGAGGTTTATCATCACTTCCCGCCCATAAAAGAACCATGGCCTCAAGGTTAAAAGCTGGAAATTGGAGACGAATCAGATCATAATCTTCCCAAGTAGCTTCACACAGAGGCAGGTGCTTCCATTTGATAAGGACCAGTAGTGGAAGAGTTCGGCCCCATGACGCTTGACATCCAACAAGGTCTCTGGTTGAACAGTCCAATCCAAGTCTTCTGTGAAACACTCTGGAAGAGAATTAACTAGCGGCATGGCACCTTCAACCTTCTTTAACATTGTTTTCACAACCTGGCTTATATTGTACCTCAAAATCATACCCCATCAACTTAGTAAGCCATTTCTGATGTTCCACTGCTATCATTCTTTGTTCTAACAGAAGCTTCAAACTTTTTTGATCCGTCCGAACAATAAAATGACTTCCCAACAAATATAGTTGCCATTTTTGGATTGCTAAAACAATAGCCTTCAATTCCTTCTCATATACTGATTTAATCTTGTTTTGCTAGGATAATTGTTGACTGAACCACTTAACCAACACCTTTACATGAAACATCAGTTTCAACCACGAAGGTTCCCATAAAATTCGGAATAGCCAATTCTGGCAGTTGACACGTGACTTGTTTAAGTTTAACAAAAGCAGTATTTGTCGATTCTGTCCATCCAAAACTATCCTTTTTCAATTGTTCAATTAGTGGTAATGCAATGTTTCCATAACCAAACACAAATTTGCCATAATATCTAGTCAATCCAAGGAATCCATGCAATTGTTTTAACATTGTAGGACATGATCATTCTTGACTAGCTTGAATTTTACTAAGATCTGCAACTACACCTCTTACTAAAATAATATACCCCAAATACTCCAATTCAGTTCCTGCAAACAAACATTTCTTCTTGTTCACATATACTTTGTTGTTTGATCTGTAAAGTTGTTTGAAAATGCTCTACATGATCCTCAAATGACTTTTTATACATAATATTATAAAAAAAAACTAAGATGAATTTTCGAAGATAGATATGAAATACCTTGTTCATCAACGATTGAAAAATAGACGGAGCATTAGTAAGACCTTTGGACATGACTAGAAATTCATAATGCCCTTCATGCATTCGAAACGCTATTTTGGCAATATCTTCTTTTCTTTCCCGAATTTGATGATATCCAAATTTCAAATCCAATTTGGTAAAGATTTTTGCTTCACCCAATTCGTCAATTACCATAATCAAAAATGGTCTTTGATTGTCTTTCTATTTAATGTCCGATAATCCACAAAATCTCCAACTTTGATCTTTCTTTTTAACCAAGATAATTGGACTAGAAAATGGACTTGTACTTGGATAATTCCAACCTCAAGCATTTCATTCACCAATTTTTCAATTTCATCTTTCTACACCATAGGATATCTATATGGCCTCACATTAACCCGTGAAGAACCCTCTTTCAAAATAATAGCATGATCCTAGTCTCTAACAGGTGGCAATCCAATGGGCATTTTCATGACTTGCTCAAATTGCTCCAGCAACCTCTCAATGATACCCATATTCTTCACTTCTTTCTCAATTGTCTTATCCCCCAACTCATTAAATTCCACCAGCAAACAGTTTTTTTCCTTCCTGATTGTCTTCATCATTGCTCTCAACGTTTTTGATCTTCCCAAGCTCGGATCTCCTTTAATATGTACCACCTTATAACCCAAACTCCACCTCATAGTCAAAAGCTTCCAATTCATTCATATCACCCATGGACTCCAACCACTCCATTCCTCCTAATATTACATCGGTGGTACCCAACTCAATCGGTAAAATCCAACACTTCAACCTCCGACAACACGAGTAATATATTCTGCACACTTCACATCTTTGAATTGAATCTCCATTTCCCAACTAGATTCCATAACTTTTTGTTGATTGAATTGATAATTGGAATTCTTCTAGTAACTTTTGAGTTATAAAATTGTGAGTGGCTCCACAATCAATCATTACTATAACTTGTTTGTTATGAATAGTTCTCTACAGCCGCATCGTATGAAAAGAAGTTAATCCAATTACCGAGTTAAGAGACAATTCCACCGATTGCCTTAATTGCTCCTCTGCATCCTCCCTTAAAGAATTTTCTTCTAATATCTCTAGTAACTCTTCATCGTCTTCTTGCAGCATTAAAAATTGGGTTCGATATTCCTCCACAATTCCTTCCTGCTTCAAGGTAGACAACCTGTTGCAACTTGATTCTTCTCGCAGATGTCCAAACCTTTCCAATAATCTCCTTTTCAGCACCGACCAAGAATAAAAAGGTATTGAATCATGCGACCCCCAGAAGTAGTCTGCACTTAGTCTTGCTTTCCCTGTCGTGCGACGAACTGGGTAAAAAAATCACGATCAAAAAGGTTGAAATCCGGGTCATGGATCTGGAAAGAACTGGTTCGAATCCGGCTAGTGACAAAGCCAAAGGTCATCAAGATTTCGGCTCCATTGTCCACCAAAACTCTAGACACCGGCTTTCCATCGATGTGAGCTCTGATGTATAGAGGCCTCATATGCTTCCATTGGAATCAAGTTAATGCGGGTCCTTCAAAACAGATCATTGCTGCTTCCATTTTCTCCTTATTCGTTAACCGATTTATGTTGAAATACCTTTCAGCACAAAAAAATCCATCCATCGGAATCGCCCTTGATAAAAATTGGCAACACTAGTCTCCGCGGAAAAATTTCCCAAGTTGGCAACGTCAACGATGTTGCCTCATCATTCCTAGGAAATTTTTTCAACTCCAAATTCCTCAGATACTCCTCCATGTGGGACGTCAGCTGGCCTTTTTCTACCCTCGCAACTAATTTTGTGATCAGTTGTAGTAAAATTGCAATATTACTCTACAGTGACGTAATTTTTTCTAGCTTCTACATCTCTTCTTTAATTCTCGCGATTTCTCTTTGTCATTCTGTTGTATTTTTTTTTTTGCGTCTCTGATAGAGTCATCATTTCTTTCCTCCCAGTTTCTTGTTTTGTAAATTTGGTAGATAATGCTTTAGTATTACACATAAGAACAGTAGGATTTCTCCACTCAATTCAAAATGACATACCCTGTTCCCCTCCCTGTTCCTTGTTTGTAACTTCTCCTACTATCCCACTGACTGCTAAGGCCGTTTCCCCACAACATAAAAACATAAATTATAGTAAAAAAAACATAAAATACATAACTGAAACTTCCACTTATCTTTTATTTTTTCTAACATACGTAAACCTCAACGGAGGTTTATCACAACCTAAATGAAGTTGTTTCAGTTTTGGTAACTCATTTTAAATTACGAGCGATAGAATTTTCAGTACAAAAGATTAGGGGCTATAAAAATACCTTTTCTCAACACACATTGGATTTCTACCCACCCATTGCTTCAACCAAATTTTTGACTCTTTTTGTATGACAAATGCAATACATATGGCATAAAATGAAGTTTACTTACTATTATATTTCTCACATGTCATCTAAGCTTTACCTGTTTAAACTCTAGTGCCCGTTGTAGTTAACTTTGCTCTACTAGTTAATGGAATAGTGTATTGATAAAAAATCAAGGTTTATCCTGGATGTTTAGAGACAACAGAACAGCGATGAAAAACTATGTCATCCCATCATACAAAACAAATGGCATTTTCAAGGGAAAACCTTTCGTACATGTAGTTTTTAGTCAGATGCAAAACTCCGATTGTCGTAATAAAAAGCTAAAGCCAAATTAAAATTGAAACAAAATGCTTACATCAACATTGAAAACAACAATTTCTCCGGTGCGAATTGGATCCTTGCTCATGTGTAAGAATAAGATGTCACCCTGGCATGATATAAACAATGACACTAAGGTATAGAACATCACGAAAATTAGAAGCAAACGTGCTTTAGAAAAAGACAAAAACAATCCATCTGCAACTGGTTGAAAATAAAGTATGAGAGGAGTTTGCATATTTTTAGAAAGATAAACCTTCCTACTTCATGGTACACCCTAAGGAAAAAGTGAGAACAATAAGCATTCAGCAAAGCAACGTGACAACAAAATAAAAGTGATGTTTGATATTTCCCAAAGACTCTATACTAGCGCATAAGTAAAGAATCTTGATTAGTCATGCAACCCAATCCTTATCTATGTCAAGCCATTCACGTAGACCATTGAATATTGGATCTTCTACAAGATAGGATTATTTTACTGAAAGAAAATCCAAACAACAAACCACAAGTATGAACCGTTTTCACTTTGACGATAAAATGATAGTCGTGTTTTTCATTACCGAATTAGCTACACTATTTCCAGGTTCGACAGGTAAAATTCTATAAGACAGGAAAAAGGTACAAGATGATAAGCATACTAAATGAGAAACTTAATATAAGATGGCAAGAAATCAATGAACTTCTGTGGGCATGATAAGCCACCAATAAGGTAGACTTATCCCAGGAGGAAGTGGCAGCCCACTTTGGCCAAGAATTAGAAGAAATAAGGATCATATAACACACTATGTGATAGAATGCAGGTGGGATAAAAACGATAACTAAAATAAGGATCAGTTACAGGTTGAATTATCTTACCCTCTTAAAACCAGGTTCCATACTTCCAGATAAAACGACAACAACAGGAGACTCGCTCCCAGTAATGCACATCAAGGCTTTCCATATAATTAGAGCAGATGTGACAATCATCCCTAAAAGAAAAATATGAATCCCCATGTTAGCCAATGTGCCATATACATTTCATAAGCATAAATGGCAGTTAACGCCTGTGCATACAAACTCACAAAAAGTATTGGCAATTTCAGAATTAACTAAAGAAAAAGAAGCTTCAGATGAATACATAGCTATGGAAAACCCTTCAATCAGCATCAAAATCTACAAGAACTAGGCTTCGGTAACCAATTTCAGCATTCCTTACTTTTGATATACGTCTTCTTCCGCACAGCCTAAACAACAGGGGTTTGCTTCTTGAATCAATGAATAGTTTCTTCCGTTAATATTTTCTTCCTTGATTACTAACTAAAAATCTTCAATTGAGAAATCTATACTCAGGATCCAATAAGAAAAGGCAAAACTTATTTGACTGTCTCGATATCCTATGGGCTACAAGATCAGTCTTTCTTCATTTCAAACATTTTTTCTTGTTCCATATTTAAACTACATATGGAAATCAAAATGCAAAATCCAAATTACTTCAAGAGATGCAGCAGGGATGCAAGCTGCCGAGCTCGTGAAATATAAACCCATCCAGCCAAGGACAATAAATATATTTCAGTTTTCCAACGTATAGCCATACTTCTTCATCCTAAAGACATCAAGAATAGACTTATAGTTTGTGGACATGATGACCCAGATCAAAAGCACGCCGAAGATGGGCAAATGGAGATAATTATGGGACAGAGAGAGAGAGAAGAAACAAACCAAGACTGACGGCCTGGGAAAGGACCTGACGAATCTGAAGGGATTTAATGGAGTCGACGGAGTCTCCGATCCACCCCATTTGATTTCTCTGCGTTTACTCCGCCTCTCTTTCCTTCTACACTATTTCCGTTCTTTCCAGACGCGAGAGACTCCTGTTTTTACTTCGTGAGAGCTGCCCGAACCAATTCTGACGGTTCTCGCTTCATTAACCCGGACCGTTTTCTTTCTCAAGAATGAACCGAACCCCAAACCAATCTATTATTTATTTTGCAAAGGCCGTAGATACCGTAACTCCAATTCATTTCACCAACCCACCTGTGGCTAGCATGCCCGGATTTATTTATTTATATTTTTTTTTGCAGGGGGTTTGGCCTAGGCCTAGGCCTACTCGTACTTGTAGGATGGAGGGTCGATCTGCACGGAGACTAGATCCCCCGAGGCTGGTTGGGTCTGCGGCGGAGGTTGGGTTTTATTGAAGATTAAGTTGGAGTATCGAGTCAAAACTCCTTGATTTGGGAGAGGAGATCAAAACTCACTAAAACCCAGACGACATTTTTACAACCAT
Organism: Begonia peltatifolia; assembly: GCA_022433055.1. Classification (NCBI taxonomy): domain Eukaryota; kingdom Viridiplantae; phylum Streptophyta; class Magnoliopsida; order Cucurbitales; family Begoniaceae; genus Begonia; species Begonia peltatifolia. The sequence goes on along the minus strand of CM039519.1, from coordinate 26,394,787 downwards.
AATTAAAGAGTCCTCAAATACTAATATGAAAATGAAAGGGGGAGGATAACCAAAAACATGAAAACCTTGGTTGAACTGGGCAGCCATGCTCGCGAAACCATCCGCACACCGGTTACCTTCTCTGAAACATCCCAAAGTCTTTGCAGCAAGTATTTGACTTCATGAACAAGACGATATAAGTTGTTGATCTGGACGTGATTGTTTGAAAGGGGATCTACGACCATTTTGCTATCCACCTCAAGAATCAAATGGTGAATATTAAGCTTCCAACAGAGCTTTAACCCTGAGTTCCACCATAGGAGTTGACTGATGCCCATTGTGTGTGAAGCCACAAACCCAGTTCCCATGTGCATCCCAGATGATACCTCCTGCATAAGCCCACTTCATCAAATTGTTAAACGCGCTGTCAGTGTTGATTTTGAACCACCTTCTTAGGCGGGTTCCAGTGGACTATGCAAACACTCTTTGGGATGATATTTCTCCTCCAATGACTAGCCTCTCAGAATCCATGAGCCGTTCGAATGATACTAGTTGTGGTACTCATCCGAACATCCTTTATCCTAGAGAAGACATCTTTATTCTGCACTTTTCAAATGATCCATGAAGCCACACCAAAAACGATTTTCCACAGAATTTTATCGTTGAACACAATACGCGACGAGAGGTTTCCCATAAGCCATTGCTCAATCCCTTGGGAAAAGAACTTTGAGACTCCACTAGTTTTCAAGAGAGAATTCCATATTAGAGAGGTTGTGGAGCAGTCCCTCAAGACGTGAATGGTGGTCTCCTTGGCCAAACCCCACAAAGGGCAAGTAGAGAATTGACGTAGATTCCTTTTCTAGCGCTCCTCATTAGTCAAAAATGCGTTTTTTTCCAACCAACCATAAGAAAAACCGAACTGAGCATCTGTATTATCCTTTGGATAGCCACAAATCAAGTCATAAGAAGAAGCCATAGACAATTGTCCCAAGGATGTCCATCTCCAAATGCATTGATCTTCTCCATTCTTCTCAGTAGGACTAAGCCGCAATGTGAAAAAAGATTGAAGCAAGTAAGAATCTCTTGAATCGTTCCCAGTTCCATTGACCATTATCAAGTGTGAAAGCTTTAATCAGAAGATGAAGCAGATCACCAGGGATAGAACCGGTAACATAGGTTGAGAGTGGATTAAGATTCGGATCCACATATTTGTCCAAACTTTTGTGTTCATATCATTCCCAATAGCCCAACTTGACCTGTCCACCATAGTCTCCCAAACCCTGAGCACACCTCTCTAGAGATTAGATTTAAAAAAGTGAGGTCGGGAGTCGGAGGTTTTGATTGTTGCACATATACTTGCAGCGAAGAAGATCAGCCCATAACTCCTTCGACTTGGAGTAGATACCCCACGCCACTTGCATTAGAGAAGCTTTATTAATCAGAGAAGATTGTTTCAAGCCAAGACCACCATGCGCTTTAGGCTTGCATAATTTATCCCAATTTACCAAATGAACTTTACGTTTGAAAGACGACGAACCCCAAACAAAGTCTTTCCAGAGACTATCAATCTGACTACATATGGAACAGAGAATGGATGTTGATTGTATAATATACTTTAGGATGGCGCAAATGATAATTTTGTCAAGAGTGGTTTGAACAGCCATAGATAATTGCGAAGGATGAAAGACACTTCGACGATTGGATACCCTATTTGTGAGATAAGAAAAAAAAAATACTTACATTAGCCCTACCATGTATAATAGGAACTCCAAGGTATTCACCCAAGTTGTCAGCACGTTTATAATTGGAACTGTCAGCGATATGGACTTGGGCCAAATTTGGCGTGTTATCGGAGAAGAAGATGAGGGTTTTCTCCTTGTAACCTGCTGACCAGAAGCCAAATCAAAGGAATGCAAAAGATCTTGTTGATCACCTCAACTTGGTCCATCGAAGCTTTGGCAAATAAGACCAGATAGTCTGCAAAAAACAAATGAGATACCATGGGAGCTACTCGCAAATAGAGAATGTTTTCTACTGACCAAGCTTGACTGCGTTGTCTATCATGTGTGCAATTCTTTCGATACAAAGGACGAAAAGAAATGGAGATGAAGGGTCTCCTTGTCTAACACCTCTCGTGGAAAGAAAGCATCAGTAGGACTACCATTCCACAGAAGGCGCATGGAAACAGATGAAACACAGTTCATAATCAACTTATGGAGCTTTAGAAGAATCCCAATCAGCTGAAGAGAATTGACAAATACAATCCCAGCAAAGTTTATCATAAGCTTTCTCCAAATCTACCTTAATGGCTATCCATCTAATGACTCATGTTTTCTGGCGCATGGAATGAATGACTTCTTGGGCAAAGATTATGTTGTCAATAATAAGATGACCTGGAACGAAGCTAGTCAGCACATTGCTCACCAAGCTACTCATAATGTTTTTCAACCTGTTAGTAATGGCATTGGATACAACCTTATATTGCACGCTGCAGAGAATGGTTGAATGAAGGAGATTGAATGAACTCGGGTTATTGACTTTAGGAATCAACACCAGATTGCTGGCATTCACTTCTGTAGGGATAAACATACCATTAAGGGATTAATTGGAAAAAAACAAGAAGCGAGCTTCCTACTGTGGACCACTGTGTAAAAGAGAGCTGGAATCCCATAAGAATTAGGAGATTTTAAAGCTCCCATACCAAAAACAGCCTCTTTGATTTCTTCATAGCTAAATGGTTTCTATAGGTTGTCAAAGTCTGAATTTGAGAGGTTCGAAAAGATCAAGCTGTTGTAGAACCTCTTTATCTGTGATCCAAACATTATCATTCAGAAGAGTTTCAGTGCATTTCTTACAGAGTCGTGCTTTAAACTTTGCATGAAAAAATTTGGTGTTACGGCCACCAAGATTGACAAAGTCTGAAGAAGATTTTTGACGCCACCAACAACTCCTCCTGGAACAAAATAAACTCAAGGTCTTGGCGAAGCTCTTCTTCTATTATCACAAGATTATCAGAATGATGAGTATCTAATGCCTTTTGAATACCATAGATACGAGCAAGAATTCTCCTTTTCCTTTGTTCAAGATTACCAAAGACATTTTTATTCCACTCCGCCGTTTTCACTGAAAACAAATCGATTGCTTGGTGAATAGGAGCATCAGAGTGCCAAAATTGATCGACGAGCTGCTGCCAGTCAAGATGAGTAATCCATGGGGCAAGGAACTTAAAGAACTTGGTAGAATGATGCTTCGGTCTCATCACACACTGTTTGATTAGGAAAAGTCCATGGTCAAAACCCAATTTCGAAAGGCGAATGACACGAGAAAGAGGAGATGTTTCCATCCAGGTGTTGTTACCTACAGCTCTGTCTAATCTCTCCATAACAAGACCGCAAGAATCTAGGTTTATGGTATCCTAGGTCCTTGAGTTCCCTCTCCAAGAGCCACTCCTTAAATTTCTTATTCGTAATTGAACAAACAACGGATTCTCTTTTTTCCTCATCACAGGACAAGAGAGAATTGACATTGCCTGCTAAAAGTCAAGGACCAGGGGAAATATCTTCAAGAGCAGCTAGATCACTCCACAATCGTTGTTGAGTAGGAGAGTTCGGGCTACCATAAATAGCAGAGAAGAAGAAATGAATATTCTTCTCAACCTCCACCTGCAAATAAATGAACTGTTGATTATTACGGAATTGAGACAGAAATCCAACTCTGCCAAAGAACCCAGATGCTGCTAGAGAACCCTTCATCTTCAACACGATGAGATCTCTCGAAGCCAAATTTTTTGATGAAAAAATCAGCCTTAGAGCCACTTGTTTGGGGCTCAAGAAGAACAAGAATTTCAGTCTTAGAAAACATCTAATAATTCTGCTAAAGTTATCACTTTCAATACCTTGGCAGTTCCAAACAAAAAATTTGTATGCCATAAGGAAAAAAAAAAACAAAAAAGATGGAAAAACACCTAATTCAAACTAACACTCTATCGGCTGACCTGCAACTACTAGAACATCATAGGAGTCAAGCTCAGCATGCGACATTCTCCTCCAAAATACTGTCATATATGTTCTTTTTGTTGGAAAAAATACCGACAAAATCTAGCGAGAACGATGACAATAATATTATTGCAAGAGATACGAAAAACGATAACAGATGCGATCCAAAAAATACCAGGAATTTTTTCCAGGCCGTAAGATTATAACGATCAAGAAATAAGAGAAATAATAGCAAAAAATGAACATCGAGAATTTTACGTGTAAATCCAAATCGAAAAAAAAACCACGGCGACCGAGTCCAGAAAGATCTCACTATGAAAAATAGGATTTATAATATTTTTCTAAATATCGAACAATTTAGAAAATATTCACTAACAGAAATTACCATTTTTAGAACTCTCAATGTGCATAAAAGCACCACACCTATTTTTCTCTTACTCTTTCTTTTCTCTCTTTAAAAAAATCCTCACTATTTCTCTTCCTGTTCTCTGAAGTGATTTTCTTGTTCTATTTTATATAGAAGATTTTATTTTTGTTTGAATGATTTTTCTTTTCTCAATAACTCTCTATTTATAAAGAAAGTTTTTCATAAGAGCACAAAACACTCTTTATTCCCCAAGACGTCCGCAATCGATTGGCATGAAGAATTCCAAGAACTTTTCTTGCTCGAGACTTTGACCTTCAATCTACTACATAATGCCACTGACATCTAGCCTTTCAGAGGTTTATCCGCATTCCTGTTATGTGAAGAGAGAAGGAGGAACCACCCAAATCCTAGCTAAGAAGATCCCACATTAAAAGTGGAGTATTGCTATCAAGATCCTCGCTGGAGAATGACCCTATATATTTTTAGAAAAAAGTTGTGGAACAATGGACTCCAAAGCTGTGAGCGCATGCTTCATATCAAAGAAATCACCAAAGAGAGTTTTGTCCACCAAAGAGATCATCGCCTCAGCCTATAGTGTCCGATATTTACCAGACTTTCATTTGGAGAGTTCAGGGTCAGAAGACAAAGTTGTAAAGGCATTTGAGTTGTTACGTTGCTGGGCTTCTTATGAGACTTTGCTTTTGGGCCCAATTTTGAAGGTACCGACAGCTTTTCTTTAAACATTTTCCTATAAGGAGGGTCAAATTAATTTCCTCCGAAATAATTTCTTTATCTTTAGAGATCGGGGTTGATTTAAAAATCCTTGATAGCATCAAACCTTGATTCCGCCCATTCAACTCTCCAAATTTTTTGCCAGATTGCGATGTTTCACACTTTCCCCAAACATATCTTTGCAACTCCTTCTCGACGCATGTATTCACGGACCAAGGTGATCTCCAGTGATCTCCATTATGGTGATTAATTTCAACCTCTGTAACTAAGGATAAGTTGATCGAGCAAGCTTAGCAGAGTCAACATAAGCCTTTTCTACCAGGGCCGATGCATTTCTTTGGCAGTTGTCCTTCAAATGCTTATATTTGTCACAACAATAGCAAATCAATAAGTTTTCATATTCAACCCTTTGTATTCGCCCATCAATTAGAAGTTGTGGCGTGAGAAGTTTGTTCAGATCCATTTCCACAGCCAACATTGTAAATTTTCCTTTTTGAGCATCCCCTATATTATAGTCCATTTTTTTTTAATTTTCCGATCACACTTGCTATGACCCGTAGGGTCATTCACTATTGGTGCCAATCTCCATTAGGGCAAAGATTTTTGGCGGCGGTAGCTTTTGAAATTTTCACAAAAAGTACAAAACTTTATAATCAATTATAACAAAAATCATATAATTTTTGTTATAATTGATATTTTAATAGAACAACTCCCAATTACTAAAAAAATTACCCAATAAACCATATATTGATTGTTGATATTGGGCTGGAGAATTCAAAGCTTGAGCTTTTGATGTTGGCCCGAGCCTAACATTTTGCATCTTCTTCCTAAAATCATTTCACTTGCAATTTAAGGGAAAAACGGTACAAGGCTCTCCTAACCGGAATCGACGAGGTCTGGGAACAAGGGGAGCACACAAAAGAAGAGGTTTCTCATAAGTGGTAAAATTATTCAAGATATTGTCTACACAAAACTCATAGTTGAATTGATTCTCTCGGAAGACCACAGCCATTTCAAGCGTTTTCCAGTTTCATCGTGCAAGTCTGAAACAGCTCCTTCCAAGCTTCTCCGTCGGCTCTTTCAGTTTCCTTTCTGCTGTACTCGTAAACCCTGTTCCATGGAAGAACAAACGAAGCCTCAAATCAGATGTATAACAACTGTTGCTTCTTCAAACATTGATGTTTGTGAATAGTAACCGGAAGTTTCAGTACTTGATGCAGAGGTAATTGGAGGGAGGAAGGGAAGTCTATGAAGGCACATCAGCAACCTTTGGATCTCCGAAAAGCTTCATCAGTCCATAAGCATATCTGCAGAAACAGAGAAGAAGTTAGCTAAAGCTTGATTGTTTCTTCACCATTGGGCTACGCAAAGTTTCAATTGTGGGATCTACCCTGCAATCAAAATGACTAAAGCTGTGACCAGCAAAACGTATTGATAGCATTTGTGCTTAGATATCCGTTTGATGTCGTATCCAGCCGGGATGTACTTGGGATTTACATAGCCGAATTGAGGACGGATCAGGAGTATAAAACCGAGAAGAAGACCAGACAGAAACCCGCCAATGTGAGCAGAATTGTCAACGCGAGGCAGGAATCCGACGGCCAAGTTTATGGCGATTATAAGGCCGAGAGTTAAGAGCGAAGTACACTGAAATACATTCAGGAGAGAGCTTAATTTTCCATGAGAAACGAGACCAAAAGCCAATGAGATAGATTGCAACAAGTTTTTACTTTGTTTGCGTAGATTGTCCAGTTTGTAATAAGCTCAGAAAGCATGGCTCCTAGGAGTCCAAAAAGAGCACCAGAAGCTCCGACAGATATGGTGGGTGCGACGGATGGCTTAAGGTTCAGAGAAGACAACAAGCTTCCACCAAAACCCGAAACCACGTAAAGGATGCCTATTCTCACTGCAATGTCGAAACACAAAGAGGAAAATCTTAAACGTGGAAGAAAGGGTAAGGGTGAATGAGTTTGAGCTTCAAATTTCTAAAAATTGAAGAAAAAAAGACTGCTTACGGAATCCAAATTCTTGTTCAAGTCGAATGCCGATGAACAGAAGGCTCAACATATTGGCAAGTAAATGTATAACTCCGGCGTGAAGCCAGATGCAGGATAACAGGCGCCATCCTTCGCCATCGTCGACCAAAAGGTTTCTCTCAAGCGCTCCTAATTGTTGAAGTCTAAAGAAAATTAGAAAAGCGTAAATATGCCGGGCTAAAACAACGAATCGGAACAATCGTACAAACATATTTTCCGCAGTTGAATTCCAATTTGAGATAATTTTACTCCGACCATGATTTTGATTTCTAGAAATACAGAAAAGAAAAACTCTGAAAATGCAGGAGAGATGCGAAAAGTTCTTACGTTGAGGTTGAAGGACCGAGAAGAGGGTTCTCGTCGAAGGGTTGAAAAGAGAATCTCCCCAAATAATCATACAGAAGACACCGATCGGCGCCAATCGTCGAAGGGCAATCGTTTATGTACATGGTGTAGACGAACATTGCGATATTGGCCACAAAAATGAGAGGCACCAGCCAGGAAAACCATTGTCGTGGAGGCGGTGGGGAGAAATGCGGAGGAGATCGGGCAGGGTAGGGCTCGGTGACGACATTCGAGAGAGGAGATGGTAACCTCTTCCCCATATCGGAGATGGAGAAAGAGAGGTTTCCACTTTTCAGACGAAGTTACCGGCGGGGGTGACGAGTGACAGATTGTCGAGCGCAAGAGAAATAAGCTAAAACGGTTTCATAGAAGAACAACTCTTGCTGTCAAAAATCGTTATTCGGTACTTTTGCCCTTTATAGGAAGGAGTAAACTACTAAAACACCCTTCATAATTTCTCCTTTTTTTTTTTTTTTAATTAAATTTATATAAGACTTTTCAATTTAAAAAGGCAATTTTCTTTTTTTGAGTCATGCATTGTAAATCGATACCGAGTCGATATGTTCGGATTCAATGTGTTGTCATATAATAAAATTACGTTTGATGTGATTTTTCCACAAGAAACGTCACTAATGTTGATATAGGAAGAACCCCCAGCAATGGCAATTCCCCCTACCAATGGCAAATATACTGCCATAAAAAGGGATGCTTTATTGAAGAAATTGAAAAATGTAGTACCTGTTCCGATAGTGCAATTAGAGATCCAAACATTGGTACATTGTGTAAGACGACGCCATCCGTGTTACGGCTACTTTAAGGAGCATAAATTTGTAGGTGAGAAGTGGTTACATTATTTCACTTGTCTACGTTAGACATGACAAGCGAGCCGATCGGGTTAAAAGTGATATGGTTCACTGAGCCTAACGAGTTAAACGACCCGAGGCTAAAGAACCTATTTAGCCTAACAAGCCGAGTCTAATGAGCCAACTTAAAAAAATTTCAACCATAGTCTGCTCCCAAACCACGAGTTAAACGAGTCGAGGTGAGCCGATCCCTATCAACGAGGCTTAACGAGTCGAATGTGTATAAATGTTTTCAATCTAAATATAAGTTTTTAAAAAAAATTCATTTAAAATTATAATAATTAAAATTAAAATTAAAATTAAAATTCTCATATCGAAAGAATTGATAACGAGTTTCAAAATAAATAATGAATTTATTTGTAAAAGAAGTAGAATAATTTTCAGTTTGTAATTCACTCCATATATCATCAATACTATATTGTTGACTAAAACTACTTCCACCACCACCACTACTACTACTAGGACAATTCTCGGTATGCAAAAGTCGTGAATAATAACTATTAACATTATAATATTTTGTTTCATATGAAGCATATAAATTAGCAACTACATTTGTTATATTATCACTAGTAATTAAAGGTGTAATACATAAATTTGTAAAAATCCTATTGAGTATATGACGTACTTCTTTTATTTTAAATATTGGATCCATGATGCATCCATAACAAAAAATAAGAGTAATGATATGCCTATATTTTTAAATTTTGTTTTCATTTTATTAACAATATTACTAAATTCATCTATTAGTCGATATTTTACAAAATTACATGTTAAATCTACAAAAATAGAAAGAATAATATTGAAAGTGAGATAATAAATTCCAGAATATTGATTTGTAGCATCATAAAAAGGTTTTTAAAAAAATCAAGAAAAATATTATCAATATCACAACTAGATTTGTCAAGATTAATACTTTACGCTTATCATTAATAAAAGTATAAATAATTTGTCAATATGGCATAACATTTTGCAACGTCAAATAAGTTGAATTTCATCTATTATCTACGGCAGTTTTTAATTTTCTTGGTTTAAATTGAGCAGCTCTACAAAAATCTTTATATTATTGTAATATCGAATTAGACCCAATAATATAAAAAATTATGGACCTAATTAATTCAATATGAGGTGAAATATATAACATAGCATATTTAATAACCAAATTTAAAATATGATACACACATTTTATATGAAAAAGAGAACCATGAGTAACATCTAATTGTAAATAATCTTTAAATTAAGAAATAACAACGTCATTAGCACTACCATCATCAAGAGTTATGCTAAAATTTTTTTATTTAATAAAATATTCTTACAATAATGTCATAATAAATCTATAGATGATGTTGTCAAAATAATGACATTCATCATTACTAAATCCTAAATTTTTTAAATTTAATTATCAAAGATAAGATGTTACAACTAACAACATTACGTGCACTGCATAAATAAAAAATAATGCAAATAGACATTGAAGGAACATTTGAAAAAATATAATTAATTTATTTTTCATATCCATAAATATTTTAATAATATCATCTATTATAGTACTTTTAAGGATATGTTTAAAACTAGGAATAATATATTCTTTCATAAAATTTTCAAACACTTCACTATCGGGGAATGATAGAGGCAACTTAGATTGTGCTACAAGTTGTGTTATTTTTTCTCTCATTCTAAAAATCATTGTCTAATTGATTTGAGTCAGACATCCAATTGCTTCGATTTGCTCTAGCTAATTGTCCACCCTTTTCAAGTGTGATTTCTATGTTATGTATGGCCGTGCCTAAAGGCATATCGGTTGAAGTAGATTCTTCTTTTTAATCAATCAAAACTTCTTCCCAAACTGTATTTCATAACTAATTGATTGAGCAGCAGCTCGGACTCCTAGCTGCTGCTTGTGAAGTATGGAAGGAGATCAAATTTGAATTTTCGGCAATGGATACTTTGTAATCCAATAATTACTTTTCGTTCTTTATAATTGAATTTTTCGGCTCAATACTTTCAATATTAATATTGAAAGGATTGAGCCGAATACAATATAAAAATAATATCTTATTGTCTTTATTTTTGATAGATACATACTTATCTAGATATACAAGATTCAAAATTGAAATAAAAAATAGAAGATAGAAACTTTTTTATTGTCGTATTGGATCCGCAATTTAGCCTATGGATCCTTAGGATTGGTGTATTTTTTTAATAGATTATATCCCGCAATTTGAGATCATGGATCGAGTCAAGTAGTTTGTGAATATATGAAAATGTTACTACAACCATTTAATTGAGATTATGTTAAATCTTGTATGTTCTCATTTAAATGACATTTTTTGAAAGATATTAGTCAATATATATTGATATTTGAGTCACATAACTCATTTGTATTTTGATTCGATATAGTAAATTTCTTTTTTTTTGCTTATCCTTAGGAGAGCTTTCTACGTAAATCTTGGTGTATCTGTTTTTTCGCGTTTATTTTTATTTTTTGATTATTAGCGTTCAATTTTAAAAAATAATGTTTATAAAAAAGAGTGGTTAGTAACAAAATAACAACAACAACAATAATAAAGCCATTATGCCCAATTACTTGCAAAATTTTCTTGTCACATGTTTTGATCCAAGAGGAAATTATTTATCGTTGTTAATTCATTTGTTAAACCAAACAATAGATTTTCTTGTCGTGTTTTTTGATCCAATTAGAAATTAATTCTCTTTGATGATTTATGTGTAACATTTTCCTTAAAATGCAGAGATTTTTATGATGGCGTTATTTTTGTTATTCGCTAGCTTGGAAAACTCATTGGTTCTATTACGAATAATGTGCTTCAATATGGAGAGATTGGTGACAGAATAACAGATGATTCACAAGTAACATTTTCTATTTTCTATGTATTTTAAGTTTAGACTTAAAATATATATTGATTTATTTTTGTAAAAAATTTCAAAATGATAGACATTTTTAAAAGCTTCGAGTGCTGTTTGTGATGGCGGGGATGGTGACGTTGCGATCTTTGTACCTATAGGGAGAACTTTTTTGCTGACTCCAACGAGATTTCAGTTCACTTTTGAAAAAAGTCTAGAGTTTTTTATTTCACCTTAATTAATCATATTTAGTACTCATAATTCAATTTATTAATACTTATTTCCATGTGTTGATGGTGATTTTATAAATATATTTATCAATCTCTTCCGAGTAGTGACAAATTTATCCAATTGACGGGTTGTTACATTTCGGTCTTTAATCATAGCAATTAATTGAATACATTACGGATAAAAAAAATTAAACTAATACATAAATGCCTTAGCTATCTCTAATCTAAGATCTTTCTTATCGCGAACTATCCATTGTATAATTATTTTTCACCCCTTATGAACATGCTATCGTTAATCAGACAATCATAGGTAATAAGAACAATAATAATTCGCTCAACACATTATTGGAATAAAACATCAACAAATTGAATTAATGAAAATATCAAATAATCATAATTCGACTACATCTTAGAAAAGAAAATTAGTTCATGATAGAATAATGAAAAACAAAAATAAAAATGATGATGTTTATAAATACAAAGAAAAAAGAAGAAGAGAAAACTATGATTTTGAATGCGAAATATTGTTGAAAGCAAAGCCTCTCCTTCTTGTTTTTTGCTAAGATCTCCTTTCCTTCTTCCATGCCGTCTTCCTTTTTATAACATAATTTTGAAATAAATTCGGAGTTCATATGATCAACGGCTAAGATTTTTTGATTAAAAATCACCCAAATTGTATATTTTTAAACGTAATAGCCGATTAATTCCCTTGTGTAAGCAATCAGTATGTTCAAACATGAGATTGTTCTCCTCCAATGTGGAGATCAATCTGCACCCTCTCTGGTTTATATCTTCGACCTCTTCGAATTATGCTTAAAAAATTATCGAAATTAACTCTTGAACTCTAATTGCCTTTGTTGAAATTTCAAACCTGTTATATTTTCTGTGTACTTACACTAAAAATGTCAAATTCTCTCAAACAATTGAGAAAAATTTATTGAATCAAGTAATAAAGAGCACAAATAAGATGTAAAATACACACTTATCAATAATAGAGTTAGAATTCAATCTGATCAGTATCTTATATTACATCTTTATTATGGATTACCATTAATTTTTAATTGATAATTATTCGTAATATTTATGAATTGTGTGTTAATTATTAGATATTTAAAATAATAAACGCGAGAATTTACGAAGTCATTATATCAATGTTATCATTTTCAGTTATTCATTTTAATTTATTCTCATAATACAAAATATTTAAATTGTAACTCATGTAAAATTTTATGAGTAAGATAAAAAACAAATTAAAATAAAATGAGGGTATAATACAATGAATTAAGATTATAGATATATGACAATTGTCATTATAAAATTATTTGTCTTTATTTAATAGAAATTGCTAGAATAGTATAGTTTCATTTGTTCCATATACGTACTTGTTATATAAAACATATTCATCTTAGATCATACATATATAGTGATATGCCTCTGAGGCTTATAATAAGGTTTCAAACCAAAACACATTTATTATGTACTCTTGTTACTGACAAATCTATTATTTTTTTGGGTGATAAGCTTATTAACGATTTGGACTGGAATCCGGACACTCATAATAAAGACAAGTCCTTGCACGTGCTTACTTGGGACACTGTAGCCAAGACTTATCAAGAATGAATTTTTCTTCCTGGAGACAATCCTTTGTAACTGTGAACTTTATGTTTTGTTTTCGTTTATTTTATTTTGACAAACACTAGCCCTCTTGTTAAATTTTTGGCAACTTTATAAGCCTTAAATTATGCATGCATGCATAGACATTTAGGTTAGATGAGTGGTCAAGGCTATGGCTAATAGATTAATAAGGAAATGCTCGGTCTCTCTCTCTTTTATCTGCAATCTTCATCAAGTAAACCTAATTCGTAACAATTCAAAATTGGTTGTACTAAACACCAATTCAATAAAAAGATCTCTTGAAAGCCTGACTCCTTTTCTCCAAAAGGGCGCTCAACTCATCATTCGAATTCATCAATCTAGCCCCGTCCATACAATCGAATGATGCAATTTTTCTTCTTCAACATTTGAATTTCACAGCTCATTATCTCCATATGGACTCGAGGCAAATTACCATGCAAGGAACTCTCATCTACGGTTGAAGATTGGAGGAGCGTCCTCACCCGCGACCGAGATCTCTCCACATCTTCTTTTCTTTATTTTCTCAAAGCTAAACTCTTGGTCATTCTAGGATATTAAACCATTGTTATTGGAGTTTGTAGGCACCTTTTTCAGATCAATAAAATATCATGTTTTTCTTAAGTCTCAAGAGCATCGGCTCTAAAGGTAAGCATTGGCGGTTCTTGTCCGATTGGAGTTGTAGCCTCTATTATTTCAAGCTAATTGGTGGTTTGTAGTTCTTATCAACATCTTTCCTCTCCAAACCTTTGGTGGTTGGAAAATAGTAAGAAAGATGAACACCAAAGCCCAAGTACCGTTGTCACTCTCATTGGAAAGTGTATATTCCTCAGAAGTGCTCAAGTTGCTTACTGAACTGGTCACTAGATTTCTCTTGCATAACTTTTGTATTTCTTCTTTTTTTTGCACGTTATTTTCAGTGCTTATTCGTGACTCATCATTTAAGATCTCCTCTAATTTTCACATCATTTAGATGTGTTTTTGATATATTTTGTGACTAATGAATTGATGTGTTTATCGGATTTAGCCGAGAAGCACTAAACTTTTGAATTTTTGAGTTCTTTAACATATAATTGCAGGGTTGAATCATATCATATAGCAAATACAAGACTACATTTTTAATTAGATGAACAATATTTATGACTTTATATATTTGAAGATCATATACTTTAGATTTAAATTACTAACTTATTTTTAGGTTAATATTCTTTAGATTTTATCTCCTATATTTACAATATATATTAATGTAAAGTTTACATCAATAACTAATAAATTTTTTATAAATTTTATAAAATATAATCTAAAATGAAGAAGTAATATTAACCAATAAAATTTATTCATTCATTGAAAAAAATGTGCTATTATGTTTGCTTGTTAGACATTTAGTTCCAAACATAAAACTCTTGGTATAATAAGCAATCAATGGGAGGAAATGTATCAAAAGATTGACCATGGGCATTGGTACATGAAGCCAGAGTGTTTTCTCGTGAATTGATAGATGTAATGTTAATATCGTCGAATAAGAGATTCGTGCAAGCGACAGTTTGACTGCATTTTAATATCAATGCGTTTTCGTTCTTCGACGTCCCCCAAATGCCCCGGTAAGTGACATTGCTCACTTCCACTGCTGAGTCCTGTCTCAATTCAACTAATTGTTTGTCAAAAGTAATAGAAATAAAGACTGAGGTAAAGTAAAGAGAAAATCATACCTCATCCTTGCAATCGTGCCGGTTATTACAGTAATATTGGTCGATGATGATTGGATTTTCAACCGAATCCAACGTAATGTCTTCAAATGTAATGTCTTTAGCATAACCTGAGCCTCCCTATGTAAACAAGGACGATTATTAAAAAAAAAAAAGGGGTTAATTTGAGCTAATTACAGTGCTATTTGTACAGTTGATTACCTGCCAAGTCTTAATTCTTGCTCCATTGGTGGTATCTGTGAAGCTGCAATGTCGCACATGAACTTGTTCCACAGTGTCGTGCTCCCCATGAGCCCCTAAGCTGCCAATACTAATAAATACAAAAAAGCTTGTGATTTACTTTCAAATATCTACGAGATGATGTCGCGAAGCACTAAGTTCGTAGTTATATGATTATTTGATACATAAGCGTGACGGTGTAAAATCTAAATTGTACGTCTTGGCATATTAAGATGTTATTATAAAATTACTTTTTATTCTGATTTTTTATTTTTATAAGTTGAGTTATTCTTATTTTTATTACTGAGATAGGACCTTATGCCGTGACCAGGACCACAAGCAATGTGACTAATGTTGATATTGGAGGAACCTCCATTAATGGCAATACAATCATCACCTGAATTTGCAAATAAATGACATTAAATCACACAATTTCAACAATAAAATGGACGATTTATTGAAAAAAATTGGAAAATCGAGTACCGGTTCCGATGGTGCAATTAAAGATCAAGAGATTGGTACTTCGGCTGATGTCGATGCCATCCGTGTTGGGGCTATCCTCCGGAGCGAATATTCGAAGGTTAGAAAAAGTCAAGTTATTGCAGTCGCTCATGTATATGTGGCTGCTTGGACTATTGACATATGTTAATCCGCTCAACACAAGATCTTCACACTCGTGAAGTCCAAATGCCTAGAAAAAAAAAAGGTTGATAACACTAAAGCTTTTAGTCGGATCAATTTCATGCTCGATATTTGATTCTTAACATGAAAACATTTACATCATTTTCTCGTTGTACTTTAATTTCGGTTCTCACATAGACGTATACATGAAAAATATAGAGGATGTTACCCTAGGTCTTTTGTCGACTTTGTCGGCAATATGCCACCAATGAGCACCATGACCATTAATAGAACCACTTCCGGTTATTGTTAGACCTTTCATGTTCCTAAACACAAGCCAACCTTCGGCAGGGTCGTTTTTCAACCACTCATCTATGTTCCACGACGTCACTATCTCCCCGTCAATCTGTGAAACTTCCGACATTTAAATTCAAATTTGACCGATTAGAAATAACACCCTAGAATCAAAACCGATAAATTTCGACTTAAATAAGAATCTTGATATATGTTGTGTAGAAAAAGGTGACCTGAAATGTAATGGTAGATGGATTACAAGGGCCTCGAAACTCCGTTGGAGTAAGCATATAAGTACTCTCAGCAGGTACGAGTAGCGTGGCATCATCATTTCCATCACAAGCAGCCCTCCAAGCATTTGAAAATGACTATCATTTCCAATTTTACAAAAAAAATATTAATACAATATATTTTAATTCCACACCCATAGAAAAATCTTAGAACTTTACTTGTGAATCATCTGTGTCTCCGTCACCCTTTGCTCCATATTCAAGCACATTAATCACGTCAGCTGCTTGAAATTCCAAGCTAGCTAGTAACAAAAGTACTACCATCATAAAACTCTCTGCATTATTGAAAAAAACGAGTCATTAGATACAAAAACGTGACGAGAAAATTCGTCGTTCATGCGATCATGCTCATGTTTAGAGAAAACAATGTTTTACCATGACATTTGAGAGCCATGACGACAAAATAGTGGGTGTAAAATGGCTGGGTTCATAGGCTTATATTAAACCCGAACCAAAAATGGTAATTAAATCCAAGTAATTTAAGTAGTTTGAAAGAATGCATTGCCATAAAGGATGGTCATCTTTCCTTACGTGGAGAAAGAATTGTCTAAGCTCATTTCGAATTGCCATGAATCTACTTTGACTGTCATTTAAAAGTGGTCAAATGACCGTGATGGCGCCGCAAAATTTTGGAACAATCACAAGAGTTTACGAGGGCGGTGGAGAGATTAGATCGACTCGTTTTGACATAGTAAATTTCTTTGATTTCTTTTTTATTTTTAATTTTTTTATGTAAATTGTGATATTGTTTGTTCCATTTTTTATGTGATTTGCATGTATTGCTACAAAAGAATGGCGGAGAATTATTATTTATTTTATGCACTTGTCCTTATTTCTTACCAAAAATATCAAAAAATGTTATGGGTATTATTTTTCGTGCCTCCATTTAAAGTGCTGGGGCTTAAATTGGCAGGCAAACCGATCAGTGCACTCCTATTGTTACGTTCAAGAGCACACCATAGTCAAGTTTGACTTGTTATCGTGGCAAATCAAATTTTAAAGTGTTAAACGAACTAATCGAGTTTTAAAAATCTTGACTCGCAGAGCTAACGAGCCGAACCAACTCTTTTGATTAAACAAGATGAGTTAATCAATTTGATTCGTTTAGTTAATCGAGCAAAACAAGTAGAGTGGAGTGGAATCACAATGAAAGTGGATAACTCTTGCTCTTAGCAAGCGTGGGAACTATTATTTCATGGTTGGGTTCGACTTCAAAACTAGATAGAACCGGAACATTCTCGTAAGGTAGGTGTGAGAAGGGAATTTCAATTGATTTGCCACGATAACATTCTCGTAACGGAATTTCAATTGCTAACGAAACATAGTTCGACGAATACCTCTCCGGACTCCGATTAGTCATTTTACACATAACTTGTCACTGCTCTAGAACATAGAACATCTCTCAAAATTTAACTTCACAAAGAACAGCATGAAATCCAACAATTTTATTCACTTCGTCACTTCCACAACAACACAAATCCTTCTTTCACAGTTGCTACTCTGCAAAGGTAGCGCTCGAAGCCGAATTGCAGAGATTAAATCCATACCAAACCCCTTTCGGAATCAAAACATCGTAGTAAAATGAAACTGATTTGGTGTAATACCCATAGACAGTCACCCTTTCTGGTTTCCACCCATCTCTCCCAGTCCTGTACAGATACAAATAGCATATCTCATACGTGCAGGGCCCGTTTATATCGAACGTATCCGTCGAACATCGCTCGAAAGTCCTCGAAGACGGATCATCAATCCTCGGCAAGTATACCTTTACATGAATTACAAACCAGAGTCAGCTATAAATTTCATTTCTTCCATATTACAAGACATATTCTATGATGGTGTAGTAGGAAAGAACACCTGATTGCCATGGGCATCGCCGAAGGAAATGCTAATTTGATCTCTCGTGTAGGTGGGCGATGAACAGCTGGTTTTAATGGTTATGGTGTAGGAACAGCTCTTTGCGTTCTACAATACCAAAAAAATGGGGGAAAATACAGAAAAGTCACAAGTGAAATTACCAGAAAATGGAAGAAGAACAAACCCAACATCGAAAGGTCGCAACCTTTTGATAGATCTAACAGGAAAGGAATCATTTTTCCTAATTTATTAAGCAACTAGAAGCTTCCGATTTCTCACAAAAATGGCATCTTTGACTAAGAATCCGTCCATTAAATACAAGATTGTACCTGGGTATCGTTAATCTTGAAGGAGTGGAGGGCCTGAGGATGCTCGATCATGTCTCTGCCATCTGAGAAAGTGAAGAAGACGACGGAGAGATGAAGCAGAACAACGGCAACTTCTCTGATCATCCTTCCTTAGAGAGAGAAAGAGAGGAGAGAGAAAGAGAGCAGAACAGAAAAGGCCCTCTCCTTTCTGCTCTTGGACGTTGTCAGGGCTTTTCTTAATCTGAAATCAGAGGCTAATTGGTGATTATAGGATTTGGGTGTTATAATTGACAATCACCCAAACGATGCGATATTGTTGATGAACAAAAATCCAAAAAAGTGATTATTTCACCACAGGAACACTGCCATGTGTGAACAATTATGGGTGTTGTTGTCCTCTCTGTACAATCACTGACCGCCTCCCACCGGAGTCGGCCGAACCCATTGAGTTCGGTTCATTCGGTTTATCTTGTATCAAAAACAAACAAACCGGCGATTTTGTAGGTCCTGGTTCTTGGTTCACTTCTTGACATAAAATGGTTTATTGAGTTTAACGAAGTAACCTGCTAAACAAGTTTAACAAGCTGAGTATTATAAATATTTTAACTTATACAATATAATTTATTTTAAAAAAAACATAATTATTAAAATTATAATATTTAGTTATTAGTTTAATTAACAATTTTTTATTAATATATAAAATGATATATTAATAAAATATTTATTTTGAGATGATATAATAAAAAATATATCACAATAATATCATTAAAAATATTTCACATTTGTATCACTATAAATTAGATACATCCTAATTAAATTGACACTTATCTAATTGTTAATAATTTGTAATATATCAAAAACTTTACTTTAAATTACAATACAAAGTGACAAAAAATAAGATCCACTTTTCAACATCTAAATTTAAAAATTTTACAAATATTTTATTATCTCGTAGTTGATCTCTCGTTTTAGTGTTACTTCAATCTTTGATAGAAGTGAGTACTTTTACGAGTTTATGAGCAACTCGTCTTATTTTTTCATCATATACACGTCTATCTGTACTAAAAGTAGACTCTGTTACTATAGTAGAGACTAAATTTGTTAACAGATCACGTGTTATTATAGAAAGAATAAAATGTGTATTAAAGTTCTTTTTCCATTAATCTAAAATATCAAAATCTTCTTTTCGAGAAAATTGATAATGAATTTAGAAAAAGAATATTAAAATTTATTTTGTAAAAAAATATAATAACTTCGAGTATCTAATTCACTCTATATATAGTCATGTATACTAAATTGTAGAGATACAATATCACTGTTATTACTACTACAATAACTCTCGCAATATGGAGGAAGATGTGAACAACTAATATAAAAAAAAATTATTTCATAAAAGAAATACAGATTGACACAATTACGTTTGTAATTTGATCACTAATAATTAAAAAAGTAACATATTAAAAGAATACAAATTTTATTTAGCACAAATCACAGTCTTTTTAATGTATATTCAAGATCCATGATAGACACATAACAAAAAATAAGAAGAATTTTATGTCAATATTTTTTTAAAATTTTTTTTAATTTATTAAGAATATTATTAAATTCATTTTTTTGTCGATAATATTAAAGATTCTCTTTTAATTTATAAGGATTCTCCACAGCTTGAGAATATGTTTGTGTAGAAAATAGAGTAATGGCGTAGCTTCATTGCCTTGTGTTCTTAATTGTGAAAACCTAAATTTGATCGGGTTTGTTTGTGGCTTTGTGACCACTGAGTATCGTGTTTGTTATTACATATGTTTATGACATAATGTGCATGAAGTACACAAGTGACTTTATTTTTATTTAAATTTTATATTATTTAATTGTGACCTATTTTATGTACGTACCGTACTATAATATAACGTTTTGACACTCAACTAAACATTTTTTACTTAGATTTTATATAATGTTTATATTTGGCAACCTCATATGTCTTTCTTAACATTAATGTTAAATTTAAAATTTAATCCTATTAAGTAGTTGACTAACTTCAATGACACTCCTTTTCGGTTTTAGACAGAAAGATCATCAGTTGTGAACACGTATCCATGATGGACGCTTTTATTTCCTTAACTAAATTTTATTAGAGAGTTTCATTTGGTGAGGAGAGAATCCTTAATTAACTATTTATTTAGTTTGAGACATTTTTAGTGTATACTCCCTGCATGGTTATTTTAAATTTATATTATTATTCTGTATTGAAGTAACTTTTGGAGTTGTGAATTAGCACAATTTTATTAAACTAACAATCAATTTTAAGAGTGGTAAAGGTTTGGTGCTCTTGTAAGTTGTCTGGTCCTGTTTCGAGTCCTGTAAACCCATTCCGACCGTCCTAGCCGGAAGATGAAGTTATAATTATTACTTGCGACACCGTTCGACGGGAAAAGCAGCCATGTCTTCTTTTTCAGATTCCATGACCTTGTCCTTGTGTTGCTGAGAAAAGAGGCTACGTTAATAAAGCATCTAAAAGGGAACCAAGATCATCCTAAATTCAGCTCAGTTCTTGACTCTTTCTTTCTCATTTCCTTGAATGTTTTAGGGTTGAGTTCTACAATCGGCTGCAATTCCTTTTCAAGTGTGAGCTTTGATTGAGTTTTGCTGTTTTTAGCTTCTTGTTTTCAGTTTTTGGCCAAGATTTTTCTGGGTTTTATTCAAAGAGGGTGATGTTTGTTTGGATTTGGCAATTTTTGGCAGCGTAGAAGAGTGGCTCCTATTTTACTTCACTTCACGTTACCATCTATGAAGTGGATTATCTGCGATCTGACTCTAAAAAGCCCAATCTTTTACGCAGAGTAAGGCCTTGATTCCCACTATTTTTTCTTAATTCCATTTTCTAATTTGTTCGTTTATAATGTTGTTACTGTGTAATGTACACGTTGGGTAAAGCTTGGGAAATGAGCTCACTCCTCTTTTATCTAACTAAGAGGAACAATTTTACTTATTCAGTTAGCTTCCCTGCTTAAGATTGTGTTCAAGTTGAGGAGAAATAAGTGGCCGGATTTTGCATGATCTCGTGTCAACATATCTCCAGTAACAGACCAACTTTCTTCAGGCTTGGGGGATATGACACTCTCTTTGTCAGTAACCATCGGAGAATCCAAACCTGTAAGAATAGATTTCCAAGCTTTTTCATTGATAGCTTTAATGAAGACTCTCATTCTTGCCTTCCAATAAGCATAATTGTTGTCATCTAACAAAGGTGGACGCATTGTTGAATCTCCTTCTTTCATAGAGTTCATCACACCAAAAACCAAGATTAAATCTCACAGATCTCGCCTAAGAAACATAAGCGAACTACTCTGATACCAATTGAAAGATCAAGGTTATATACTGGTGTCTTAGTGAGTTGGAATACTAGGTGAGACATCGATAATAAAAGCGATAATGAATTAATTAAAATGCAGAAAATAAAGAGACATGAAGTTGGTAATGCAGTTGCGCAATTGCCTACGTCTGCGGGGCCACGCCCAGATTAAAAAAATAATAATTCATAAGGTTTACAAAGTTACAAGACACCTGGTCTAACACAAAGCAAGACTCCCTCTTTTATTTGTCGCCGCTTTTTCCTAAATTACCAAGTGAATCTGTTTTTACAAGCTCCCCTGGATTTGATATCGATTTCTCTCAGAATCTAAACATGATAAGATCCCTTTGTCGATGATGACTCCTCCCAGAATCCATGTATGGCAAAATCTTCTTGTCTACGATCAGAACTCCTTCCGAGTTCCAGGCAGCCTTCTCCCGAGACTGAGCTTAAAAGAATATATCAAGGAAAGCACCTTTGACACCTTCGGTAAAACTTGTCATTGTCTTTGGATGCAATCAATTAATCAACACACTTAGAATAAAATCCAACCAATAACGGAGTGTGTATACAGTCTTTTTACACACAAAATAAATCACAGCTCACCTCCACACGAAAGTGTGAGGGAGGAATGAATAACGGTTTGCAGCAAATAATTGTGAGACGAATGAATGATCCACCGTGCACAAAACTGTGAGGGAAGAATGCATAATATATTGCTGATCAAATCTTTCTGTTTTTATCTCCAATATTATCTCCAAATAGGTCTCACAGAATTAGGAAACCGAATGCCACAAAATTCGAATCTGTGACATTGGTTGTGACATATATAGAAAGTCTGAGCAACAAATTAGAAACGAATATCATAATTGCTGTGACCTCGTATCTCGCTATAATTATAATAAATAATTTCTTGATATTCAAGAAACAACATACCACATATGAATTCGCTAAACATAATCAAATATGATAAATAATTTTTTGATCTCTAAGAAACAACTTACCAAAATGCAAACTTCTTTAACAGTCAATTGCCAAAAAATCAATGTCAATCAATATTTGCTTTTATAGATATATTGTCTATTTTTCTTGATTAATTCTTGCTGTATTTTATTTTGTTAGTTATTTCTCTTTTTTTTATTTGTTATATTTTTACCGCATGAGAAATCATTCCTAATAATTTTCATTGGGCACACATGTTATCATGTTTTTGAATAGGTGTGGATCGGTGTGACCGGATTACATCGAGGAGATATCGCACTTGAAATCACACGCACGCACTCCCTGGCACTAAAATGTACAACAATTGGCATTTACTTTTAGCTTCTTATCTTCGAATTATTTCCGTAACATTTCTGCTGGCAGTTGTCGAAAAGTTCATCCAATGGAGTTGCAAAACTGTACGCAACTATTGCTCTTGAAAACACTGTAGTTGGGAGCACCAGAATACTAATCAACAAGAACATTCAAACCCACAATGGTTCGAGTCTTTCCAGGTATACTGCGCGCATATGGCTTCACACATTGTCTTCAGAGTCAAGAACCACAACGCCATGGGAGCAACTACAATCGGAAAGGCATATTTTCTGGCCTAAAAACTCTTGCATGGGGAAGAAGTCGACATGTGGTGTGAACTATTAAACAAAGACTACAAACCCATTTTTAGAAACTCTAAGAACGTTGTCAAAATACAATATTTCGAAGCTGGACGGGACTCGAATTGGTCTCGTGGGATATTCAGACCTAGATTTCCAGGGGTACCCTACACATTCCACTCGCAAAGAAGCGGTTGTAAAGTGTCGTTGTATCAAGACGCTCACGTCCCGGATAAATTCGTTCCGAAGATACCTTTAGCCTGCGGGAAGTTTTATGAGCCTCGGAGATGCTGGGAAGATGTATTTGATGGGATAAGTAATGCACAACATTTGATCTACATTGCTGGCTGGTCTGTGTACACTAAAATTACGTTGGTGGGGGACCCTCGGAGGCCTAAGCCGGGACCCTCGGAGAGTTGTTGAAGAAGAAGGCTAGTGAGGGTGTACGAGTTCTTATGCTCGTTTGGGACGATAGAACTTGGCCAGTTTGCTTAAAAGGGATGGATTAATGGCTACTCATGATGAAGAAACTCTGCATTATTTTCAGAATACTGATGTGAATTGCGTATTATGCCCTCGAAATCCCGATGACGGGGGGAGCTTGGTTCAGAATTTGAAAATCGCCACGATGTTCACTCATCATCAGAAGATTGTCGTGGCAGATAGCTCGATGCCGGTAGGAGGGTCGGAAAAGAGGAGAATCGTGAGTTTCGTCGGGGGTCTCGATCTTGCCGATGGAAGATACGATACTCCGCTCCATTCCCTTTTCAGGACATTGGACACGACCCATTTCAACGATTTCTACCAGAAAAACTTGACATGACATCCATTGTCCCCTGGAAGGCCCCGTCGCTTGGGACGTGCTGTTTAGCTTCGAGCAGAGGTGGAGAAAGCAGAGCGGAAAAGACGTGCTCATACCAATTCGAGATCTCGAGGACGTTATAATTCCACCATCTCCGGTTATGTTTCCGTCTGATCACGAGACTTGGAATGTTCAATTGTTTAAATCCCTCGATGGGGTGGCTGCATTTGGCTATCCTGAAGTACCCGAAGAATGTGCTCGATCCAGACTCGTGAGCGGGAAAGATAACGTTATCGACCGGAGCATTCAAGATGCTTACATTCACGCCATTCGAAGAGCAAAGAACTTCATCTACATCGAGAATCAGTATTTCCTCGGAAGCTCGTTTGCGTGGAGAGCTGACGGGATTAAGCCTGATGATATCGGAGCATTGCATCCGATCCCGAAGGAGATTTCGCTTAAAATTATAAACAAGATAGAAGCCAAGGAGAGGTTCACTGCTTATATTGTTATTCCAATATGGCCAGAGGGAATTCCAGAGAGTGCTTCAGTTCAGGCCATTTTGGATTGGCAGAGAAGGACAACAATGGATATGATGTATAGAGATATCTTTGGAGCTCTGAAGGAAAATGGAATTCGCGAGGATCCTCGCAACTACTTGACATTTTTCTGCCTCGGAAATCGCGAGACGAAGAAGGCAGGAGAACACGTCCCGGCGAAAGAACCTAGTCTGATTATTCCAAACCTACGTCCACTGAAAGATGATGATTGGTAAGGATACTCTTCCAAATCAAAGTATCTCCCTTCCATCCTTCCAACTTAGATCTTGATTCAACTTTGACCAACGGTTTTGTTACTACTGCGCCGTGGGTGTGGTCGTTACGTCTCTTTTTTTTAAGAGCTCCATTTGAATTCTAACTTAGAATTCACATTTATCTTGTTATTCACGCGACCCAAGAAAGTCTACTAAAGCCAACATGTGGTCCAATCTTGGTACGACCATACGTCAAAGGGAAGTTTATTAATGGTATACAATATACCTTACTAAGTATTAAATACACCATATTATAATATATCGGCAAGTGGCGTTAATTATCGTGTGGACTTTCTTGTAACATAAAAATCAAGTATGCATAATTGCAGTTAGTATTCCTTACACGACACTTATGCGTCATTTATTAATTAATTTAATAATTAAATTGTAAAATTAAATGGCAAAGTTAGTATTAATGTTCTCAAAGATTAAGTGTGAATTTCCTTATTTACTAATCAGAAAAATTATTTTTCTTTTTTTTTTTTTTTAAATAAAAATAAAATGAAATAATAATATTTTCCTTCGTATTTCCTCGAATGTAAACACAGGGTAGAGTTTGAAGCTAAGTGGATGGTCCAAGCGGTTCGTTGATTGATCCGTGTACTTGCGTGCCGTATGGGGTCTACCGAGCAAAGATCCCTTCATGACTTACGTGACCAACGTGATCTTTGATTGGTTGTTTAATCACCCGTGATCAAACTGTCACATCGCATCTTATCGGTGAACCATCACTTGGCAATCAATTTCCGCCGTCTGATTGTTTGAATCTCTGATGCCTTGGCCCAAGAGAGTAATCTCTAGAGTGACAGCCGAACTGCATTGCAACTTTGTGAGGTAAGTCCAAGTCAACTCGATTTATTTGAAGAACAGTTGAAGCAAATCACATCAAATTCAATTGGGTTCCTGATTGGAATCTCTTCTACCGACTTCTAATTACGTCCAACTTTGATTACAAAGCGTTGACTGTTGACTCTTCTCTTCAAAAAGAAGTGGAGAATCCAGATTCTCACACCTGTCCAGATAGAAAGACCCATAACCACCAATTAGTTTATATATTTCCAGGCTGCAGACTTTTCCGTCTCCCTGTACATCTTCCCCAGTTTCTAACCCAATCAGAGTCCTCTAGATTGTACTCGCTTTCACTCTTCTTCCCCTCCATTTTTTCTGCTGCGACCCAAATTTCATGTCTTCTTTTCTCGGCTCTCAAGGCTTGGTTTTGGCCACGGCCATGGCTGTTTCGACCACCGTTCTCTACCTTGCTTTCTCTGCTCAAACCAAGATTTTCTCATCACCGTCGCCGCCCCTTTCTCGGAATCCAACCAACCAAATTCTACGCTCTTGCTTGTCTTCTGGTGTGTAAGATTCCGAGTCTTCTGCTGCGTTTTTCCATGTGCCCAACTACAATTAAACTATACTTATTTTTATTTATTTTTAAGTTTTTCAACGCACGGATTCTTTTCAAATCAGGTGGTAAGAAGAGAGAGATGAAGAAAAAGAACGTGAAATTTGCTGAGAATGTGAAGGATCCGACAGGAAACGGCGAGAAGTACAGGAAGGAGAAGAAGAAGTATGCAGGAAGAGGAAGAGGCGAAAAAAGTTGCAGAAGTGAATTATCTGGAATTCGATCCAAGAAATTGCCAGAAAATCGCACGACTTTATACAGCGGTATTCTGAGAGATCGTTTGCAACACAGAAACGAATGTTCCTCTTGTTGATCACTGTACAGTATTCTTAGTTTTTACTCTTCTGATCTAATTTCTTCAAGTGATCGACAGAGAAGACCTTAAAAATCTTGGGTGTTTTCGTGGTTGTAAATACTGGAAGGTTCGGCCAATTAATTTCTAGTTTTATAGAAGCTTTTGCTGGCAATAGCCATTGATCTTTATGCTTTGCTTTACTCACGACCCCTTTAAACATTTATGTGTATTCTCCATTAAGAATGACCTAATATTCATTGAGTTCATCTTTTTCAAAAGCTGTATAAACTACAAGACCCAAAGCAGATAGACATGAGGACACGACGGATTCAATGCATGTTATGAATCATTAAAAGACTTGAAATATGGCCTACAGGCGTGGAAAGCTGCAAAATGATAAATAAGTGATTTGAAGTTGCATGTGTAAATTTATGGCGTTTGACCCACTTCCCACTTGTGCCTAACTGGATCATGTAGAACCCTGTATTGAAGATGTTAAAAGATATTGGAAGTAATTTGAGAATAATACTGGAAATTTATTTATTCAATGAATTGTATTTATAATTTCTTATAAATCAGGTCTAAAAGTCAATTTGGGATGATTTGACATAACATATTTGCTCCAAGAGAATACAAAATTTAAAAATAAAGATTTAAATGAGAATCATGTTAAAATGTATTTCTCTTCATTAAGGTTTATCTTAAATGAGAGGTGCGCTTTTGGATTAATATTTAGGGTTAAATTTTTCACTTTAAGATGAATCAATATACATATATAATATACACAAAAGAGTAACTTTCAAAATAACCTCAAAAGGATGACCTTATTAACAAATTGACTTTTAAAGTGTGTTCGTTAACAAATTCGCATTTACAGTATGATTTTGTTAACAAATTTGTTCCTGACGGAGTCCAGTCTTGATAAACAGGTTTCTGAGCTTCATTTCGTACTCTCGATCAAGAATTTGTTTGACATTGAACGAACTCTCGCTCTTCACTTTATACGTTAAAATTAAAAAATGAAAAATAACTACCATAAAAAATTTATCAAACAACATCGTATTTACCTGAAATGTTGACCACATGTTAATCATATCTCGAAAAGATAATCTGAAATATTTCATGATATTTTAACACTTTTACAATTTATTAAATTTTTTTATGAAATCATTCATTAAAATTACGTATTTCATTCAAAAATTATAAAACTTTGACAATAGAGTCTCCATGTACTCTCATATAGAGTTGTCAAACAATTAGCAAAAAGAAACTAGCATGCATTTATCCGTAGTCTCAGAGTCAAGACTATATCCTATCTTTTATGAAACTTTAAGGATAAATACATAGTAGTTTTTTTTTTTGCTAGCCATTTTGCTGCTCTAAATTACAGTACAAAGAGAGTGTATTATAAAAGTTTCATAATTGTTGGATGACATATGTAATTTTAATGAATTATTTCATAAAAAGATATAACAAATTAACATAAACCATAAAAGCGCTAATAATAATAATAATTTCTAGATTATCTTCCCATGATATGATGAATAGGTAGTAAAAATTTTTAAATTGAGTGGGCTCCCGATCCATAGTACAAAACAAAGAGCAGGATTCCAGTTTAAAGTCTCTAGACCAAGAGCCTTTTCGAAATTGAGCAGGCTCCCATTTCAGAGTATTGTTGAGAAAAAAAAACTAATATCAGCTCTCGACATCGAGAGCGCACAGCGGAATAAAAGTATATTTTTTCTCTCTTTGTGTAATCAAATAGACAAAACAAATTAACCAATAGCAATAAGCGGTAATAGATCACCAAAAAATAATAAGATTTGCAACATTAATTTTAATGTGTAAAGCCCTTAAAATAGAGAGTAAAAAACCATGGGACCAGACATCTTAATTAAATTTCTATTCTATCACAATTAATGGATACAACTAAAGTTTTTTCTAGATCTTCAAAATAAAAACATACAACAATTTCATCAAAACCAAACAAAACTCTTGAAAGACAATAAAAAAATAAGAGATGACAAATAAAAAGGTACAAAACTGCAATCTCATTTTTACCCTACCTGAGAGTTTTAAAAAATACAAACTACTATCTCATTGTTCATCATGTACCTCAGTATGTCTTAAACCTACTATCAAAGTTTCAAGACGTTTCAATGGTTGAAACTCGAGAAAATGAAATTCTCGTCCAACTATCTTGAAAAATCCATTTTTTTTACTTCTCTCTTTTTCTTTTATTATCTCTCTCTAGGGTTTCTTTAGACTCAAAGTTTTTTACAGTTTCAGCCTAAGATATGGGTCGAGCCCGACAAGTATAAAATGGAGATCGAGAGTCCATTCATCAAGACTGACACTTCACTATGAGCGAGTTTGTTAACGAATATATTTTAAAAACGACTTTATCAATAAGTATACTTTTAGGGTCAACTTGTTGATCATTTCATACTTTGAGAGTTATTTTGATAATTATCTTTAAAAAATTCTATAAAATAGCTATATTTTTATGTGATTTCTAAGGAGATTTGAGGTATACTTCATATTTTTCTGTATTATGAGATTCAATGTAAGAATTCGAGTGTAGACTTTTCATTTTTTTTTTCATTGCAGATTTTTCTACAAACATCTTGAATAGAACTCCACATTCACGTTGCAACGCTGTGGCTCTAAAGTTAGGGTGCTGCATTGTGGTGAATATTGTGTGCTGCTTTGCGGCATAGATGAAGTAAGGTCAAGAGCTGCACACACAGGCTTGAGTGCAACTGTTAGAGAAGAAAAAGAAAAGAAAGAAGATGACAGAAGCTTTTGTATTTTGCATTCCTCATTTTCTTAGAGTAACAGTACATTAGTTTATATAACCTAAACCTATTGAAGAAGATAACAAAATTAAATAACAGTAAAGATTTATTTATTTTTTTACAAAGAGAGAAAGATTATAAGTAAGCTATTAGAATCATAATAGATTTAGTGAACTGAGTTTTAGTTCATTGGTTTAACATCACTCCGCAAACGCAGGGGTCGAGGAAGAATCGTGAGTTTGAGACGAAGTTCCTGAAAACAGGCGGCTGTCATGGCTTTGTTAAGCAATTAGCAAGTTGATTAGTAAAGGAAGCAAAAGCGAGTTTGAGAGGACCATTTGCTACTTTTTCACGCACAAAGTGGTGATCAATTTCAACATTTTTTGATCTGGCATGAAAGACAGGATTGGATACCAAATTTAGTGTACTAATGTTGTCACAGTACATCAAAGGAGTAAAATGCAGAGCGATACACAGCTCTTTGAGTAAGGAAGAAATCCATAAAATTCCAGCAGCTCCATTTGCCAGTGCTCTATACTCCGATTCTGTACTGGAATGTAACACAGGTTGTTGTTTTGATGAAAGACCAGGAGATCAAGTTATGCTCAAGAAATATACAATGAGCACTTGTGCTTCGCTTATCATTTGGGCAAGATGCTCAATTAGAATCTGTGTAGCAATATAGTGTTTCATTTGCACTTTGTCGAAGAAATAAACCCAAATTAGTCGTACATCGTAAATACCTGAGAACCCTTTTTACTGCTTTCATGTGAAGATCTGTGGGTGCATGCATGAATTGGCATAGTCTGTTAACCACAAATGAGAGATCCAGTCTTATTATTATGCAATATTGAAAAGAACATCAAGTATACTACGATACTCAGTGGCATCAGCTAGAGATTCACCATCAAATATTGATAAGGGCGGTAGCGCAAGTGGAGTGTTTAGAGGCTTAGAGTCCAACATTCCTCTTTTTGTCAATAAGTCACGAATATATTTCATTTGACTTAGATGTAGACCCGTTGAGTGATGCTGAGCTTCAAATCCTAAGAAGAAATAGAGTTGTCCAAGATCTTTGAAATGGAGACATATTTGACAAAATTGTTGATGGAAGTCGATTTCTTAGGTAAACGACAATTCAAAATGCAAAGAGTCAGTAATGCAAAGGCATGGAAGCGTGTGCTAGAAGAGCCAAACTTATTTCGATGACGTATCTATTTTTGCGTTTGACTTGTCCATTTTGTTGTGGGGTGTAAGAACAGGAAATTTCATATAAAATTCCTTAGGTTGTGAAGAAATTAGATAAAAATCAGAATTCTCCACCCCAATCAGATCTAACCCGTTTAATTACTGAATTAAATTGAGTTTGTACCATTGTTAAAAAAATGATGAATGCGTTATAAGATTCATCTTTAGAGTGAAGTAAATAAATACAAGTAAATCGGAAAAAAACATCGATGAATAGAATAAAGTATTTTACGCCAGTGACTGAGGAAACAGGGGAGAGACCTCATAAATCAATGTGTATTAAATCAAATTTAGCAGTAGCCCGAGAAACAGAAACTGAAAACGATAATCTGTGAGACTTTGCTAATAGACAGGAAGAACAAACATCCATAAAGTTCGAAGAAATAGAGCAGATATTACAACTAGATAAGACAGACTTAACAATTCTTGAAGAAGGATGTCCCAAACGAGAATGCCACATATTGGACAGATTGTTGGAAACAGTATAAAGTATAGTGGAAGAAAGCCAATTTGGAGAAGGACAAGCTCGATAAATGCCATTGTCAAGGATTCCCCGAAGGAGAATTATGTGGGTTACTTGATCCTTGACAACAAAAAAATAAGGGTGAAATTCAACGAATGCTTTATTATCGAGGCACGACTGTGAAACACTTAGTAAATCTTTTTGCAGAGATGGAGAGTGATAAA
This sequence comes from Begonia peltatifolia, assembly GCA_022433055.1. Taxonomy (NCBI): domain Eukaryota; kingdom Viridiplantae; phylum Streptophyta; class Magnoliopsida; order Cucurbitales; family Begoniaceae; genus Begonia; species Begonia peltatifolia. Next base: position 26,363,464 of record CM039519.1, on the reverse strand, counting down.
CAGTGCGTAAGTTTAAAAAAAAAGAATGGGTTGAAAGAAATGCATGACCAACATTAGATATCAGAGAGACCTTACCATTACCAACTGTTATGTGATCATCACCTGAGTATGGATGAGCCGATTGTAGCATATTTAGATCTGGCATAAAGTGATGAGAAACTTCTAAGTCCATATACCATGAATGATCCAGTGCAGTAGCAGGTGTCTTTGATTGTGCAGTTTGGGAGGGAAGCATAGTCGAAAAATTTTGAGGTGGTTTAAAACAGGTTGGTATTGCTGACTTACTCTGTGATAGCAAATATTAGCACTATGGCCTGTTTTAAAACAGATTTGACAATGTGGTCAGAACTATGGTCTATTTTGGGGAAAGAATGTTGAAGTTGGATGATAAGAAGGGTTGGAAGTAGAGGAGAATTAGGAAAAGGGGGTCGAGGACCGCGAGGTCTGTTCGGTGAGAATGAAGAATGAGGACTAGGTGGAGAAGAAAATTTTGGTCTAGCTTTATTGCCTGAGACATTTTTGTAGTTGGCTTGAAGGGGGTTCAATGAGACGACTGCATTTTGGTGATCTAGGCTAGCCTTGTTGCTCAACAGTAAATTGTTAAGCTCTTCTATCGACGTCTGAACCGGGCAAGTAGAAATAGAGGTAACAAATGAATTATACTCCATTCTTAAGACATTTAGATAGTAAAGGAATTGATCCTTATGTGTAACTGGCTCACCAATTGAAGCTAAGGTGTTGCAGAGGCTTCAGAACTTTTGAACATAAGCTGTTGCGCTTAAAACATCTTTACGAAATGCTTGCAGATATATGTGAAGTTTCGAGATCCGAGCAAAGGAAGAAGCAGAGTAGAGCTGTTCAAGAGCTTCTCGAATTTCGAAAGCTGAGGAGTAGCTTACTAACTGTCCCAACATTCGTTCTTGAACAGAAGCGTAGATTCAGCTTATTATAAAGCGATTATACCTTTACCATGAGGTGAAATCAGGATTGATGATTTCAGGATGAGTTTCATCATTTTTTGGAGAACAGGGTCGAGAGCCATTAAGAATCTCTTCAAAGTCGTTGGCTATTACGACTACATTTAGTAGTTGATTTTTCCCGATAAGAAAATTTGAATCGTCAAGCTTGACAACTAAGGATTGATTTAAGAAGGTAGATAGGGAAGATGGGGTCAAGGGGAGGAAGACGACCATGCTAAATCTGCTGTCGTACTATGTGAGGAAGCCATCTTTTAGAAAAAAATTAAAGAGCTGTTAATAGCTCTGATACCATGTCATGGAAGAAAAAGAAAATGAAGGAGATGACAAAAGCTTTTGTATTTTGTATTCCTCATTTTTTTAGAGTAACAGTCAATGAGTTTGTATAACCTAAACTTATTAAAGAAGATGACAAAATGAAATAACAGAAAAGGTTTTTTTTTTTCACAGAGAGAGATATTATAAGTACACTATTAGAATCATAACAGATTTAGTGAACCGGGTTTTGCTTCATTGGTTTAATAGCAACATTGGTTTAATAGCAACAAAATAAAATTATTAGCTTAGGGTGCTACATACTCTGTGACTAGTCCCAGGGGACAAAGCACTACGATTGTTGTGAAAACTACAAAATTGGAAAACGAGTGTCTAGTATAGTGCTGCAACATGAAAAAAAAGGGCGTCGTAACTATCTATTCTATTTCGGAGCATCGTAGTGCCATGACTGGTGGATACCACGGCTTGCTTGGCTTGCGTTAGTCGTTCAGTTATAAGTTTATTTTGTGCAATTTTTAATTCCATTTCAAGTATCTACATTCTAATATTAATTTGAAACAACAAGCTATCAAACTAGTTTCTTTTACCTAAATTAGTCAATATGAAGATGCTTGTGGATCCGTGAATGATGCAGCAGATATTGATGGACCTAAAAGAAAGTTAGTACTTCATATTTTGCTGTGATAAAGATGTTAAAATTTCAAGTTATCTCTATGGGAAATAATTGGTCAAAAGATAAATTTGTTATTTGACAAGATTTATCGGCGATATTTAATTAACGAACCAAGATTTATCGGTGATAATGCTGAGATGAGGAGGTTTCTTACTACTCTAGTGTCACTCAATAATTAAAAAAAAAATAAAAGATAACATAAAGGAGCACATTACGAAAATATTTCATCTTGCTTCCAAATTAAAAACGTTGAAGTTAGACATGTTGGCTAGCTTACTTGAGCGTTGAATTTTGATCTCTGTTCATGCACAACTCATTTAATTTACGGTCGACGAAGAAAAATAGAATCTTAATCAGCTTTCACGTTCACATTGTGCACGAGAGAAAGAAAGATTGAAGCATGTTAAGATATTAAGTGCTCGTATTGTTAAAGTATCAATAGAAAAAAGAACGAGAAAGACAAAAGTGTTCCAATAGAAAAAACGAACTGAATAAGAATATACATATTACTAATGTAGGTTTGCATTAAGTATCACACCTTAGTATATGAAAAAAGGTATACTTCTCACTTTGATTTGTGTATCGAAGTTAATTTGGTTTTTAATGTAAACATACTTGTTACATGGATTATGATGCTTTTATTCTCTAATGTGGGATTACCAAAACTATTGAATTGTTCATCTACAAGAAGCATGACAATTTAGTTGAAGTTGCAAGAGATTTATGTATATTTTAAAGACCCGTTATTCTTTAGATTTTAAAAAAGATATATAATACCGTCATTTAGACAACATTTGAATTCTGTTTTTGTTTTCGATAAATTTGATTATTCTTCTTCTTTTGGAGATAGTAAATTTACTCTTTCTTTGAACTCGATATTGTTACTACATGTATTTCATCTTTGTACGATAACATATATTTAGTCGATAATATTGCTTGTTCATAAATGATTATTCATGGATATCTAATTAAGTTTTTGTTTTCTTTCTTTTTCATTATATTGATTTGTAATCAATTTATTTTTCTTAATATTTGGTTCTTTTTAAAAATAATGATTTGCATATTAGATACAAACAAGATAACATACGATAATTGAGTGAAAACTCCAAGTCTGTATAAGATAGGGACCCGAATAATGTGTCTAACCTAAATTGCGAACCTAAGGATAATAATTTGTTATTGTTTTATTTACAAAGGAAGATCTAACAAAATTTCTAATCTAACTATCAAAAGAGGCTTCTGGAAAATTAGAGTTTATTGTTTAACTGACTCGCTCAACTTGATTAGTTGAAAACGATAAGTTATTTGATAGACTGTTGAAGAATAATTGTAGTATTATGTTTTAGTTAATTGAAGTTAATTGCTTTTTAAATTCTTGCTTTTGTTTTATTAGTAAATCAATCATAAAAAAAAAAAATTTATTTTTCGTTCAATTAGAAATTTAATCGTAGCAATTTCTCATGGCTCTGACATCCGTTTTTTATTACATTACTTGTGGCGACACGTGCATTTGCATTGTGTAAAATCACCAATAAACGATCATTGTGACATTTTAATTTTAAACTCTATTAAATAGTGTTGGCTTAATGAGGTTTAAGTATAAATTGTTTTGATGATAAAAGTGATTATGAACTTATAGATTATAGTTTATGATTACAAGTACTTGAATATGTGTTAGATATGAATATGATAATTGTGCATGATATTGATTTCAATAATATTATCTTTGCTCTCATTAAGATTATTTTAATAAAGAGAATTTGATTGTATTAATATGTTTTATTAAGTTTTCTCATATATATATATATATATCTAAAACATATGAAATGTATAAGATTAGAGTTTTGAAAAATGACAAACGAAAAATTTCGATAAAATTTCAAAAGGTATCGACCGCTAGTGAAAAATTTCACAAACCCAAGAACTCTTCTTTGTCGGCCACTCCAAACATCTTAACCTACCATGTTGATTGCTAGTGCAGGTGTCGACTGCAGGATCGTTTTTCAGGTCGACTAGGTTGTTGAACAACTTTAAAACTTACACACAATGATCACTAAATGTCGACAGGAGAAAATGAATTGTCGACTGGTGCACTGCTTTGTGGTCCTACATATATAGATACGATAAAGATTATTTCTCGACAGAAACTTTCACGGTATACAAAGGACATGGAATAAAAAATAAGATAGTAAATACTGTAGCATGGTCTGAACCACCTGGCCAACCTTTTAATTTCCAAATTATAGTCGCAGCTTGATACGTTGGAGCTGCGATCATGAATGAAGAAGAACTTGTAGTGTGGCGCGCCAATCGTTGTCATTTTAAAAATGTGAAACTTTTAACTAGAGCTACGACTCTTAGGTCTTGAGCAACAATCCCAATTATATATTTTATTAAAGAAGTAAGATAATTTTAGACCAATTCTCTTCTCAATATTTGACCCAAAATTCGTACAAATAAGGCCCAGCTTTTAATTTTGAAACATGTAATGGGCCCACCCCTGAATAATGAGGCTGTACCCATCGTCAATCGAGACTGTGTTCGCAGGCATCGGTGCAATGGAGTTGAGAATCTACCAATTCACCTCCTTGTTCATGTATCTTTCTCTAAGCCATGGTCGTGCGCTGATGGCTGCTATCAGACGAGCAAGTTTGTTTCTGTGAAGCTAATCTACAAACATTCTCCTAAACAAAGAGTTAAATTCTCAAAAAAATCGAAAGGGCACTGTACTTGGAATTCCAGAGTTTCAAATGAGATCATGGAAGTCAAAAGAAGACCACAGAACATTAAATGAAGAAAATTTTGAGAGAGAGAGAGAGAGAGGGAGTTTAGCAAATGTTTCATAATAGCCAACATTTTCCATGAGAATCAAAGGCAAGCCTACTGTATTTAAGGACATAATAATGCTCGAACTAGGAGGATCATGGTTGATACAGCTTCTCACCACATCTGCATTTCCAGGAAAGGAGGTAATAGCTATCATCCTCCTGCCTAGATGATGTTTTAGATCCCTTCATTTGGCGTACAGAAATCACCAGAGTAGCCAAGCAAGGCCTGCAATTGAAACACTTGTTCACGCATGCAGGAGGTCTAGATCCAATCACCTTTTTCATTTCCTGATCCACTCCGATTTCTAATTCTCCCCTTTTACCCAACCTTCTTGACTCCGACTCACCTGCCAGAACTACAGTACAGAAAGGTCTAAAAAAGAGTGCATCCCCGTTTTTTCCAAAATAATATGTACAAAAAGTAAGTTCCATCGAAGTAATTTTCCAGTAGGGTTTAGAAAGATTCAATTTTGAATAGACCACCCTCAAAAGTTAAACGACTAGTTGTTCATGTACCTGATTTAGACCATGTGAGAGAAAATACGAGGGCAATCACAGTGACGGCAATTTTGAAGCCGGGTGATGGAGCTCTTGAAATAGCCATCAGATCAAACTGTTTCTGGGTGGACTTTCTTATAATAGCTTCTGATGTAAGTTACAGTGCAGAGAGAGAGAGAGAGAGAGAGAGAGAGAGAGAGAGGAGTAAATATGGAGAAGAGGTATAAAAGGGTTAGGGATTTAATGGAGAGTTGGAAGAACAGAAAACGGAGTAAGGGAAGGAGCTGTGTAGAAGAAGAAACATTATGTCTGGTTTCATGGATTGTTCACCAATCAGACTGTTTCCGTCATCGCAAAGGGAAAGAAAAGATTGACAATTTCTCTCGTCTTTCTGGAACACTGATTCTGTGTAGTTATTGCATGTCGGAAACGACAAGTATTGAAGATCTTTAGGTAGAACCACCTAAAGCTTTCAGCAAAATCAAGAAATTCCAGTGAACTAAACTGTTTGTTTCTGTTCTTTTTTCAATTTTTAACTTCTCATCTTAAACAGTTGTATAGTGTCAAATGTATCAGATTCTGTCTTGTCTTTTAGGCTAACGGATTATCCTAGGGGGTTAGTTTGTCTCATTTTTTTTAACCACACTTTTTTTTGCACTCAAATTATGTATGTCTTCTTCGTTTGGAAGTGCATGTACTGTGACTATTTGAAATAGATTTTTGTCTAATGATTATTAATACAATTATTTATTACATTTATTGCTCTTTCATTGCACAAATAATTTTTACCTGAAATACATAATTTTGATAAATTATTTTTTACAATAAACGTAAAAAAATATAATAAATCGTACAAGTATTAAAAAAATCATGTAACTTTTCATATATTTTTTCAATTATATGTTGAATATGTGATAAAAATTTCAAACAAATCTGATATTGTTTGATATATTTTTTGAATAACAACTAAGAATTTTTTAAAATTTAATTTATAAAGTTAAGAACGTGAGGCTGTCCTAAGAGTCATCACTCCCGTTCTTGGTTGCCAGATCAGGTTAATATTTTACTTGTATTTTCAGAATATCTGATTTAATGATTTTGTTTCCTATACTAAAAAGATTTTTTAAGGTTAGTCTATTTAAAATAAAGACTTTAGTCTTAATTTTCTACTATCATAACTAATAGTAGAGTTGGAGTTTGTCTTTTTATGTTAGTCCTTCTATTTTTTATTTCATGCTACATCAACTAATATGAAAATAAAGTTAGTTGATTTAGAATAGTAGCGACCGGAAAATTTCAATAATATGCTCATCAAGAACTCATAGATGATGATTTACACACAATGCTTTTCTAAAGACAAATGGTATGATACAAAATAAGTGTAAAATATTTGAAAATTACATTCCCACGGTATCTTCATATAGAAATCAAAATAAGATGGATTACGACAAAATGTGGCACTCCATTGTGTGAAGATAATGACGACAAAATGTTTTGATAGTCTAACTCATACAAGTAGGGGTGTATAATCTTACGTTGCTTGTGAGAGTAAAAAATGAATAATTTATAAATAGAGTTCTATTTCGTACTTAATACAACACGTTTTGGGTGAATTTCAAGAACAAAATCATGCAAGTTTCGGACCAAAACAGACAATATTAAGATGAAGCCTAACACAAAGTGTGAGCGACAAGAACGACAGGCCTCTAAGAGCGGGGAGGGGGTGGAGGAGATTGAGACTATTCATCTTGTGAAGACAACAATGATTTAAGATTATGTTGATTGTGCAGATACAACTCGTACTAGTGTAAGTATACAATCACAAATTGTTTGGGAAAAAAAAAAAGTAATTTATAAGTAAAGTTCTTTTTTCTTACATAGTATAATATATTTTGAGTCAACCTAAAAAATAAATTTTTTTAGATTTCAACTCGAAACGGATAATATTGTACCAAAAAGATTTGGAACTCTCACGGAGCATTTAGTCATTTTTCAAAGCAATTGAATTATGACAAGAGAACATGATTGTACAAAAGTAATTACATATGTTTATTTTTGTAAATATTTGCAAATAAAATTGAATATATAATTCTTTTTGCAATTTTGTAAATAGGTATACATCAATAAAGAACATAACTCATTGCTGTACCAGGATAATGTTGTCTTTTGCCAGATCAGAAAATACAGACCAAATTTCAGTAAAAGAAGGGAAGTTTGTACGGATGACCAAATTTCAGTTCGAGTCCCAAATCTCAACAAATTGAAATTGGTTTTTTGTTTTCTCGGTTCAATTTAGTTTTGGTTTTATTTTTTTCTATTTGTCTTGAGTTATTTGCATGATTTTGACTTCTATTTGGTTTGATTTCACTCGTAATTTAATTTGGTTTTTAAAAAGTAAGAAAATGAAACCAACCAAATGAAAAACATCAGTTAGATCCGGTCTAACCAGACCCATCTCACTCTAGTCTAGTTATTCCTTTCCAATCGTTGAAATAGTGGAAGCCCCTGCTATCATGCCATGGTTGACTCATTGGAAACTGGAATTTAACTTTACTACAAGTAATTATAAATTAACATTTTAACTGAATATATATTATATATAATATATAATTAACTTGAACAGTTGTAGAAAAGAAGTACAAAAGGGACCCAGTTCAACCATCACATCGCCCCCAACTGCACTCCGTCGATAGGGGCCATAACACTGAACAAATACCTACTTCACAGTATCCCTGAAAGGACAATTTTTACAATTTTGATTTAATTTTTTTCTTTTTAATTATTTTAGGCTAAATGACGAATTAGACCTTAAAATTTAAGATTTATTAAACTTAATCTTCAATTTTTATATGTATAAAATTAACATTGAGCTTTGGTATTCAGTTCCATTTAAATTTTTAATACTTTTTGAGAAAAATAAATATTAAAATTTACATCGTGAACAAAATAAATATCGAATCGATATTTTCAATTTTACCGTTTAGTTCTAGTTCGATTTTAATTTTATATTTTTTCACTTAAAATTAATTTTGGGTCAATTTTGGTCGATTTAGACTTGATTGTTGTCGATTTTGTTTGTAATTTTTAAAATTAAAATAAAAATATTAGTCCCATTTTGTGTTGATTGAAGAATTTAATTCTAATAGCAGAGCACGCAGAATAAAATTTAAAATTTATTTTGTCCTATAACAATTCAAGATTTAAGCCAAGTAAATTTCGAAATTTAGAATTTATTTTGTTTAAAAAAAATTAATAGTTTAAGTTGACTAAATGAATTCATTCAAATATACTAAGTAACGTTGGTAAGTAAAAGTGTTTGTAGGTGCGATGCCAAACAAATTGTGACATGCACTTACCTGTGAGAATGATTAAATAATGAAAATATTAATTTCATTTCATTACTTATTTCTACAAATTAAAATTCATTTATTATTTGTTGCTTAATTTCACTTTTAAAACCTCTTAAACTTTATTTTCATTGAGCTTATAATTTGTATAAAAGTAAACAGTGGACATCGCTTTTCAATTAACAAATTCAAAATTAGAATTATGTTTAGTGTTTTAAACTTTCGTCATATTTTATTTAGAGGTGTTTAACGGGTAAACTGGTGAGCTCAGCTCGCTACAGTAGCAGGCGGAGCTTGCCTCGGACCACTACAATAGTGAGCCGAATCTGACCTCGTCCCATGAGGCGAGTTGAGTAAAGACAAAGAACTAAACTCGCGAGCCTGCTAAGGATTGGGTTAAGTGGTCCCAAAATTAGCCACCCAACGAGCTTGCTTGTTGGCTCGATAAACCAGACTCACAAGCTAGCCCGCCCCTGCGCACCCCTCACTAGCCATCCCTACTTTCTTCGATGAAGAAAACACCAACGAAACGTTTTGTAAAAAAAATAAAAAAATAAAACTTGACTAAACTCACAAGTCTCCTTTACCAATATTGTACATCTTCACGAGAAGAGCATTTTGAGACTCATTTAGAGAGAAGCAGAGTCTAGATGATGATGCTCCTCTCTCCTCCCTCTCGATTTTGCTCTCTCTTTCTCTCTCTCCTCTGGTTTGCAGTTCGCACGGTGCCAAGAAATAAGGAAGAATGTGTTTTTTTTTTTTAATTCTTCTCATTTTTTCTTTTATTTTATTATTTTCTTTAATAATAATAAATTTAACTATTAGATTATATAATATTATTTTAATAGAAAAAATAACAATATAATATAATAAAACTTATATATTCACACACACGAGTATTATTCTTCCATAACTGTGGCAAAACTTTATTCTGAGACTCTATCCTATTCTAACATATCGAGCGATAAATTTACACGGTAAAATTTTATTTGAAAATGCTCAATTCACCGATTTTGACTAATTGACTAAAAACATACACATTGAATAGAACAACTAAAACGGGTCAAATCCCCAACACATAATCACTCAACAATACAAAAAATTTACCTACAAAATTAAATGTCGTTGAAATTTTCAGTATTTTCAGGGGTAGGATCATCGTAAATGGTGTCAAGATTATTTACTATCACAATATTGAGTTGATATGTTTTCTAGACATAGTGATTTGTTGAATCAAATTGATGATCAATATTTGATTAACAGAGAGAAAGAGAGGGAGAGTGCTAGTTGAATATGAAGAACAAATCATAGGGTTTTAAGATACCATCAACTCTGAGAACAAGTTAGAAAATGTGAAAACAAGTAAAAGATAGGAGGAATAAAATTGGATTTAGAGAGAGATTATAATATGTAATCGATTCTGTATATTTGTTTGCAAGGGTACACTTATATATATATAAACACTACGCAACTATTATACCCGTATAGTAACAAATGACATTACATAAGAAAAAAGTAATAACACCAAGGCGCTAATACTCATTGTTGTAGCAGAACAATTATTTTATTATGCTAGCAAGAATTTCAACCAAAAGAAGAACTCACTTAATAATTCAAACAATGTAAAGCCCATGCAACGGATGTAAACATAGCTGAAAGAAAGTCATTTTCCCCTAAATAGAGGACTAGAGATGTCAGCATGTACGCTCGGCTCGCTACAGTAACAGACCGAGTTTAAATTAAATTATATACGTTGCTGAATAAATATTTTAACATAACTAATTTTTAAATTAAATGAGAAAATATAGTTGACATATAATTTTTAATACTTATTATAATTTTAAATAAAATTTATTAAAAAAATATTTCGGCTCAGCTCGGCTCGTTTAACTCATAGCGTGCGAGTTGATTTAAGTTAAAATTTTTTTATCGTGGCTTGTTAAGCTCGGCTCGTTAAGCTCGGCTAGCTCGTTAGACTCGGCTTGTTTAGCTCGTTAGTCTCGGTGAACCGGACTACTTTTAGTTCGACTCGACTTGCTCGTTTGTCATCTATACTTCCATTTCATCACTTATTTTTATAAAATAAACTATGTTACACTAATCATCAAGTAGTGTATGTTGGTCTCAACAAACTTACTTACTTACGTTACTGCAGATTGACTTATAAGTATGGCGATGAAAATAAATAAAGACAGTGATTTTAATATTATGGTTCAGATCTTAAAGGGATTGACCCAGATGGCCTAGCCCATTAAAAGCTACTACTAACATTGTATGAGTTGGTTTTAATCCCTGGCAATACGAAGCAAGTTTTTAAGAATTTTGCAAAACGTTTGGGTCTCGAGTTCAAGACTTGGAGCCCCGTAACTCATCCATATCAAACTTTGAATTATGGACTATGTAATTGTCATGATCTTACTAACATTTAGGTAGAAAAATGTTGGTTGAGGGCTTGGTATATGTACTCTTAACTTATCGAATTACCATCATATTATTCTCAGACCGCCCCATATATGCTTTGGACATTTTTTTAAGGAACGACTTCAAACCATGGCACCGTGACGTAGACTTCGAACTGGAGTTCTTGGAAGTCGAATCCATGTAAGAATGGGGCAGAATTGTGGATCGGCCTCCGAGTCAACTTTTTTGATTCTTTCAGTTTTGATATGGGTCATGCCTTGTACTTATTATATGAATTAAGATATAAAAACATGAAATCCGACAACTCTGTATAATGTAAAACAGACAAACATGATATTTTGCAGAAGATTTAGCCTCTTATAAGATAACAGCTTCACCAAACACGGTAATACCCATGCATATTGCATAGCAGACACGACGAACCCTTCAATGGAGTTGGATCTCCTTTACATCTTTCTTAGGCTCCTCACTTTTCGGAATAGTAATTTTCAGGACGCCATCTTTTAACTCGGCCTTTATTTCTTCAACTTTCGCATCATCCGGGATCGTGAGGCTGGTGTTATAGTATCCGTAGGACGACGCCGCCCAACCCTCGTCGTCGGAGCTTTGATCTCCGGCCTCTTCCTTGTGCTCTCCTGTGATTGTTAAAACTCCGTCGCTCACCGTGATCTTCACGTCCTCCTTCGGAATACCCGGCAACTCAAACCGTAGCTTGTAGTGATCGTCTTTCTCCTTAACTCGCCCAGATATCGCCCATGGTGTCAGCTCGAGCTTGTCGAATAGACGGTTTATGTTGTCGGTTGCTTGTATTAGCGCATTTCCCAGCCCAGAAGGAAAAAACTCTGAAAAATGGTGAAAATATCAGACAACTTAAACAAATTGCAAGTTCTAAGATGAATTACTACCATTAAAAGGGTGTTAGAGAGAGAATACCATAAAGAGAAGGCACATAGTCACGGTCATTGTTCTTCCGAAACCACTTCTTCCTGTTCTTGCGAGGGGATAACTTGGACTTTTCAGCTTTAGTCACTGCAACTTCATTACCCTCTGCCGTCGGAGCAGATTCCGCTCTATCCGTATCAGAAGTGAACTTCCTTAGAATCTCAGTTCTCCATTTCGGGCACAGCCTCTCCCTTCTCTCGCGGGCCCCGTCACAACTCAGAGAACTGACGGCGGAAAGGGGGGCTACCCTTTGTTGCAGTTTCTTTAAAGCGGAACGAGCCAAGGCCATTGACAAAAACTTGGGTTTTGATTTGTGTAAAATGAGAGGGTTGATGATGGCAATTTAAGCAGCAGTTGGAACGTTGGAGAAGAGTCCTATCCACCGCTCGAAGATGGAAGAGTGTTCCAGAGGTCTTAAGAACATGCTGCCACGTCATTCTCATAAAGGATTTCATATTTTAAGAGAATTAATCATGATTATCACTGAAAATATCCCCAATTAAAGATGTAGTGCTAAGTCTACTAATAAGAATCTTTTCTAATTTTATTTTCTTCTAGAAAATTCACGAAGCTTTGATTGTCCAAACTCACACTTCTAATTTAGTATTCAATTAATGAATATTCTCATTTTTTAACATTAAATTACGTGTTTAGTTTCATATTTTTCTTTTTCGTTAATATTCAATTTTATCAATTGATATTAGTAAAAGATTTTTTGAATTCTTGTTTCCAAATTTGTTGGGACATTTAATTCTCTTAGTCAAATTCATGAATTTATTATCCAATAATTTATTGAATTTTTTAAAATTGCAATTTTTGTAGAAAAGAAATTAAAAAAAAGCAAGACAAACAATGGAATCTTTTTTGTGAAAGAGGCTAGGGTTTTTTCCTAACCTCAACCTGCTATTTCCCTCCAACAGCCACAGACGGGACTTAGCCCTACCAGTGCTGCACCGGCCATTGCTCGACTGAGCTGCCCACTCCGTCCAATAACATCGCATAAAAATTCATCAATTTTTAAATAAATAAACTGAGTGAATTGATTATATTTTTCCAACTTAAATTATTATGTTTATTTAAATTTTCATATCTTGTCACAGTTCAGACACGTGAGAGTTACTACGTAGTTAAAAACTCAAATGGTGTTGAGTAAATTTAAATTAACTCTTGTTAACGTTTAGATTTTTAACAAATTAGAATGTAAGAATTGATTTAATATATATTAGGGTAAAATATGTTTTTAGTCATTGTAATTCAATGCCCGTTTCACTTTAGTCCTCGTAGTTTTAATGTAGTAAATTTTGTTATGTTTATATGTTGTAAAATAATAATTTTGTTGGAAATAATTATAATGTCGTCACTGTAAAACATGAGAAGTACCGATTAGAATAATTACCTTTTCAAATAAGTTTCTAAGAAAAACTGTAGGGTCACAAATGGTCAACTTAAATTCCAATGTCCTAGACAAAACTTGCTTACACAATACAATTACACCACTTACCAAGCTGTAGCAGATGCGATCTAAAAAATACCAAGAATATTTTTTCACATCGTAAAATTATAACAGCAAAGAAGTAAGAGAAATAATGGCTAAAATGAATACTGAGAATTTTATATGGAAATCCAAATCGAGAAAAAAATCATGGAGACCGAGTCTAGAAATATCTCAGTATGAAAAATAGAATTTATAATATTTTTCTACATATTAAAAATTCTAGAATATATTCATTAAAAGAAATTATCACTCTTAAAACTTTCAAATGTGCACAAAAGTACTACACCTATTTTTTCCTCACACTTTTTTTTTTACTCTCCCTCCAAAAATCCTCACTCTATTTTTCTCTTCCTCTTCACTTAGAAGAAACTCTTTTTCTTCTTCACTGAGATGTTTTCGGATGGTCTGAAGTACTCCTCAAAACTTCGATTTATAGAGGTTTTTGAAGATACACATTCCTTAATTTAAGGAATGTGTATGCATGAAAGAAAGAAGACTTTTGCCTCCATGCAGCAATTGGAGACTTTAAAGTCTCAAATTGCTACCACCAGCCAGCAATCAATGGGTCCCTCATCATAAAGAGAGACCCTACAAATCTCCCTCTCCCGACTTATGATGAGATATCTCCAACAATCCCCCTCTTCATCGACAAGTTTCGAGCTTCTCCTTTGACAAAGTCGTGGTCAACATATCCGAACCGTTTGCGCTGGTGTGCATTTTCGCCATGTACAACTGCTTTGTCTTGAGCAAATCTCAAATCTAATGATACCTCACATCAATATACTTGGACCTCGATTGAAATGACGAATTCTTGGAGAGATGGATGACACTTTGGCTATCGCTGAACCTAATATACTTCTCTTGGTGCAGATCCAGATCCTTAAGAAATATCTTCATCCATAAAGTTTCCTTTCAACGCTCAGTAATCGCAATGTTCTCGGCTTCTGTGGTGGATAGTGCAACACAATCTTGCAACTTGCATTGTCAAGACACGGTTCCTCCTGCAAAAATCATCAAAAATCCTGAAATGGATCTCATGGAATCAACGTTACCAGTCATATCTGAATCGGTATACCCAACTAGCATAAGATCACTGCCATCAAAACACAAACACAACCTAGAAGTGCCCCTAAGATATCTGAATATCCACTTTACTGCTTCCCAGTGTTCTTTACCAGGATTGGAGAAAAATCTATAGACCACTCCAACTGAATAAGTAATATTGGGTCGAGTGCAAACCATGAGGTACATCAAACTGCTAATTGCAGATGCATAAGAAACTCGATTCATGCTCGTTTTGTCTTTCTCACTTGTAGGGTGCAAAATTGAGCTTGAAGTGACCTGCAAGTGGAGAACTCACAGTTTTAGCCTTGCACATGTTGAATCTTTCAAGTATTTTCTTGATGTAGTCTTCTTGAGACAACCACAATTTCTCATTCTTACTATCACGAGAGATCTTCATATTGAGTATCTTTTTTGCTGTACCCAAGTCTTTTATAGCAAAAGACTTGCTCAACTCTCCCTTCAACTTAGCAATCTTGCTAGTGTTACAACCTATGATTAACATATCGTCAACATACAAGAGGAGAATAATGAAGTCATCCCCAGAGTGCCTCTTGATGAACACACAATGATCCGATGATGTCTAGTTGTACACGTGACTCACTATGAAAGATTCAAACTTCTTGTACCACTATTGTGGAGCTTGTTTAAGGCCATAAAAACTATTCTTCAACTTGCACACAAGTTACTCTTTTCCTCTGACTTTGAATCCCTCAGGTTTCTCCATGTAGAGTTCTTCTTCCAAGTCACCATGAAGGAACATAGTTTTCACGTCAAGTTGCTCGATTTCCAAGTTCAAGCGTGCCGCTAAGCCAGAAGCAACTCGGATTAAGGATATCTTTACCAATGGTGAGAATATTTCTTCAAAGTTGATTATCTTCTTTTGACTGTACCTCTTCGCAACTAATCGAGCCTTGTACCTTGGATGTGAGCTTGCAGTTTTGGTCTTCAACCTGTAGTTCCATCTGTTTTTGAGAGCTTTCTTGCCTTGGGGTAACTTCACTAAGTCATAAGTATGGTTCTCGTGGAGAGATTGCATCTTCTCTTCCATGGCTTCCAGTCACTCTTTCTTCTTATCAGCGGAAGTTGCTTTTTGGTAAGTTTTTGGCTCTCCAGCATCTATGAGCATTACATACTCATTTGAAGTGTATCTTGTTGAAGGACGCCGTTCTCTAGTGGATCTTCTCAAAGGAAGTTCATCTGGCAACTTTCGAACATCTTTTTAGACTTACTCAGTCGGTTCAATATTGTCAGCAGTGGGGACTTCGCCATTAGCAGGACCGGTCTCATGTTCTAGTTCCACTTCCCCTTGATCGAAATGCTCTGCAGGTGTAGAGATTTGATCCAAATCAATCAGATCATCACTGCACTTCTCTGTGATTTCTGCCTTATCGATGTCTTTGATGCCTTGATCTTCTACAAACACTACATATCTGCTTCTAACTAGTTTTTTCTGCACCAGATTGTAGAACCTGTAGCCAAACTCATCAAGACCATAACCAATGAACATACAAGACCTCGTTTTTACATCGAGCTTTGACTACTCATCTTTTGAAATGCGAATAAAGGTCTTGCACCTAAATATGCGCAGATGATTGTAAGAAACGTTTTTTCCTGACCACACCCTGTTTGGAACTTTGAAGTCCAATTGAACACTCAACATGAGAGTAAACATAGTGGTTCATGTTTACTCTCAGCTAAACCGTTCAACTGAGAAGTCTTCGGAGGTGTTTTTTGATGTCAAATACTCTGCTCTCGGCAATACTCATCAAAAGGACCGTAGTACTCACCCCCAGTATCAGTCTGAATACACTTGAGCTTCACACTTGTTTCTCTTTCCACCCAAGCATGAAACTATTTGAAGATGTCTAGAATTTGATCTTTTGCCTTCAACATATACACCCAAATCTTGATTGTCGATGAAAATCAAAAAGTATAGCACACCACCAAGTGTTCTTGTCTTCATCGAACCACACACATCGGAGTAGACGATGTCGAGAATGCTCAGTTTTCGTGAGTGAGGAGCTCTCTTGAAGGCAACTTGAGTCGGCTTTCCTGCTAGACAATGAGCACACTCCTTTACAGAGCCCCCTTTTATACCTAATAAAAGGTTCTTCATGGCTAGAATTATCAAACTCTTCTCGCTCATATGGCGAAGCCAATTGTGCCAAAGATCTATCACGTCTTCACAATCCATCGTATAGACTGTGGAATCCGCGATCTTTGCATGCATCACATACAATGAGAAGCATTTTTCTTCTTTCGCCACAATCAATGAGCCTTTGGTAAGCCTCTATTTTCCATCACGAAATGTGTTGCAAAATCCTTCGTCGTCAAGCTTTCCAATTAAGATCAAATTCATGTGGATGTCAGGGATGTACTTCACACCTCTTAAAAACAAGGTGTTGCCATTGTCGGTCTCCTAACGGACGTCTCTGATACCAATGACTTTTGCAATGCCATCATTTCCCATTCTTACACTTACAAAGTCACCGGAAGTGTAAGACGTGAAGAAATCCCTCCGCGAAGTAGCATGTATCGAAGCGCTACTATTGATTACCCAACTTGTATCTTGGGAGGCAAGATTTATGACATCTTCTTTGTACACAATAAAGAACTCTTCAGTGGCCGTGGCTACCGTCTCACCTGTTTCACCCTCTTCGGCCTTCATTTCTTTTCCTTGGCTTTCAAATTTTCTCAAAGAAACTTTCGATAAAAGCTTTTGATGTTACCTTTCTTGCCATAATAATGACACTCAAAGTTGGTGTATTTTCTCTACTTGCTTTGACGTTGATTTCTATTGCTCAGACCTTTATTTTGACTCCTCCCTCTATTTTCGGTGATTAGGACGTCTAACTGTGAAGAAGAAGAACTAGTCGACTTTCTAGTTATCTCTTCATCTAGAACACTACTTTTGACTCAATCTATAGCCAATACACCATCTGAGGCAGAGTTGGACAATGACATTCTGAATCACTCCCACGAGTCCCGTAAAGTTCCAAGAAGCATCAATCCCTAAACCTCTTAATCAAACTTGATATTCATTCCAGCCAACTGATTGATAATTCCCTGAAATGTATTCAAGAGATCGGTAATTGTTTTTTCATTTTGGTATTTCAATCCTAGAAGCTGTTTGATCAAAAATAACTTGTTGTTACCGGTCTTCTGAGTGTATAACTCTTCAAAATTTTTCCATAAGCCCTGTGTATTCTTTTCCTCACTTACATGGTTGAGGACGTTATTATCTACCCACTGCCGAATGTGCAATGATCCGGCCCCACCCTCGAGGATCTACGAATCATGTGGTCCGACCCTACCCTCGAGGATCCGAGAACCGCCAATCCGACGCTACTAGAGGGATCCGCGAACTGTGCTCATAACCTTCTCCCCTTGCCGAAGGAGTTTTTGTCTTCCCAGCTATTTGAATCCTAGACTTGACAGACTTAAATACCCAGGACAAGAGTAGCTGGTACCATTTGAGCTAGTAGCCTAAGTGGTACCAACTACTTTTGTCCTTGGTACTTATGTCTACCAGGTCTAGGGTTCGAGTAGCTGGAAAGACAAAAACTCCTTCGATAGGGGGAGAAGGTCAAAAACACAATTCGCGGATCCCTCTGGTAGAGCCAGGCTGGCGGTTTGCGGATCCTCGAGGGTGGGGCCAGATCGTTGCAGAATGTAACCGTACACTTGACGATAACACAATTCTCATTCGACGTCAGATTTATGTGTCTGCTTTGTACCAGTAAACACATGCAAATAATAGTCCTTAACATTTAGAGAAGATACTTCATTTTCCCTTTCCACACATGATAGTTGGAGTCGTTTAACGTGACTATCTGTTAGTGATTTTCTACAACTAATGCAAGTGCACATGTTGCTAACAAAGTAATAAAGAGTAAGTAAAAGTTGATTTACGAATATAATCTTAGCTAAACTTAATTGCTATAAAAATTATATAAAATAAAGATGAGAATAACATAGAAATAAAATTTCTTCCGAACTAATAAAAAATAAATTGAAGGAAATTGAAAAGATTAAGATAGTGAAAACCTTGGTTAGGATTGATTTCCTCGTTATATGCAATTTATTACTGATGCCACAGAATGCTATAGTAATTTCCACCGAATAGCGAGAAATACGTTTGTAGGGTTCTATCGGATTGGTTAATTAAATTCGTCTTAGAATTTCTTTCAACTTTTGGAAAGATAAAACTTAATTCAAATTTCTTTAAAGTTTTATCCTCAATGCCAAATAAATTAATGTTACAATTTTGTAACAATTTAATTTACTTAATCAATCATGCATCTCAAAATTTCCATCTACCTCTCGATACAATAGAAACATTTAACATCAAATTTGCTCTTCGAAACAATTCGAATTACGCAACAAATATTATGATAGATTATTTAATAGAAAAATAAGCAAACTTTCATATATCTCAATAAAGCACGTAACAAGTATTTTCTCTCATAACCGAGATTAAAACTCTAGCAAAAAATCATGACAATAAAATCCTAAATAAAAATATTCATCAAAAGAAAAAGTAGTAGAAGAGGAATTGTTGATATCCAATCTCCACAACTCCTCTTTTTCACCCTTTGGTCCCTTTCGTTGCCAGCCACCTCCTCTCTTTTTGTTTTTTTCTCCATTTTCTTTCTAGCCCACTTTCTCTCACTTCCTTGATTTTAGAGATTTCTCCAACAATATTATTTTTTCTCTTTGATTCTAGGGATTTATTCTTATCATTATTCCTTCTCTTTTGGTCATTCAAATAAAAATCTGATCTTTTCTTTCTACTTTTCCGTTAGTAAATCTTTGACCAAATGTGATAATAAGAAAAATTCAAATAAGTGGTAATAATCTGATTTTTCTGAAAATATATATAAAAATCTTTAAAATCTTAAGATCTCTCAATGCCAGAACAACTAATTTCTATAATTTTAACCAAATTTCTTTTATATTCACTCAAATCACACAAGTTTTATTAAATAAAAATAATATAAAATAACTCGATTTTAAGAGTTATCACCATCTGACTCGGATTACTCTCCATGATTTGAACACGGCACAAGAATTTACATTGGCTCTGATACTAGTTGTTGTGAAATAATAATTGTTGTTGGGAACAATAATAATAATACCACTGCCGTAAAACGTGAAAAGTACTAATCAGTATACTTTCCAGGAATGAAAACTATTGTAAATTTCCTTACACAGAATTATCTTTCCAAGCAAGTTCCAAGGAAAGGCTGGAGGGTCATAAACGGTCCACTTAAATTATAGTCTCCTAAACAGAACTTACTTATACAGTACAACGACACCACTAACCAAGCGATACGAGAAATGATAGCAGATGCGATTCGAAAAATACCATGAATATTTTTTCACACCGTAAAATTATAACAGCAAAGAAGTAAGAGAAATAATGGCTAAAATGAATAACGAGAACTTTACGAACTGCAGGGACCAAGTCGAGAAAGATCTCATTATAAAAAATAAGATTTATAATATTTTTTTAAATGTCAAATATTCTAGAAAATATTCACTAACAGAAATCAGCACTTTTAAAACTTTCAAATGTGCACAAAAACATCACATTTATTTTTCCATCACACTTTTTCTTTTTTGTCTCTCCAAAAATCCCCACTCTATTTTTCTCTTCCTCTTCATATTAGAAGAAATATTTTTTCTTCTTCACTCAGATGTTTTCAGACGATTTGAAGTGCTCCTCAAAACCTTTATATATAGAGGTTTTTGAAGATACACATTTCTTAATTTAAAGAATGTGTATGCAGGAAAGAAAGGAGGCTTTTGCCTTCTTGTAGCAATTGAAGACTTTAAAATCTCCAATTGCTGCCACCAGCCAACAATCAATAGGTCTCCATTGATTGTAGTGGGCACCTCATCATAAAGAAGGACCCTACATTATGTTGGTTAAGTTTCAAATTAAAATTACATAACGTTTTTTGTCTAGAGAGTATTATCTAGACCAGTTTGAGTTATTTTTAAGAGGATATTGTAGAGATTTTAAATTTCAAAATTAAAATTACCTAACTTTTTGTTTGGAGTATTATCTAGCCAAGTTTGAGTTAGTTTTAGGACTTTTGGAGATTTTATTTTAGTCAGAAGGTCTTAGTTGTTGACTATTTAAGCTCTCTTAGAGCTCTTTCATTAGTAGTTAAACTTAGATAATATGGATGTAAAAGATTAGGGTGTTATAAATCCCTAAAAGCATTCTAAAATCATATTAATATCTAATTTCAAACTCTTTAACCAACCAAGCAACCAATACGTAAACATAACTAGAAATCCAATTTAGAGATCGGGTTTGATAATTTTCAGCGGAAATATCTGAGTGGATTTCAGATTTTGGGGGAGAAATTGTTATGAATCTCTCTTTTAAATAGAGACGCTCGGTGAAGGGGAAAAGCACACCAAAGCTCTCTCTCTCTCTCTCTCTCTCTCTCTCTCTCTCTCTCGTTATATATTAAGGGAACTCTTACGTCTATCTCCGACCACCACTCGGTGACACGGTTTAGTCCTTCAAACAAAATGAGTTATTACAAGGAACTCACAAGGGTCAATGTTCTCAACTCAAACCGAGGAACATTCGAAAGAAATGTGCACAAAATATTCAAATGTAATCCAAATGCCACAAAATTTTAAGGGAATCTTACACGATGAGTGGCGATCAAATCTTAAAAATTTCAAGTGAAAATATGACAATGAAAAAAATTATGCAAGGAATCCCGTGACTAATCCAATAGGCAACTTATAGCACATTCGGTTAATGCAATCTTCCAAGGACAATTATAACCGAGCACAAAGCTTAGTTTCCACCATTCTAATGTTATCCAACCTTAGTGAGTTTGGAGAGAATGATGTCCATAAGAGCACCCAAGAAACTATGAACTTGGATGACAATGGAGCCATAACTCCACTCGGATATTACTTACCAAGAAACTCATCTTGAAGAGCTAAAACACTTTGGGCGTTTGAGAGAAAAACTCCAATTTTATTGATATCCAAAAACTAGATACAATATGTAGAAAAGATGCTTAAATATGACCTAAGGTGGCTAAAGTTTTGGTTTTCAAAAGAGAGAGAATGGCCAAAGAACCGTTGGGCTCGGGTCTAGGCCATGTATGTGCGCACGCTTACATGCTTTGGCCATTGGAGTGCATGCCTTGCATGGACAGCTTGGCACTTCACCATTGGTCCTTAATCCATATTCAAATTACTGGAGGAAAAATTTAGAACACAACCCTCGTCATTCGCTCGGCCGTGTCACCCGTCATTGTGTACGCTGATTGCGGATCGTAGCGCTGGCCAGATCAGCTTCCTGTGATTACGCAATCTTCCATGATTATGCGCCATCTGCGCTCTCCTATGCAGGCTAACTTATCCATCCGTGCGCGCGTCATTAGCGATCTTCCATATGGCCATGTCATCCATCCATGCGCGAGTCGTTGACGGTTTTTGGCTTATCCACGTCTTCATTCGTGCGCGCCAATAGTCTGCTAAGTCATCCTCTCATGTGCGACTTTCTAGCCCCTTGGTGTTTTGCGCTAGCTACCTTTCGCGCACCAACTTCCGGTTATGCGTGTGACGATCGTTCCTTTCACACGCCATACTTCCGGTTATGCGTGTTGCACCATGTTGGGCGCGCCAAACTGAAGCTACCGTCTAACTTAACACTAATCATGCATGGATAATAAAAGCTAAAATTTGCTAAAAGAAAAATATAAGAAAAGACTAATGTTAGCTACAACAAAAAAATACATAATTGATTACATGTTTTGTCTTCAGAAAGACAAATTCCCTCTTCATTCTGAGATGATCCCGGAAGTGGTTTCCAAGAGAAAATATGTTTAGATTTATTCATGTCTTGAGAATTCGACTCCCACTCCAACCCATCAAAGAGACCTTCATATGTACTAATAGCAAACTTGTTAGTCAAAAGATTAATTAGTAATTGTACTTTGGTTTGAGATCGCGTGATAGGTCTATGAGGCATATCACTCGGCCTCCAAGTGCAGCAAGAGCTTCAAGGTGGCAATAGCTCCGCTCGACAAACCTTTTATGACACAACGAATAGTCTCCAATGCGAACAAATCTCTCTCCAACGTGTAGCAGCTTTGACCGAAGAGAGAAACACACTTTGTATGTTTCAGTCGAGGGAGAAATGGGAAGAAGCTTGCGAAGGAAAGGAGGAAGAAGGAGGTTTGAGTTTCCTTTAAAACCAGAACCCATTCACTTAAAGGTGGTCCAACCAAACCAGCCCAATTGAATTAGAATCGGTCTAACCGAACCAAATCTCTTTCAACTGAACCGGACTCAACTCCAATTTCGATCAGAATTGACCTAGACCAAACCAGATTGCTTCCGGACAGTCAAATTCGATCAAAAGCTATATGAAACGATAACAATCTGACCGAACCGATCTAAGGATAAACCGGTAAAGAATTTTTGCTCAAAATTCTTCTAAAATTGGATTTATTAAAGTTAGAAATTGATAACAAATATTTTATTTTGGTAGGAAAAGTTTCGAAAGTTATCCGAATCAATCTCATTTGACCTTATCTAACATAAGAGTACACCGTAAGAAATTTTTTCCCAAATTATTCTAAATTTGATTTATTTAAATGAGAATTTAATACCATATATTTTTAAGGAGGATATTATTTGGAATCTTGAAAAAATCTCTAGAACCCTAAGCTATCTGAATCCAAGTTAGTGAAAATACCACGTTTTTAATGTTTTGGCTACGGTCTTACACCACAAAATCTATATTATTTTTTTATAATTATTTTATTACATGATTCCGATATTTGACAATGTATGTTTAGACATTAACATAAAATTATATAAAGATAAAATTGGTAAGACATTTAATATGTATATAAATATGATTGAATTGATGAAAAATATAACGACCTCTTTTCCCAGTAAGATATTGTGCGCTCTGGAGATTGGCCGGTAACCCAATATCCTCTCCTCACGATTTTATTTGGCGAGAACTTCACAGTCGGTCACCTAACATGGTACTGCTTTTGCGGAACACTTTTAAATTCGGAGTTCTTATGGGATCCGTTGCCAATTGTACTGCAGAACGCGTCGTACTTTCTTGTAAGGGCTTCTTTACATATGTTTCATTTCTATATACTTCCCTAAGTGATGTGGGATTGTGGCAACCCCATTTTTACAACCCAGGATTTGTCTATACTCAAGTCTGGGATTTGCTTATACTCGGCTTAGGTCTCGAGTTTTGCCCCACAATTTGAGATTTGCCCTGTAGTCGTGTTCATACATACACATTCGGGTGATAACAAAATCTGATGACAATGAA
>CM039519.1:26135446-26339586 GCA_022433055.1 Begonia peltatifolia | reverse complement strand
GTTCATACATACACATTCGGGTGATAACAAAATCTGATGACAATGAAATGACTAAGTTTGAACGAAAATGAAATGGTTATGTCTGAACGATAATGAAATGACTATGCTTGAACGAAAATGAGATAACTACGCCTGAATGACAATGAGATAGTTATGCCTGAACGAAGTTGAGATGAATAAGTCTAAACGATAATGAGATGACTAAGTCTGATTGAAAGTTGAAAAATAAGTTCCAATCATCATGTAACTATTAAATCAGGATTCAATAAAATATAATGTTAATTTTGCACCTTTATGTGTTTTCGCTTACTGAGTTATTTTCATAGTTTGTAATTGTGATGTATATGAGTTTTTATCTGAGAAATAAATAACTTTGATAAAAAAACTTTCTAGAGGCAAACGAGCATATAAGAAGAAAATATTTTTGGGGGGAGGAAAGAATTTAAACAAGTATATTTCAGTTTTTGATGATATTTCATATTATTATTTCAGTTGAAACATTGAATAAATAATGTTAATTTTATTGTTAATAAAATTTTATGAATTGTTTTAATTTTACATTTATTTTAATTTTGACCAAACTATTTAATGTTTGAACGTTATTTTAAAAGCTTCTGTGCATTTAATGTTTCAATTATTATTTAAAGAGACTTTCAACATTATGAGATTAAGATTTTAACGCTCAAATTTAAACCAAATTTGATAAATCAAATTGAAATTTTTTTAAAGATTTTAAAATTATAGTTTCAAATCGAGAAAAATGAATTTAAAAATTTGGAGCATTACAATGGTAGAAAACTCTATTTATTTTTCTCTCTATAGAAAAATCTTTTGCGAACTCTTGTGGTTTAGCCAAAGTTTATCAGTTTCTTATCATTCAAGTGTGGTGAGCTTGGGTGTGATTGATAGTGTGTTTCTTAAAGTAGAACTGAAGGTAAAAAAATCCATTTCTCACTCGATTGGAGGAGTTTTTGTTCCGATTGTTTGGGTTCTAGTTTTCTCTCCATTAACTATTGGTTATGAGTTGTTTTTTTGTTTTGTTTATTACTATTTCTCTTTATTTGTATTATCATTTCCATTTGATGTCTGTGTTTGAATCACGGGAGACAAGTGCAACTCTTTTAGTTTCGAAAGCTCACTCTTCAATCGTGGTTGCTAACTTTAGTCCATATATTCGATTTAAGTTTTCTCCTTGTGCCCACTTTTTCACCTGGAAATCCACTTTTGAGATATTTTTTCCATTCTTATATTTTCAAACGTCCACCCTCAATTCAAAATTTCAAAACCTGAGACCTTTTCGCAGCCTGGCCGTTCACTCTCTTAATTTATTTTCTTATTTTTTTAATATGTATGATTATATCTGATGTGACACTTTTATTTCTCGAAACACTTTTTTTTTTGCTTAGTTTATTGTACTATTTTTTTTTTGTGATCACAATGTAGACTCAACATATCGCGTAGGTTATAACTTTAAAATTTAATTTAAAGTCTCCAATTGCAAACCATGGACCAAATCCTGGATTGCCTGATCAGTCCACTTAAAATATCAGGTCATTTGAACAATCACTTCCATTAAAACTCCATCTTCTCTGTCTCGCTTTCGATTTCTTTTCTTGTTCAGCTAGTCATTCAACCCTCTTTCATTTGCTCCAATCCCTCAAATAATCTCTTCATCAATAGAGAGAGGATAACAAAGATAAAGTGTAAATTAGTTCTCAAACTTAAGAGTGGAGAGCAAGTATCTTTTTAAACTTTTACTTTAGGCAACTAATTTCTTAAACTTAGGTTGTTAACAATTAAGTTTGTGTCGTTATGGGTACCATTAAACCAATCACATTTTTTGTCATATGATTTCATTTGCTAGCCGATTTCTAGAGAAACTCCAACTAAAATGGTTTTGATAATTTTCGCAATTTCCAGGGAGAATTAAGCTGGCGAATTCAACGCTCATGATCATCAAAATTGCAAAAATCATTCTAATAGGAGTTGTTTTTCTCTAAAAATTACCAAAATAGAAAAAATCACGATATACTGTCTCCCAATTAGAAACGTTTTGGCCACTATTAATTCTTTTCAGTCAAACTCATATATTTTACAAAGATAATAATTTCAGCGAGTAAAAAACATACACACTCACAACGTATTTATATAGTTTTATACATTCCTTTTTAATCCAACCACATTATTAGTGAAAATCTTTAGTATGATAACTCATAGTTTCGCTAGCGCTTCACCGGCATGTTACCTCATCGTCTAAATTAATACAACCATTCAATCGACTCCCTAGTGCATAAGATTCTTTGATTAGTTTCTCATATAAGGTAATCTAATAATTGTGCCAAGCTTCCTTGAAAGGTAAGCTACCCAACGACGTCCAGTCTCATACCCGCTTCAGGATTTTGTTAAATTTTTGGTTTAGAAACTTGGTTTCAACCACTTCTCTCTCATCTTTTAATTAAATTTTGCATTCATTCTTTATTTAACAATTGATGTTTTTATTCATTTTAAAGAAATTTGATGAGCACTTTGTTCAAATCATCTAATTAATTGGAGCACTAATATATTTCAATCACCTAAAAATTATTATTCCATGGAACTTACAAGTTTTCCCAAAATCTTATACACGAGCAAATCCAAACTCTGCAGATGGTTATGAGTATCAAATTATTCTTCGAACGATGAACTACGAGCATAAACTATTTCATTTAGCGGTCAATAAGAAAGGATCCGCTAAAAAGGAGAATTACAAAATAAGAGAAATTCAAGAGGTCAAATATAAAATAAAATGTTTTGTGCAATGAAATGTTCTTAGGAATTTCAAGTAGATCCGAATAAATCTCACTTTTTCCGGAATATTTTTTTTTTTGTCCAAGACAATATCAATCTAGAAATTCTAAGACAATATCAATCTGTAAATTCTTAGAAGAGGACATGAATTATGAAATTCTTGCTTTGAATATTAAAAAAAAAAAATTCAATATAATAAAGAACAAAAAAATGAGAATAAGGCTGCCCATAAGCACGTCTTACAATGGAGCCACTTCTCACAAAGAGATGAATTGTGGCAACCACACCTTCCCACCAGAAATATTCTAAATGAAAGTCAACGTTAATGGCAGATTTCTTTATCTTATTGTAACCCTTCTACGCGGATCCAAGTGCTGTTCGTAGATTTTCATGTCGACATTGTGTTCATCTTTTTCAATGATATACAGTTAGACAACGAGAGAAATTTGAGTTCATAAGAAGAGGACGTGCAATCACCTAATAATAAAACCATAACAGAGACTTGCGTGAGTATTAAAAGCAGATTAAAGACTGAAATATGGAGTTAAAAATAAAAAATTATAGTAGTTGTGGCCCTCTTGTCTTCTGTTATGCTGTTTCGCAATTGATACAGAAAGAGGAAGCCTTCATCTTCTTCGTCTACCTGCTTCTGCAACTAAACAAAGGAAGTAAAATCGTTATTCAGTAATGCAGCTCAATCTTCGTCGTGCAGGTCTTTGTAAACTTCAGACGATGGCAATGTTTATGCATGTTTATTTATGAGATTACTGTACTTATTTTTCAGCATTTTCAAGGAAACAAATCAAGTGTTATACAAATGGGAATTTCCCTGCAAATAAGCTTTTGCTTTTTCGTCCTCCTCCTTGTGTACTGCCTTGCCGGCGAAGATCTGATTAGAGAGATTCACCCAGGATTCCAAGCATCTCAGGCAGAATGGAAGAAGAATAATGGGCTATTTCTCTTATCCGAAAACTCCGCATTTGGATTGGGATTTTACACGAGCCTCGACGATGCTTTGTTTTCACTAGGAATCATTCACATTTTCAGCTCCAAAGTAGTCTGGACAGCTGACAGAGATTCCATGGTTAAAGGTTCTGACAGATTCGTGTTCAGCAACAATGGTAACATTTACCTGGAAGGCGAGGGCGGCGAGGTTTGGTCGACAGCCACGACTGGACAAAACGCAACCTCAATGCAGCTGAAGAACTCGGGAAACTTAGTTTTGCTTGGCGGCAACGGAACAATTCTGTGGCAGAGTTTCAACTATCCGACCGACACGCTTTTGTCTGACCAGATGTTCTGGGAAGGCATGCAGTTGAGAAGCTATCCACACGTTAATGGCGTCTCAAACTATCTGGAAATCAAATCTGGCAACTTGCTTCTGTACGCAGGCTATCAACCTCCACAAATCTACTGGTCTATTGCAAACGACAGCAGGAAAACCAACAACAGCGTCACTGGCTATGCCAAGGCAGTGGTTTTGATCTCAAATTCTTGGAATTTCTACGATGGAAAGGGGCTTTTGCTTTGGCAGTTTGTGCTATCCGAAGAAAGTTTCGACTCGAATGCCACGACATGGGCAGCTGTTTTAGGTAGTGATGGTTCAGTCTCCTTCTCCAATCTCGAGCAGGGAAGGTCAGTTCATCCTCAGCTAGTCATACCGCAAGGCTACTGCAGCACGCCAGAGCCATGCGACCCGTACTTCGTCTGCTATTTCGACAACATTTGCCAGTGTCCTTCGATTCTCAGCTCCCGGCTCAACTGCAAATCTCAGGCCATCTCCAACTGTAATAGCAGCTTAGAAGAGCTGATATACGTGGGTGATAATCTTAATTATTTTGCTCTACCATATGTCACGCCCTTTATGATATCCAACTTGACCAAGTGCCAGGGAGCTTGCCTTAACAATTGCTCTTGCATGGTGCTCTTCTTTGACAGCACTTCTGGGAGCTGCTATTTCTTCAATCAGCTAGGGAGTTTTCAGCGTTTCGAACGAGACTCCGGCGGCTACATTTCGTTCATGAAGGTCGAAAAAGTTGGAGATGGCGGGCCGAGCCCTCCACAAGAAGCAAGAGGAAACGTGAGGAAGCATGTTGTGCAGATGACGCTCATAATTATAGCAGTTTCACTCACTGTCATCGGCGTTCATATCGTGCTCTATTGCCGCCGGAGAATCAAGAGATTAATCGAGTCGTCAATGGACTCCTCGGAGGAGGATAATTTTCTGGACAATCTTTCAGGACTTCCGGTGCGTTTCCGGTTCAGTCAGCTTAAACGAGCAACCAAAAATTTCTCCACTAAAGTCGGCCAAGGAGGGTTCGGCTCAGTTTACGCAGGAGTATTGCCTGATGGGACCAGATTGGCTGTTAAGAAATTGGAGAAAATTGGGCAGGGCCCTAAGGAATTCAGAGCAGAAGTCAGCCTTATTGGAAGCATACATCATTTACATTTGGTTAAGCTCAAAGGCTTCTGCTCCGAGGGGATTCATCGTCTTCTCGTATACGAGTACATGAGCAATGGATCGCTCGATAAATGGATCTTCAAGAACAACGAAAATGGACCTTTTTTGGATTGGGATACTCGATTCAGCATCGCATTGTCTATGGCCAAGGCATTGGCTTATTTACACGAAGAATGTGAGAGAAAAATAGTTCATTGTGACATAAAGCCTGAAAATGTTCTCCTCGATGACAATTTCGTTGCCAAAGTTTCCGACTTTGGATTGGCCAAGTTTATGAGCCGAGAGCAGAGCTTCGTCTGCACACAAATCCGAGGCACACGAGTATACGTCGCGCCCGAATGGATCACTAATTTAACCATATCAGACAAGAGCGATGTCTATAGCTATGGAATGGTCCTGCTCGAGATCACCGGTGGAAGAAAAAACTACGATGCAGGGCAGAGTTCAGAGAAAGTCCACTTCCCATCTTATGTGTTTAAGATGCTTGAAGAGCAGAATCTCGAAGAAGTTGTCGATCCGAAAGTCGGAATTACGGCAAACGATCCGAGAATTGGGACTGTCATTAAAGTTGCGCTTTGGTGTATACAAGAAGAGATGAATTTAAGGCCACCAATGAGTAAAGTAGTGCAAATGCTTGAAGGTCTCTGTGCGGTACCCCCTCCCCCAACTTCTCAAATGCCTTGCCATACGAGTAGTGTCTCCTGGAGCAGCGGCTTTGGTACTGCACCATTAGGATCCAATGCTTACTTTAGTGAAGTTCACCTCTCTGATGTTCGTCTCTCGGGACCGAGGTGACCCGATATCATCTTTTTGTAGCTCAAAATCATGAAAAACTCATTAGACTTTTCGAACTTGATCAACTTTATTATCTCATTCAATTTGCCAGCAATCACAACAAGCCTCATGAGCTTTCACTCTGCAACAGTATGACATTATCTTAATACAACTAAGAAAACCTAATAGGGTGGGCGTTCCCCCGCACAGCTAGTAATCATACAAGAACTTCTTGTTTAGAGATGTCATGATAAAACCAATCACGCACGAAAATTAATCAGGAATAATTAAGAAAAGTGAAAGAAGAAATCAAGATTCAAGATATAAGAATTTACGTGGTTCGAACCAAATCGTCTTATATTTACAGCACAAAACTATAACAACAAATTTTATTAGAGAATTAAGAAAACAAATATTTTTGTAATACTACAATATTACGTGCAGCATCAACTAAGTTTACAAAAAAAGTAACGTTCCTAAAATATTTATCTTACCCTTTCTTTCTCTCTTATTTTTTTCTATGACTCTTCCCACACCAGATTGATTTTCTCTCTTCTTTTTCTTTAATCTCCATCAACTCGCTCACTCATCTATTTGAAATTGAGAATACAAATTCTGAAAAACATAACAAATACCTGCAATACAAATTGAAAATTTAATTAAAAAAAAACCGTTGAACTAAATCGAAACGAAACGTTATTAACAATAGGAAACAAAGGATATTAAAACAACCAAAACATTAAAACCTTCAACATAGAACCTCAATGTCAAAAATTTGAATTATTTGCATGAAACATAGAAAGAAGGATGCATGAAAACATGAAACGGATAATACATGAAACGGCCAACTTACCCTCGTAGAACCTGCGATAATTGTCCGAGATTGTCCCTCTACTACAATGATTTTAGATCCTTTCATTGGAATTCCGATCTAAATAAAACCTCAATGTTAAAAATCTGAATTATTTGAGAAGCAAACAATGAAAACTTACCTATCAATATTTGTCCTCAATGTGCTTAAAGAATGGTTTAAATGTTCCTCTCCAACCCTCCCTCGAAAGGTCATCCCCCTTTTATTCAAATTATGAATTCATGGACAATGCTAATCCAAATAAATTCAGTGTTGGAAAATCAAACAATAAACTCAATAAAAAATAGAAAAAGTGAAACACTTAAATTTACGTGAAAAACTTTTCATGCAAAAACACGATCGATAATAGTATCAATATGACATCAAATGACAACATCGAGTTTTACAACTCTACCTTAAATGAGATCTAGAATCTAACCCCAATGGCATGACCCAAAATAGAATTCTAACAATTAAACAAGTAAAAAAAGTCATAATTTATAGTTTACCATGTTTTTTACCTACGTGAAAACTCCTAATTTTTTTACTGGTTTGAGCATTTGTTTGAAAATTATACATGTTCAAACTGTAAAAAGTAATGAAAATCCAAATAAACAGTAATCAAATTAATCTAAAAAAAAAAAAAATATATTTACTAAAAAATATTATAGTAATTATTAAAATAAACTCTGAAGTATGAAATATTTTCAATTGACAACTTATAACTTTTGATTTCATCAATTAATACCTCATAGTTAAGGCGTAAACAACAAACACCTTATTGTTAACATCAGTTAAATTTTTCGTTAAATCTGTCTCTCTCCCCCATTAAACTCTATTCTTTTTCGGGAGTGGATTGAAGGGTGGAGTATTAGAGCTAAAAGGTATTTTAATGTGAACCAATTCAACGAGCCAAAAGGTATTTTTGTTTGCTCCTCAAAAACAAATGATAGCAGCCTCTAGCTCTTTGTTTTCATTCAATTGGTTCACATTAAATTACCTTTCAGCTCTAAAACTCCAACCTTCCAGATCCATTCCTTAAAAGGAATGGAGTTTAATGGGGAGGGGGGGAGAGAGGGAGAAATTTAATTCAAAATCTAGCGCACTAAGGTGTTCGTTGCTAGCGCTTTTAACTATGATATGTTAATTGATAAAATTAAAAGTTTTAGACACTCTCATATTTCAGGTTTCTTTTGATAATTACCCAAAATATTATTAATTTAAAGTTAGAAGAATTTATATTCTCCATTTTTTCCCTTTAATCAACTATATTTAATTTCACATGTTATGTTCTTCTAAACTTGATTCTAAAATACAGATCAAGTTATATAGAAAACGGCCAATGACATGTCGTCCGTGCGTTGTGCTTTGCGTTTTGGCAAAGTATAAGAAGTAATGCATTCATTAGATGAACCGGAAAATCCTTATAAAAACGGGAAATTGGTTAGTGGGATTATTGAATTAAACCTACTCAAGATTCAAGAACGCCATATACAATTTTCTTTTTTGTTCTTCCCAAATTCCCAGCAGCTGGTGCAACGTCCATGGAGGCAGCCAAGAAGCCCTCCCCGAGAAGAAAATGGAGCAAGATAGATCGCCGGACGGCCACCGGCATGTTGTTCATGCATTTTCTCTGCGTTTTGGCCCCATTTCATTTCAGCTGGAACGCACTTTTTCTTGCATTTACGCTCTACGTAATCACTGGTTTGCTGGGTATCACTCTCAGTTATCACAGAAACCTCGCCCATCGGAGTTTCAGGCTTCCAAAATTGCTCGAGTATTTGTTTG
Organism: Begonia peltatifolia; assembly: GCA_022433055.1. NCBI lineage: Eukaryota > Viridiplantae > Streptophyta > Magnoliopsida > Cucurbitales > Begoniaceae > Begonia > Begonia peltatifolia. Next base: position 26,330,926 of record CM039519.1, on the reverse strand, counting down.
CTTACTGCGGAGTTCAAGCTTTTCAGGTCCATTATTCATATTTCCATTGCTTTACCTCCCAAATTTAAAATATTATATTCTTTTGTGGATTATAAACTGCAGGGTGACCCAATTGACTGGGTGAGTACGCATCGTTATCATCATCAGTTCGTCGATACAGAGAGAGACCCTCATAGTCCGATCGATGGGTTCTGGTTTAGTCACATAAGTTGGATCTTTGATTCTGATTTATTGACGAGAAAGGTTACTCCGAAGAATGTCAAAGACAAGGCTACTCACGTCAGCTCACAGAAGCTTTACGAGAAATTTTTTACGGCGTATAATAAGTATGGAGAACCAGACAATGTGGGTGATCTGCAGAAGCAAAAGTTCTATAGGTTTCTTCGAAAGACTTATATGCTTCACATTTATGCCGCTGGTGCACTGCTTTATATGAAAGGAGGACTTCCCTATCTTGTTTGGGGCCTGGTACATAACTTAAATTTTTCTTCGTTATTGTTATTTTTTACAGTTATGTATCATAGTCTTACCGATGTGTCATGGACTCAGTGATCTGACCTCGGTTCAGGCTAAGGCCTGTCGAGCTACCTCGACCTCGACTGAGGCCTCACTGCAATGGACTAGGCTAGTCTGGCCTCGTCTATTGCCAAGCTTACTTAGTTACTCGAATTCTGTTGTGGCGAACCAAAATTGTAACATCTCGATTTTCATTAAGTATTACAATATTATCTATTTTGTATCGAGGCTTGCACGACTTAAATTTTAGGTTTTATTCATAAAGATCTCTTATTAGTTGGAGATGAAATATTACTTATATAATACACTTCAAGCTCGCATTCAAATAATATAAGATCGTGATTTCATTACCTTGTCTTAGTCCCCAAAAACTTCCTCAAGAGAATAGATCACAGAAAAACTCGCTACATTTTTTCATACTTTTTCCCCATGTTTGCACTTTAATTTTTGATAGTAAATTTCTCGCATAAATTTGTTTGTTTCTTTTTTTGTTATTGGCTTTTGATTTGTGCTTAACTATTACACAATGTTATCAAGTTAACTTATTCTATCAATCTTGTAGGGTGTAAGAACTGTGTTTGTTCTTCACATAACTTTTATGGTTAACTCTGTATGCCATGTATGGGGGACGGAAGAGTGGAAGACCGGTGACTTGTCTAAAAACAACTGGTATTTTTAAACCTTCACTTCGTCTGTAATTTTTGACTTTTCATGTAGGAATTGGTACTGTAATACTGAATAAATGATAAGTTTATGAATTGCAGGTTGGTGGGGGTATTAGCATTTGGAGAGGGATGGCATAACAATCACCATGCATTTGAGTTCTCGGCCAGGCAAGGCCTAAAATGGTGGCAGATTGATGCCACTTGGTGGCTCATTTCACTTCTTCAATCTTTTGGACTCGCAACCAATGTCAAGTTACCATCAGAATCTCATAAGAAGAAGTTGGCTTTGATCAAGTAAGGAAAATCAAGCATCTTGAAAATTTGGCTGTCATCTCGGATTGAATAAAAATTTGTGCATTTGATTAACATTTGGGATATGAATGAATGAAATATGATGTGTTATCTATTTAATTTAGTAGACTAAAAGAGTAGAAAGTGGGACTAACCTTACTCCCTCGATTAATTAATAAAAAATGTGATGCGATCCTGAAGTATCATTCTGTCGACAAGATATTGTTCGCTATTCGGTCGAGGCCTACATTGATTTTTTCTTAGGTCTTATGACAAGATGATTATTGTTAGGCTAAGGGCATGACTACGTTTATGTATCGACATTCTCTACATTTTTAAAACTCTTCTAGTATTCATAGTTTGATGTGTCATAATGGCAGGCACAAGGCCATATTTTATTAATGGAAAAAATGCAATTTAAACCCTATCGCACGGAGTCACGTTAGTATGTTCTATAGATGGGCACACTCGGGTTGTATTAGTTTGTTCTTGTGTAGTTTGCAATATTGTCAATTATGAGATCATATACTAAACCTAACCTGTTCCTTTTCTTACTTGGTATCGGATTCTCTTATGACTTCTTTCTTGGATTTCCTTTTTCTTCATCTATTTCCATCCATCAATCAAACCTTGACGGTTAGACTTGATTCCTCTATCTTATTTGGAAGAATCAGCAAATGGACTTTAAGCCTTACTTGATAGGTCATTCCCTCCTCCTGCGCCATTTCTCAGTGAAAACAGTTTCCAGCCAAACCCAACTTACTCTGTAGGGGTAGAGGTATGACGAACTTCTCATGAGCTGGTTATATGCCTAGCTGAGTGATCTCCTTCTTTCTCATATCGCTTGTTACACCTCTACCTCTACTATTTGGCAGCCTCTTGCTCACCTATTGCCTTCTACCTCATTAGCTCAAATTATAGAGTTACATAGTCAACTATACAATGGTATAGCTCATGGCCTCCCTTTAAGCCAACTTCTCTTCCCTTGCTGTTAGTCGCTCTTTGAAGCCCTCTTTTCCAGCTCCTCATCCAAGGTTTCAGGCTTCTGCTCCTCATTTCTCACTTCTAAAGGCATCCATTATCACATCTCTTGCTCCTACACACCGGCTCAAAATGACCATGTGGAATGCAAAGATAATCATATTGTTGAGATGGGCTTGTCTTGGCTTTTTCATTCACACACTCCTATCATGTTTTAGCCCTATGCCTTCTCAACATCAAGCCTTGCTGATCAATCTACTCCTTCTCTAGTGTTTGGTCATAAATCTCCTTATTAGTGCCTCTTTCAAAAACCTCTCGACTTATCTCCTTGAATTATTTGTATGTCTCTCCTATCCCTGCCTTCGACCATCTAACTTCCATAAACTATCACCTCACCCCTCAAAGTGTGCCTTCCTTGGTTATTCTCGTAACTAGTGGCGGGTCTGGATACAAAGATCAGAATTGGGTGACCTGATGATCTCTAGAAAGAACCCGACTGGTACGTTCAATAATAAGATTAGAGCGAAAGATTTAAACTTAGATTAAACTTTGGCCCATAAGAAATTAACTGAAGTTCACGTAGTGATCACATAAAAAATAAGATAGTATAATATTCATTTAATTCAAAAAAAATATAAATAAAGTACTTAACATCTAATAATTTTATATAATTTAGAAATAAATAAATAAACTAAGAATTTCTCACCAAGGAAAGAGTTAACACTCGAAAAATAAAGAGAACAATAAGGAAACCACTTCTCAACGAACATCTTCACCATCAAGCTCCACAATGCTAACCTAAGAAATATGAAGAGGTCTTTTGGGTGAAAAACTAACTCACTAGGAAACCTTATATCATATTCAAATTCATGTAAAAACTTATTTTTACATTCTACAAGCATTTTGTAACGCTCAAATTTTAAATATTTTTATTTTTCTCATAATTGAAACCCTAGTTTGAAAATCTTAAAAAATTTTCAAATTGATTTAGGTTTTAAATTCGAGCGTTAAAATTTTAATTTTAGAATATGTAAAATTTATTTAAATAATAACTAAAACATTAAACACGCGGAAGCTTTAATCAAAATTTAAAAAATTAAATAAACTTGTTAGAAATTCAAAATAAATGCAGAATTAAAAATAATTAATAAAACTTTAACAATAAAATTCAACATAATTTATTCAAAGTTTCAACATAAATAAAAACCTGAAATATTTTCGAAAACTGAAACATACTAATTTAAATCATTTCTTTCAACTTAAAGATATTTTTTTTCTTCTGTACGCTCGTCTGTCTCTGAAAAGTTCTTCATCACAGTCCTTTCTTTTTTAGATAAAAACTCACACAAATTAAAAAATTACAAAATATGAGAATAATTCAGTAAACGAAAATTTGTCCAAGTGCAAAATTAATATTAAATTTTACTGAATCATGACTTAATAGTTATATACTGGTTGATACTCATTTTCAAACATTCATTCAGATTTAGTCATTTCATTGTCGTTCATCATCTGTGGACGTATCAGAAGCTCGGTACCGAAGATGTACGTTGTCAAACCTTCTGATCTTTTGGTTGCTGTCAAGTTCGCGTAGAACAAACAAACTATTATGTTACATCTATCACCCCTCAATGTATACACCCCGCGTAGGCTGATGTTGTCAAATATCTCTTGGACCCCCAACGACTCCCAACCTCTAAATTTCAAAGTCTTCCAATAAATAATTGAGCATTTGCGCAAATTCTATTCAAACTTCTCTTGCACTCTTCGTTCTAAAATTTCATGGCCAGATATTGTCAAATTTAAATATCAATAGCAGTGATATATTGAATACTTAATTGAAACAAAATAATTGAGATACATTTAGATTTTTTTAAATAAAACTATTAATTTTATATAGTTTGCAAAATTACCATGTAACTTTTTTAATTAAATTTCATTATGAATATATAAATGAGTTGTAAAAGTATTAAAAATAAATATTATATTAGAAAAAAAAACTGACTTAGAGAAAGTTACGTAGGTAATGGTCGACCAGTCTGCAGTAACCGGTTGACCTGCAAGGTTTAAATTGTCATATTTGATAATTTAATATTTGAATTGTTCTAAAATTTACTCTAAGAATTTTTTTTTTAAAAAAATTCATATTTTAGGATTTAAATTGAATTTTATCCTTAAATAAAACATTGAAATAATTTTTTTTCGTCAATTCGAATATCAAACTATTTATCATTATCAAATCAATCTACTTTATTAAATGGATGTTAAAAATTATACAATTCAAATAGTCAACTACACAGCATTTTTAATTAATTGAAAAATTATGATATTACCCTAAAAAAATGTTATCCAAATTTTACTAGAAACACAAACATCCAAATTTTTTGAGAAATTCAATATGCAGCCTCAAAAAAAAAACACATATACCGCAACAAGCATATGAAAAATCATTCAGTTAGAATCAAAATAAAACCCTAGAAACAGAAATAAGAACAATCCATAGAAATTTACAAAAAATGGGGGGAAATTTCGGAAAAGGGAGAGAGAGGGAGAGAGAGAGGGAGAGAGAGAGAGAGAGAGAGAGTTCTTACAGCTCTTACAGGAGGAAGATCTTTAAGAAATTGAGGAAGTAAAACGCATAAGAGAACCAAAAGTTTTCTGCAAGTGCTCTTCTCATCAATGGAGGTGACATTTCTCCCTGACAGTACCTGGACATTCGTTGTGTTTCTAGCGTCTTTACCTCTCCTCTTCTCTGTTAATGTTTTTTTCTTCTTCTTTTCCCCAATTTTTTCTGGCTTATCATGTCTGTAAGCGTTGGGACGAAATTCGACTCAGATTCCAGTATTTTGGGATTGGGATAGGGCGAACGAGCTTCCAATCACTCAGTATTTTCAATGTGCAAGGCAAGCACGTTTAATTCTATTTAGGTCGTCTTCCTCTAGAGAAGTTCCTCACGTCCCTGCTGGTTTATGCGCTGCTGATATGAAGAGAGTTATCCGTTCTTCGCCTCCTTCTCCGCTCAAGGTTCTCTGATCACCATCCTTTCCTTTTCAGTACAAAATAAGAAAATAGAGTCTAGCTCAGTTTTTTAACGTCCATTTAGTAGAGTCGATCGATTGGGTGGATAGTTTGAACAAGTGTTGGAATTCAAAAAACACCTTTATTTTAATTTAATGTTAAAACTAAATTAAACCCACCACTATAGATTTTTTTTAATTAACTCTCAAATTAAAAATTTTAATACCTAAAACTTTAAATTATATAAAATATAACAAATCAAACTCTGTCGATAAATCACCACCCCCGATCTCATATTGAAGCTTAGATTGAGGGGTCGAAGAGTGGTGGAGACCCTCAGTTCCACGTGTACCGCACGTGATTTAAAATGGGGTGTTTGTCACCCACGAATCGACCCCTCGTTTTCTATTTTTTCGTTTTTCATTGCTATCGGAAACGAGTGGTCACCACCCACAGATCAACCCTAAGTTCTTGGTTATTTCATTTTTCATTGCTTTTGAAAACAGAAGCTCACCAATCTGGATTGACTCACTATTCTCTGTTATCTGTTTTTTCATTATTCATTATTTTCGGAAACGAGGGGTCACCACTCCGAATCGACCATTTGTTGTCAAAATTATTGCTGAGAATGGACCACCTGGATCGGGGGGCTGATCCCCGATTTTATATACGGACCAACCTCAGTTATCACCCTACCCCTTGCCGAAAACTTCAATTTTCTCTCGACCCCTGCAATTCCAATCCAAAATTTGATAATTTCACACCCTTATTGTGTTGATTTCCCCAAACCTCTACTCTTTTTTGCTATAACGAATTTTCTCTATATTAGTGACGTTGATGAATTCTGATTCAAGTGAATCGGTTGATTTAGACGAGATAACAACTAGTGATGCTACAATTCAAACCCAAAATTTGCCCATTTCACACCCTCACCATGTTAATTTCTCTAAACCTCTACGTTTTTTTGCTACGGTGAATTTTCTCTATATTAGTGATGTCGATGAATTTTGATTCAAGTAAATCGGTTGATTTATACGAGACAATAACTAGTGATGCTGCAATTCCAACCAAATATCCAACCATTTCACACCCTCACCGTGTTGATTTCCCCAAATTTCTACTATTTTTTGTTGCGGCGAATTTTTTTTCTATATTAGCGACGTTGATGAATTCTGATCCAATTAGATCGATTGATTTAGACAAGATAACAACTAGTGATGCTGCAATTCCAACCCGAAATCCGACCATTTCACACCCTCATCGTGTTGATTTCTCCAAATCTATACTCTTTTTTGCTCCGGCGTCGATAAGTTCTGATTCAAGTAAATCAGTTGATTTAGACGAGACAATAATTGGTGATGTCAATATGGACTGGTATTCGGACCCATATATGGTAATATTTGTGTATTCGATCACCTTGAAGGTAATGAACAAATAGAGATGCAATCGACATCGAAAACTCTAGATGATGAGCTTCGAACGCCTGTTGACTCGGAGGATGATGAAGTAAAAGGCATACCGCTAAGCGAAGAAATTTTGATGAGATTTTATTCGGAAAAAAATATAATTTTTTAAAGGTAATTAGAGAAGAAATAGTAGAATATGTTATGAATAATGATTATGAGCTTAAATTCATTAAAAGTGAATGTTGGTGACTGAACACAAAAGTTGAGTGTTAGAGTGTGCCAATGGCACATATTAGTCTTCAAAGCTCTTCACGTCGTCTTATGGCTTCAGTCATTATTATAAGAACTTAGTCTTCAAACTTCTGCATTTTATGAATTACTGTGACAATATTAGGCACAACATACTTTGCTTCTATTCTAATTTAGTATTTTACTCATAGTCAAAGTATGTGAAAATTAATTTTCACTTTATTATTGATAAAGTCTTGCTTAAAGAGCTCTCTATCTTGTTCATTCCATCCTCTACTTAGTTCATTGACAGGATTACAAAGCATGTTACAATCCTGAAATTCATTCAATGTTGTGACAACCATTGTGCTTGGTCTTGAGATTTGGGCGATGTTAGTGTATTCTATATATGTGCATATTCTGCTTGCATTAGTTGTTATTGTGTAACTGTAAATACCTATAGAACATTCCTTTATATGTATTAACTGTATTATTATCACTTATAAGATCATAATAACTTACCTTACTTTTTTTCTTTCTTGTTACTAATGTATCAAAACACTTAAATACATGTTTTTGTATAAAATAGACCCTAACATATGTTTTGCTAGCAATTTATCCTCTACTGTTATTTTTTCATTAAATGATACATGTGCAATGGACGTTATTTTTTTTTTTTTCCAAATTACTCTTATCGGATCTCTCTTTCTGAACAATTTTAAAGGTTCATTCCTTTTACTTTTGAGTCAATTTACTTGCCTTTCCTTAAGTGATTTTTTGCATGTTACTTGCTGAAAAGTTGGACTTGGCTTGGCCTGATTTCGATTCTCAATGTCAAAATCAAACCTATTTGGTTCGATTAAAATTTAAGGTGAAAATAAATTGGTGCATTACTACAAGAGAGACAAAGATTCAATAGGGCTAATTTTGAAAAAAAAAAATTAATAAGTTATGTGTATTGCGTTTGTACCCTTTAAGTGAAAATTTAAAAGGACGAGGTAAATTGCAACACGCTAAATTTGCAGCATTTCGACATCTAATTTTATCCCAGAAATGGGGAACTCCCCCACTTCTTCTTTTCTCTCCCTCCCTCTCACTCCCTTCCTCCTCTCTGTCTCGCGCCAACGCCAACATCTTCCTCCCTACGCCGAATTTTTTCTTTTCTTGAAGATTGAAAGGTAAGAAAAAAAAAATCCTCTCCTTGGAAGATTGATGATTGTAGGATTTTCATATATTAAATTGCGATTTGTCGGTATATTATTGGATTGTTGTTGTTGGTTGGATATTGGAATGAAGAAATTAGGGCTGTAATTGTGTTTGTTTAGATTTAGGACGATGCACAATATGGGGAGTATATGCCAGAATTTGTCAAGAAATGCCTTAGGAGATTTATACGAATTGGGGAAGTGCTCGATTAGAAATTTAATTGGTTTTTGGCTTTTGGTTTGTGACTGGGTCAATATTAATAATGAAATTTAATGTTTTAGGTGTTTACGACTTAAAGAAGAGTGCATGAGTTGCTAAGGAAATTTCCAAGTAAATGTGTGTTAGGTCGTTCGACCCTTAAAGTCCTACATCATAAAGGTACTAAAAGGTTATGTCTGATGATGGATGGAATGTATCGTGAATTGTTTGTGGTTTATATGGTGATGGGTTGAGTAAGTATGTTATGTAGTTATTTGATAGATGTGTTTCCTAGAGTAAGTTTATGTTTATATCTGCATTCATGTTACACGCATCATGTTTACCCAAAGAAGCATACGAAAATGTTTTACATGCACGATTTATGTAAACACAATGTAAAAAAATGCAAGAACATGTAATTTATCTAATGATTAAGCGTGGATCGGGGCATTATGGTCATGATTTCGTCCCTCTTGGGGGACCATGAAATCTGTCCAAGCAATGGACCATGAAACTCGTCCGTAAGGACCATGAACACGAACCCCTGCCTACTTCCCCCATGAAAGCCCTCTTAATCCATGATAAGTGAAAAGAATATGAACCAAGTAAATGAACGTGTTGTTTTCATGAAGCATGCATTACTTGAGCACTCATTTAGATATGGGCACCGCTTATTAAGAATTAAACTTATAGTTTAAACCTTGTGATATAAGAGATGAGTTTGAAAGTGAGGATGTCAAGCCACAAGATGACGTTTAAGTTCGGTTGCTGGATGGTGCTCATAGCGAGAGTTTGTGGCTGGCATGGCGATTTTGACCCGTGGGTAGAGTCCAAGCATTCTTTTGGTAAATGCAAATGAATTTAAAAGTTAAAGTAGAAAAGAATTTCGTGTTTTGATGAATACTGAAATCTCTTTGGAGTATTTTTTTTTATATCCTGATTGAACAATTTGAATTTAAGGGTTTTCCACATATTTTAGGTTTTCGCTCCGTATTTTCTATTCAATTTTATGAATTTGAGTGGGAAGTATGTTTTGAAATGACTTTTAAGTGAGTTTATAGGTTATAGAAGTCAGGTGGTATTTTGATGATTTGTGGGAGTGTTATTAGGCAAATATGAAAAAAAAAAAAAAAAAAAGAGAAATAGCGTGGATGGGCATGCTGAGGGTGCGCGTGCCACCCAACCACTTTCGTTTCTTTTTGGGCTTTCCTTTAAAAAAAAAAAACCAAACATATTTCAACGTTTCCTCCCAAATTATTTTATGTTCGTTATCTTAAAAGGATTGAAACATGTTTAAAGTTCGAGTTGTGGTCGTTTTAAATTCTGTTAAGTTTAAAAATAGAAAAAAAAATATTTACGGAAAAGTTTCTAAGTCAAAGAATATGTCAAGAATGAGCCGCGACTCTTTTTGGGGTCGAGACATAAATTACACATGGCACATATGTTAAGATCTGATTTGTATAAAATTATACTTAAACGTGGACATTACCGTATCCAATAAGGTTAAAATTGCACTTGGCCCTTTATTAACTTATATTTGAATAATTATCAAGTGACAAAACTTGGGAAAAGCCTCCTACGATGACGTTAATTTCATAATCTTTTATGTTTTACTAACTTAGTTTTGATATGAACGAACAAGCTATTTATGGACTCACTTTTTATTAATTGCTGTTAAAACAAAAAATGGACTAGCATTCATTTAACATTTCAAATTCGTTTAAACAGGTCTTCACGCCACATCTGCATGAAGTAATTTATTATTTTAAAAATTCAGATGTTCCTTTCATTTAAACAAACTCAATTTAACAACATCAAATGAAAGATTTATGGTATTAATAAAGATTACAACAAATCCACTTTTAAGCTTTTACAAACCCTAAAACGTCTTGGATTTTTGCCTCAACTGTAGTCATGTTCACACTAGGATGATAGAAGGAGAAACAGAAGAGCTCCAAAGTTTGTGAAAAACAATGCGAAGCTCGATCTAAACCCGCTTGGATCATGCAAAGCCTGCACTCGAAACATCGAGAAAATTCATCATTTCATGCGAAAACGATTCGACAGGGGAAGTGTTGTAATAAACATACCTTGAATGGAACAAATAATGAAGATGCTGAGGAAGAAGAAGGCTTCAGCCCTGTGAATCCAATATCATACGAAATACTTCCATCTGCCTTAAACAAACCGAAGTTCCTCTCAGAGGTTGGCCCTGGTTTAAGATTCTCATTGAACAAAGCAAACACGTAAGCCCTAATTACAATCTTTGGCCTATATGGTGTTCCCTTCTTCTTAGTCAACTTCTTATGCAAATTGAGATTATAAGCCAACGCATTTTTCAGAGTCGCACCGGCCTCGTTCTCATCTCCACGAGAAGCCCAGCCGGTTTCGGAAACGATGACTTCTGTTTTGTCAAATCCAACCTTCTCGAGTGCTGCATAGGCTGCATCAATTTGTGCATCAAACATGTTATCATAATGCAGATTGGTCTTTGCATCATAAACTCCAGGGTTTTTCTTGAAGAGAGCATAGCGTAGGTCAATATGCTCAGGATCACTCTTGTACGCCAAAAAAGGATACACATTGACGAAAAATGGGGACCCAGTCTGAGAGAAGAACTGCAAGAGAGGCTTCATGAACTGAAGAATATCTTCCCTGAAAGTACACGAAGATGGTGGAAATGAGTTTGCAAACACAGCCTGAGAGTGAGGGCTAGAGAGCTGTATAGTGTCCGTTAAATCAAGCCGATTGAGGGCGCTGTAGACGTTCTTAAGAGCAGGCAAAAGAACCTCCCATAGATCAATATCGGAGTTTCCTAAAACCTCGTTTCCCACCGCAATCCCTCGAATTAGGGTTCCTGGGAGGTAAGGCTGAACCTTTTCCTTGATCCAATTCATAGCCCGATCTTCTCCAACACTTATATCTTTGAGATATTCGTTTCCGAGTCCGACCACGATTTCGATCCCCGACCCCTTGAATGCGGTGAGGACCTCTTGAGCAGCATCGTAAATTCTGATTTGTTTAATCTTTGCAGCTTTCAGCAGTGTGACTACGCTTTCTGGTGCAGGTAAGTTATCAGCAATTCTGCCGTAGTTTATTCCATACGTCCATGTAGATTCCTTTGCTCTTGAAACTGAAGAAAAAAATCATGGAGAGCTTCCGTTAATGGACAATGAAAGGTCTGGTTTAGTCTCTATTTTAGACAACCAAATCCATTAAAGGAAAACAAACTATTACCAGTAAATAAAAAAAAACAAACTTACTTGACAGACACGGATCAGATAATATCAATCAAAGCTGTAAAATGATTTTAAATTCAAATTCATGCTGGGACCTTTTAGGCTCGTTAAAATGTTGAGATAACCTAAAAGCTTAAACTTTTTATTATTCCTAATTTAAGAACCCAATAATTTACCAAATGAAAAACAGCACAATCAACTAATAACAGTGAACAAAACCTAAAACGAATAAGGTTGCACAGACCGTCGAGGGGTAGGAAGGAGAAAACAAGAAGATAGCACAAAAGGAAGGAGGAGAAGTTCATCTGCTTGGGTAAAAGAGAAATGGAAGAGCTTTCCCTTTGCAGAAAAGTCGTGGGTTCTTGGTCGATGCTTTGTAATTCAAAGAGACTGGAAAGAATTCTTGGAATGAAAGGTGATGTGGGAGTGGAGATTCTTAGCCTCTGTGTAAAATGTACAAGACTTTGGGGTGAATTGTTGGGCATGCATGGAATAGATTCTTTCTGTATGTTTTGCTTGGAACAATTCTAAAAACTACCTTTTTTGTTTCAAGGTTTACTCTTTTGGACACAAATCTGATTATACTTTTCTTCTCTGAAGGAATGCTAATAAATTTGGTGGTCCTAAAATCTGTAGCAGTAGCTTTTTGCTTGCTTCGTTTAATTCTAAGAGTTTTAAAAAAGGTGATAATTAATTGATTCCGTACTTAGAACCCTTGTTATATATTCAGATCATATCGCTATCTCGTAGAATCTAGCAAAAGGATCCAATCTAGGCGAATGCGAATCCTTTTTCAAGTTGAAAAAAAAAATTAATTTGCATATTTCATACCCTACAAAGCTTTGTAATCATTCTATATTTCGACTGAATCTTCCTCTTCACCTGCACTCTAATCCAGTTTCTTGCTTTATCTGTAATTTCAGTTATGACCGGCAATTAAAATAGACAAGTTAAATGAATTTAATTAATTCCTTAAAAGTTTATTTTAAATTGGGTAAAAACCAAAATAAACTTCAAAATATTAATTTTTAAAAAAAAATTCTTAAAGTACATACCCTGATAAAACAAACTTCAAATTATTAAAAACTTAACAACTTAAACCTCAGGGATAACCGATATCCCCCCGTTTTCATTTTACAAAGAGAACAGGGAGCCATGTGAGGGTTACGCCCCCTGTTTTCCCTAAGAAACTACAGATAGCCCCATGTTTTCATTTTACAAAGAAAACAGAGGGCCATGCGACGGTGAACGCGCATGTGCTCTGCACGTGTCAACGCGGCCAGTGATTAATAATTGATCACGACAACGTAACATAGGGGGATTCAGCCCCCATGCGGCCCCCCATTCTCGAGAGAACAGTGGGTCGATCTCCTTGATTATTTAAGGAGATCCGCCCTCTACTCTCACTCTACACCCTCCGAAAAAAACTCTAAAATATGGTTAATATTTTCTTACTCCGGCAAATTTTCTTTATATTAGTGACGATGATGGATTTTGATTCAAGTCAATTAGTTGATTTAGACAAAATAACAACTTGTGATGCCGATATGAATTGGTATTCGTACGACACAACTGCATATGATGATTTTCAAGCATTCTATCACTTAGAGGAGAATAAAGAAATAGAGGTACATTCGGCCTCCAAAACTCTAAACGATGAGGTTTGAACATCGATCAGTTTCGGGAATGATGAGGTTTTTGAGGAAAAAATGTAGTTATTTAAAGGAATTTAGAGCAGAAATAGTCGAATATTCTTTAAAAAATAATTATGAGATCAAAGTCACCAAAAGTGAAAACCAGTGACTCGAGACTGAGTGTGAAGAAGGGTGTGAATGGCAAGAAGATGCAAGACGAACTTACGTTTCAAATAAAAAGTTTGATCAATTCTATTAGCTGTTCGAGAAAAATTGAGAATCGATACGCTAGAACAAAATAAGTGGAAAATCATTATCTGGATATGTTCAAAAGTTAACATACATGAGAAATCTCTTCTATTATCGAGACAGTAGGAAAGATTTGACTATCAACATTACACTAAGTCTTGTGAAAAGAGCAAGAAGCATAGTTCGAACACTTAACAAATGCAAAGGCGACGAACAGTACAAGTTGGTCTAGTTGTACGCAGCAGAAATATGTAAATCAAATCTAAGTATCATATTACAAATACATACTTATGAGATGGGGCGTGATTCATTGGTATGCTAAATAATGTATATGTCCATGCCTGCTTGCAAGGCAGGATTGTTGTAACACGGTCACCCTATTATCTGTTTGGATGATTGTCATCTGAGGGCTCGTGTCTCGGTCAATTACTCACAGCCGTCAATATTGATGGCAACAAAGGAATATTTCTCGTTGTTGTTGCCAACGTAAAAAATGAATGCAAAGGCACAGACGACGAATGAATAATTATTTCGAATAGACAAAAGGTATTGTTTCTCGTATCGCTTATTTAGTAGTGTAATTGTACTGTGTAAGCGAGTTCTGTCTAGGAGACTGAATTTTAAGTGGAACCGTTTGTTACCTCTTCAGACTTTCTTGGGAACTTACTTGGAAAGGTAATTCTGGTTAAGTAAACTGTCAAGAGCAATTTTTCTTGGGAATTACCAGATCAATACTCTCCACATTTTACATTGGTGGTTTTATGTTCACTATGTTTTTCTTTCAAATACTAGGGTCTGGTGAATGCTGTTCGAGATCAATTTATAGATATCAAACACCATTACTGCCTCCGGCATTTGTACGCAAATTTTAGAAACATCTTTCGGGGCAGAGCGTATAGCGATGCACTGTGGAATGTAGCCAGGACAACCAGAAGTTATCATTTCAAGATAGAAATGAAGAAACTGCATCAGCTTAACCTGGATGCCCAATGGTTTCGAGAAGAAAAGCCTAGATGTTGGGTCACTCATGCCTTATCATCGATCTCCAAGTGCAAAATGAGATTGAATAATTTGTGCGAGTCATTCAATGATGTTCTATTGCCGGCCAGGGACAAATCGATCCTAATCATATTCGAGATGATCCAAAATGCTTAATGACTCGCATTGTGAAAAAATTTGAGAAGTTGGCTAAATCAATAAGCCTCATGTATCCCCAGAAAAAGCTTGCGAAACTAGAAAGTGTAGCTCGAAATTGGAGTGCTCAGTTGGCGAGAGCTGCACGATTTGAGATTAGCAATGACTACGAACAATACGTTGTCGACGTGAATATAGGTGGGTGTAACTGCACCAGGTGGGAGCTTACTAGAATCTCGTGTGTCCATTTCATTCCATGCATACATTTCTTGAGAGTGGCACCAGAATACTACGTGCATCGAAACTATCACTGAGAGACTTATACACAGATGTACTCACAGTTTATTCAACCCGTGAACAGCTACCAAATGTGGCTGCACATGCCCGGTTTAAAGGAACTCATCCCACCCAGAAGATATCGCCAATCTAGTAAGCTACAGAAGACAAAGGTGCATGATGTTGATGATGTAACGCCTAGAATTTCCATTAAATAATTTTTGGGTTTATGTAACGGTAAACGACAGAATTATAGTCGGAATTAAGGGCGAAAAATTTAGCCGGTTAGGTAAAGGATTGTTTAGAGGCTAATGGAGAAGAGAAAGTTATAAGATTCTGACCGAAAACAGACCGAATAACAGTTTAACTAGAAAATTAAAGTATAAGGGTGAAAATTTAATTAGATTTATTATTATTATATGAAAAAAAACACCTATCAAAACACCGTCTGGTATTGTCTCCTCCTAGGACGGAAGCCCTCCATTTTGTTTTCCTTACTTCTCTGTGTTCTACCCTTTCAGTGACAATCGACGACTCCTCTTCGATTCTCCGTCAATCTTCAGATTTTCGGTAAGTTTTAGTTAGATCTTAGTAGATAGTTAGTTATTTACCTGTTTTGAGTGTTAAAATTTAAGTTAGGTAGAGTATTGGATAGTTTGGTGAAACCTTTTGAGGGAGATACGAATTTGGAGGTTTATAATTTATTTTTATCAGTGCATTGGTGTTTAAGTTGGAAGTCGGAGTAGATTATGAGTTTTTATGGAGAAAATTGAGCGTTTGGATAATCGAATACTCGGGTTACGGAATGATTTCTATTCAGCCACATTCGGCCAAGCTGTATGTGTTGGATTATGAATTGGATTAGACTGTTAAGCATTAGACGTCTTCAGGAGTCCGAAACATTTCAAATCGTCCAAATTAGACGAGTATTAAATAAGTTATGTATTTCCGAAGGTTGGTCGAAAATTGAGTTAGAATTTGGATTTAGATAGCTTAGATGTTAAATTGTTATTTCCTTTAAAGTTTTATGAGTTGGAAGGAATGTAGAATTAATGATGTGTGGTTTTATAGGTTCCTCGGTTTAGCGAGTGAACTACGAATTTTGAGATACGAGTTGCCAAGGACGCTAGGTAAGTAATGAAATATGTGTTTTTGCCTTCGAGCCTACATCACAGTTCAGTAGGTTTCATGAACGTTTATTTTATGTTATGTTTTAGTTGATTATGCATTTATGGTTTTAAAGTATGAGAACAAAACGAAAATGTATTTCCATGTTTTTACGAAATGAAACAATAGGATGTAACATGATAAATGAAATGAGAAGATACGTAAGATGATAATGAAGGTGGGGTTGAGTGGTCTTGTCCCGTGAGGTGGACTGCGAGATGTATCACTTCTTCCCCCGCTTTTCTTGGTGGCTTTGTCCCAAAAAGTGGACCACGAGGTGTGTTACTTTACTAGATCGAGATTGGCCTTGTCTCGTGAGGTGGATCGTGAGGTGTGTCATCTTGATCTAGTACGTAAAGAAGAATCCAGCAGTAAGAAGATAAAATAGATGTAAGAAAGAGACGAAAACGAAAGTAGAGATGAAACTGTAAAAACTGCATGTGTTAGGATATAGTTGTTTTAGTATTTATGTTTTATGCACATTACTTACTTAGCATTAGACTAATAGATGAGTTTTATGATATAGGTGACTAGGCAGTAGCTGCTGAGTACCCTGAGTAGCTCCAAAACTAGGTGGCAGTTAGAGCAGTGCGCTAGTGGACGATCCGGCCGGCTGTTAGGGCGCTTTGACCATGGTGTGCATATGTATGGATTTTGGGATATTTAGAGTCGTTTGATGTATAATTGGATTTCAAACTTTAGTAATCGTTTTTTTTTTTTATATAAATAATAATTTTGAGTTGATAGAAAAGTGTACATTGTGTTATTTTTAGCGTTGAATCGGAAGTCCGATTATTTTGGGAGAGTTTAAGGTTTCTAGTCAAATTTTTGGGAATGAAGTGTCAACCGATAGGCTTAGTGGTCGACCAAACTTGGCAAGGCAGAGATGAATCAAGTGTTGACCTACACCTGTAAGTGTCAACCGGTTAGTGTAAAAATGATAGCAGTGTCGACAGCAAGGTTTGACTGATGGAAATAGAGAGGATGAAGATGTCGACCACGGGGTTCGACCGGTGCAGACAGAGAAGATTGGAGTGTCGACCTGTTCTCAACGGTGTCAACCGGTTAGCGTGATGGGCAGAGAGGTGTCGACCACTAAGGTCGACCGATGGAAATAGAGACAAATGAAGTGTCGACCGATGCTTACAAGGAAAATGTTTTTTAATGTTTTAAAAACTTAAAATTTTATTTAAACTGATTTTAATCAAAGTTTTCCGCTGCAATAATTGTAAACGTTCTCAAAAAGGTCATTTTAATTCGAGGAACGGATTTTTCAATTTTTACATGAATTTTACCTGAGTGTATGTGTATGAGTAGTAGTAGTGAGTGTACTGGGAATCGTGAGAGTTTTCAAGTTATTACAGATGAGCCGTCAAGTTCAACAATTAATAAGAAGAACTCAAAGATGTCATGTAGTATATATGGGCACCAGGGCCATAATAGTCGCACGTCTGCTCACTGGAGATCTACTTCAGCCGCTGCTTTGCAATACACGTTTATGCATTTCAACACATTTCGCTTATAAACATACGATCATTCTATTTTGTTATTATTTTCATTATGTGAAGGAATCTGCGACGCGCGACCGTGGTAAAAATTATTGACTATTATAATTTATGTTTGAAAATGAAGAGAAAGATGAAATCGAATAGAAAGGTGTTCTTTGGTTGGGGATTGAGTCAGCTTCAATCCATTTTTGGTAGGAAAAATATTAATTGTAACGAGATACACAATATGCTGAATTCACATTTCGCTAATTCGTATTTATTATTAGAAAAATGTGAATCTAGCATGTCGTGTATCTCGTTACGGTTAATCTTTTTTCTACTAAAAATTGATTCAAGCTCACTTGATCTCTAGCCAACGAACACCTCCTATTTGATTTCATCTTTCTCTTCATTTTCAAACATAATAAATTTGTGTAATATTTATTTCATTTTCATGTAATTTCAAAAGTTATTCAAATTATAATTATTTATTTTGATTTATTTAAATAATATTTATTTATTTTCGGCTATTCAAAATTATAATTATATATATCTTTTAGTATATATAATTATTCAAATTAAAACTTTCGCTTAAAAAAAAATATTTAGTGTAAAATAATTTGAATACATTAATTAATATAACCAATTTGAAAAATAATTAATTATGCTATTTAAATAAATTATAAATAATTATATATATATATATATTTTAGGTTATTTAAATTATAATTATTTATTGTAATTTATTTTAATAATATTTATTTATTTTAAGTTATTGAAATTATAATTATTTATTTCTTTCAGTTTATTTAATAAAATAAAATTAAAAAAATAGACAGAGTTTCGTTTGTTTTATGACTCTTCTATAACTATCTTCAAACAACTTTTACAAATTTAAATTACAAATATATAGTTAGCAGCCAGATTCTAATACAGATAATAAACATCAAGATATAAAAATAAAGTACATCAAAGTGACAAGTAAAAAGTAAAGTACAAAAAATAAAATTCAAAATAAAAAATACTACTCCAGCGGGACATCATCGTCGTCATCTTCGGCTGTCATCCAATCTGTCATCTTGTCAGTGAACTCTCTAAGGGACTCACTAAAATAATCCTGGGACTCAACCACCTTTCTCTGGCTCACGACGAGTTTCTCAACCCTGTCTATAAGCAACTACATCCTCTGCTCCCTCTATTGCTTCATCTGTTGCTGCATTTGATGCCCATGATCTAGCTGCTACAACATCTAATACATCTGATGCATCTGCTACTGCATCTTGTACATTGCTGCATATGCTGCATTATGTCCCAGCCACTACCATCCTGAGGAGCAAATGGCGGCGCAATCACGGTGCTTGTGGCGTCTTCCTTCATTGAAACACCCTGAGATGTGGAGCCTTCGAGATCTCCCTTCACAATCCAAGATCCAACGAATTCTACTAGGCTCATCCGAGTCAAATGAAACCTATCAAATACATCGCCAGATCTCACAGCTCTCCGGTGCTCTCTACTAGGCAGCTGAACCTGAGATCACTCCACGAGCTTCCAAATCAATGTTCTGTATGGTAGATTTTTGTTGTGTGTTCACCCGATCTCTTCCATGTGGCCTAAAATCATGTACCCCAGGTTTAACATCGTGTTGCTTTAGAGCTTCTATATGACATAGAGATCCATGCAGCTCACTAGATCTCTATGTCCATCCCTCGACAACTTGGTGTGGCTGATTAGGTTGTGAACAACCTGAGCTCGAACGTTCAATTCCTTCAATCTTGGTTTCACGAATGTTGCAATTTCCAAGTTGCGGTGAATCTGTTGAAGAAAATGCAATCTCTACGCTGATCTGGCAAATTCACACTCTTGGGAAGCGTGACCGCGTCTTCTGCGGCAAATCCAATCAATTCGTTGACATCGCGTGGACGTATGACCACCTCTGTACCGCACAAGTACATCTTCAGACACCCTGGCCTGTCGTTAGTGGTCAAGTTTGCATAAAAATAGGCGAACAATCCTATCACAGCTGCCGCCATGCATGTTGTACACCCCTTGTAAGGAGATACGGTCAAACATCTCTTTGATCTCCAAAGACTCCCAACCGTTAAAATTGGCAGTTCTCCCATAAATAATCGAGCGGATTGACATATCCTGCTCGAACTGTTGTCGATATTTGTGGTTTCAAAATTCTATCGACAAAAAACCAGGCGGCGATCACAACGCTTGATCCGCAGCACCTTGTGCCGAAGGTGCCCGGTTTAAGGGGCCAACTTGTGTTGGGGGGTGAGGAGCATTTCGTTTAAACATAAATTTCGGGCTCATTTCAACAAAATCAGCTCGGCTTTGAGGATTTCAAAAAGATATGATCGGGTTTGGGTTTTTTGACAATTTGGAGGCTCGGGTTCCGGATTCTTAGATTTTGAGCCTCTGTTTTTTTGTTATCGATGATGAGGCTTCAGATTTTGAGCGTCAAGGGCTGAGATTTGAGGGTTTTCAACGACAAAATTCATAGATTCGGCGAAAAAATTGAATTTCCTCTCCATTTCGGGGGACGAAGGGTGCACAGGGGGGACGATTTCTTTTATACCCATAGGATATTGGCCCCCCACGCCCCCCGTTTTCAGCCCTAGGGTTGAACAATGGGGGCTGCGTGTTGAACGCGGCAGGCCGCAGTTGCACCTAGCCGATCGCAATTTAAAAAATTGATATTTTGAAATTTAAAATAATTTTACCCTAAATATAATATGAACCAAGGATTCTTATAGAATGAAATAAAGCCAGTATGAAATAAAGCGAGCAATCAGACGGAACAAAAAAAATTGAAAAATATAAATTTTAGAAGCATATTTTCCTTTCTTTTTTTCTGGATTTTTAATCTCAATTAGAAAAAAAAAAAACATTTAAAAATTGTGCCAAATAAATTTTAAAATTAGTTTTTTTACTTGAGAATTGCAATGATTAGATTCCCTAATTAGTAAATTAGATCGAAGAATTAGATTATTTAGTTCTACACATTAAAGTGAATATATAATAATTAGAACGTTTGATTGATTATTATCCAATTTGGTTTCTAGATTCTATAATGCATTATTCACTAGTTGAGCTATTGGATTGTAGTAGTTAAATTACCCAATTGTTTGTAATCGAATTGCTTAATTAGACAATCGAATTGTACTTTATTTGAATTACTTATTGATAATTATATTATCTAATTAATTATTGATATGACTAATTAGATTGCTTAATTAAATTGCGGGATTGATTATAAATTATTTACTTTTTATATGTTGATTGTTGACTAATTGGTAATGGCATTAATTAATAATTTAATTATGGAAGTGCCTAATTGGTAATTGAATTGCCAAATTATTGAATAATTTGTGATGCCTATTAGTGATTAGATTCTTCAACAGCATTAATTAAAATTTAGATTATTTGATTGTAATAATGAATTACCAAATTAGTAATTGAATTATTTTACTATTAATTAAAATAACTAATTAGATTGCCTACTTGGCTACATATTATTATATTTTGATATTCATTCATATCACTGGGCGTTTTAATTTTGAATGCATTTTTATAAAATTAGATAGTTTTAATTTTAGACAGTAATCCAAACCTGCATCATTAATTTACCACTACTTAGAGTATACTTGTTACTCTCTCTCTCTCTCTCTCTCTCTCTCTCTCTCTCTCTCCGCCACTGGATTCTCATGGGTGTGTGTTGATGCTGTAGATAAATGATCTCTCTCTCTCCCTCTCTGTCTCTCTCTCTCCGCCACTGGATTCTCATGGGTGTGTGTTGAT
The DNA here is from genome assembly GCA_022433055.1 of Begonia peltatifolia. NCBI lineage: Eukaryota > Viridiplantae > Streptophyta > Magnoliopsida > Cucurbitales > Begoniaceae > Begonia > Begonia peltatifolia. Next base: position 26,309,427 of record CM039519.1, on the reverse strand, counting down.
GCTGAATTAAGGACGCAGTCGCAGATTAGGTTTTGAGCCATAAGACGATAAGACAAGTGTAAAAGTGATAAAGCTATGAAAATGACAGCTCTGTTCATTAACTTCACACTCGAGTTACGAAAATCAAGAACTGCCTTCAACATTAACTACACATCCATAAACTTGAATTTCAAACTGAGCATAATATCCCAACTATGAACAATCCAATTCCTCTACAGTGAACAACTCCAGATTGGTCTCTTTCCAACCATCACTCACTTGAGCCAATCCTTGCTGTTTAATATTACTTGCTTTTAGTTCTGCATTGGGTACCTAACCCCAGCTGCCAACACTCTCTGCTGCTCTATCTGCACAATTGCAATTTATCAGACCGCAAATAACAATAAAGATGAACTTAAATTCCATGCTTTTATTTCTGCCAGAAGGAAAGTGATTTGATCTTGTTCAGATCAAGATTTACTTGGAAAAGTTCGTGCAGCTTGCTCTTCAGGTAGCAGTACTCGTGCTCCAGCACCTCTAAGGCCCTCAAGCATCTATAAAACACAACACCCAAAAGATATAAAAATTCTAAAGATTTCTCTCTATTTCATAATCATTAACAGAAGATTGTCATAAATATTAAGAACACAACTAGCTTAAGACAAAAACAAAAAAGATTTGAAAAGCAGAAAAATATAATCTCTCACCTTGCGCGGTTGTTTAGCTCAGAAGCTGAGCGAAAGGCGACGCAAACATTTCTGACTCTCTTGGCACCAATGCTCGAGCTGCTGCCCACAAACTGATTCAAATGGATTCCTATTTTCTTGTAGTCCGAGAACTCTCTATCCATCCTGTCCAACCATCAAATCCTCTATTTTCAGTCTCTGAATTCGATCTTTAACCAAAGTAAATGCAGCATGTTGGTACACAGATGCTGACGATGGTTGATGATTCGATGATTTTACGTTCGAAATTCAAATGAACCTCGTAAAAAGGACTCAACGTTTGTACAGAACCAAGTTACAAGCAAAAGTTTGGAGAGAGAAAGAGGAGAGTGAGAGACAGTACTTACAGCAATGCTCTAAGGTTTCGTAAGAGCTTCTCGGACTCGTGAAAGTATATGTTAACGACCTCAGAAACAAAGTTAGGAGAGCTTTCATCTTGAAGCTGTTGAAGCTGCAAGAATTGTTCATCCAACACCCCCTAGAAAGAGAGAAAGAGAGATATCAATGGGAGCAAGGTCATATCATAAATTCGAGAATTTAAAATGAAAACCTCTCTCTCTCTCTCTCTCTCTCCCTCTCATCAGTAAATTGGACTAAAAGCTTAAATGTTTCGTTTCTTTCGCTACAACAAAATGAAATGTAAACTACCTGGTGAAAGAGCAAAGAAAGCAAGCGATTCATGTCGGCGATCAACCAATCAAAATCCAACCCAAGCATCCACAGTGGAAGACCCGTTTTGGCTGACTAGAAACAATGACGACTCCAAAGAGAATAAAGAGAGAGAGAGAGAGAGAGATTCCAAGACTACTGATTTATGACTTTTTGGTAGGCTTGGTTTCTTCGAAGGGTTTAAAGGGTTTTAAATTATCAAGCTTCCTTCCGAGGTTTGGGTTTTATAGGCATGGGTGGCATGGACCCCACTAACTTCTCAAAGTTCAAAGTTCAAACCAATCATTTTTAATTCAATATTTATTTAACAACAAACTTTTATTTTATCGTTTAAAGATAGCAAATTGATCATTTAATTTCTTGCTTGAAAGCTTTACCTAGTTTGATTAATTGTGAAAATATTTCTTAAAAAATAGATATTTTCTACCACTTAATTATTAAAATTACCCAAGTGCTTTTCTTAATATGTTGCTTATATCATGTACCAAAACGCTTATAATATAAATTAAAATAAAAGAAAATCATAGAGTCATAGATTAAATGTATGAGCATTATAAATTAAATAATTAAGATGATATTTTATCATATGAAGCACGTGAAATGTGTTGTCTCATATCGACATAATTAAATATTTTGATCCTGTATTAATATGAAGAGATTTTCCGACTCTTTGATTTAATTTTTAGAATGAGTTCTATTTTTTTATTTTCTATCAAAATGTATTAAGAAATTTTGAAAATATTAATTTAAACCAATAAATCCGTTCAAATATAGGGGTAGAAATGAGTACTTCTTAAAAAGATTATGCCTTGTTGATAAATTTGAAATTGCTAGCGATATGTTCTTCCCAGTTCAATCATTTAACTATTGAGGTTGGATTAGCTGCCATCCTATTCAAGTATTTCACACTTTCGAGGGAATTAAATGTTGTTAACTTTCACGAATTTCCCATGAAAATAATTGCATGGGAAAGAGTAATTCTAAGCCGATGACAAAGAAGTTATTAATTAATTAAGTGCATCACGCGCCCGAGGGGGGTGTAGGCTGTGGCCGGTGCGGGCGTGCAGAGTGGGACTTATCGAGGCAAATGTGGGGCATCAACCAGACCACCTTACAACCAGATAGAGCCATTGGAGTTGAGAGAGAAGAGTTAAGAAGAGAGATATGGCCAATGGCTGGCTGGCTGGCGATTCCAGTTGGCTGCTCTTTGCTCCACCGATGACTATTTTGTGGCAGGTTGGTGCGGCGGAAAACGCCAGCTGTGGCCTCTCCCTGACCCGACAATTGACTGCAGCCGGTGGGTTGTCAGCAACCTTCCTCAAACCCCAGAAAAAAATAGATGAAGTGACTTTTTCACTTTCATGGAATTTTTCACTGCCTTTTACTTTTCATACTCCATGCTGCCAAAGCTTAACACTTCTCAAGGTTACTTTCCATTAAGTTTCTTTTTAGCAATGCTATATGACTTCTCCGCTTATATACAATTAAAAAATTATAGAGAATATTGTCCAAGTTTTTTTATTTTTTTATTACCATTATTATTGAGACAAATCATATGGAAAAACACCGAGATTTAAATGAAAAAAATTTTACGAAAAAAATTATGAGAAGATAATACACAAATATGTTATAAAGTCAAAAAAAAAATTATATGAATAGTTTTCTAACCTAAATCATAATGGCGTTTTGCTTCAAAATATCAGCAAAGAAGTATATAATTTTATTATTCAATCATTTTGTTGAAAATCGAATGCTAATGATCACAAAAAATAAAAATAAATAAACGTGCAGAAAACAGAAACACTAAAATTTATATGAAATATCTTTTAAAAAAAAATCATGATAGAGTAAAAATTCACTAATCGAAATCAAAATATAATTGAGTTTTGTAGCTCAAATATATATTTATAATATTAAATTCGAATCTTAATCTTAATCAAAACAAGATTCTTAACGTGGGTCAAACCACTATGTTCCAACTAAAATTCGAGTGACACCAAATTTAATGGATTACATTGTTGCTTTTCAAATTAAATCAAAATAAATTCAGATCATCTAACTTTAACAACTAAAAAAATGCATCGATAACTAAGTATTTTTCAAATCTACATTCTTACTAAGATGAGCATACGCATGTCTACATTCCCTTTAGGACATTCCCATCTACTTTTTCTCACACTTTTTCACCTGAAAACCAAGATGCATTTGCGTTACATTTTCTACAATTTGCATTGAAGTTTGAGAAACGAGTCTTTTGGGAGCGCACGCTGAACAAGAGGCTCTGGGTAGCTGGTAGGAGAGGTGACTATTGGAAGTGGAGAGAGTCACAGGCTCTGTAAGAATGGTGGGTTTAATAAAATTTTGGGCATTTTGTTTGGAAGTATGGGTGTGTTTCTGCTAAAGCTAACAAAAGGGATGATGAAAAGACTTTTCAAAAGGGGTTTCTTATGCATTTTGTGATGATCGTGATGGGTTTTCGCCCTGAAACTTGCATTAAATTATCTGGATATTCTTTAATAAATAAAAGGACCATTCTTCTTCTGGGTTTTCTTCTTTTATGAAAACTAGTTTGCCAGAATGCAGCACTCCCTCTACTCTAGGCTTCAACACTAGGTTAACCACTTTCTATGTTGTTTAACATAAAATAATTAGAATGTGAACTTAAATTGTAACCGCCCATCAAGTCCAATTTTTAAGATTTTAGATGGTTTGATTAGCTTATAATTGGAATTTTTTAGTAAGATTAGTAGAAAAAAAAACACTGAAAAAAAAAAAGAACTGATATTCACATTTTCAAAAAGTTGTAATAGATGCAAGAGTAAAAATTAATAACTAAATTTTGTTATTTATCAAGTTCCAGTTTATACTTATAAGAAATATTAATCTCACATCGTTTGAAAAAGTAGAAAGTGAATAATTTATAACAAGTGTTATCTTTCTTACTTAATACAACGTATTTTTAACTAATTTCAAAAATAAATTTGTGAAGACTAAGCTCAATGTAGACAATATCATACTGAGAAAACTGAGACTATATATATTTTTTCTTTTCGACGAAAAAGAAAAAAAATTTTGTTAGAAATTGAACGATAAAGAAAAAAAGAAAATGTGATGTGAAACACTAAATTTATGTGGAAAAACTCATTCGAAAAAAAATCTCAAACAGACGAACAAATTTACTTTGAAAATCGAAATACAACTGCAAATTTTACGACTCTACTTTATATGAATTTATAGAGAAAAGAAAACTCTAAATGAGATTTTCAATGTAGGCTTCACAACCTGATCCAAATATAATTAAGATCACATCGAAGTCTAACACTTTTTTGTTATCAAAATATCATTAATACGACATGGTCGAAAACCTAACAATATTCTTTGTTATAACCACACACACTAAATTCAATTTAAATAAAGAAGTACAAATTATGCATAAATTTCAAAAACAATGACAACATATACATGGTAAACATGTGTGTGCCTAGTCATATATAAACTATATCCGACAAAGTCTGATCATTGTGTATGAATGTGAAGAAAGGTTGATAATCATTTCCTCAAATTTATGACTAAAAATGTTTTGAAAAAATCTAAACAAAAATTAAATAAAATATATAATAATTGAACTGGGTTGCACATTTTGTGCACAAAGCATAACTGGGATTATGGGTCTAAGCTATATAATAAGGTTTGTTGATGAAGCATGTTAGTTTTGTTTTTTAATAATTACCTCGATTTTCTCACTGTAATTGCATGCTTGTGAGAGACGTCAGCATAACATAACCACCTTGTCTTCCTTAACCTCTGTGATTGTTCTATTTCTAAGTGTTTTTCTTAAAAATCTTTTAGATTTTCAAATTTACGGTCAGTCTTCACGCAGACAGTTCGATCGAGTGCAATACATTAATTTGGATAAATTATATACTGTGGGTAACAATGTTAAGGCGATTTCCTCGTTAAGCTAAGATAACGAGGGTTTAATGAAATATTTGGTTATTTCTTGCTAATAAAAATTAATTTTTATTTAAAATGAAAGTTAATTATCAATGCTTAATTTCTCAAGATACTTATTTTAACACAAAACAAGTCATTCCCTTTTTGTTCTATGAATTATTATTAAATTATTACTAATTATTTTTCCTTTATTTTAGCTTCGAAATTCCAAATGTCGGGAAGAATTTTTCTACTTCCCTAGACCCCCAAAGTGCAATCATGTCGCACTCACACATTTATTTATTTTCAAGTTGGAAGCATAGGAATGAGGTCATCAATCAATGATGCTATGCATTTTCTGAATCAGTCTTTTTATATTGATTTAAAATTTTTTGTTTTTTAGATTAAATTTGAAGTAATAAAAATGCCATATTTACGTACTTTTCAGAAAACAATGTATCTTTAGAAATCAATCCATAAACTCAAAAAGCTTGACAATAAGATTTAACGCAGAAAAACCTTCATGAGAAAAAAAAAAAACTACTCAAATAATTAAATATAAACTATGAAGACTAAATTACGATTTTGAATTTTGCAATTTAAGGTTACGTGAATTTGATATAGTAAAAAAAAAAACTTTGAAAAGTTATGTAATGTTGACTCATAAACCCAATCCAAAAGAAATTTGAATAACTGAAGTCTACCACGTAAAAATTAAAAAATAAAGAGTCGACTAGCCTGGACTCGAGTTGGTGATATCGAGCTTAATAAATTATATATTTTTTTTTCTCTTTGTGTAATTAAATAGGCCAAATAAATTAACCGATAGCAATAAATGACAATAAATCACTCAAAAATTAACGAAATTCGCAACACCAATTTTAGTATGAAAAACTCTCAAAATAGCGAGTAAAAAATCACAGCACTTGTAGGCCACTTAATCAACCTTCAACTATATCATAAATAATGAGTACAACCAAAGTTCTCTCTAGATCATCAAACTAGAAACATATAACAATTCATCAAGACAAAACAATAATATTGAAAGACATCAAAAAGTAAGAGAATAAATATATGATACAAAATTACAGTCTCATTGTTATTCTACCTGACAGTCTTAGAAAGCACACAATACGATCTCCACCGTCCAAAATATATCTCTATATGTCGCAAACCCAATATCACAATTTCAAGACAATCCAGTGGTTGAATATCAAGAAAACAAAATTCTCTTCTATCTACTCTTGAAAAATCCAAAAATATGTTTTACTTCTTTTCTTGTATTTATTTTTGTCATCACTCTCTAAGGTTTCTTTAGGCTCAAAACATTTTATAGTCTCAACCCAAAACATGGATCGAGCCCAACAAATATCTCCCTTGACTCATATAAGTATTAAACTTCTTTTTTGACAAAGTTTTCGTCATCATATTTGATCCATTCACTAGTATGGATTTTCTCAAATTTGTACCATCTTCGATTCCAATAGTTCACTAACTCAATGATATATCACATCAATATACTTCGTATGTAAGTGAAAAATGAAATTTTTGCTAAGATAAATCACACTCTAGTTGTCACAGGTATGTTTTCAGGTTCGCCTTGAGTAATTCTTTCTCTCAGTCGTATCCTATCACCATCTCTTTTTCTGTTGGCATCAAACCCTAAGACGTCAAAACGACTGATCATGTCTTCAAGGCGCTGCTCTATATGCCGAAGTCTCTGATCAAAATTTTATTCCAAGGTTTTGATCACCGCCTCTTAAGTCTGTAATCTGGCTTTCAAGACTTTCACATTTTGAACAACGTTCGGGATATGACTGCTTCCTGAACTGACCATCGTAGTCTGAATTGAACTTCAACTCTAATACCACCTGACACAATGAGATGTAGAAAGGAATAGAAAACGCGATTTCAAGAGAAACTTTAATTCAAAAAAGTTTGTAAATAATTCTATAATCCGGAAATGAAATAAATAGCCTAAACATTTTAGAAAATAGAATAAAATTTAATAAATGGGAAAAATAGTTTATAAAATAAAAGATATCTCATTGATCGCGGATTCGATGGCCGAAACGATTGATTTTGGATCCGATAATGGTTGGTCAAACATAAAAAAACAAAGATTCGCAAATAAGTCAATCAAACTCAGTTCACACGATTGAGTTGAGTAGTAACTCAAAACTATAAATATGTATGCTCAAATGAATCATAGCAATGAAAACATACATGTAATATAAATTCATTCGACTAAAAGGCAAGTCACATAAACTAATTATGAGAACACATCCCAAAATAAATTTTACAAAACAATGTATGTACTATTGAATAAAATAAGTAAATCTCGAGAATAATGTAAATCACAATACCAAAATCAAAATTCTCCGACCTTGAAACGTCCTATAAGAGTCCAACTCCAGCAGATTTTCCGTAAACAATTCCAAGCAAATTCAGCTTTAAAAGTGGCAATAAAATATATGACCCTACTCCAGTCAACCGCACCTAAGGGAGGTGGACTTGTCCGCCTTGGCCGGTCTTCCAAACTTTAAATTTGAGCGACAGGATCAACCAATCAAACTTCGAACTATCGAAAATAACCCTTCACTGACCCTGTGTCGATTCATCGCCTAGTATTTTTGAAAACTCCCATTTCTGACTTTAAATGAATACAATTGATTATAAACTTCAACTATGTCGATTTTATGCAAGAATCTTCAATTTGTATTTGTATCTATTGACTTCATGTTACAATTCAAAATTCTAGACTTTCTATGACAAACTTTAAATCCAAATGGAAAAAAAATTGGGGAATTAATTTAAAACTTACCTTTGAAATCCTTTTGATTTTCCTTGAATTCGACTCCCAATACTCTAATCTAATGCTTCATCAAAGAAAATTCAAATCTACAACACCGCTTTACATAGGGATCCAAATTTCGAAGAAGAAAATCATATAAACCGGAGAGGAAATCATCTTATCTCAATTTCTCCCACAAAAACCATTGGAATATCCAAATTCCTACAACCCGAAATTGATTCCTTCGTACTCCCTCTTCTCTCAAGTAAGAAACTGTTTCTCCTTTCCTCTTCCAAAAGTGGGAAAAGAAGAGGGGAATCCCTCCTTTAAATAACTGCAAGGCCCATTAACCAAAGGTTTAAAAAAAGTTAAATTCTTTACTTAACCATTTCAAAATTTCGGTTTCTACAGATCATATCGACTGACTTACTATAATGATAGAAGTCAACTTGTGCGTTGGACATCTCTACTTGTCAATATCAAATACTTCACTAGTCCACAATATGAATTTTTTATGCATTATGCTTGGAGAGAGGAATGACAAGTCTAACAATCTTCCTCTAAATATAGGCAAAACTTCCAACTCATAGTTTTCATATATAAACAGTGAGACTCACATTTATGTTGCACTTTGTTAGGTTAGGTCACCAAAACCAATAATTGCTAGTTAACTAGATCTAATTTTAGTCTTATGGTTATTTTATACAATTTTTTATATTTATTTTCCAGACAAGTTAACAAATAAAATGAATGAAAAAAAAGAAGAAAAAAAAACAGATGCACACACACAACTACACCAACAAGCCGGTGTCGGAGAGCTAGAACATAGTAGAAAAGTGGCGTCGCAATGCCAATCCATGAATGTTGAAGCACCCAAATTGATTTAAACGTAGTGTCGTATTTTAACAGTTTAATTTAATTTTTATCTAGATCGACAGTGGCTTAAAGATTATTACACATTCGCTGACAATTATTAAGGACCAGAGACGTCAACATTCTGTTTGTAATTGGAAAAGGAGGCAAACACTGAGACAGAAGGGATCACAAAATGAAACGTCATGATTCAGACATCCAATAATTACAGTCAGTTAATGACGTGACTACGCGACGAGTGTTCATTATTTTTAATTTAAAGTTCAGTGGGTCTTTAGTATGAGATTATCAAATATCATATTCTATATTTAAGTTTGTGCATTCTATCGTAATTTTGTACACCGTTGCAAGTTAGAAATAGTAACAAGAGCAAATATAATTTAGGATAAAAATTATTTTAAATGTCAAAATATTAATTAAAAAAAAACCTTTTAAAGTACTAACCCTAACCAAACAAATCTTAAAATATAAAAAACATAACAACTTAAACCCCAGAGATGACCAATAACCCTCCGTTGTCATTTTACAAAGAGAACTGGGAGTCGTGTGAGGGTTAACGCCTCTCGTTCTCCCCGGGAGACGACCGATAGTCCCTCATTTTCATTTTATAAAGAGAACAGGGGGTCGAGTCAGAGTGAACGCCCTCCGTTCTCCCTAGAGAACGATGTGGGAGGTGCTCCACCCTCCGCGCACGTGCTCTGAACGTGTCAACACGGCCCGAGTTACACGTGTAGCGCATGGGTGACCGGCCGCATTCAACATGCGGCCCCCCACGTCCAACCCTTGGGCTGAAAACGAGGGGTGTTCACCCTCACGCGGGGTGTTGATATCTCATGAGTATAAATAGGATCGGGCCCTTGTGCACCCTCCGTCCCTCGAAACAGAGAGAAAAATCCTCATTTTCTCCGAATCTGCGAGTTTTGTCACCGAAAACCATCAAATCTCAGCCCTTGATGCCCAAAATTCGAACCCTCAACGATGATAACCCAAAACCAATGCTCAAAATCCAAAAATCCAAAAATCCAAAATCCTAGCTTCCTAATTACTGAAAATCCTAAAACCAAGCAGATTTTTCTGAAAATCCTCAAAGTCTGGCCGAATTTGCTGAAATAGGCCCTCAATTTATTTTTAAATGAAAGGCTCCCCACCCCCAACACAAGCTGACCCTTCAAACTAGGCACCTTCGGCACAAGGTACTGCGGATCAAGTGCTGCTACCGCTGCTTGATTTTTTGTCTATGGAATTTCTAAACCAGGAGTGTCAACAATAGTTCGAGCAGATATGTCAATTCCCTTGATTATTTATGGGAAGACTGCCAATTTCAGCGGTTGGTAGTCTTTGGAGATCAAGAAGATGTTTGATCGCATCTCTTTGCACCGTGTGTACGACATGTGTGGTGACAGGTGCAACATGATTATTCGCCTAGTTTATGCGAACTTGACCACTACCTGTAGGTCGAAGTGTTTGAAGACGTACCTATGCGGTACATAGGTGGTCATACGTCCACGCGATACCAACGAATTGATTGGACTTGCCCAAGAACACGCAGTCAGATACTATCACGCTTCCCGATAGTGTGAATATGCCAGATCAGCGGAGGGCCTGCATTTCCTTCAGCAGATTCAGCGCAACTCGAACATTGCAGCCTTCGTGAAGCAAAGATCAAAGGAATTGAACGTTTAAGCTCGGGTTGTTCACAACCTGATCTACCACACCTTGCTGCCGAGGGATAGACATAGAGATCTAGTAAGTTGGATGGATCTCTATGTCACGGAGAAGCTCTATAGCAGCACAATGTTCAACCCGGGGTACATGATTTTAGGCCACATCGAAGAGATCGAGCGAATACGTAACAAAAATCTGCGGTACGGGACATGGATTTGGAAGCTCGTGGAGAAAGCTCAGGTTCAACTATCTAGTGGAGAGCAGCGGAGAGCTATGAGAACCGGCGATGTATTTGACAGGTTTCATTTAACTCGGATGAGCTTAGTCGAATTCGTCGGGTCTTGGATGGTGAAGAGTGATTCTAAAGACTCCACATCTCGGGGTGTTACGATGGAGGAGAATGCCCCAGGCACCGGAACCGCGCCGTCATTTGTCCATCAAGATGCTAGTGGCTGGGACATGATGCAGCAGATGTAGCAGATGTAGCAGATGCACCAGCTGATGAATCAACAGATGTAACAGATGTATCAGATGCAGCAGTAGTTGGATCAGAGGTATCAAATGCAAGAGCAGATAGAGCAGTAGAGGGAGCAGATGATGAGGTTTTTCATAGGCAGGGTCAGAAGTTCCCGATGAGCCAGAGAAAAGTGGTTGAGTCTCATGACTATCTCAGTGAGTACTTTAGAGGGTTTACTGACAAGATAACGGATTGGCTGCTGGCTGGAGACGACGACGGCGATGTCCCACAAGAGTAGTGTAGTTTAGATTTTGAATTTAATTTGATCTATATATTTTTCGTCTGTAAATTTGATGTACTTGAATAACTTAAAATATATATGTGATTTAAATTTACAAGAACTGTTTGAAAATAGCTATGAATGAGTAATAAAACAAACGAAACTCTGTCTATTTTTTTAATTTTATTTTTATTTTTTAAATAAATTAAACTAAATAAATAATTATAATTTGAATAATCTAAAATAAATAAGTATTATTAAAATAAACTACAATAAATTATTTTAATTTAAATAATCTAAATATATATGTAATTATTTATATATATTTCTATACAAAAATAACATAATTAATTATTTTTTAAATTAATTTAAGTATTCAAATTATTTTTAATAGAGTTTTTTTAAGCGAATGCTTTAATTTGAATAATTATATACATTAAAAGAAATGTATAATTATAATTTTCAATAATCTAAAATAAATATATATTATTTAAATAAATAATTATAATTTGAATAACCTTTGCAATTACAAAAAAAATGAAATAAATATTACACAGATTTATTATATTTGAGAATAAAAAGAAAGATAAAATCGAATAGGAATGTGTTCGTTGGCTGGGGATCGAGTTAACTTCAATCCATTTTTGGTGGAAAAAGATTAATCGTAACAAGATATAAAACATATTAGATTTAATCAATCCGAATCAGCAAAATATGAATCCAACATATCGTGTATCTCGTTACGATCAATCTTTTTTCTACAAAAAATTGATTGAAGCTCACTCGATCCCTAACCAATAAACACCTTTCTATTCGATTTCATCTTTCTTTTCATTTTCAAATATAAATTACAACAGTCAATAATTTCTGCCTTGATCGCGCGTCGCACGTACCTGCATATAATAAAAACTGTATTAAAAAAGAATGACTGTGTGTTTATGAGAGAAATGTGTTGAACTGTATCTGCGTTCCGTCAAATGTGTTGAAACCCATAAACGTGTCTTGTGAAGCAGTGCTTGAAGTAGATCCCCGGTGATGACAAGTGCAACTATTATGCCTCTACTGCCGACATATACCACATGACATCTTTGAGTTCTTCTTGCTAATTGTCGAACTTGATGGCTCATTGATATCTCGCACTCTTATATTTTTCGATCTATCGGATTGTCGATATCTTCTAAGTAGAATGCGTTCCTTCAGCCATGGCATTTGCGGCCACATTTGGTGGCTGCACACAGGACAAATAAACATTGAGTATATCTGCATGTAACTCACCCGATAATAGTATTGATACACATAATTTTCTGGTGCTACTCTCACGAAATACATGCAGGGAATGGAGTGGACACAAGGGATTCTGGTAAGCTGGCACCTGTTACAGTTGCACGCACCGGCATTCATGTCCACAACATATTGTTCATAGTCCTTGCTAACCTCAAATTGTGCAGCTTCCGCAAGCGCAAACTCCAAAGTCGAGCTGCACTTTCTAACTTCGCAAGTTTTTTGTTTATCTGCGGACACATGAGGTCTGTTGATTGAGCCAACTTCTCAATTTTTTCACAATGTGAGTCATCAAACACTTTCGAATCATCTCGAACATAGTCAGGATCAGTTTGTTCATGGCTGACAATAGAACTGCATTGAATAACTCGCACAAATTATTCAATCTCATTTTGCACTTGGGGATCAAAGAAAATGTATGAGTGACCCAATATTTAGGCTCTTCTTCTGAAGCCATTGTGGGCTTCCGGGTTAAGCTGATATAGTTTCTTTATTTCTATCTCGAAACGATAACTTGTGGTTGTCCTGGCTGTATTCCACAGTGTATTTCTGTACGTTATGACCCGAAATGTGTTTTTGAAATTTGCATACAAATGTCAGAGGCAGTGACAGTATTCAGCATCTATAAATTAATCATGAACAACCTTCACCAAACCTTAATATTTGAAAGAAAAACAGAGTGAACATAAAACCACCGATGTAAAACGTGGAGAGTACTGATCAGTTAATTCCCAGGAAAGACTGCTCTTGATAGTCTCTTTAGCAAGAATTACCTTTCCAAATAAGTTACCAGGAAAGTCTAGAGTAGTCACAAACGATCTCACTTAAAATTCAGTTTCTTAGATAGAACTCATTTACATAGTACAATTACACAACTAAATAAGCGGTACGAAAAACAATATCTTTGTTGATCCGAAATAATTGTCCATCCGTCGTCCGATCCAATGTTTAGGTCTCGCTTCAAATGTTGCAAAAACTATGTCCATGTGTCCAGACACTCTTTTTTGACGTTGACAACAGCAATGAAATATATTTCATCATTGCTATGAATATTGACGACTATCAGTAATTGGTTGAAACACAAACCATTTAGATGACATCTATATAAATAGATAACAGAGAAACCGTACTACAGCAAACATGTCTTGCACGCAGCCATGTACATATACATTCTTTAGCATACTAACGAATCATACTCCATCTCGTAAGTATGTATTTATAATGTGCTATCCGAATTTGATCTATATATTCCTTGCTCTTCTGGCAAAACTGTGTAATTGTTGACAATCAAATCACTGTCTCCATAATAGAAGAGATTTTCCATGTAAGTTGACTTTTGAACTTATCCAGATAATGATTTGCCACCTATTTTGCTCTAACGTGTCGGTTCTCAATTTTCTTCGAATAGCTGTGAGAATCGATCAAACTTTTTATTTATAACGTAAGCTCGGCTTGCATCTTCGAAGCATGCAGTTGCTACTCACACACGTCTTCACACTCAGCCGTCAGTCACCGATTTTTACTTTTGGTGAATTTGATCCCATAACCATTTTTCAAAGAATATTTTACTATTTATGCTCTAATTTCGTTTAAAAACTATATTTTTTTCCCAAAAATATTCTCAAGGAGATTTTTTTTCTTATCGGTATGCTTTCCACCTCATCATCCCCCGAAACGACTGGTGTTCGAAACTTATCGTTTAGAATTTTGGAGGTCGAATGCACCTCTATTTTTTCATATCTATCTAAATGATCGAATGCTCGAATATCATCATATACAATCGTGTCATACGAATATTAAATTATATCGACATAACAAGTTGTTGTTTCGTCTAAATCAACTGATTTACTTGAATCCGAATCTATTGTCATCACTAATACAGAGAAAATTCGCTGGAGCAAGAAAATATTTATAAGATTTTAGAATTTTAGGATGGTATGAATTGAGAGTGGAGAGCTGATCTTCTTAAATAATCAAGGAAATTGGCCCCTCGTTCTCCCGAGAATGGGAGCCCGCGTGTGGGTCGAAGTTGTTAGGTTTTTTATATTTTGAAGTTTGTTTTGTTAGAGTTAGTACTTTAAATGTTTTTTTTTAAAAAAAAATTGATACTTTAAAGTTTAAAATGATTTTTATTCTATAATTTAATGTTATACAATAATATAGAATTGAAGCTATTAAACGAAGCAAGACTAATGAGCTGGACAAAAAAAAAGTTTTAATTTGAATTGACTCACGAGCCAAGTGAAGCATGCTAAATGAGTCTAACGAGCCTAGCTGGCTAAAAGAGCCTAACGAGTCGATCATAACGAATCAAACATATATAAATATTTTCAATTTATATATATAAATTATATATTTCTAAAAAAATTTAATTATTAAAATATTAATAATTATTTATTATTATAATATCAAAATATAATAGTTAATTGTTTAGTTAACAAAATTGTTTGATTAATATATAAAATGACATGTATTTAGGAAAAAATTGTTTGAGATGATTTAATAAAAAGTATCACACAAATATCATTACGAATCGGTGACAGTTGCATGATTATAAATTATACAAATACTAATTAGGTTGAAACTTCTTTAATTGTCAATTATTTACCATTAATGCGTCAAACGAGCTTACAAAGCCAAGTGGAGCCAATCCTAAAAATTTTCGATTTACCAAGGCTAACGAGTTAAATAATCAGAACCCAATAAGCTGAGCCTAACGAGGCAATTTAAAAAAAATTTCAACTCAATCTAATTCGGGAGTCAAAATAAATCGTTAGTATACTGATTTGTCATTTTTAATTCTATTTATCTTTGCAACAATTTAGTTTCTTAAAGTGCCAAGAACTAACTTACTGTTTCTTGCTCCGATTGTGAATCTGACGTTGAAGTCCTTTTACTCTTGCATCCACTTCAACCTTTTTTCATATCTTCTGCCTTTATTTAAGTCTTTTATTTTCAATACATAATTATACTTTATTGATCGTTTCTCATCTGAAGTACCCTGCCAAATACGGAATGCCCGTCGTACAAAGGTAGGCCACTGAAAAAAACCAAAGAAAAGAAAAGAAAAGAACGAAAGACCCTTCTCCCATGGCGTTGATCACCATCGTGCTGTCAAATCCTAAATTCAACTCTCTTCCTTTCCGTTGCCGAGACGTCCATCGTCCATCACTTACCAAAGTTAGCCTACAGGCCTTCTCTGACGATTCAGTCTCCCCACACTTTTACTATACTTGTCGAAAGCTCATTAAGCGTCATGCCAATTTGTATAAAAATCAGAATCAAACTGTAAAAGCAAAACTCTGTGCGGCATTTACCGAAGCATCTGAACCGGAGTCTGACAGTTCGAACGGCATGAGAATTTCGCTATCGGATGTCGTTGTGACACGGCCAAGGAGCGTGCTTTGGGGAAGAAAATGGAACTCCATGGACGTGGGCACTGCTGGTGTTGTCCTGTCGATGCATTTACTCAGTCTTTTGGCTCCATTCCATTTCTCTTGGAGTGCATTTTGGGTAGCGATATCTCTCTACTCGTCACAGGGCTCTTTGGCATTACTCTTTCTTTTCATCGAAATCTTTCTCACAAGAGTTTCAAGCTTCCCAAATGGCTAGAGTACTCGTTTCCTTATTGTGGAGCTCAAGCTCTTCAGGTTGGTGGAAACATGGAAGAACCGACTTGCTTCCATTGCTGATAAAATAACATTTGCTGAGTTTTTGCAGGGAAATCCAATTGATTGGGTTAGCACGCATAGATATCACCACCAATTTTGTGATTCTGAGAGACCCACATAGCCCAATCGAAGGATTTTGGTTCAGTCACATGAACTGGCTCTTTGACACAAGTGCTTTAATTGAAAGGGTAGGATAACTCAGTAAACTTTTGCGAAAGAATCAAAATGCAGAAGAAGATTATGGCTAATTTAAGCTTCTAACTTCCTTTTTTTTTTCTTTTTTGTGTTTGAAAGTGTGGAGAACCCGATAGTGTTGGAGATTTGAAGCAACCCTTTTACCAGTTTCTTCAGAAAACCTACATTCTTCGTCCAATTGCACTGGGCCTCTCTCCATGCCGTGTTAGCAAAAGAAAACGCAAAGAACAAAAGTTTGAGGAAAGAGTAAGTATTAATTCAACTAAACATGTTTTTATAGGGTTATAAAGGAAACAACTAGAAAATACTAATGGTTAAAAACATAAATATTACAAAATGTTCATAATTCTTAAACCCACAAAGAAACTGCCAAATTAAATACTATCGATTATATAACCAAAAGCCACACACTAATACTACTTAAAATGCCATAAATAAAGTTTAATATCAAAACTCTTTATTTTTCTCAACACCCCCCCTTAAACTTGATTTGTCACACCAAGCAAACTCCTCATTTTGATGAAAGTTTTCAACTTGAGAGGCTTTGTGAAAATGTCTGTCACTTGGTCTTGTGACTTGATATATTTGAGTTCCACTTCTTTTTTCATAACGCAATCCCGAATGTAGTGATATCGAGTATCGATGTTCTTGCTTCTCCCATGAAACACCGAATTTTTAGCTAAGGCAATGGTCGATTTGTTGTCAACAACTCCATTGGACTTTCCATTTGAAACTCCAATTCCTTTACTAAGTTTCTTAGCCAAATTGCATGCATATACATGAAGTTGCCGCGACGTACTCCGTCTCACATGTTGATAATGTGACTATGGGTTGCTTTTTTGACATCTATGCGAACACCGTTTCATCAATAAAAAACACAAATCCCGTAGTGCTCTTCCGATCATTCAAGTCACCACTCCAATCACTATCACAATAATCGAAAATATCAAAATTGCTAGAAGAGACATAGGAAAGACCATTCCCAATCGTCCCTTTGATGTAGCAAAGTATCTGCTTTGCCATTTTGCAATGCGTTGTTGTCGGCTCCTCCATAAATCGACTGATGATTCCAACCGAATAAAGAATATCCGGTCTTGTGCATGTCAAGTATCTTAAACTTCCAACCAAGCTTTTGAAATATGTAGAATCTACATTCTCTTCTCCATCTTGCTTGGTGATTTTGACTCCACATTCTATCGGTGTTCCAACCGGATTAGCATGATCCATGTTGAACCTTTTGAGCACTTCTTTAGCATAGCCCTATTGGGATATAAAAATCTCATCTTCACCTTGGTTGACCTCGATCCCAAGATAGTAACTCATGAGACCATTATCTGTCATTTCAAACTCTTTTGCCACCTCCCGTTTGAATTTATCAAACATGCTAGGATTGTTTCTGGTAAATACTAAATCATCGACATATAAACAAATTATTAGTATGTTTTTATCTTGCATTTTGATGTAGAGGGCATGCTCATTAGGACACTTCATATACTTTTTCTCTTAAAAGTACTTGTCAATCTTCGAATTCCATGCTCTCGGTGCTTGCTTCAAACCGTAAAGAGCTTTCTTCAAACGAAACACTTTGTCTTTTTCACTCTTGACTTCATAATCCAACGGCTGCTCCACATAGACCTCCTCCTCAAGAATTCCGTTCAAAAATACCGATTTGACATCCATTTGATGTATCTTCCAATGATTATGGGCTGCTAAAGCAATAATCAAACGAATAGTTTCAAGGCGAACAACGGGGACAAATACCTCATCATAGTCAACGACGACTATACCCTTTCACCACTAGTCTCACCTTGTGCCCTCAGCATCGCCATTTGCCTTTCTCTTTGTCTTGTATACCCACTTTACTCCTATCGGTTTGTGCCCTTTTGGAAGATTGGTCAACTCCCATGTGTTGTTTTTCTCTATCGCTCGAATCTCTTCATCCATTGCATCCTTCTATTTTTTGTTTGCAACGGCTTCTTGGAAACAAATGGGCTCACAATCACCAAGACGACAATAGAGTACTATGTCATTTTGATTTTCATCTATCTCATTAAGTTCCTGTAGACTTCGGGTTCCTCTTGGGCCAATTTCATTCTCCGAATCGCTGGAAAATGCCTCTGTTTCGATGGACGATGCATTGCCTGGCGCTAAGCCTTCAGATGACGACCGAACGGTCGACTGGAGTGATGTTGGAATGGGCAAAACTTCACCCATTTCATCCCTGGTTGGCTCATTTTCATCGTCTCCTCCAAAGTATAGAAGGAAATCATACTCTTCTTCCTGTGTATTCCAATCCCAAGAGGCTTGCTCATAAAAAACAACATCACGACTAATATTTACCTTCCCATTCAAAGGATTGTAGAGGCGATAACCCTTTGAACTTGCATTATAGCCAATGAAGATGAGCTCATCGCTTCGATCGTCGAGCTTGGTCCTTTTTTCTTCCGACACATGAGCATATGCCATACTCCCAAACACCTTGAAGTGGCCAATTCTGGGCTTTCTTCCGTTCCATGCTTCTTGAGGCGTCTTGTCAATTACATTTTTGGTTGGTACTTGATTTGTCAAATAGACTGCACAAGCTACAGCCTCTGTATAAAATTCTCTCGGCATCTTCTTCGTCTTTAGCATGCTTCTTGCCATGTTCAAGATTGTCTAATTCTTCCTTTCTGCCACGCCATTTTGTTGCGGTGTCCTTGGCACCGTTAACGGATATCGGATGCCTTTTTCATCACAAAACTATTTGATGTGAATTCACCATCTCGATCTGTTCTCATGGCCTTGATCATAAGGTTTCTTTCATTCTCCACACGTACCTTAAATCTCTTGAAAATTTCAAATACTTCTGATTTTTCCTTAAAAAAATACACCCATATTTTTCTAGAAAAATCATCAATGAAGAGAATGAAGTATTATTTCTACCATGAGACTCCGGTTTGATCATTCCACATACATCAGCATAGATGTGTTCTAAAGGCTTCTTAGCTCTTGTCATAGACTCCTTCGGAAAATTACTTCGATGATGTTTTTCGAGTAGGCATACTTCAGACACTTGATTTGGATTGTGAATATGCGGCAAACTCTTCTAGACTTCCAAAATAGAGGTGCCCATACCGTAAATGCCATAGTCAAGAGAGATCCTCATAACATGTGTTCAAGCATTTCGGAACATCATGAAATACATTCAAAGGAAACATTCGGTTTTTGGTCATGGAAACTTTAACGACAAGTCTCTCATGATTATCTCTCAAATACAAACAATTATTTTTCATTTGAATTTCAAAACCTCTCTCTAATAATTGTTCTACACTCAATATATTGTTTTTTACATTGGCAATGTAATAAACATTTGTGATATGTCGATTTTTTCCATTTTTTAATCGAATGAGAATTTTACCTATTCCTTTGATAGCGGTCAAAGAATTGTCTCCAAAAGTAATATTACCTTTCGCCATCTCATTCAACTCCACAAACATCTCGCGGTTCCCACCAATGTGATTTGAGGTTCCGGTGTCAAGATAAGGTTCCGGTGTCAAGATACCACTTACTATCTTGACTCTCTTCATCTCCCTTTGAAGCCATGAATAAGATCTCGTTCTCCTCCGCATAATTGATGGGTGTTGCAAGTGCCGGCGGTTGACCGGTCCTTTTGCTTTCGGTCGGTTGGTTCCGAGTAACACTCATCCGCATAATGTTCATATTTATTACAATTATAACATTTTACCTGAGATTTATCTCTCCCGGACCTTGCACTACGTCTTCCACGACCTCGGCCTCCTCTTCCTCTTGAAGGTTCACTAGAGTTTTGAGAAACGTTGGTATTGGCTTCACCTCTTCCACCATGACCTCAACCACTGCGACCTCTTCCACGTCCACGGTTATTCTCTTCCTTGAGTTTGAATTGGAGAAGTTGTTCTACGGTCTCCTTTTGCTCCATCTTTCTTTTCTTTTTCTCCTCATAGGCTTGCAACGAGCCTATGAATTGTTCAATCGATATGTTCTCGAGATCTTTTGTCTCCTCGATTGTCGTGGCGATGATCTCGAACTTTGTATTTAGGCTCCGTAGAACCTTCTCCATGACACGAACATCGGCGATTTCTTCACCGTTCCGTCTCAATTGGTTGACAATGGTTATTACTTTTGTATGGTATTCCGCTATCATCTATGTCTCCTTCATTTGTAATGATTCAAACTCCCCACGTAAAGTTTGCAATCGTACCTTTTTTACACTATCGGCTCCTCGATGAGTCGAATGGAACTTGTCCCACGCCGCCTTTGACGTCTCGACATTTGCAATGGTCTCAAACGTGTCTTCGTCCACCGATTGGTACAAGATATAGAGGGCCTTCTTGTCCTTATTTCTTGTCTCCTTTAATGCGTCTTTTTGCTCTTGATCTGCTCTAGCTTCCGGCTCTTGGAAACCGTTTTCCACGATTTCCCACACGTCTTGTGCTTCTAGTAACGCCTTCATCTTGATGCTCCAATTGTCATAGTTGAGCTTGGTAAGCATTGGTAATTGAAGCGGACCAATTTCCCCACCGTTGGCCATTATCCACTCTATTTTTTGTACGCTCTAATACTTCTCTTTTAGCAAAAGAAAAACGTAAAGGACAAAAATTTGAGAAAATAGTAAGTATTCATTCAACTAAACATGTTTTTATAGGGTTACAAAGCAAACAACTAGAAAATACTAATGGTTAAAAACATAAATATCACAAAATGCTCATAACTCCTAAACCCACAAAGAAACTCTCAAATTAAATACTATCGATTATACAACCAAAAACCACACACTAATACAACTTAAATGCTATAAATAAAATTTAATATCAAAACTCTTTATTTTTCTCAACATGTAGTTGGAGATCTTCCATATCTTGTGTGGGGAATGGTAAGAAAACTTCCATTTTTATTACGTCTATTTTCGACATCACCACTAGTGTATTGTGGGCAGAAACACGATAGTAGCTAAGTATCCACGTCTATTCTCTAGACTTTAAACTTTCTTCCAAGTCATTTGAAACTTCAGATTCATTCAGGAGTATTTGGTCGTGGTTCAACTAAGTTATAAAGACGTTCCTTCTTTAATGTGTCAATGGAGAAGGCCATTGTCTTTTCTGTTGATGAGCCTTGTTTCAATTGTTTCGAGTCGCAGCAGTTTTCTGCCTCGTGAAGCATGTTCTTAGTGAAGGCTAAAATTAACTGTTTGCTTGCTTCCCACCTCGCAAAGTAGTGGACCCTATATTTTGATCACATTATTCTTGAATTTGATCAGCCAGTGCAATGTGGGCCAACGTAGGCTACTATGATGGATGTGTTTTTATCCCATTCAAGCAAATTGGGTGGGTGGGGACTCATGTTTTCCTACCGAAATTCAAAAGCAAAAGTAGCGTGAATGACAGAACAAAACATAAAATAATGATCTATTTGGCGGAATAGAGATATTGCAAAACAATTTTAAAATTTTACAATCTTGCCCTTAATTTTATTGATTTCTTTTATTAATTCCTAGATATTGATCTTTGATGACGTAGAAATTCATAATGTCTTTCGAATGCAGGGTGTGAGAATTGTTTGGGTTTACCACATCACCTGGCTAGTAAACTCAGCTTGCCATGTTTGGGGAAAACAACCATGGAAGACCGGCGACTTGTCGAGGAATAACTCGTGCAAAGGAACGTGTCTCCATTTTTTTATATTCAAAGGCTCCAATTGCAGTGAAATGCAGACTGATAAATTTGGATCAACAGGTGGGTGGCATTGCTGGGATTTGGAGAGGGGTGGCATAACAATCACCATGCATTTGAGTACTCGGCCAGACACGGCCTCAAGTGGTGGGAGATGGACATGACTTGGTATACCGTGAGGCTTTTACAAGCTCTTGGATTGGCCACAGACGTCAAGACTCCTATATATGCACATATGCAGAAGCTGAAATCCGGCTGAAAATGATGCTTTTTTTTGGCGAAATTTTGGGCTGTTTTTGTCCAGGTTTTGAGCTGCGCAATTCGGGTTTGATTTAGATTCCGGTTTTGATTAATTGTGTCAGTTTTTGCTCAATTTTCGCTCAATTGTCAGTTTGGGAAATCAGGTTTGGGTAGAAAAAGATTGCACCAGGCCGAGTTTTGATTTAGGATGCTCCGTCCAGTTGGGTTATTGTGATCTTCGCAATTTCTAAGCAAAAAACTAAACCAAGTGCTTCTGTTCTTTAATGCTCAAACTTCAAAACTGTTTTCAAACCCCTAAACTCAAACTGAGTTCGGCCGAACTGTAATGATTTTGTTACGTTCGGTTCAGTCGGTGGAGCCTGTTCGGTCAGGTTCCATCATTTTTATTTTTTAAGATTTTTTTATATGAACTGTTTGTAACTGTACGTCGGCAAATGAGGTGATGTTAGGCCCAAAACTATTTATGACCACCTAGTGGCTTGTAACTAGTAGAAACTGCACACTAGTATTTATGGTGATGAAAAGTGTAGCTCAAACTAGAGTCAAGACTCAAAACGTATCTAAAGTCCAATCATGACATTTAGTTAGTATAACAGTACATGGTTTGTAGTGAAATACTAGGGGAAAAGAAAAATACAATAGTCTAAAGAAGTAAAATATCCAAACTAGAGTCTGACTAAAGAGATTCTCTTTAGAAATGAAATAATTAAATTAATAATATAATTGTCGAGCTTAATTTGCTGAAGAATCTCCTGACTATGACTTGTGAGGTGATGTCATGGGAGTCGGTTGAATAAACTCCTATGAATTTCTAGTAATTATAAAACATGTGAGAGCATTAGTGTTGTTAAATGAGCGCGCTCGGCTCGTTACAATAATGAGTGGGTTTGACTCGAGTTACATAGACGAGTCGAGTCGAGTCGACTGTACTCCTTTCAGCAGTTCGGTCGACTTTCTGCCCTTCAGTTCAGCAATCTTTTTCCCTTCAATTTTTTTTCTTCTTTTACACTAAACACTAAAATGTCAAAGAACGATGATTACTGTTTATGAGAAGCTGAGATTCTGAACAACGGTCATATCACCGTTGCTGAGATTCTGAGCAACGGTCATCAGATCGTTGCTGAGAATCAGATCACTCAGCAACGCAACGGCTCGTTACGTTCGTTGGGCCGGTTTGACTCGACTCGTTAGGCTCGCGGCTTGTGGCTTGCGAGCCAGATCGGGTTAAAAATTTTTTAAGGTCAGCTTGTTAGGCTCGGCTCGTTAATCTCGACAAGCTCGTTAGGTTAGGATCATTAGGCTCGGCAAGCTTGGTGAGCCGGGTTCTTCTCAGCTTGGCTCGGCTCGATTCGCTAGTTTAACATCTCTAGAGAGCATGTTTTAGTTAAATCCAAATATGAAAATTGTAAAAATAGATTTTAAGAAAAATTAATAACACAAATGTAAAAAGTATTCTACCGTATTATGGTAAGTAATAAAATAAGTCACTATCGTAAAAATATAAAATTTTAGTTAAAAATAAATCACTAACAGACTACAAAAACTCTGTTATGAGCATATAGAGTGTTATCAAGATTCTCAAAGTGAGAAGTTAATTTAATTATCTATCCAACAAAATAATAAAAATCTAAATTATCTCATAGTTTTCAAATATCAAATTAATATATAAATGAATGTTAACACGTAAAGTCGCACACATACGTATATCCAATAAACTATTTCACTGTATATTTCCATGTCACATAATTAACTCTGTAGGGATAAGGATTTGCAATCCAAGGAGGACTCATAGTCACTCCCTTTCTATTTTTCGAAGTCACGTAATACATAGACGACGAGATATATTGTCAATCACACTTTTTATAATACCATTATATATATATATAAATTTCATGATGAATGATTTTATATAATGATAATTTTTCCAGTAAGATATTGTCTGCTTTGGAAATTGCGTCATACCTCAATATTCTTTCTTCACCGATTTGTTTGGCGAGCATTTCCCAGTCGGTCACCCAACATGGTACTGTGCTCGCTAGAACATTTTAACTTCGAAGTTCTTATGGGATCCGTTGCCAATTGTGCTCCAAAACGCGTCTTATTATCTTGAGAAAGTTTCCTTACACATATTTCATTTCTATATATCTTCCCAAACGATGTGAGATTGTGACGACTCCCATTTTTACAACCTGGAATTTGTTTATACTCGAATTCATGATTTTCCTACACTCGGTTTAAGTCCCGAAATTTGCCCCGCAGTCGTGCTCATACGTACATATTCGGGTCATCATAACCACCTCTCTCGGGGGCTTAACGTCCTCGTTGGCCATATTTTTGGTTGGCTACAGGCTCTGATACCATTTGTAACGAAGTCCTTCATCCTATTAAGATATTGTCCGCTTTGGAGATTGAGCTGTACCCCAATATCCTCCATTTACAAATTTGTTTGACAAGCACTTCTTAGTCGATCACCCAACATGGTACTGCTCTCGTCGGAGCACTCTTAATTTCGAAGTTCTTATGAGATTCGTTGTCAATTGTGCTCCAAAACGCACATTACTATTGGGAAGGTTTCCTTACATATGTTTCATTTTCATATACCTTTCCAAACGATATGTGATTGTGATGACCTTCATTTCTACAACACAGGATTTGTCTATATTCAAATCTGGGATTTTTCTACATTTGGCTTAGTTCTTGAGTTTTTCCTACAACCCGAGATTCGTCCAGCAGTCATGCTGATGCATATATATTCGAATCATCACATTTCAAATTTTTTTATTATTCATACATTGAATACATATAAATACTAATAATATATTTAAACTGAACATGCAAATCTTGTTTAGACAACAAGCAAAATGATGCATGGAGATGTGCATTTATTTGTTTAGACACCCTTTCGTGATGCCCTAAAGTATACGCAAATGATGGTTGGAATTGATTTGAAAATGATTTAAAACTATAATAAAAAGTAGTAAATGAACAGGGCAGCAGAGCTTCCACTCCTCATAGTGGACTCCCGATCAAGAGAGGCATTCTTCAATGAACGTGAAACAGACTTCCAATTTCTACTGCGGACTCCTTGTCCAGAGTGCCATTCTTCAATTGACAGCAAAGCGGGCTCCTACTCTTCTACAATGGGCTGCGGGTCCTGAGATTCGTTCTTCAATGAATAGTGAAGTGGAATCCCACTCTTGTACGCCATACTCCCAACTCAAAACTCCATTTTTATTTTTCCAATTTCACCTAATATTTTCTTTAAAACATAGTAAAAAATCTTCTAAAACCTCAATCGTGATTTATAATCTTTCAGTGGATATTCTTAGTATACTTCAACCTAACACCACAAACATTATAATTAATTAGTACTTATATACTATACAATAATATACTTCAGGGTAATTTACATGAAAAACCTTGAATCATGGGGCCAGCAACAAAATAAACTTTAACTTATTTTTGTTAACAAGATGAACATTAAACTATCAATTTTTTAGCAAAAAAAATTCATAGCGAGCTCTCATTCTTGAGAACGAGAGCCTATTTCCAAAAAGAATCTTTAAAATATTAGTATTTATTTTAGAAAATATATCCAGCGATATTAGATTTAGAAATTTCAAATTTTGAATTTGAAATTTTGAAACCCTAAATTGTTACGTATACGTAATTTTAATGAATTATTTGGTAAAAAACCGTAAAAAATTAGAAAAATTGTGAAATTGTTAAACAATTGTGAAACTTTGAGAATTTCTTCCCATAATATGGTGAATATGTGGCAAAAAAAAAGTCAGAAAATTCTTATACCATTTGGTATATTTTTTAGATAAATGTTAATGTTTTGGAGATTTTTTTCGAGAATGAGCTCTCGTTCTCGAAAACAGAAGTCTACTCGTGTTTGTTTTGTTAAAAAAATTAATAGTTCAAGATTTGTTTTATTAATGAAAATAGTTTAAAATTTATTTTATTAATGACTTCATAATTCAATATATTTCATGTGAAACCCTATACTTTATTAATCACCTAAATCGGTACTCTAATTATCAAATCAGGCCACTTTGCCTTCAATAATTTAACGCTGCCCAATTTTTTGTCTGCAAAACACATTAATTTGGTGCTTTAAATTATTATCAAACCACTCTTAACAATGATATATACAATATTCAATATCAACAATTGTATCTTATATGGATATTAACCCATAATCTAATTTAACAATAGGAGTTATGATTTCTCTCAATTGCATTATTTTTAAATTCATTCATAATCAACATTCATTAGCTTATATCAATATTCTTTTTATTTTAATTATTTTCAATCATCAAGGAATGTGATTTATATGCTTTTATTACATCCACATTATCAACTTTTAGCATTGATTCTATTATTTACAATTTCAACCTATTCTTATCCAAACCACATCAATTTCATATTTATTTCCCTTACTTTTACACCAAAACAAACTCATATAAACATGACATATTAAATGCAACCCAAAAGTCTTTTACATAAATTTAACTTCATCTACCTAAACTTCATTATGAGAAGGATCCCCTCCCCCCCTCGCTTCTCTCTTGTCTTCACTCTCCTTTGTTGAATTGTGTAGCCTAATTTAAATTTGAGGGTATTTTAGTTATATTTATTCTGTTATTTTGTAACCTTAAGTCGTCTACTATATAAACACATATTTAGACTATCGGTTAAGCATAATTAGCATAATATAATTAATTTTGAATAGTTCTAAGTTAATCATTAAGACTAACTTAATTAATCATAATTAGTTGACCTTAATTACTACTTAATTTCATCTTAATCTCACACTTAATCACTAATCCAATAGTGACACATGACACCACTCCATTGGTTATGTAGTTTATTATATGACCACATACTTTAAAATATTATAAACATTTCTCCTTCAATAAATTTCTCCAAATTTCTACACTAAGATCTAATTTAGAATAATTTATCAAAATAGTCCAGTTTTAAATCAAATATAAATCAACCAACTTTAAAATTAGAAAACTTTTATTGCATACATTCAATTCATTTCATTCCAGTCATTCTCTTCATTTATATGTTAACTTACACATTATAAATGCTCAAAAATGTTTGAAATTCACAACTTTTTTTTGTTGAATTTACACTCACACATGCTCCAATAATAAGCCATTTTTACTTTTATCATAGAAAATGTTTTATCACTTGTAATCACATTTAGTTACCCTAATTGTCATTGTTATGTTAATTTAATTTGGACTATGCATAGTGATCGCAATGACATAATAACTCTCATCAGGTTTAAGGATTCATAACCTCGTATGCAAGACAATCAATTATTCAATTACTCTATTCAAAGAATATAAAATCGACTTCCCAAACAGTCAAATTTCGATAGAAAAAAAAGACCCTCACTTGGGTTGATCAATCTATGTACATATAACCAAGTTAATCAATATTTCAAACTAATGATATTGACTCAAATAAAGATGACACTTAAAAATGATGTCTCCAAATAATTTTTCAAAGACATGTTATAAAAATATCAGAACATGTTTCCAAATAATTTTTCAAAACAGTGTATGCAAATAGAATATAATTAGTAAATCTATGTCGATGAATAACACAACATAGCCAAAGGTCTAATATTCAAACAGTCCAATAACTAATCAACATCAGTACTAATTGTTGTTGGGACTCATAATCGATATATGAACAAACTTAGGGATCAAATGAATCAGTCCCCAAACTAATAGGCCTAAAAAGGAGCATGGCGTCGTTCCTTTCCAAACCAAGCGCAATGGCATCGCAAATGACTAAATGTGTAGGCATCAAACAAGGAATGCCACAACATCAAACACTGCAGCACGTGTTCATGACAATGCCTCAACATCCTGACTTTACACATCTAGTCACGACACATATCTAGGGGTGAGCAAGGACCGACCAGAACCAAGAATTGGACCAGAACCGACACATTTGGTCCAGTTTTGGTCGGCTCTAATAAGTCAGCTCATTTAGAACCGACTCGGACCACATTACCCTAAGTAACACATCGACTATCGAGGGCTCGAGCTTCAGTTCTCAGTTCTCTCTTCTCTCTTCATATCTTCATGGAATCGCAAATCGCCGAAAGCTCACCCTCGCCCAGTCGCCCTCGCCGAAAGCTCCCCCTCGGCCTCGCCCTCGCCCAGTCACTTAGTCGCCCTCGCCGCTCGTCCACTCGTCCGACGAAGGTAAGCTTTTTTTGTCTTTGATTAGGATTTATTTATCATTTCATCTAATTTTGTGATTTTTGCAATTCTTCCACCCAGACGACTTTGCTATTCAGTTTTTTATTTATTCCTTGGCATTCGATCTTCACTGTTGGGTTCTGTTTCAATCGAGCATTATCAAAATTCAAACCAAAGGTTTGGTTCTACTTTGTCTATTGTTATTGATTCAATTTTGCTTCTGTTTTGGAAAGATTTATGAGTGAAAAATGTTGTAAAGAAGCAGTGATTTCTAGCCTAAACTAAGATCCAATAATATGTTTTGACTTTTGGGACCTAAACTATTTTCTCCTATGTTCTTGTAACCAAT
The DNA here is from genome assembly GCA_022433055.1 of Begonia peltatifolia. NCBI lineage: Eukaryota > Viridiplantae > Streptophyta > Magnoliopsida > Cucurbitales > Begoniaceae > Begonia > Begonia peltatifolia. Next base: position 26,280,375 of record CM039519.1, on the reverse strand, counting down.
AACAAATTTCTGCTTGGTATGAGTAATAATATTCTGTTTCAATTAACCCGATTACTCCTTGTGAATTTTGCTGATTATTTTGGTTGTTATCTTGGTTAGTTTTAATTAGGAATTAACATATATCTTATTGGTGAACTGTTTGATAAAAGGGAGATAAACCAAAAACCAATATTCTACTTGTCAATATTCTGAATGTAGCAAATTTCTCAATTAACAGTCTTGATTTACATATTTCATTTGCATTTTGATTGTATTTGTGGGAATAGGAGAGCAGATTTCTGAAGATTTTAGGATTTATGTGGAATCCACTATCGTGGGCAATAGAAGTTGCTGTAATTAATTTGCATTTTGCATACAAAAAAAAACCAGCAGGGTCAGAACCAATTCTTGTCTGGTTCTGAAAATTTTTTTGAGCTTATTGGTCCACAAAATTAAAAACCAAATTTTAGTAGTCTGGTCATAATCTCTCCAAAAACTAGACCGAACTGAACCACAATCACCCATACACACATTGCCTCCTTGATCCTTTTGGAAAATCGTCAAATACCCTGGTATTCTAGGGTAGGACGTCATCACGTAAATTGCAATTACCATGGCGCCTAAGGATCAAGCAAACAACGCCACGAATTCCTGTACAATCTCCGATTGGATTTGCGAAAAATCAGATCATTCTCCAATAAGCAATGCACTTTTAAACTTAATACACATTAATACTCTAACATTTTCAAAGATAAATCATCGACTATTATCAACAAAATTTTCAACCTTCCAATCAAAACCATGTTTTTTGGTAAAAATCTAAATTATGTACAAAAGTTCCAAAAAAATGGTTGAATCTTGCTTGCCTCTCAAAAGCTTCCTGTTTTTAGTGTGAATTGATCTACGATTTACACTATCTTACACCCAATGATTTACCAAAACAATGCAGAGAAATAACCTACTATTTTTTGCTCCAATTGTGAAGCTGACATTGAGATCCTTTGACTTGTGCATCTCCTTCGTGACCTTAAAGTTTCTCTTCCACGTCAACCTTTTTTTTCAGATCTTCTCCCTTTATTTAAGGCTTTGATTTACAATACATAATTGTAGTATATTAGATGGTTGAAAGATACAACATTATACTAATACAGTTAGGGTAGTTTATGATTCGTAACTTTGAATGGACAAAGCATTTTAGAGTAAAACACAAAAAATAAATTGTGGGGATTTCGCCGTAAAATATTATCATAGTGATGACGAGGTTTGATAAATCTTGAAAAAGACTTATTATGCAAATGTTTTTATGTATATATTGCTAAAAATTAGTGATGAAACAAATAAAAATACGTAAATCATCAAGAAATGCTACAACATCGCACACAACATCAGTTTTTATTAAGATAGTTGTCGTTCATTCTCTTTTGATGAATACTTATCATTAATTGATGATTATTGCAGAACAATATTGATGTGGAGCATGTTGATTTTCAAGAGTACTCGAAATGATATGTTTATTGAAATAAAGATCTAGATGATGAAAGAGAAAAGAAGTTGTTTAAAATATGAATGAGATATGGAATTGAAATATTCAAGAGAAGAAAGAGAAAATCTATTTTTAGATTTTTGAATTTTGAAATATTGGAGTAAAGAGAATATCAGTAAAAAGATGATAAGACGATGTTTGAGTTTAAAATTTAAAAATTTGATGTAAAATGAGAAATATTTTTGGGAAGGCTTTAAAAGCTGGACAACTAGAGAGAGAAAATACATGCCCAGGAGAACGGGAACAAATTCCTTCCAGGAAGTCTGATACCAGACCTCGTTGCTGCAGTATCAGCACAACATCACATCTTAGAGAAGATTTTCTTATAATTTTATATGATGATTTCTTCTTTTTTTTTTTTTTTTTCTTTTTTCTATGAGCTAATTTCTTAAGTGACTATTATGAGAAAGTATCATATTAGAAAATTTCTTATGAAATGTTTCAATGTTTAGTTAAATAATTCAATACGTGCTTATTGATTATTTTATTTCATAAATGTCACATTAATAAATATTAGGTTTCTATTTTATATGCCCAAAAATATTGATTTGGACATGTATTGAATTTCATAAATAATTAACTCAAGTGACATGTGTTAATTCTAAACATTTTCATATCGATTATTTAAATTCTTGAGACTATTTAGAATGACGTTTCATTGAAATTTTAAGTAATATTTATTTTTTATAAATTTAAAAAATATATATATAAATAATTAATCGAGTAACTATGTAAAAAGTCTTGATTTAAATAAGATTTTTTAAATTATTTAACTTAACGATGATGTTACGACATTCTCTATATATTTTATAGTAAAGAATTATTAAGTGAGGGAATCAATTTGAACTCATATTTCTCTTATTCTATATTTAAATCTATTTTTTTATTTTTTTTATTCTCATCTTAATTAGTTAATATTTTATTTTGATACTATCACTTATTATTTGCTTGCGACAACACTTGCACTTTGTTACTGCACAACAAGGCTCCATCAATTCAATGCCTGGAACTTCTTTTCCTCGTACTTTTTCTTAACTTTTGCTACTGTTGTGATGAATTAACGCTGTTAATTTGTCTGACTAGACGTCTCTGTCGTACATTTGTCCAAAAGGTAAAGAAAGTTGGAAACTTTCTGATTATTAATAATAAGCGAAAATACAAAGCTTAAGCAAATTATAAACCAACAACAAGCAATAGTTTCTTCATCTGTTGTGTACTCTCGACCCACCTAGTTTTGTTTCATACGCAACGATTTGTTCGAGAAATTATGCATTTTTTAATTATTTGTTTGAATTGTACATCACATGACTTCATCTTATCGTTTGTTTGAATTGTACTCGGAGTTTTAGAAAACCTCTGGTTGTTCTAAGCTGCTGTGTCTTATTTTCGTTTAATATATGCAAATATATATAGAGTTTGGTTCTTGATGCAAATCCCTTTATTAACCATGGGGTGAAGATCATCTCAAAAACATGATATGATAACTTCTAAATGCTTAAATCTTTCAGAAAGAGACTTCTTCCTTCCTCAAAGCCATCTTCTGCTTCTGCATTTCAGAAGGTAACTTGACATCAGACGCAAGCCCAAGAGCTTGAAGAAGCAAAATGAGCCACCAAGAAGTGTCAATCTGCCACCATTCTAGGCCTTGCTTGGCCGAGTATTCAAATGCGTGATGATTATTATGCCAACCCTCTCCAAACGCTAGCAATCCCACCAGCCTGTAAATTTCACTTTCCAACTTGATTATTTCCTTCTTTTTTTGGTGAAATTTGGAGGAAATAATTAGAAGCCAGACCCTATTAAACCTCTTACCAATTGTTCTTAGACAAATCTCTTGTCCTCCATTGTCGCTTTCCCCATATATGGCAAGCTGAGTTTACTGCAAATGTAATGTGGAGAACCCAGACTGTCCTTACACCCTGCAAAACCATTAATTCCAATTCTCTTTGGGTCGCCATTGTAGAACAGTAGTGTAAAGTTTACGAGGTATAAGTCTTTGAAATGCGTTAGAGAAGACAGTCTAAACTATCAACAAGTTTACTTACCAGTCCCCAGACAAGATAAGGAAGACCTCCAACTGCGTAGAGAACAACCCCACAACCAATAATATGAAGAATGTAAGTCCTTTGAAGAAACCTATAAAAAGCTTGTTTCTCTAAATCACCAACATTAGTAGGCTTCCCATACTTGAGATACACCACCCATGCGTTCCTAAAGAGGCTGGGGTTTCGATTCTTGGCTTCGCCGAGACTCTCCGGTGTTACTTTGCCCGTTAATGAAATCGAGTCGAACATCCAATTCATGTGGCTAAACCAGAACCCATCGATTGGACTGTGTGGGTCTCGCTCTGTATCGACAAATTGATGATGGTACCTATGTATGCTCACCCAATCAATTGGATCTCCCTAGAATAGACCAAGAACAAAATGTACTTACTCTGGATAACATCGCAAGTCATTGTGGTACATTTTATTTCCATTCAAAAAGGTTATTATCAGAGGTCATTTTCACAAGCTAAAAGCAAAACCATTATATGCTAAATACTAATAAAGCAAAAATAAAACCAAGAAACACATATTAAATGAGATAAGAAACAGCTCAATATAAACCGATTTCAGCAATTTTGCATGCTGCAATTGTCTTAAAAATGATGTTTTTGAAGTAGTTGAGCTGAAAAACTTGTAGAAATTCTAAAAACCGACTAAGAACAACATGAAACTGACCTGGAAAGCATGACAAGCACAGTAAGCGAGCAGATATTCAAGCCATTTTGGAAGCTTGAAGCTCCTGTGGGCAAGATTTCTATGGAAAGATATAGTAATTCCATGACCAGTGATCAAATACAACGTAAAAGCGAGATAAAATGCTCCCCAGGTGAACGTAAACGGAGCAAAAAGAGTCAGAAAATGCATGAACAAGAGGCCACCAGCTGCCCTTTTGTCTAACAAAGTCCATTTTCGCTTCCAAAATGACTTCGTTGCCTTTTTCTCCATTGCTGCATCTTCCAGCTCTTTCTTCGCTGCTTCCATGGATGCAGCTTCAGCAAGCGCCAGCAGAGAGAAAGAAGAAGATTCTGAGAGTGAAAGACTTGAGAGAGAGGGAGAGAGGTGTAATACTTCTCACGGATTTATAGCCAGTTTCGAGAGAAGCGCCGCTCATTTTCGCCGTAGGGGTAATTAATGATCGCAAGGATTGCGGTTTGTCTTTAAATGTTTTACACATAAACCAGTTCATCTCAACAAGTAGTAGGCTCGATTCAAACTTCTTTTGCTCTTCGTCTCTAGCAAGCACGAACGAGAATGAAAAAAGAAAAAGAGAAAATTAATGCTCACATTTATGTGGAACACTCTTACAAAAAACCAATGAACATACATGCAAATTAAATTAAATAGTGTACATGATAAAAATTTGGAAGATGTAACGCCCATAGTACAATATTTTTGCATCGGGTCAAAACTTGTATTAATTTATTTTCTGTAGTACAATATTGTTCGTTTTGAGTTGAATTTCGTATGGAAGTGTATTTGGAGTTGGCACAAAACACATTGCATTAGGTACAAAGAGAAATTTTACTTATAAATTATACATTTTTCGCTGATTCAAACAATGCAGAATTTGCACCCCCAACTAGTTTGGGTTTGGTCATCAAGCTTGGACTCTCTTTATCTTCACATTGTAATCTGTTACAAAAAAATTAATTGCAAAATACAAATTAAATAGAGTTTGTATTCCTATAAATTATAATTTGTTGTATTATTTTTGTTATGTCACGAGCTTTTATAGTTCGACAAATAGAATGTTTTCTTACCATAGCATTTGGTTTTTGTTGGATGAGGTTTAAGATGTTACTAATCAATATAACTTTAGAATTAATTTTATACTTTATAAAAACAATGATTATTAAACATATGATTCAATAAAATGGCCGTTAAATTGTATTTAAGAGGTGGGAAGTGTTTTTGAGGTGGGTACAAAGTTATGGCATTTCTTGATTGGGTCCCTAAATTTTTAAAAGCTTGTCTTCATAATAAAAAGATCGTAATCCGCCATTGATGGACAAATTGATAAGCTTTTGAAAAAGAGACGTTGGAAGTAAAACTCAGGAAATAAAAAACAATTATATTATTTTCTAATTTGTATTTCTTTGTTATTGACAACTTGCCAAGAAGAAAAGACAACTATTCATTGAACAAATTAGTAAAACAAAAACTACCTTAACACCTAAGACTACGAGCAAATCAGACCCACAAGGCTTTGTAACCTCGTCTTTTTTTTCATTTCTTATATATTACCGTAATATTGTGCCCCCTCTTCTAGCCATCGCTTTCACCCTCCCTCCTTTTAACTTTTATCAGAAGAGACATTAAAAGTAGTCCTTTTCTAGGTTTAAAGACTGATTCACCTTGCAAAACAGAAGCCTGTTTGGGCAGCATTAAACCCCCCACTACAAGTTTGTTGAGAAGCATTTCCCCTCCGCATTGCTCTTTATTTTACACAACCAACTTCATTAAGATTGTCCCTTCCGATTCGTATTCCATTTATTTAAGCTTTCCCACGTTACATGTTATCTTTATACGTTTTAGTACATGCATGAAGTTAAAGGTACAGTCCACTAACAAACTGGATCTGCCCTTAGAGAGTTGCACGGCATGGCATCCGCTGAGTGCTAGAAGCCACCCCATTTATTATTGAATCTTTCTGGTGGACATCAAACGTGATGAGTAATTGAACTTTGAAAAACAAAAAAAAAAAAAAGAAGAAGAAAAATGGTTTTTTTATGGATTAATTATAAAACCCATAGGCAGCCTTTTTTCTACTAAAGTTTTTGGCATGAGAACCAGTTGTTTTCAGTACAGTTAACTCCTGCGACGGCGTTTATAGTTACTTCTCAGTTTTTGTCTTTATCAATTCAGAACGTCCTCACATTCCAGCAGTTATTATTCACACAGATATTTCAGACAGTAGATTGATTACCAGAGCATCAACTAGTACTAAGTTGTTTGACAGCGTACTGATTCAGGTACCCTTGTCTGTCATTGGTCAAAAACCTACCTATGGCTGGGTAGTAAGTTACTATCTACATTGTAGTACTTTGGTTGAAAGTCTCGAGTGTAAATTAAAGTTAGTTGGGGAAAGATGTAAATAGGGTTTTTTATGAACTTTGTGGTCATTAGCAAATCAAACCTTTAACTAATTTTGTTAACAATTTAAACCTTAAACAGTAAAAAAAATTAACTAAATAAACATCAGCAAGAGTCTGTTCTGTTATTTAATTTAAAAAAAATCCATTTTCGAGAATAAACTCTCATTCCCAAAAGCCTTTTAAAACAGACCCTCGTTTTCGAGAGCCCCTTTTTAGAAATGTCAACAATGGGCTCCTGATCTACGAGACTATAAATAAAAATGAGAGTTTATTTTCTCCCATTCTCGCAAAAAACCCTAAATCCTCTCGACCTCCGATCTCTCGCTGGTGATTTGTACCAAATCGACAGTCATCCTCTCCTCAGAATCACGTTGTGACTCCAAGTGATTTGCCTCCGAGTTTGTGAACCCTAAGGTGACCCCAGTGTTATTTGATTTGGGTTTATAGATTAAAGGTCATTAATAGGTTATCACAAAGATTTAAATCCCAACATGAACGAGGATTCATTCTCCGGACCTATCTATGGTGAACTTCGTGCATTTGACGATGAAGGCATTAATCCGAAAGTAGACGTAGAAATAGAGGTGTGTTCTACCTTGGTCACTCTAGACGATAAGCTCCATTCTTTATGCCTCTAAGATGACAACGAATGTGAAAGCTTATTGGTACGAAAACCATGTTCATTTGGCCTATCTTTGGGAAAAAAAATAGAGCTCTTTGAAAGCCATTAGAGAAGAAATAGTGGAGTACTCCTTGAAGAATGAGTATGACATCAAATTCATTAAAAGTAAATCTCATCAACTAACGGCGGTGTATGATGCAGGATGCAACTAGCGAATGCATGCATCAAATATGCAATCAAAATTAACATTCCAAATAAAGAGATTGAACGATGTGCACGCCTATGCACGAAAGACGAAAAACCGACATATTTTGGCCAAAATGGTGGCAACTCATTACTTGGATAGGTTTAAAAACTATTCTGCATGGAAAATTCCTTTGATTATTGTGACAGTCAAGAAAAACTTTAATATAAATATTACAATAAGCCTTGCAAGAAGAGCAACAAATGAGGCTCGAAGTCTCAATAAAGGGCATATGGATGAACACTATTGTTGGTGTATGAAGAAAAAATCCATAGATCAAATCCACGGAGCACATTAGTCATCAACTTAGAATCTAATGATTCTGCATCGAATTCTATTTTCAAAAGAATGTACATGTGTGTGCCCCATGCAAGAGAATTTGCTTAAAATTATTAGACCTTTCATATGTTTAGATGGTTGTTATCTGAAGAGCTTGTGTGCAAGGTAGTTACTTACAGCCATCAGCATTGATGGTAACAATGACATTTATCCCGTTGTACGCAGTCATTGAAGCAAAATGTAAAGACTCATGGTTGTGGTTTCAAGAACAATTAAAGAGAGACATCAAGACCGAGACGGGACTATGATGGATATTTATTTCTGATTGAAAAAAAGTATGATGCATTTGAGTTTCTTATGCGTGTTTATGTTTTGCACAATGGTTTGATTATGAATTTGCTAAATTTTGTAGGAGTTGATTCAACCTGTGGCTTGGCAGTTAGAGGTGGCTAACCATCGTTTTTGACTTAAACATATATAGATAAATTTCAAGAAACAGTTTCGTGGGAAGTTGTACAAAGACGCAATGTAGAATGCAGCCCGAGCAACTACATTTGCATACTTCGAGAAAGAAATGAAGAATTTATTCTACATTAACCAGGCAGCACACAAATTTCTTCGACGCTTTAATCCGAGTTCTTGGTTGCAACACGCATATTCTTTTATCCTGAAGTGCGACTCAGGCTTGAAAAATTTGAATGAGTAATTCAACACACTCATTCTATCTGCGAGAGACAAACCTATTTGACCATGTTCGAGATCATAAAAAAAAGCATAATATCTTGAATTGTCAAAAGACAAGAAAGATGGTTGTGTCAACAGAATTATTGTGCCCTCAGATTAAAAAGAAGCTTGAGAAACTAAAATGCGCGACTTGAAATTGAAGTCCAACTTTTGTACAAGATGATCGGTTTAAGGATAGCAATAACAACGAACAATACGTTGTCATTTCAATAGAGATTTATGCAACTGTTACAAATGAGAGCTCACTTGAATTCTGTGCGTCCATACAATCTCGTGTATGAATTTCATGAGACGGTCCCCTGAACAATACATACATCAATGTTATCACCAGGAAACGTACGTCAACATGTACTCTCACTTTATTCACCTGTTTAGTGGCCAACAGATGTGGCTTCCAGTAGATTTACGAGAAATTGGGTCACAGATAACAAAACAGCAACCAAGTAGGTTGAGGAAAAAAAGAGTCAAAGACATCAATTAGCCTCAAAGCCAATCAATTAGTAAGAAGAACATGTCGATCACTTGTGGAAGATATTAGGGGGTGGGCCACAATTCTCGAACTTGTCGGGGTGCAGGATCCACTTCCGCCACGACTTCTACGCATGATACCTTTATGGGGTTCAACAGTGATGTGGGAACGCAAGTAAGTGTTTCATGTCAATGTTACAAGTCGGTACGTATGTCCATTTTCATATCTTCTAACAATCAATTACATTTGTTATACAAGAGTCTTCCATCCAAAGACTAGTCTTTCAAAATTAACATTTTGTAACTATTACATGTTTTTTTTTTTAATGAACATTGGTCATGTTGTAATTAAAATAGACCATTTTGTAATGAACATAATCTTTTTTGTAATTACCATTGTTTGATTTACATTTTGAGTAATTATGGATGTAATTAAAATTTCCAAATAAGATAACGATTTTACAAAAAATTAGGCAAAGTTTCGTTTGTTTTCTCGCTATCCCATAGCTATTTTTCTTGCATGCAAACAATCTATCTCAGACAGTATATCATACATTTATCATCTAAATATCCAGAAAAAAAAAATAAAACAAACAAAAAAAAAATTAAACATCAAGAGCTGGAGGAGCAGCATCGGGCGCCAAAGGAATAACATCGGTGGTCGGGTGTGCTTCTTCTTCTTCTTCTTCTTCTTCTTCTTCACTATAATTTCCACACAAATCATGAATAACTTCAAGCTTCTCGATTAGCACAACTTAGGTCGTCACAACATCTTGAATTTATCGACTCAAATATTCAATAGTCGACATAAAATTATTCCACCTCTCATCTTATATGGTAAAGTAATTGGATGCAGTGGCCAGAGGAAGAGTTGGATCAGAGCAAATGGGAGCCGGATGATGAGTTGCAGAGGTGGAGGCTTGCTAATCGGTCTTGTATACCCATTGTCCTCATATTTCAACAATTCTTATCTGACCTAATGTGGTCTTATCAAATACATTTACTGGCTTTTCTTTCCTCATGAGCTCATCAAGTGATATGACAACCCCAAGACGCACAATGATTTCTGAATCAACGTGTTGCATGACAAATTTTTGTTGCATGTAACACTAACCTCTCCCATGTAACGCTAACCTCGCCCATGTGACTCAGAATCACAAACCACGGATTGAATCTTTTGCCCATGTATAGCTTCTCCATTACGTACATATCCATGCAGCTCACAAGATCTATGTGTCTGTCACGTGTTATAATAGTATAAAACATCAAAAGGTGGACAATCTGACCCTTCACATTTAAATCTTTGTCTTTTGGTTTGTAAAATCTATTAATATCTGGATTTCGATCAATTCGGCAGAGAAAAGGTAGCCCTCCCCCATTTTGGATAAATTCGGCAACCTGTGAAACATGGCAATACTCTTCGCTAGCCTCTCCCATGTCAAAATCGATCAACTCATTCACAATGCTCAGAGTTAACTTAATTTCTTTAACAAACACATGAGAAAGTCAAAGTAAGAGACTGCATGATAAATTCCATATTGGCATATAATAGCCTAATTATCCTCGCACAACTATAGCTACACAGTTCACAAATTCCAAGTAAACCAAAGACGCCTAAACATTTCCTTCACTCTCATTGAATCAAAAGTCACCCATAGTATTCTCCTAGAGTAATTAATAGATCAAAGCGACAAATCTGCTAAATACCTAAATCAACTTTTGGTACATACAAAATCTCTCTGCTGAACTTGTTTTGGAGTTGATTGTACTGCAAGCCGCTGCACCGGAGGCAGTTGTGCTAGAACACCACTTTGCGAGGGAACTCTTTCAAAAGGACCACCCTTTCATTTCATAGGGAGCTCGATCTTTGGAGCCATTTGAGCAAAAACTGGCAGAGAGAGGTCGTTAGGGTTTGCAAAATCATCGAGGAGAGCTTTTTGGTTCGTGAAATCGGCGGAGGAGAGGGCTAGGTTTCATAAAAATTGTGGTTTATGAGGGTTAGGGTGCGCGAAATCGGTGGTGGAGAGGTGGGGTTTTGCAAAAATTGCCGAGAGGTTGAGAGGATTTAGGGATTTCTTGTGAGAATGTGAAGAAATAAACTCTCATTCTTATTTATAGCCATGCAAAACAAGAGTACATTTTCCCGTTCTCAAGCATTTTTCAAAAAGGGCACTTCTGAACGAGCACCCGATCTCAACATTTTTAAAAAGGGGGTTCTTGGAAATGAGCTCCCGCTGAGGTTTATTTTATCAGATTTTTATAGTTTAAGATTTGAGTTGTTAACATAATTAGTTAAATACTTGATTTGTTAATGATCCCAAAGTTCATGGTATAAACCCTTCTAAATATTATTGAACTTAAGTATTTTTATTTAGTATATTATAATGTTTTAGGGTAATTAATAAAAAAAATTAACTATGAGGTCATTAACGTACTCGCTTTTAAATTGTGTCTCTTAACAAACTTATCCTTAAACTTTGTTTCGTTAACAAAATAATCTTCAACAAGCTCCTGTAGCAACTTGATGTCTTTCAAGGAGGGCTCCCACTCCAAAAAAACAAAAAACAAGTGAGAACTACATTAGATAGCAGGCTCCCACTCTAGATAACAAAATGATCGGGAGCTTGTATTCAAAGAGCAGGCTCCTACTCCAGAGGAAAAATTATTACTCAAGGTTTGCTATCTCTAGAAAACGTATCAAACGATATAAGAATTTTTGAAAATTTTTATCACATACCTACCATTCCATGAGAAGCTAAATTACAAAGTTTATTTATTTTCAACAATTGTACAATGTATTATAATTTTTTTATGGAATAATTCATTAAAACGATGTATGTCATCTTACAATTACGAAAACTTTACAATAGACCGCTTATACTCCTAGTTAGAGTTACAAAATCAATTTTCAAAAAGAAGCCACCAAATTTTAGCTTAAGTTATGAGTCATTAATAAATTGTGTATAATCGGTTTGAGTTTGCTTCCTTAATTTTTGGATGACATACGTATTTTTATTTTTACAACTTAATTTTGAAGTGGAGTAAGTTTCCTTAATTGTTGAATCCAAAGCTTATGGAATATTTGTGTTTTATGTTCGATTAAATTATTACAATGTATTTGGTTTAAGGGTAAACCTTATTGTCATTTGGGCAAAGTTTGTTCTAACCGAATATGTGTCTCTGTGAAAGTATTTTGGTAATTTTTGTTTCAAGAAATTAACCCTAATTTTGAGGAGATATTTAAACTCCCTTCAAAGATGCTTGCGACCCATTGAGTTGTATATATTGAATAGAAAATTCTACCTTTCTCTATTCTTACTTCAAGCAAAATCCATAATCCATTATATTGTTGATAATCGTTTGTTTTTGTGTAAAATTTATTGGTCTTCGTGACAGTTGGACAAATTAGTTCTAGAACTTGGTTTTCTCATTTCATTCTTGAAGAGGACTTATCTGTGAAGTTGAAGTGCTATTTTCAATAGAGAATAGCCTTTTGGATTACAAAGTTGTATTAGACAACTTTCTACCCAACTTGTACCATTTCTCCTCCTCCCTTTGATTTTTGGTCTTCATCCATTGATTTTGGTATTGAAAAATGTGGAGTTTTCATGTAACTTTTACATCTGGTTGCTTGCTCTTCTAATCTGGACATCCGCTCCCAAACTTTAATTCTTTTAACGTCAAGTTCTAGGTCTGTGCTTCTTGATCTAGAAGCATACACTCAATTTCGAGTCTCGAGAGCATTAATCAACTCAAATGGATGTTCTTCGATCTGAGGTTGTCCACACTCATGCCCTAAGCATCTATTCCATGTCATTCGTTATCATAGTGTCCCTTTTCTGGTATCATAGCTTCCATTTTCTCATCACTACAAGTGAAAATTGTTAAAAGGCCAGATTTTTTGCTAGATCTGAGGCTATAAATTTTTCGATCCACCATTGTTATGGTTCTGTCAATTGAAGTTTAACCATAACATCTAGCGTTCTCTTTCCGTGTTTTTAGGTCATCCACGTCTTGTTTGGTAGACCAGCTCCTAGGTTTAGTCGGGGAATAATCCAACCCAAAAACTAGAACGAGTCTCTCAACCTCAATTTTTAATTATTTAAAAGAGTCAGCAAAAAACTTAAAAATATAAATAGTAAGCTGACAAGTCCAACAAGTAACATCCATATAAAGTAATAATATAAATCTAAAAATAAATGTGACAGGTAAAAGTTAATAAAATTTATAAATTTTATGATTTTACAAAAAAAACTTAAAGTATAGATTTTTTTTTTAAAAAACCTCAAAGTTTATTATTTATTGAAAAAAATCTTAAACTTTGATAAATAAGCAATTTGAACCTAGAAGGAAAGGTGAGAAGGCTGACCTCTCCGGAGAGGATGGCTGGTCTAGTTGGACCAGCAGGCCAGGCGCCTGTTTGTATTTTTTTTTTCAGTTCAGCCTCCCTCTCGTATTAAAAAAATTAATAATTAATTCAAAAAAATACGTAATGGTATTGGATTTACTTGAAAACTTTACCACATATGCACTACATTATGAAAAAATAATGTAAAAATTTTCGTGACTTTCTAACACTTATACGATTTATTATAATTACTTTATGTCAATTTTATGAAATAATTCACTAAAATTACAATAAATCGTACGAGAGTTACAAAATTACGAAACTTTTCAGCTTATCTTCTCATGATGTGTTGAACATGTCGTAAAATTTTCAAATAAAATACTCAAAGTTTGTGGTGTATTTATCAAAGTTTAACATTTTTTCAATGAATAGTAAATTTTGAGGTTTTTTTTTTTAAAAAAAATCCTAAACTTTAAGGTTTTTTTTTTATAAAAAACCCTAAATTTTAATAAAGTATAACTAATAAAATAGGAAATATGCACATTGAGTGTCAGGACCCGACCTGATTTCTCCCTAAAACCGGATCGCGACAATAGGATTCCTTAATTAAAAAGATTCTTGAAACGACAACCTCAAAATGGGCATTCCTTAAGTGGAAACTTCTAAACGACATATACCACAAACATAAAATATTCCTCATATGTGGCATCTTGAATTAATATTCATTCAATTAAATACATCATACAAAATACATTTCGTATGTTGAAATTTTTACATCATTATCAAAGAGTATTCTAGCGGAAGCAAATAAAAATATAAATATAGATCTGAGTCACGACATGTGACTTTCCAACTCGAAAACCATCAACTGTGATCTTTCACCTATGTCTCATTGTACACTTTACCTTGCCTTGGTTTCTCCATTCTGGTGAACGTACTCAATATCTGAAAAATCTAAATATCCACAATAATGAGCAATTGACCTAACAAACAAATCTAGCAACTAGAGTAGCTAGCTCTGACTCTATCTACAGTATCCAATCTCATACGCCAACCTCCACCTAATCATTATTATTTTGAAAATATCTTAAATCAATTTGTTTTGATTTGAAATCCATGTCATTATATAAAAATGCATGTATATTCGTAATTTGAACTATTTAAAACTCATCAACCACGTTCTAAAACTCTTCTCAACAATTAAAACTATCTTTCCATTTGAATTTCCAACACACAACTTTTCATATTTAAATAAAAATGTAAAAATGCAATTTTCTCTAAGACGACTTATATGACCATAATCCACCACTACAATTCTCAAGTTTTCTTCGATAGTGCTGTATAACCCCTCTTGTCTTATTGCTCTCGAAGATTTAGGTATTTTCAACCCAAGGAAGACGTTTTACTTAACGCTTCCAATCATTTTCATAGTCATATTCATCACATATGAAGAGGAAAGTTTAGCCCAATTGGTTCTTATGTTACCATGGCTTCCAACTTACTCCTTCCTAAATGCATGTTTTAAAACAGTTATACATGTACAAAACACACACTCATCCATGAATTTGATATTTAAAATTAAATATTCAATGCAATTGACATTTAAAATCAAGGCTCAATTCAATGTAAGTAAACGTTTTAAAAAACTTTTTCGTTATACCATTCACTATTCAATTTGTTTCTTTAAACAACATCCGATTCATTTAATCGTTAAAAACGACATCAATTTAGACACTTCAACGCATCCATCTCAATCAAATCCACCAAAATATCTAAACCTATCCAGATCTAAGCTGAAATAAAATCTATCTCCACCTATCAAGGTAATAACGTTTGATCTAACTATTGTAATTGTTATAAATATTTACCATATGTTGGTTCCATTATTTTTTCTCGACATTTCCACTTAATCTACTAATTTCTCCACCAAAACATTCCGCTCACTGAGCTGAACAACTTTTCCTAAAATACGGATCAAGGAATCTCACATTTTCTCCTTCCCTTTCTCACTTGTCCCCCACAGTTTTCTCTAGGTTTTCTTTCTCCCCAGCTTTATGTAATTTTTCTTCTCTCTCTCTCTCTCTCTTCTCCACGTTAAAACCACACAGATAGCAGTTAACTCATCCCCTTTTCAAAGCAATTCAAGGGTAATTACCTTTTTAACCAATCTTATCCTCTTCAAATGACTAAATTGTCTTCTCTATTTAAAAAATTATCAAAATAATTTAATTAATTAACATTTAATTATAATTAAATTAAATCTTTAATCCTAAAAATTTTTAATCTAATCACCCTATAATTTATCTTAATTGTTTTCCAAAAATCGTAATATTTCTTTTCAAATCATCAAATTTACCTTTTAATATATTATTTCTTTAATACCACTTTTACAACTCCTATTTACATATCATTTATAAAAATAATTATCCTCAAATCCTTCATTGACCGAAAAAATAATAATAATAAATTCGAACCGATATAGTAATAAAGGTTCGAACCATTACACTGAGTATACTCATGAGTCGGCATCTAAAAATTGTCTTGATTAAATCCTAAAAAAGAAGTCGGCTTTTAGAGTGAGTCGACTAAATTCAATAAAAATAAATTTTTATTTTCAGTATTTTCGTTCAACCTCGGTAAATTAACATCGTTTTTGAATTTATTATAGAAAATGTACAGAAGGCACCACTCAAAATAACCCACTAATACGTTGTACATAACTAAAATAAATTTTTTTAGATAAAAATTATGTACTTTAATTCCGAACGACGACACCACTCTGAACCTGGTCTACGAAAAATTGAAAATTTGATTTTGAAAGACGTTTAGATAGATTCAAAAAAAAAAAAAACAAATAGAATTATTGAATCTAAAGAATACCGACAATCTCCCACTTGGATCAAATTATAAAGTAATCTATTACACATTATAACATTATCCTTATGATGTCAAATTTTGTTATTATCTAAACAGAGTATACTCAAACAATATCATTCATCAATTATATCAAATGCAAGATCAAAGCGACTTTCGTCACAATTATCATAACTAAACCTATCAATAATTACAAACACCAACATAACCAAATTACATAGATCAAATATGCATGTGTAGTATGGAAATTACAGGTAATGTGATTTAATATGCCTATTTCTAACTGAATAAACCAAAACTTAATTGAGAACATTAAAACTTATATACCAGAATGAGTTAAATGAATACTACAGTAACCAAAATATTCATTACAAATGTCTATAGAATATAATCACATAAAATATACAGACTCCCACTAAACCTTAATATCTCCAAGGGATACAACCTTCATATGAGCAACATGCTCATAAAAGTCCTTGGGTCGTAATCCCTTGGTGAGCAGATCCGTAACCACGAAGTCTGTTCCAATATATTCTATAGATATTTGACCACTATGTAACATTTCCTTCAACAAGGAACTTAATGTCTACAAACATAAACTTTGATAAGCTCTTGTTGTTGTTGAAGAACATCTCAGTTGACTGGTTATCACATAGAATCCGAAGTGGTCTATCAATATCACTCGAGATTTGTAATCCCGTGACAAAGTCATTCAGCCATAATGCCTATTTGGACGCCTCATAACATGCTATAAACTCAACTGTCATAGTAGAAGAGACCGTAATACCCTGCTTGGCACTCTTCCAGGAGATAGCACCTCCAACTAAAAAAAAATATAGCATAACGTTGATCTCAAGTCATCTTGGCATCCAGCAAAATTAGAGTCAGTGTACCCAGTGATCTCTAGCTGATCTGATTTCTTGTATGTCAGCATGTACTCTTTGGTTTTCTATAAGTATATGAGTACTCTTTTTACAGCCTTTCAATGATCCAATCCAAGATTGCTCAAGTATCTTCCTAACATGCCAACTATGTCCGCAATATTCGGACACGTGCATACTTGAGCATATATTAAGCTTCCTACAACCAAAACATTAGGAACCTTTTGCATTTCTTTGACTTCAAAGTCATTTTAGAAGTATTGACTTTTATTTATTTTGTCTCCTTTGCCAACAGGGATATCTCTTGGTTCGCATTCTTGAATGCCAAATCTTTTCAAAACCTTCTCGATATAGTTCTTTTGTGATAATCCAAGTATACCTCGACAACAATCTCGGTATATTTGGATTTCTAATAAAAAAGAGATGTCACCAAGATCTTTCATTTCAAATTTCTTTGAAAGAAATTTCTTGTTGTCGTGCAACAAGTCTATATCGTTGCATGCCAATAATATGTCATTAACATATAATATCATAAATATAATTTTATTCTCACTAAATTTATAATATACACAATCATCAATTTTATCGGACTCAATACCATAGGAGGTAACTACGTGATGAAATTTGTAATACCATTAACAGAAAGCTTGTTTTAGCTCGTAGATAGATTTTTTTTAATTTGCAAACTAAGTCCTTTGATTTATCCAAATCAAAGAACTTAGGTTACACCATATAGATCATTTCATCAATATCACCATTGAGAAACATCGTCTTTACATCCATCTGATGTAACTCTAAATCAAAATGAGCTACGAGTATCATTATAATTCTCAAAGAATTTATCGTAGATACCGGAGAGTAAGTTTCCTTATAGTTCTAAAAGAATCTTTCGTAGATACCGGAGAGAAAATTTTATTATAGTCGATGCCTTGTCTTTGAGTAAAACTCTTAGCAACAAGACGTGCTTTGAATCTCTCAATGTTGTCTTTCGCATCCTTTTTGGATTTAAAAATCCATTTACAACCGACGGGTTTCAAACCTTCAGATAACGGGACAAGATCCCAAATATCAGTGTCCTTTATGGACTTTAACTACTCATTCATGGCATCAGTACTTTTGAGAATCAGGACTCTTAATGGCTTGGTGAAAAGTGACAAGGTCATCTTCCACCTCGTTGAGTTCCTCATGTTCTTGTAGAAATACGATGTAATCATCTGAAATCGTACTCCTTCTTTCTCTAGTGGGCCTACGTAATGGCATAGTTTCTTGAGGCTGTTGAGTTTGTTCATCGAGAATGACTTCCTGAAGAGGTTCAGGAAGTGTTTCAACATTGTCTTTTTCACTATCCACTTGATCAAAATCAAGGGAAACCAGAGGAAAAGTAACAACTTTCTTCTCAAAAATAATGTCCTCCTTATCTCCCCTCACACACTCTACATCCTCGAAAAATCAGGCATTTGCTCTTTTAAAGAATGCCTTTACAGTGGGATCGTAAAATTTGTACCTAATTGACCGTTTAGGATATCCTACAAAATAACAACTGACAATTCTAAAGTCCAACTTCCTTTCATTGGGCCTATAGGGTCTTGCCTCAGTTGAACACTCCCACATGTGTAAATGTTTTAGAATAGATTTTTGGCTCGTCCAAGACTCGTATGGGGTTTTGTTAGCCGTCGCCTTAATAGGTACCCTGTTAAAGATATAAGATGTCATTTTTAATGCTTCACCCCAGAGGGATTCAGGTAAATTCGAATGAGCAATCATGCTCCTTATCATGTCTTTAAGTATTTTGTTCTGTCATTCAGCGACATCGTTCATGTTGGATGAACCCGGCATGGTGTACTGAGGAACAATACCACATTGCTCTAGGTATTTAGCAAATGGTCCTGTATATTGTTCACTTGACTTGTCATACCGACCATAATATCCACCACCACGATCGGATCTGACGACATTAAACCTTTTATCAAGTTGATTTTCAGTCTCATTAAAAACTTTAAACACGTCCAAATATTGAAACTTCTCATGAATGAGATATAGGTAGCTATAACGCGAGTAATCATCAATTAATGATATGAAATAATATTGACCATTCAAGGATGTCTTAGGGAAAGGTCCACAAATATCCGTACGTATCAATTAAAGGACTTCCGAAGCTCAGTTAGCTTCTAATCTCCTTACACTTGTTTGTTTCTCTTTAATACAAATGACACAAACCTTGAAGTCAGTCATATCAAGAAGGTTCAAAATCTTGTTTGTCACAAGCTTTTTAATTCTCGTTTCAAAGATGTGACCCTAAACTCTTGTGCCATAACGAAACTGAATCATTATAAGTTAATTTACGTTTTGTACATCGCAAATCAATATACAAGGTTTTATTAAATGAAGCTATGGTTTCAAGCATATATAGATTGTCATAAACAGATAAAAATCCAGAACCTATTACATTTGAATTTAATGATAAACTGAATTTTCCATTTTCAAATAAACAAGAATAACCAAATTTGTTCAATAGAGAAATAGAAATTAAATTTCGTCTAAAAAACGGTACAACAAAAGTATCATTCAAATCTAAAAATTGTCCAGATTTTAATAATAATCTAAAATCTCCAATAGCTTCAACTTCAACTTATTTCTCATCGCCTATAAAGATAAATCTTTCAGTATCATTTGGTTTTTGACAACTCAGACAACCTTGCATAGACATACTAATATGAGTAGTAGTAACCGAATCTAACCACCACAAATTAATCTCAGAACAAACAAGGTTGAGAAGTGTACATTTCTTGATGAGTCATGCGTGATACTTGACACAATCTTTCTTTTGGTGTTTTTCTCCATTACAAAAGAAACAACTAAAGCCATTAGACTTCTTTTGTTTCGAGTGAGAAGGTGCACCAACAGCTTCCTTCTTCCTTTTCTTCATTGGAAGATAACGCCAAATGAGTATTTTCTATCTGATCATGTTTTATCCTCTATTCCTCTTGAACACAATGAAATATTAGTTCATTAAGCGTCCACTTATTCTTCTGGCAGTTATAACTGATGTTAAACTGTCCAAACTAAGGAGGAATAGAAATCAAGACTAACTGAACAAGCATGTCTTCTGACAGTTCTAACTTATTTTTCTTGATTCTTGAAGCAAGATGAGACATTTCCATTATGTACTGCCTGATATTTCCTTTTCCATTATACTTGAGTGAGACAGGCATAGCTAAAAGTGTGCTCGTCTCAGCCTTCTCGTTTTTCTCAAAACGTTTCTCAAGTTCATCAAGGAATGTTTTGGCATCAATGTCTTCCAACATGTTGCCCCGAAAAGCTTTTGGAATAGTGCGCTTCATGATTATCAAACTTACATGATTCGAATGCTCTCACTTTTTCGACTCCCTTTTATCATCAATGATACTTGATGCTAAAAGAGGTGGGAAGCATATGACCCTAAATACAATGTCAAGATCTATGTACCCGAGAACAATCATAACATTCTATTTCCATACTTTATAGTTAATCCATTAAGCATATAAACTGCATTAGCGTTACCCATTATACTTGAGATATTAACTATAACAACAGAGAAAATAAAACAACATTATCTCACAAAATGATATGCATATATATGACAATAATATGACTCAAAATATAGTACATTCATCAACAAGAAACCTGCACAACATTAACACATAGCCTTTTAACTAAAAGTGTTAACTTGTAATTATTAACTTAGTCAAGTATATAAACATTTACAATAAAACCTGTCAAACAGTGAACTTATCTTTGGATAAGTTCAATATTCACATGGCATCCTAATAATGTCACATATTTATAATACTGCAAACAATCTATGCAATTGTACAAATATCAATCTTCCTTTGTGCCGGTCGATATTCACACAATATCATTTCTTATGCTCAACATATAAAAACTGGATAATTAAAGCAAGAGAGACTAATTTTATAGCATCTTGCTCAACCATCTTTTTTTACAATGTAAAACTTCATAAAATTATACTAAAACAAAGTTTAAAAAATTCATATATATAAACTCAATAGCTAGGCAACCATAATAGTCAATCAGTAAACCATCATAGTATAATAGAAGGTTCAAATCAACCAAAACTGGGCAAAATAGGGTGAATTGAGGCAAACCGAGCCGTCAATTGTCCAGAAACAGTCATTAAAAAAACCTAAAATAGCTAAACCGAAGTGAACTAGGGCTCATTTTACCAAATGAACCTGCCTCTTTTTTTGTCGGTTCAAATGAACGGGACCAGACTCGACTGAACTGGACCGGATCAAACCAGACCAAAACCGAATCGGCCTGGGTCGAACCAACCAAAAAACTGCTCTGTAGCAAAACCAAACCGAACCGATTTGGTTTGACTGGGATTGAACCCAAATGGTTTTGTCCAATTTGGACCTGACCAAACCTAACCCAATCAAACTAAAATGGTCTAAACCGCCTGAGAGAGGCTACGAACCGGCAACAAAAATCACCGGAATCTCACCGATTTCAATAAATTTTCACCCCGAAATTGTCTAATTTATCAAAATAATAATAGATCGGGCAATAATCCTTAACATGCATTACAAAAAATTAATTTTTAAGGCATCGAAACATGCATTCTAGCGAAATCAGATGCACAAAAATAGTCCAAAAAAATAATTCTAAAAATTAACAAAAATGATGTTTGATTCGATTTCAAGCCAAAATTGATTACTTGTAGTTTAACGTGATTAGCTTTGATACCAATTGATAAGTTCAAAAGAAAAAATAAATAAATAGAATTATTGAATCTAAAAAATACAGAAAACATAATTCCTATTGATCCATTAGAAAATTTGCAAGTAAATGATTAAAACTAGACAGACTGTAATGCTCCAAATTTTAAAATCTCCAATTTATAAACCTTAATTTGAAAACCTTGAAATTTTTTCCAAAATTTGATTTAAAATCGAGCATTAAATTTTCAACTTTAAAAAAAATATTTTTAAAATCTTGAATAAAAACCATTAATTGTGCGGAAGCTATAATTAAAACATTAATTAAACTTATTCGAAATAGATGCAGAATCATAAATAATACATAAAAATTCGAATAATAAAATTTAACATAATTTATTCAGAGTTAAAATAAAAATTGAAATACTTTTAAAAACTGAAACTTAATATTTTAAATTCCTTTCTCGGAAAAATCAAATTCTTCTTCTGTATGCTCGTTTGCCACTGGTAGATTCTCGATCGCAGCTACTTCCTATTTAGATAAAAACTCACATACATCACAAAATTATTCAAAACATAAGAATTAATTCACCAAGCAAAAATACGTGCAATGGTCAAAAATTAATATTTAATTTTACCAAATCCTGATTACATAACTAATTGGTACTCATTTCCCAACCTTAGACTCAGTCATCTCATTGTCGTTTAGGCATTGTCAACTTACTTTCGGTCAAACTCACCATCTCATTGTCGTTCAACATTTTCCTATCACGTCAGTACTATTAATGTTCAATCTCATCATCTCATTGTCGTTCAGGCTTTTGCTATCACATATTTTCCGTCAATTCCATCATTTTCATGCACATACAATATGTTCTAGCAATTTTATCTTTATATTATTATAAGCCAATGTTGAAACATGCGTACTCAAATATCGATTCGTGCAATAAAACAGTTATAAGAAAATAATATAATATTTTGTGATGTAATTTCATAGCCAAAACATGGAAAAACTGTATTTTTACTTATTTGGATTCCAAGCGGTATAGTTATCGGGATTCGTTTACTATTCCAAATAATATACTGTTCAAATAGAATCTTTGCTATTAAATTTCTACTTAATAAATCCAATTTCAAAGAAATTTGAGTAGAAATTCCTTACGTTGTTCTTTTGGGTCGGATCGGGTTAGTTGAATCAGTTCGGATGACTTCCGAGATCTTTCATATCTAATTCGAATGTTGATATTAAAGTCCTACTTAATTAATTCCAACTTAAAAGAATTTGGACAGAAAATCCATACCGGTTTAATCTTATATCGGTTTGGTCAAATTCAGGATCGAAATTTGGTTTGGGTTCTAGGTCAACTGGACCGATCTGGGTCAACTGAGCCAATCTAGGTTAACTGAGCCGATCTGGGTCAATTGAGCCGATTCGGGTCAACTGAGCCGATCCGGGTCAACTAGGCTAGTCTTGGTCAACTGGACTGATTCGGGTCAACTGGGCCGATCTGGGTCAACTGGGCCAGTTCGGTTTGATTCGGCTAGACAGATTCGGTTCAGCTGGACCTCCTTAAAAGAACCGGTTGTAGTTTTTAAATAAAACAAGCTCCTTCTTCGTCGTCTTCCCGTGCTACGAACAGAGAGAGAGAGAGAATCAGAGAGAGTACGAGTGAAACTGAGAGGGAGATAAAGCGAGGGAGGAGAACTTATGCCGATGGCTGATGGTTCTTCGTGCCCTTCAGACCAGAACACCCGAGAGTTGTTCTTGGTGTCGATAACAACTTCGACCGAGAGGAGTTTTGTCGCGTCGAAGGCTGAGCGTGGGTTGGAGGCTTCAAATTGAGGTAAGTTCTTTGAACTCGAGAAGGAAAAGAGTTGTGGTATTAGTTTTTCTCATCGCTGAAGACCTTATTTATAGGGGAGATTCGTAACCAACCTCCTCCCCCAAAATCCGAAATCCACTTAGATTTCTTGCTGAAAAATCTGATCTTACTCGGATTTTAAGAGAAGCATTCTATTGGAAATCTGAACTTTTTCTAAATATGGACGATGTTCAGGCTAGATTCATCAAAGAAATGATATCTTAGGATTTTTTTTTTAATTCAATTCTTAGATTAGATTTTTGATTTCTAAATTAACTTGAGATTTTTTGAATTCAAATTTGAATTTAAAACCCTAACTGTTACAATCTACCCTACTTAAAAGAAATTTCACTCTCGAAATTTAAATTAATACCTGAATAGGTCTGGGTAGGTCTTTCTCATATGCTCTTCTCTTTCCCAAATTGCTTTTTCAATGTTTCGATTTCTCCATAGTACTATAACAAGCAAGACCTTCTTATTCCTCAATTCTCTTTACTCAGAATCTAGAATTTGAATCGGTCGTTATTCATATGATAGATCTAGATTGATTGACAAGTCAAGAGATTTCATTGGTAAGACATGTGAAGCATCTTTAACATACTTCTTCAACATTGAGACATGGAAAACATTATATACGTGCTTGAGTAAATCCGGTACGTTCAACTGATACGTGACTTCTCCAACTCTTCCTGAGATTTCAAATGGGCCTATAAATCTTGGTTTCAATTTTCCTTTCTTTCCAAAGCACATCACGCCTCACATTGGTGAGATTTTCAAGAAAACTTGATCTTCCACTGTAATTCCAATTTCCTTCTCCTTCGATACGCATAGCTTTTCAGTCTATCCAGGCTGTAAGAAATCTTTTTCAGATTAACACCACAATCTCAGCAGTCTACCTCAAAATATTCAGCCCAACAAGTACTCCTTCACCTACTTCGTCCCAATGCACCGGAGATCTACATTTTCTGTCATATAAGGCTTCATATGGTGTCATTCCGATTGAAACTTGATAACTGTTGTTGTATGCAAACTCCACCAATGGCAGGTTTTTACTCCAATTCCTCTGGAAATCAATAACACGCGCCCTGAGCATATCCTCCAGAGTCTGAATCGTCATTTTCGACTGTCCATCTGTCCGAGGGTGAAAAGTAGTACTAAAGCTTAACTGGATACCCATAGCTTTCTGCATACTTTTCCAAAATTTATACGTAAATTGCGTATCTCGATCAGACACAATAGATATGGGCGTGCCATGAAGTCTGATAATCTCCTGAACATAAAGTTAGGCATACTGATCCATGGTATATGTAGTACTCACGGGGAGAAAGTGTACTGATTTGGTCAGTCGATCCACTATTATCCAAATAGAGTCGTGACCCATAATCTTCTTAGGAAGTCCTACCACAAAATCCATTGTGATATTTTCCAACTTCCACTTAGGCACCATGAGTGGTTATAAGGTACCAGCAGGTCATTGATGTTCCGCTTTGACTTGTTGACAAGTGAGGCATTTTTCGACAAATTTAGCTACATCCACTTTCAAGCCATGCCACCAATAATGCTGCTTCAAATCTTGATACATTTTGGTTGAACCAGGATGAACTGAATAGGGGTTGAATGGGCTTCTTCCAATATAGTTTTCTTTAGTTCAGCATCATCAGGTATGCACCATCTTCTTTTGAACTGAATAATTTCATCATCTGTTGTAGACAATTCAGACATTTTTTCCTCCTCTAACTCATCTTTCACCTTCCAAAGAAATACATCTCCACGTTGCTTATCATTTATTTGTTCAATCAAACTCGGTTGAAGTGTCATAGTAGATAATCTCTCCACTAATCCGAAGGATACGACTTCGATGTCGGCGTTCTGCATCTCTTCAATTAAACTTCTAGGAATCAGCCGCAACGAAGAGATTTGTGATGATGCTCTCCTACTCAAAGCGTCTGCTACCACATTAGCTTTCCCCGGAAGATAAATAATCTCGCAATCATAATCTTTAACCAACTCCAACCATCTACGCTGTTTCATATTTAGATCCTTCTGAGTTAGAAAATACTTCAAACTCTTATGATCTGTATAGATTTCACATCTCTCTTCATAAAGATAATGCCTCCAAATCTTCCAGGCATGAACTACCGCTACAAGCTCCAGATCATGAGTTGGGTAGTTCTTCTCCTGATCCTTTAATTGTCTCGAGGCATAAGCTACAACTTTTCCTTCTTGTATGGTAACACATCTCAATCCATATTTTGAAGCGTCGCTATACACCATATATTTTCCGAATCCAAATGGTATAGTAAGTACGAGTGCCGAAATCAATCTCTTCTTTAACTCCTGAAAACTTTGTTCGCACTCTTCATTTCATATGTACTTGACACCTTTCTTATTTCTGCTACGTTCTTGGGTTGTAGCCATTGACTAACGGCTTCAATCTTTGCCGGATCCACGGATACCCCTTCCTTCGAAATAATATGACCAAGGAAAGCCACTTTCTCCATCCAAAATTCGCACTTGGAGATTTTTGCATATAATTTTTCACGTCTCAGAGTTGATAGAATCATCTTCAAATTTTCTTTATGTTCCTCTTTATTTTTTGAGTATATGAAGATATCTTCAATAAAAACTATGACAAAGTCATCCAAGAATGTCTTGAAGATATGGTTCATTAAATCCACAAACGCAGCTGTTGCATTACTTAATCCAAATAGCATAACTTGAAATTCATAATGACTGTATCTTATGCGAAATGTTGTTTTAAGTACATCATCTTTCTTGATCCTTAGCTGATGATAGTCTGAACTAAGATCAATCTTTGAGAAAATCGCCACTCCCCTTAGTTGATCGAATAAATCGTCAATTCTTGGCAGTGGATACGTGTTCTTAATGGTGACTTTGTTAAGCTCTCGATAGTCGATACACAACCTCATAGATTTGTCTTTTTTCTTCACAAATAACACCGGTACTACCCAGGGTGAAAAACTCGGTTGAATAAATCTTTTCTCTAGCAATTCATCGAGCTGGGTTTTTAGCTCTTTTAACTCACTTGGTGCCATTCTATAAGGAGTTTTAGAGATTGGTATCATTCCAGGTAGCACATCAATGCTGAACTCCATATCTCTTGTTGGTGGTAGACTTGTCAAATATTCGAGAAAGACATCTACAAATTCACTGGCTATCGATACCTTCTCCAAAGTTATGGCTCCCTCACATTGAGAACATATGACACTCGCAAGAATTCCAGTGCATTCTGAGTTTAATAATCTTCGAGCTCACATAGCTAATATCACTGGAACTCTCGAACCTTTGTAGTTTCCATAGAAAAAGAATGGTTCTATTCCAGGTAATTGAAATTTAACCATCTTTTTGCAACAATCAATAGTCGCATAATGCTTGGTAGGCCAGTCCATACCAAGGATAACATCGTAATCATACATCTTCAAGATAATCAAATCTACCTTTAGTTGATTTTCCTCAATGCACACATTGCATTTTCTAATAAGAGAATTGGCAATCATAACCTTGCCTGAAGGAGTAGCTACTCCTATTTTATACTCTAGAGTTTCTACTTTATTCTTTAACTTCATAGCATGTTCAAGGGATATAAAAGAGTGTATAGCTTCAGAGTCAATTAATATTGAAGAAGATATGCCATAAATAAAAATTGAACATGTCACCACAGAGGCATTCCCTTTAGCTTCATCTTTGGTCATAGCAAAAACTCTAGCAGTCGTCTTAGCTGGTTCTCTAGCGTTATTACCTGACGATCTAACTGCAGGTAGACCAAAGATTGATACCTGGTGCAGGTTGGCCAAAGAACTCAAAGATCAATTCCTCCCTCTCAACACGACATGGGTGGTGAGGGAATCTATCAAGAAGTTAAAGCATACGAGCTCCTTAAGAGACTATGTCGAGGAATTCAGCTCCTTGATGCTCGATATCAGAGACATGGCCAAGGCAGATAAGTTGTTCAACTTTCTTTCTGGCTTACAGTTGTGGGCACATGTAGAGTTAAGGCGGCAAGGGGTGAAGGACCTTCCTTCAGCCATTGCAGTTGCTGATAGTTTAGTGGATTTCAAACAGTCTTCAATGACACCTAACACTGGAGATAAGAAGAAAAAGGAGAAAAATGTCAAAGCTTTTCCTAAAAGAGATAGCCAAAAGTTCGATGGCAAGAAGAACTCGAAGCCAAAGGATGCTGGTAAGTCCACAGGTGGGGAAGCAGTTTCAATAAAAGCAACAATGGTTGTTTTATATGCGATGGACCTCACCAGGCAAAGGAGTGCCCAAAGAGAGAAAGATTGAATGCATTGGCATTGAAAGAGTACCAAACTTCAACGCAGAGGGTAGAAGAGGTGTCAATGGTGAACTCACTTTAGCTACTAAACGCACTTTTGACAAAACAACGAAGTCAGCCAAGAGGGCTAATGTATCTGATGGTAAAGCTAAATGGTCGAGATATGCGAGTTATGCTGTACAGGGAGCAACTAGTAACTTCTTATCAGAAAAAGTTGTAGGAAGACTCGGCATCACGGTAAACGCAATCACTTGTAAAATGAAGGCATTCAATTCAGGTGCTATGCCGGTCTATGGTACGGCCTTAACAAAGCTTGAACTCGGACGATGGTCAAGTGACACTAAACTTACTGTTGTGTCGCTTGATGATTTTGATTTAATATTGGGAATAGATTTCCTTATTAGTGCTAAGGTGACACTAATGCCACATCAGTGTGGCCTCATGATTAACGAAGAAAAAGCACATTGTTTTGTTCAAGCTATATATGTAAGGCAAACTAAGCAAAACGAGTAAGAGTTATCGGCAAAACAGCTCAAGCCAGGCCTGAAGAAAGGGAAAATGACATATGTGCCAGCCTTGATCGAGATAAAGCCAGATCAAATTGTGGATGTGCCAGATAAAGTGGCTGAGGTATTACTCGAGTTCAGTGATATGATGCCCACCGAGCTACCTCAGCATCGCCCATCTAGGCGTGCTGTTGATCATATAGAATAGAGCTCGAGCCAGGAGCTCTACCGCCTACCCAAGCTCCATACAGACTAGCACCAGCTGAGCTAATGGAACTTCGCAAACAACTGGATGAGTTGTTGGCTGCAGGGTTCATTCAACCATCAAGGCGCCTTACGGTGCCCAAGTGCTTTTCCAGAAGAAGCAAGATGGTTCGTTACAGATGTGTGTGGACTATCGGGCTCTCAACAAGGTGACAGTAAAGAACAGGTATCCGGTCCCGAATGCAGCAGACTTGTTTGATCGCTTGGCCAAGGCGAGGTACTTCACCAAGTTGGACCTACGATCAGGGTATTGGCAAGTGAGGATTGCCAATGAGGATAAGTCAAAAACAACTTGTGTAAGTCGGTATGGTTCTTATCAGTTTTTGGTTATGCCATTCGGGTTGACCAATGCTACTGCAACATTTTGTAACTTGATGAATGACGTTCTTTATGAAATGTTAGACAAGTTTGTTGTTGTGTACCTTGATGACATTGTGATTTACTGCACTAATTTAGAAGAGCATGTGAAGCATTTGAGGCAGGTGTTTTCACAGCTAAGGAAATACGATTTGTATGTCAAGAAGGAGAAATGTGAGTTTTCTAAAAAGGAGATGATGTTATTGGGACATTGGGTGAGCCATGGGGAGATTCGGATGGATGAACGCAAGGTGCAAGCAATCATCGATTGGCCCCCACCCACCAAGGCACCTAAACTTTGATCATTCTTAGGGTTAGCTAATTATTATCGCAGACTTATCAAGGGCTATTCCAAGAAAACAAGCCCATTGACAGATCCACTCAAAAAAGATCAAAGGCGGACATGGTCCGAGGAATGTCAAGTTACCTTCAATGACCTTAAAGAAGCTGTTTCAACAGAGCCGATGCTGAAACTTCCGGACTTTGGGAAGCCCTTTGAAGTTCATACATATGCATCAGACCGAGCAATGGGAGGAGTCTTGGTGCAAGATGGACATTCAGTTGCCTATGAAAGTCGTAAGCTTAAGGATGCCGAGCAGTGATACTCAACTCATGAGAAGGAAATGGCGGCCAAGATTCGTTGCTTGGACACTTGGAGACACTACCTATTGGGAACCAGATTCATGGTAGTGACCAACAATGTGGCCAACACCTACTTCAAAACTCAGAAGAAGTTGACGCCAAAGCAGGCGCGTTAGCAGGAGTTCCTTGCTAAGTTTGATTTTGTGTGGTAGCACAAGCCAAGAAGGCAGAACCAAGTGGCCGATGCACTATCACGCAAGGAAGTGCATGAGTATATAGTAGCATTGACACAGGTGCAGTCAACGATGCTTGAACGAGTCAGAGAGTATGCACAAACAGACTCGATATACTTGAAGCTAGTACAAGATGTGCGGGATGGCGTTATAAAAAGGTACTGGCTTGATTCCGATCGCTTATATGCTAAGGGTGGGAAAATTTTTGTGCCTAGCTCAGGTGGACTAAGACAGGACTTGTTAAACGATACGCACAATAGCAAATGAGATGGTCATCCCAGTGTGGAAAGGATGATGGTGTTGTTCAACAAAATCTATGTTTGGCCGAAGATGTTGGATGACGTCGAGATGCATGTGAGGACATGCATGGTGAGTCAACAAGACAAGACCAAAAGAAAAAGGGCAGCGGGTCTGCTACAACCATTACCCACTCCCGAGCGGCCTTGGGAGTCCATTTCCATGAATTTTATCATAGGATTTCTGATGGTGAATGGGATGCATTCTATTTTTGTGGTGGTTGATCAGTTTTCAAAGTATGTTGTCTTTATGGTTGCACCGCATGCTTGCTCGGCAGATGTTACTACTGATTTGTTGTTCAAAAACGTAGTAAAGTATTTTGGTTTGCCTAATGATATTGTGAGTGATAGGGACACTCGGTTCACAGGCAAATTCTGGACAGCTTTGTTCAATCTGATGGGAACATAATTAAAATTCTCCACAGCCAGCCACCCACCCACAAACGGATGGACAGACCGAACGCATTAACGCGCTTGTCAAAGAGCATTTGAGGCATTATGTCATGACGAGCCAGCGAAACTGGATAGAGTTACTGGATGTTGCGCAGTTTTGCTCTAACATACACGGGTCCTCGTGAGTCCAGCAAAACTTGTGTTGGGTCGGTGCCCAACTACTCCACTTGAGATTGCATATTTTAAGCAGCAGTGACGTTGCCCAGCAGCTTATAGATTCGGCCGAGACAAACAAGTGCTTATTGACCAGCCAAGGCAAACCAGACAAGGAGAAAATGGAATTTCAAGTGAGATATCAAGTGATGCTTAAACTTACACCTCAAATTTGGAAAAAAAATCATGAGCAAGCGATTTCACAAAGGGTTAGTTCAGGGGTATGATGGACCATTTGAGGTGATCAAGAGGGTGGGCTAGGTTGCTTATAGATTCCAGCTACCCGAGAGGTTAAAGGTACACCCTACCTTCCATGTAAGCTTTTAGAAACTATTTTATGAAGATTCAACAGGCAGGGAGCAACCTAAATGGACACCACCGACTATTCGAAAACAATTTGAAAAGGAAGCCAAGTGCATTCTCAATCACCGCACGCATGGGGCGAGCAAAATGAATAGACGGATAGATTACCTAGTGCAATGGAAGGGAAGCGGGCCAGCCGATGCTACTTGGGAGCAGGGCACTACTTTGTGGTAGTTTGAAGAGTTGGTGCAAAATTATTTATCAACTCAGTCGATGAGGCCATCGACTTCAGCCGGTGGGGGAGGTTTGTAAGCCCCACGAATGGGCGCGCAACTAGTGTGCAGAGCTGGGCTGCGCACATTCAAACGACCGAGACACGCTGGCTAAGACAAGCTCCGACATTCTAGGTCAGACAGGCAAATAGGAATGGCGAGCGGGCGTTGCGCTGGGCGGAACCTAACAACCGAGACACGCGGGTTCAAACAAGCTCCGACATTCTGGACAAGCGAGAGTGTCGGGCTTGCATGTGCTGGACGTGGGTAGTTCAATACTACGTGGCATAACTGATGGGCAAGGCACTTAGTGGCCGAGGAGGACGCCGAGTGGGCCAAGTGATGCGGCAAGCACGGGCACACAATCAGCACTACGTGGCTTAAACGTGAAACACTTAGTGGCGAGTGAGACACTGAGTGGGCCGAGTGCTGCGACATGCGTAGACGACACTTAGTGACCGAGGGGGCTGAGTGGACGACTACCTGGCGCATGATGCTGACACACGACGCGAGCAGTTAGCACGATGTGGCAAGTTGCCTTGAAGCAAACGCGCAAAACGTGCACAGTTATCAGGCGCAAGGAGTAACTGAGGTGCTGGAGGTGGGCAGTTGGCTGTACAAGATCAGCACCACTGCGCATAGTGGATGCGCGCAGCACATAGTGGCCGAGAAGGGTACTAATAGGACAAGTGGGCGGACACTTGGCACGGGCTGATTAACTAAACCTCATGGGTGGGTTTGTTAACAGTATTTTGTAGGTTTTATAAATAGACGGCTTGCAAGACATTGAGACCACGAGTTATGTGAGTCATTTGTCATCTTTACGATTTAGTGTTGTATGTTTCTTTCGTGAGTTATTGGAAGGTTGAGATTGGTTCTCGTAATCACGTTATTCATAATTGTTTGAGTGGTTTTACACTTAAGACATATTTAAGTGTTTGAGCTAAGTAGTGAGACTTGGTTGCCATCACGCGACAAAAATTGGAGATCAATTTGACCACGTGACAGATAGCAATGACAGGAGGGTTTAATGACGTGAAGAAAGAAAGGTACGTGGATTCAAATTTTGTGAAGTGTGCCACATTTGAGGCCATAGATGTACAGATATTTGACAAACATTACGATTCCATTGTACTATTGGAATTGTTTGTATAACTCTTGGTTCATCTATTGATGTACACAGACAGGTAAATGATATTATATTTACTATATGAAATGTCTATAAAGTAATAAAGCCTAAAATGAATTATATCAGGTAAAAAAAAATATTTATAAATTATTTATTTTTTATTATTTCAAGTGTCTAGTGATTATACATTCTTACTAGTATAGGTAGTATCTTCATAATTATCGTAATATTAGATTATTTTTGTCTTCACAAAATAAATTGTCATACAACTGAAGAAATTCAAATTGATGACCGCTACTCAATCTTATTATTGCACCGGATCAAGCTAGACCAGATCGCTAAATTCCAATTTGCTCATTTTACGTCTCTAGTCTAGTTGTCTCTGCTAAACAACTGTCATACTAAAACATAGCATATCATAAATACCTTGACATATCATCAATGACGTAATAGAAAGCACGAGTTTAGTTCCTGTATACACTTCATGTGCCGAGTATTATTCTTAGAAAACACACCATTAAATCTCATATTAGGTTTCTTTTTTTCCTCTGCTCCTCCAAATAATAAGTTCTCATTTGGTGGGGCGGTGGACCTAATTTGAAAATTGTAGCTTCCCAAGTTTGTCATGTGGATTTTTAATTTCTTTAATAAATTTATACGAAGCTCTTTTTTTCCAGTTTATTTTATTTTGTCATCAGATCTAGTATGCCATGGAATCATTTCCTGACGTCATCTTTGCTTTCATACATTTTTTAAATTTTGAGCGTTGTATTTAAGTCTAATACAAAATTTTTTTGTTACAATTCCAACATATATGGCAGAAAACTTAGATTTTAAATTATGTCAATATTAGAAAATAATGGTGAGCAAAACCGAACCGGAATCGAGAATCGAACCGAAACCGATTTATTTTATTCGGTTCATTTTAAATTTGCCCACAAAAAAAATTGAAATTCAATTTTCTTTTATCAAAATCGAAGATTTCGGTTCGTTTTTCTCTATTTAATGGCACAAAACTATTAAAACCAAACCAGACCAATATGACTTTAATTTACTAACTCATTCGACCATTTTGCCATTCAACTTCACTGTTCCAGACAGTTCGTTTCTTTCAAATTCTAATATTCTATTTTTCTCTTCTCTCTCGCAGTCGTCGATTGTTGCTACTCTTTCAGTTTTTCGTAAGGCGTGAAAGATGAAGCACGAAAGTAGGTAAGCCATAAGCTCTCTGCTCTTTCACTTTCTGTATTTCACTCGACATGCGCAAACAAAGGTTGGCCATCAGTTGGACCGACGCGCAACTGAAGTTTTACTAGCTTCATATCAAAAAGTTTTTTTTTTTTTTAGAAACCAGTTGTATAATCGAAATTGGATGCTTTGAAACTCAAGGTCAGAACCCTACTTTTGTTTCACTGTTCGAACTAGATTTATGGGATAAGGATTTCTTATTAAGAAGTTGTTGTTGAAAAATCTAAAACTAGAAATTTAATGTAAATGAACCAGAACTATGTAACTCTATCCCTAATAAATTGACCCCAAAATAGCATATCCAAATTACAAGTAAACCTATAGAGGCCACAATTGTAGAATTTACCATTTCAAAATTTTTATTTGTTTTAGTACGTAAATAAATTGCCAATATGGTCCTAGTAATAAATGCTCACGCTTCCTTTCGATCCCAATTCCAATGAGATCCTAGTGCCTCATTAGTCCATACTGCTCTGAAAGAATACATATGCTTAAAAAGATGAACTCTATACTAACAGTGCGATAACTCCAATTATCTAATTGATGAATCATTGAGACTGGTAATAATTATTAGAATAAAATAAATAAGTATTTTTTAAAATATTGTTTCCATCGTTCATGTATTAGATGTCACCCAAGAAAAATGACTTATTTTAAAAACAAGAAAGTGTTATCGAATCAATTAATATTAGTAAATAGTGAGAATATTCAATTTTCTTAGTGTACGTTTAATTGTTTTTTATTTTTTTTATTTAATTACATTTTTATTAGTACTAAATTTTTTTACATCTTTTAGTGATGATGTATGGTATTTTTTTATTTTTGCAAGTGTATAGAACAATAGACAATATTTCATAATATAATGGTCGGAGAATAAATGACATTATAGCTTCGCTAATTTGCTTTACGGAGAATGATTTTTACTCTATGATTGAATATTATGAATATTTGTTGTGTTAATGACATTATAGCTAAACAAGAAAACAACAAACAAGTAACCAGAAGCGAATTTGAATTAACTTTTTATTTATTAGTTTTGAATTTGAATTTTTTTATTAAAAATTTATTTCATGATTGGAATTACTAGAACCAGACCAAAAATTAAGGTCTTGGACCTGAAAAAAAAAAAATTAACAAATTTTAGTCATAAAAATTAAAAACCGAAAAATATTGGTTCCATCCTATTCTCTCCTAAAATCGTCCATGATCACCCCCTATAGTTAAGTGAAGCTGAGCACTTTACCTAGTCACTATAGCATGAACAGAACTCTGATTTTATACTATGGTTGCTTTAGATCATCGCTGTGACGAACTGATTAGGGCCCCCTGCGAGAAGCAACACACGCTATGTCCCGTGGGCTTTTCTCGCCCACTTACTTGAATAAATATGTAAATCACGTGAAAGAAGCCATAGGTTTGCTCCGAGTCATCACAGCCCAACATGGACTTGAACCCAGGCTGGTGTTAGGTTAAACCAGGCCAAGCCTGGAGTATTATTTGATGAGACTGACTAGGAAACATTGATTTTTAAAGACAAAATTTTCAAGTGATAACAAGAAATTAAACACGCTACCTAATAATGTCACATTTATAGTGATATGCATACTAATTTAGAACATAATGTCACAATAATTAAAATCAAAGAGGCATTAAAAATTAGAAAAATGTGTATATATAAATTAAGAATAAGAAAACACAACTTAATCATTGATCATATCTCCCTGAATTAGGTTAAGAAAAGACGTCCATTTTAGTGACAGCAGAGGAGGACAAAAATGTAGCTTTCTTGTTATCTTCGTATTTACCAGCGAGGGAATCAAAGAGAATACCGGCGCCAACTCCGACGGCTAAGTCAATAGTATAATGGCCCCTCGAACCCAGTAATCTGATGACTTGGAGGACGTTGAGGGCATCGAACATCCACGCCATCGCCCATCTCTGCGTTCTTCTCATATCCAGCGAAGCTATCACCGACCCTCCGACGTGGCCGGAGAAAAACAGAAAGAAGGACACGTTCCCGACCGGAAAGTCCGCCCCTGAACCTAAAAATCCCTATAAACACCCCCAAAAAAGTTTTATTGTTAGTTACTGTACATTACTGCATTATTTAAAAATTATAAAGAGAAAACCTGTGGCAACGGGAGCTGAGTAGAGTAGCCGAGGATTCCACGGCATGTGAACATGAACAGGGCGGAGATGGCGGCCCTCGGACGGCCCTCTATTAGCCACGCCCATAGTATGTACGTGGTCTGCATTCCCACAAACACCTGCCAAACAAGATGCAATGCAACCCATTATTGTATAATATAAAAAAACCACTATCGTATAATATAAGCTCCAATCGTGACATAATTAAATAAAGTCTCCACTCTTCTCGGTCATTTCACATCCTCCCAAAAATTCTTATTCCTTACCGTATTTAGAGCCGCGAACAGGGTATTAAGCTCGGGCCACGAGGCAAGCACGCGGTGCAGCGGGCGCGTAACTACGAAACCTAAATCGAAGGGCGGAGAAGACGACGGGACCATCCGGAGAGTGTACTCCACGCCCATGAAAAACAACATCCCCAAGGCGAATAAGCAAGGAAGCCAGTGAAACCTAGCCGTCTGAACTACATCACCCGCCGTCCAACTCAAAAACGCCGCCGTCCCGAGACCGCCGTTCTTGACCATCGATCCGCAGTCCTCGCCAACGTCGTCGAATTTGAAACCGTCGGAGGCAGCGCGAACCCTTCGTCTAACGGCAGATACAGGAGCGGCGGGGCTAGCAGTGGCCATTGAAGGGGAAGGATGAGATGGAGGAGAGAGACATTGATTGAGGATGAGGTGGGGTTTAAAAGAAGAGAAGATGTGGGGTAGGGACGGAGAATCCAAAGGGGATCAGGAAATCTGAGATCTGATAAAGCTTTTGGGGTTTTCTTGAGGGAAGGATTGGTGGGTGAGAAATTGCAGCCAGATTTGGTGTGGATGTGAGCAATTTGAAGCGCTGAAAAGCCTATTTCGATTCCGCCATTTTATACCGAAAATCAGACACCATGTGTTCAGATTTTCGTAACAATAAAGAGAAGAAAACTCCTAACACTGTTAAACCTAGAAAACACCATTTTTACATTCGTATAACCAAGCAAATTGAAGTGGGAAAGGAAGAGAAGAGAAAGGGAAAAAGCAGATTGCATAACTCCACCAATAAGTACTCTTGTCTTGCCACATCTACAAACTCCCCTATACCATAAACCACATGTGGTGACAATGTGAAGGGCCTTTGGATTCTATCCTTTCCACCCTTTATTTCTTCTCTCTCTTTGGAAACGAAAGTCTCATTTCTTCCTTAAATTCGGTTCAAGTGGAGGAGCAGTGGGAAGTAGAATACGACATGTCGTTTCTTTTTTGAATTGGACTACGACAGGACGCCTCGAGTGTTCTCAAGCTTGCTTGATGTTGACCGGATTGCTCTTGTTTGTTTTTTTTTTGTAATTTTTAAAATTAAAATATAATATAAATAAGTATTTAATTTCGGTTTGATTTGGTTCTCACGTGCTTTTTTATTCGGTAAAATCGATTTTTCATGAATCGAAGCCCAATCCGATATCATCGGTTCAGTTCAATTTTCTCTCTGTCTTTGACCCGAACCAGTTCCACCCTAATTACCGGATAAAAGTGGCACTAAACTGAATGCAAAAACAAAAAGAAAAAAGAAAACCCCAGACACATGTGGGGCATTCTTTTCATCTTCTTTTTGCTTAAATAGGGTGCAATCAAATGAACTTGACAACACAGCTAGCAGAAATCAATGAGTGGTAATTGAAGGAACATGCCTTTGTTCTACGTTTCAAGTGTTCTCTACTTTTGTTTATGTTCCAACACTACTTTATAGTATACAAGGAAGAAAAAAGTGTGGAACTCAAACTTCATTTCTTTCAACTTTAATTTCAACACTGAAAATGTGGCAATTCCTTGGATAGGGTTTGTTTTATCACTGTTCAACTTTGATTTTTGCTTCTCTAAAACCTTATACTAAACATCCTGATGAAAGTCTTAGAATATAATCAAGGAGGGATAGTGAGAAGGCCACCGAAACATCGGAACTCTTTGCTTGTTGATGTATGACAGTCTGTACTTATGTTTGATATGCTTTGACTAATACGTGAGTGGTAAAAGATATGCTGTGTTTGAGGTTTACAGCTGTGTATAGAAATTGAGTGTGGAAGATATGATCTGTACGTGGAGTGTAGCACAACACATCCTCCTCCATGTATTTGTCTCTACCGCCTCCGATCAAGAAAGAGGAGAGAAAGGTCAGTCGTCTGTCGCTCGTGACGAAGAAACCTAGGAACTATCTGAAGTCACCGACCGTCAAAGCTCTGGTCTACCGTCTTCCCAAGCACGCAGAAGTCGTCGTCTATGAAGGGAATCTCCGATTGTTCTGTCATGTTCCCGATTTCGCCTTCCTCCAGTCAACGCTCCAACCAGATTGCAGCAGCATCCTTCAATCGGTTGTCCAGTGGCACTACAATCCCATTGCTCGGTAGTTCTACTATCCCAATCAGGTTCGGTCGTTCGTCTATAGTCTTTTTGTAGCAGTTTCGTACTACAATTCAGAACAGTCTCACCGGTCTTGATCTCCGTTGAGTAGATTTATCTGTCATCATAACACTTTCGTGGAAGTTGAAGTCTGAAATTCAAAGATTCAGACTTTTGAAAGTTGGCAATTTTACAGTTTCAATTTAAGGCGAAATTTACTGTTTCAGAACATTTTGGATTTCTATTTGGTTTTTTCTGAAATTGTGGAGGGAACTACAGTAACCTTTTGGGTTCCAAATACCCAATTTTTTTGGGCTATAAGTTCGCTGACATTTGATATTCCGGAATACAACATTTATATTTTGGCATGCAAAGATGAAAGACGTGCTCACACAAATAGATTTAGACTATGCTTTGTCAGGGTTTGATAAAATGTTAACGTTTTGGAGTGAAGAGGAGAAAATTCTTAAAGATAAAAAAGACTTATCTTTGATACTTCTATATTTGTCTAAATATATTTTGCATTTCTGAAAAAGAAAATTGCTACTGAATTATGATTAAAATTGGAACAGTCGTGTATAGGAAAACTCCAATTAGTAAGCTGCATCTGAAGCAACAACTTTATTCTCATTAGTTAATGGAAAGAGGTTCTATTACAGAACACTTGATCACATTCAAAGGATTAGTTTCAAATTTTGGAACTATAGGATATAAATATGATGAGGAGAATTCGATTTTAATTTGCTTGTTGTCTATTTCATATGGTACTTTCAGATATACAATTTTTTTGAAAAGTCTAACTCATAAAACATTTATGGTTCCTAGTTATCAAAGAAGAAGATGAAGCAAATAGTTGTTTAACTTAAGTCTCAAGAAGAATGACTCAACGTTCAAGGTAAAACAAGAGAGTTAAACAACACTAACAATGATAAGTCAAAGAATCGTAATAGAACTTGCTACTTCTGTTTGAAAAAAATGGCACATTAGATCTGAGTTGTAAATTGTAGAATGAAATTAAGGAATTTTTTATAAGGAAAAACAATTGATGACATTCGATAAAGGTGTCGTTGCAGGACAAGAAGACCATGGTGATGAAGATCTTCTTATTCTGTGTGAAAGAAGCTCAAAGCCAATCAAGCATTGGATTCTAGATTCAGCTTTGTCGTTTAATATATTTTTCAATCGAAATTAGTTTTCGACATATGAGATAGTCTAAAGATAATGTGTTGATGACTAATAACACACCTTGTAGGATAGTTGATAATTGTACCTTCATAATCAGAATGTGTGATGAAGTTGTGAGGACTTTGTATAATGTTGTGACACATTCCTGATTTGAAAAAGAATCTGATCTTTCGGAGTAACATGGAGTTCCAAAGATCATTAAGGGTGATCTCGTGAAGTTGAAGGAACACAATATCTATAAATTGGTATATATTGTTGGGTTCTTAAGTTATTGATAATATGACTGCTACATTTATCAACTCACCTTCTAAAGTGTTTTTGAGAAAACTAAAGCTTAAGTTGAAATATGGACTCACATCATAACAGATATGCTTGCTTAACACAGATGTTTGAGGTGATGTTATCACTTCATCGTCACCAGTTTCAGTTTCACGTAAGAATGGTATTATTACAAGAGGAAGGTTAAAAAGCTCCACCACAATATAGTGAAACTAGCTCAGTAAGTTATGCGTTGAATGTGTTTGATAGTATTGATTCCAACGAGTGTTCAATAGATGCAGTTTATTCTCATGACTCTGATAGTTTGATGATATCATAAAGCTGAGATTTATTCTTGAAGGAATCTCTCAAGTTTGAGCACTACTTAAACTTTATCAGTATTCGTTGTTTACTCGAGCTGCTGGAGCTTTTACAGAATATGAAGTTTTTTTTGTTAGAATTTTTACAATTTGTTTTACATCAGAATTTCTTCGAATATAAAGATTATCAAAATTTAGTGTTATAGATTCGTTTAGGGTTGGGTCGAAAAGCATATGTTTTGAATCTCTCTCGAAATTACAACCAATGCAGAGATTATTAGAATTTTGACCCAAATTCTAATCGAATCGAGTCAGGTCCATAATTAATATTAAATTTTCTACATTATTTTATGTATCATTTCCAAAACTCACTTGTAATTCATTTGAATTAGTAAATTTCCCTTCTAAGTGATTTTTTCTCTCAGGAGTTGTTCATAAATTTTAATGTCAATATTTCCACATTTTTCTTTTTCATTATTTTTGCATGTTGAACAACTTTTATACAGAGTGATGCATCTAAACCACAGTCATGCAGTTGCCAAGAAGAAAGAGCAATCTAGTACGAATACTTCATTACAATCCCAGATAAAATCCTAAGCATTTGACTACAAATCTTTCTCAAACACCATAAGAAAAAAAAAAAGCGAGAACGAGTATGCATATGAAGCAAACTATAAAGCATTTGACTACAAATCTTTCTCAAACACCATAAGAAAAAAAAAAAGCGAGAACGAGTATGCATATGAAGCAAACTATAAAGTATTTTATATGCTCACTATCTACCAAAAATCACACAAAATAAAACCTCGCCAAACCTAATTTCTAGTATTAGAAACCAAAGTCGATGATCAACAGTGCGACATGATCGAGAGCCTTAGAGCTCTTATAATGTCAGTGATAGAGACAACGCCAAGAAGAAACCCTTTCAGGTCGACCACCCATATCCGATGAACATGATTGGTGATTAACTTGTCCATCACTTCCCCCAACGACGAGTCGTTATGACATGCTATCATCCCCCTCGACTGAGGTTGATCCGCGTTGAAAGTCGAAAATAGAGGGCTCGTTGAGATTGTTTTAGTGAACTCCAGAGCAGTAAGTGGTAGCCATGTTTGCAGTGTTGAGAGATGGCAGCCCCTCAAATCTGTAGCTGAAAACGTGCCTACAAGTTTCTTCCCTCTTCCCTGAAATCACATTTAATTAAAACCCACAAGTCAAATCAGCTGTCCAAACTTTTCATCGTATGTTTGTTCAGTCTAGATCCATCTTCAAACTAAACTAGTTAGTGGTTAGAAATCGAACATTTACGAAAAGGAATAATATGAAATCGGACTCCAACGTTTATGTAACAAAACCCTTTTTGAAAAAATTACGAGCATAAAATAAAAATATTAAAAATTGCGATTCTAATTTAGATGAATTCATAGAAGAAAAACAAAGTTGTAAATACTGTTCTTAAAATTGGTTATCGGAAACCATCAGAGAAACTTCCGAAAACTTACATCAACGAGCTGGCCGTGATCATCTCCAATGGAAGCATCGAGGGTTCTTGTAACTATCGGAACAGCACTCAACAAGCTGGCTTTCACGCCATTGATAGCTTCAATTACAGTGGTTGCATCAGTGATGGCCAAAACATTCTGATTCACTGCTTTTAGATCTTCAACAGTCCGTGAGAGAGTGGGTTGGAGATGAGACGAATGTTGTTTCAAAAACCTCAACACGTCCATTTGAGTCACCATCCGATAGCTGGTAGCAGCCTCCACCAGCTCGACTCCTGAGATGTTCTCCACTTTTCCGTCTTCTGGAACCAGGGCTCGGTGAATTCCCTTGCTCAACACCTCCATACAGTCTAATATGCTTCATTTTCACACAAAAAAAAGGTTTATGAATCTTGTTTTAGTTTAATGATCACTGGATTAATGTAAATGTCATTTTTCATTAGACTTTTTTATTTATTTATTTTAGTTTATCAAACATGATCTATATTTTGTATAATTTAATTTAGCTTGATACACTTCTAATATAATATTTTTTATGAATTAAAAAAACTGATGTAATAGTTTTGTTTAATGATGTTTGTGTGGTACATCAATTTAACAATCGCATTAAATACTTATTACTAATTCTTACTCTTATTAATAATCAATGGATAATTACTTATAAAAATATTTTGCATATGAACATTACTAGGTGTACTCTTAAAAAAATTCTCCTACAAAATTTATTGACGTGAATTAATTATGTAATTAATGTAATAATAAACACATTTATTTGGGTCAATTAATTGTTAAACTTGTTTGTGAAAAAGAGATACTTAATATATAAGTTGTAATATAAAAGAAGTTATTTATAATTCATATTTAATAATTAAAGTGGAATTGATATACTAGAGTGCAGCTCACCTAGTATTAGGATTTAGAGTCCACAAGCTTAACCCTTCGAGAGAATGGCCAATGACAGAAGAAACTGGGACTGCCATCTTCCTCTCCAGATCAAGTTCATCCCCACCGTGCATGTCATGATCATCACCACCAATATGTGCCAAGATGTCAAGCATGGTAACCATCCCTATATATTGCTTCCTCAAAGCCCCAGTCTGCTTATCAGACTCCATGATCATCGACCCGCCAGCTCCGATCCACTGGCCGGGCGGTGCAGCCACGGGCACCGCCACGACCCTGTTCGCCACCAACGTGTTCATAGTATGTGCCAGTGATGCTGTGTACGGTACTTCAACTAGCCTCCTCTTCTCCAATATCAGATCCTTTACTTTCTTTTCTGCAAGATTTTGATTTTGGTTTTCCTCATCGCAGAAGCGCTGGTCTTCTGTCGGGATGTAGGGTTTTTGCTGGAGCTCCATTGCTGGTTTTTTTTCTTGCTTAGAATCGGGTTTGTAAGAGGGTCTTTCGAAATGGGAGAAGCGAGGCAAATAAACTGGGGAGTCTAAAAGTTGTTGATTTTGATTGCTCTTTGCTTTTACGTGTCCAGTTGAGGATCTGCATGACTTTTCGGCTGTCAAAACGGGATCTCGCCACGTGGAAAAGTAGATGACAAGGCTGAGATGGGTAGGCAGGGTGTTGGGAATAGAATGGAGTAAGAAAGTTCCTTCCAATTTTTAAATCTATTGGGTATGTTTTTGTGGTGTTTTGTCGACTGATTGCATTATTTTATGTTGAGGTTAGGTGGGCAGCGTATTAATGCCACATTGATCTATCACTATGTTTCCTACTTTTCTTATATAGTTTTGATAAATACGTTAATGATTTTTCTGCTAGTCCATATCCTACTAGAGTCTGTGGATTTCAGGCTATCTGGAAGAACATAAGATGTCATAAAAATATATTTTTTTTTAAAATAAATGCATGAATTAGTAGAAGAATGATGTAAAGATTGAGATCACCCAAAGCATAGTTGATAGATTAATGATTGTGGATACATAAAACGTAATGCCCGTGACAGTCATAAATGTAGACAAATTTGTGCAACACATTTATTACACATCCTCCTCTTTCCCGTGACCTCATCTAATTACATGAACCTCTCTTTATGTTTATTCACCCACTTAATTCCCCTACATTAATG
Source organism: Begonia peltatifolia (assembly GCA_022433055.1). NCBI lineage: Eukaryota > Viridiplantae > Streptophyta > Magnoliopsida > Cucurbitales > Begoniaceae > Begonia > Begonia peltatifolia. The sequence goes on along the minus strand of CM039519.1, from coordinate 26,236,709 downwards.
TCACATACGTATGTACATATATATATATATATATATATGCTATCTCTTTCTCCCGCTTCCACTCCTTAGTAATGGCGTTTTCTCTCTCACAAAAGAAGTCTGCACGGCTATTTCACGTAGCATTTGAGCTCCTGTGCTTTTTGTCACTGGTTCAGCCTTTCACCATGATTATGTCAGACTCCGGCGTCCCTTCCACTCTCGTTGACGGGCCGCAGACAGAGTTCTCTATGAACAAAATTGGGGCTCGCACCGACACCCACGAGCAAGAGGCGGTTTATGATGTCATGAGAGCAACGGGAAACGACTGGGCGGCAGACATTCCGGACGTTTGTCGGGGTAGGTGGCATGGCATCGAGTGCATGCCGGACAAAGACAACGTGTACCATGTTGTGTCGCTCTCGTTCGGTGCTTTGTCTGATGACACGGCTTTCCCGGCGTGTGACCCGACCCGATCCTATATTTCTCCGTCCATCACTAAGCTTCCACACATAAGAACGTTATTCTTCTACCGTTGTTTCAGGGACAATTCTCAGACAATCCCTTCATTTCTTGGCCACTTGGGTTCTTCTTTACAGACTTTGGTGCTCAGGGAAAATGGCCATGTGGGTCCCATCCCTAGTGAACTTGGCAACCTGACCCGTTTGAGAGTTCTTGATCTTCACAAGAATAATCTGGACGGGTCAATACCAATTTCTATGGATCGGATTGCCGGTCTAAAGTCCTTGGATTTGAGTGGGAACAAACTAACCGGTTCAATACCCGGTCTAGTATTTCCGGAGCTTAATATCATTGACCTGAACCAAAATCTTCTTACCGGTCCAATCCCACCTAGCATTGGAGCTTGTCACTCTCTCATCAAGATCGATTTAAGTCGGAATCGTCTCTCTTCATCTTTACCGGAGTCCATTACAGGTTTGAAAAACCTCATGCTTTTGGATTTAAGCTACAACCAAATCTCCGGCCCTTTCCCTGAGACACTGAAAGGGTTAACTTCTCTCCAAGCACTGAATCTTATGGCGAATCCGATCTCTTCGATTTCTAGCGACGTCTTTGACGGTGCCACGAACTTGATGACCATAGTTTTATCCGGCATGAACTTGCAAGGTCCTATTCCGGTATCCCTTTCCCGGTTGCCGAGTCTCCGAGTGCTCCATCTGGACGGAAACCGATTCAACGGGTCAATTCCCACGAGTTTTAAAGACATGAAGGATTTGAAGGAGCTGAGGCTGAACGATAATTGTCTAGCTGGGCCGATTCCGTTTGGGAGAGAAATGGCATGGAGGATGAAGACGAAGCTTCGGCTCTACAATAACTCGGGTCTGTGTTATGACCCGAATAGTGGGTTCGAAGAGGGGTTGGATCCGTCGTACAATTCGGGTGCAATTGGGCTCTGCGGGGAAGGTGAATCCGGGTCAGCCGGAGTGGTGGAGCATCTTGACCTATATAAGAAAATGGATTCTTCGTCTTCGAGTGAAAGTGCATGCCTTGTTTTGTTGCACTTGTTAACATTACTTGTGTGGTTTACACTTAAGTTGGGTTGCTAACTAAGCTTGTAATTAATGTAAGGCCTAATCTTGCAATATAGATAGAAGTATTGGTTTACTGCAGAGGATCATTACAGAATATCATTAAAGCCAAAGGAAGATGCCTCTCTTTATTAAAACATAGTGAAATGTTGTGCTGACTAAACCCCGGATAATTATACGCGGAACCGTTTCCAATGAGATACAAGGCATATACTCGAATCCATTTCCAATGATAGCAACAATTCGAGTAGACTACTTAATCTTTAATTTGGTAAGTCATCTTTATTAAATCAAAATTTCCGTTTTTATGAAATGGAATCCAGAACAGCATAATAATCAAAATAATAAAGAGTTACATTCAAAGAAAGTTCACAAGAAAATAAAAATTACATAACCATGTTCAAGGAAAATAAAAGAGATACACGAACAAAACTAAATTTATGCCAGAGGAGGTTGGAATAATAAAATATATGTAAGTGGAAGTGCATCAAAAGCCCGACTTTTTTTTTACCAAGAAAACGAAACTAGAGAACTATCAGTGGTTCGACCAAGCCTCAACATTTTTTCCCGCATTTTTGAGGGGGGGCCACGGCCGTCAGCCAGCAAGCTGCGAGCCGGACGTTGAGGCTAACTTCTAGGCATCTTGCTCTTCCAGGATTGATCACAACTACCAATTTCACCAATTTGATATCCATGTTAAATTGACCAATCATGAACCAACTTTTCCCAATCATAATCTCGTTTATTGCAAAATAACCCAAATTTCTTTTGCAGAAATAAACTTTTTCCCCAATTTAAAAACTAGATTAACGTCACTCACAAAAGTTGGCTTCCACTAGGGTATATTATATCTTCCACAATAAATAAGAAATTATTTGAAGTTTTAATGCAGAGAACATATATTTCTGAATTTTGATTGGTCCAAGCAAATAAATAAAATGTTGAGCACTAACTGAAAACCTGTCAAGAATAAATGTTTAAAATCTCAAATTTTTGCACATCACTTGGACATAAATCTCTCTCTTCGTAGTTGGTCTGTTTGCACTGCAAAGAGTCTTTCTATTCATCGAGACCTTCAAAAATCTTTGAGTTTTAATTTCTCATTAGTATTCATCGAGCCATCCTTTCATGTTTTTTTGAAAAATCAATGTGATATATTGGACTTCCCAGAGTCTCTACAGAACTACCGCTTTGGGCATTCATAATTCTGGTAGAGCGTTTGTCTCTTGGTCGAACTGTCACGAGGTTCTCTGGTTTTCCATTGCGTGCTATAGCACTTCAGCACTTCAGGTTCAAGCATCTGTAAATAATGCTTCGAATAACATTGCATCATGCTTGAGTTTTATGTGAAAAAAAAAAAAAAAAAAAAAAAAAACTTAATTGGACATTATAGGTAGTCACTCATTGCTCGAGATTGGGCGTTGTAGTTCAATACATGGCGACCACTCCTATCAAACTCTGACAATTTAAGTAATATTTTATTTGAATTTGAAATTTGAACAAATTCTGCATAAACATATTATTAAATCTAAAAACTACTTTAAAATTAATTTCTTCTATTAACTACAATATTTATCGAAAACAATTCATCTTGATTTGTATTAAGCTAAGAATAGCCACACCACCGCGTGTCTTTGCATAGCCAATCATCTTCTTCTCAGTGAATATTATATTAATTATATCAACTAACAAGAATTATAAGAAGTAAAATTAGAAAGTAAACATATCATTAATCAATTTTAATAAACTTCATGCAAGTGTCAAGAAAAATTAATTCAAATATATTTCAACTTATTTGAATTGTCTTGCATGGATTAGGATTTAAAAGTGTTGCCTATTTTTAGAAAATGTTTTGACAATTGTAATTAGGGGTGGGCACAGGCCGGTTCGGTCCAGTCCTGAGCCTGGACCGAAACCGACTCTAATGGTTTCAGGATTTTAATCTCGAAATTGAAACCGATTCTGCCCAAATTTTTTTTTAACTAAAAAATTATGAAAAACAATGAAATTTTAAAAAACGATAAATATAAAAAAATAAATACAACGTCTAAAATAAATACAATATTGAAGACATCTGCAAAATAATAATGTTAAAGACATTAGTTAATCCTTAATTTAGAGACAAACATATAAAACAAATAAAAATTAGAATGTTCGAACCTTCTTGTATAGGTGTCATATCGTAGTATCTTCTAAATCATCTGTAGAAACATTAAAATGATTGAAAGTTTTGATCTAACTTTGTGAGTATATCAGAGATTCAATACTTTGTAGGCTTAAAGAACTGTAAAAAGTGTCAAAAACATGATCACCACAACTAAAAGTAGACTATGATGCCACCGCAGAAATTGGAATGATCAATATATCTTTTGCAATGACACTCAAAATTTGATTCTTCTAGGAGTGTCTCTTCCACCACAATAAAATGTCAAAACTATCTTGAACAATATCTAACTTCTCAAACAAATATAGATCAATCTCTGACTCAGTAGTTTCATCACCTATCTTATAAGAATTGTCCGAATCATAAAACATAGATTACACTGCACTTGAACAAGTTTGCGCAAAAAACCATTGACTTTGGAGACCTTTGTTGACTACTATTGTTAGGAAGCTGACCTTTATATTCTGTATACAACATTAGAATTACATCTTCTACTTACTTTATGTATTCTATAGTTCTTTCACTTCCAAATAAAATATTTAAACAATGTCGTAAAAATTTTGATTTGCAGCTTAAATCAAGAACAAGTGCAACATATGCAAGCATATTTATTTTTTCGAAAGATCTCCAATATTTGTCAAATTTTTTGATCATCTCGTTGGTCATTCGTCTCAGAATTATATTCTCATCGTTATTATATTTCTCAATAGCAATTTTCAAATTATAAACTTCGCCTACGTACATATGTTACGAGATGCAAAGGAGTTAATTATAATACATCTGGACTGACTACTAGTAGAGATAGAGGAAGCCGCAGAGGTAGAGGCAGAGGCTGAAGAGGGAAAGTTGGAGGAGGCAGTGGCGGTGGCAGGGAACGGGGAAGAGGAAGAGGCCCAAGGGTATAAAGAGGTACAAGCAGATCACTTGCATATTGCTGTTTTTAATATCATTATTGTTGCATATCCTAAGTTAGATATCTGCATGTATACCTTAGGTACATCCAGAGCCCTTGTGCTATGAAGGACTTGACTGTCTCTCATTTTGACTTCTTATTGCATTGAATATTATGTGATGACATATGTATTATGTGATGACTTCTTATTTTCTCCTATATTATGTGATGACATTTATGGACATAGGTTTTACAATGGATGGATGAAATGCTAACGTTATTTTCGTCTAATGGTTTATCTTTGGATAATCACAAATAACTATTTTTCAAGTATTATGAAAACGATCAACCTCCAATTCTGTTACATTGTCAAACTTTCCTCATGGATAAAAGTTACAAAATGACTCCATGCTCATAATACAAGTTTTATGTCATAAAACCACGTTCTACACAATAAAAAAAGAATCATTTTATAAAATATTTTTAAGAATTTAACAAATTCTCGAATGCATCACTAATCTTCCATTTTAGGTGCACCTGCCACTCTCATTTCTTGCACAAAAGAGTTTTAATTCTCTGCAAGTTTTTTAAATGCCGTTTCAAACTTCTCAGCATTTGCCAGTATCAAATATGTTGAGTTCCAATGAGTAGGAACGTCGACCAACAAATTACATTTGCAAGTAATTTTCACTGCATCAACACAAGCTTTAAACTGTTGCAATCTTCCGAGAGAACACCTTTCGTACTTGACAACTTTTCTTACTATGGCTATGGATGTTTGATGTTCTTTCAAACTGTGAGAAATGATCAAATTCAGGACATGTGCAAAACAACGCATGTGCATATGATTGCTGTTTAAAATCAACCCTTTCCAATTTCTAATTATCTTCGTCAAATAAGAGATAGCGACGTCGTTGGAAGACGCATTGTCAACGACGATGGTGGTAATATTTTCAAGCTCTCACTTAAGCAAACAATTTTCAACTTCTTTACTAATGTTCTTATCCTTATGGTTCAGAATCAAACAAAAATTCAAGATCTTCTTTTACACATGCAGATCTTGATCAATGAAATGACATATCAGCACCATGTAATTCAATTTCTGAATAGAGGTTCATGTGTCGGTGGTCAAACACACCATCTGTGATGTTGAAAAAAAATACTCGTTTAACTTTTTTTTTTTTCTGAAATATGCCTTGAATAACTCTTGCTATTGTTTTTTGAGATGACATAATAAACTTTGGATTTAGATACTGACAAAATGTCTTGAAACCAACTTCTTCTACCACTTTCAATGTCAATTCGCCAATTATAATTATCTTAGGTAGAAATTCTATAGCACCCATCATAGTAAATATGGGTATACTAGCATTATTGCCCTCAACAGTTTTAAAGGACAAAATTAGTTACCTATTATCCACATTTCGTGAATACTTTTTGCATACTTTAATATATTTTATCATACTTGAAGTTTCATTCTTCGTTGGAATTTCAGAGCAGCGGAGATCGAAATCGGGGACTACAACTCGTAGGTCGGTGTTCGGAATCGAGGTCGGTCTAGTCGAGTGTTCGGAGAGCTAGAAATTTTAGGTTCGGAATCGGAGCCGGAGGTCAAGTGTTCGCCTATTAGGGATTAGGGAACACTGGAATGAAGAGTGAAGACTCGTTCAGTTCAGTCGTCGAAGGACAAAGCCTTTAAGCCTTTAAGTTCAGTCTTACAGTCAAGTCTCGGTTTTTCAAGAATTCGGGTTGTGGATCGAGTACCGCACCGATTGTCTTCAATTCCAAAGATTTCAGATCGAGGATCGGACCGTGATCCATCACCCAAGGAACAAAACCACCGGTCTGGTCCGGTTCTCAATCTGCGATCTGGTCTTGCCCACTCCTAATTGTAATAAGAAAATGTGACATTCTCAAGATTTTGATAAAAACAAAAAAATTATATAAAAAGTAATGTTTAATGTATTTTCTTATTTTATTCTTTTAAAAAAATTTATTGATGTATCATATTATTATTTGTATAATTAATATAAAAAATAATTTATTATATCACCTAGTATTATTCTCTTATAAATTATCAGTAATTTTAAAAACTCAAATTTATTGATTGATAGTAATTTAATTTTATATATTTTTTAATAAAAGTTATCAAAAACGAGATTTATCCTCAACTAGAACGAAAGCATTTATTCATAAAGACTTGAAGAGTTTTGCATTTTAAGAGGATCGATTAAAACAATTTCCACTTTAATAAATAAATGGAGTTTTGGACTTTAGGAAGATGCCTCTCTCTCTCTCTCTCTCTCTACGCTTTCGTCAGGTTCCTCTGCTTGTTCCCGTCTCAAAACCCAACATTCGCTTTAGTATTATTGGTTTTTTTCTCAACCAAGCAGAAACTACCTTCAGTATGTTCTTCGAGTGTCGCAAAAGTGCTGCGCTTCTGCTTCTTCTCAACGTCTTCTCCGCCCCTCCGTTCTGAAGAACCCGCGGAAGATAGCAAGAGGGTCAGGGTATAGTGCGAGGTGGAGGCGGAAGGAAGAGTGAGTTTGATTGGCCTGGAGTTCTATGGCTTCTCGCCTCATGTTTTGCTGTGGGACTCATTCGGATCGGTATGCTAGATCGCTGATTTATTTTTGAAAATAGCAATTTCATTGCTTACAATAGATTGTCTAGAGTTTGTGCCAATTTTATTACGAAGATTCTTTTCAGAAAGTTAACGAATTCAGGGTATTTTACCAATTTTGGCTTCTGGGCTTTCTTCATAATGTTTAATTATTATTCCATATGTGGGGAAGAATGTTGATTTACTTGGTTTCTGATCCGAAATGGAAAAAAAAAATGATTAGGTTAGCTTACTAAAGTTGTTTGTTTTAGCTGGTCTTTCATAAATTTTGGTCGAAAAGATATTCTAGGATTTGTCAGGCTGCTGTGAATTAGTATTGAAGATACAAGATGAATTGGAGATTCAAATTCAGAAATTTGGCTGCTCCAATGAAAAAAAAAACAGAGAGAGAGAGAGAGAGAGAGAGAGAGAGAGAGAACATCAGTTTAATATTGTTGTTAACATGAGATTCGTTATGCTCGATGAAAACTTACAAAAACAGGACAGATCATGCGCTAAAGGCAGATCAGTGATCTGGATCTCTTACCCTTTTTTGTCTTTTTCCTGTCAAATAATCAGCTCCATACTTGTCACCATTTTTCTTTGTCCTAAACTGGACAGATCGATAAATCGACATAAAGAAAGTTTTATTTTTCTCTTGTTAGACGGCTAATGGCCAACTACTTTGTTTTGTGCAGGAAAGACCGAGGGAAGAAGCAGCAATCGTGGAGGGTCTTTACGTTGAAGGAACTACTCTCTGCGACAAATAATTTTAATTACGATAACAAGCTCGGAGAAGGCGGATTTGGTAGCGTCTACTGGGGTCAGCTTTGGGATGGATCTCAAGTAATCAATTCGGCTCATATATTTACACTCTTCTGCATACTCGGATGCTTATTACTGATGATTTCTGATGCTTCTCGATTATGACTATTTATTTTCCTTTATTCTGATTCTAGTTTGTTCTTCAATATAAACTACATTGACCTTTGAAAGAAATTTGAAAATTTGTTTGCAGATAGCAGTGAAGAGATTGAAGGTGTGGAGCAACAAAGCGGAGATCGAGTTTTCTGTCGAAGTTGAGATATTGGCTCGAGTTCGACACAAGAATCTGCTGACTCTACGAGGTTATTGCGCTGAGGGTCAAGAGCGGTTGATTATCTACGACTACATGCCAAACTTGAGCTTAGTCTCCCACCTTCACGGGCAGAGTTCGGCCGAGTCTGTTCTCTATTGGAGCCGTCGGATGAAAATAGCAATCGGGTCGGCTGAGGGAATTGCGTAAGTTCAAAAAAATTCATCTTTTCCCTCCATCTTTCATTTCTTCTGCACGCTTTAACCACCGAAAATCTTAACTCATACAGCTATCTTCACAATAAAGCAACTCCTCATATCATTCACCGAGACATCAAAGCTAGTAACGTCCTTCTCGATCCAAATTTCGAGGCCCAAGTCGCTGATTTTGGATTTGCTAAGCTCATCCCGGACGGTGCGACACACGTGACGACTAGAGTAAAGGGTACTCTCGGCTATCTTGCCCCTGAATATGCAATGTTGGGGAAAGCCTCTGAGAGTTGTGATGTTTACAGTTTTGGCATTCTCTTGCTCGAGCTGGCCACAGGAAAAAAACCAATCGAGAAAGTGAATTCGACAATGAAACGGTCCATTTCCGAGTGGGCACTGCCCTTGGCTTCTGAGCAAAAGTTTGATGAACTTGCCGACCCTAAGCTGAATGGAGAGTATGTAGTGGATGAGCTGAAAAGAGTTATCCTTGTAGCTCTCATATGTGCTCATAATCAGCCTGAGAGAAGACCTACAATGGTGGATGTGGTGGAGCTGTTGAAGGGAGAATCAAAAGAGAAGTTCTCCAAATTGGAAAGTGATCAACTTTTTAAGAATCCTCAACCAGCAGCCAATAACGATGCGGCTGCTGCTAAAGACAAAGACGAAGATGGTTCAGACTTGGTCTCAGAGGAGAAGGAATGAAGAGGAGATGAACCAAATGAGAAATGCACAGAGTAGCTGGCGTTGCTGTCTTTGCTGTAGGAGTTTGGATCTGTTCAAATATATATTGTACAATTGACATATTTTGGAGAACTAAAGTGGGCACTGGGCATCCATTGGAAACAAGTGCCAGTGTTTTCTATGTGTTTGTGCTTGGTTTTGTGTTCCTTTTTGGGTAAATGGAATGAAACGTGAGTGATTTCTATTGTGCTCAGATTATGGTATTTTAATTTGTTTTTAGCAAATTTTAAGAGATTGATGGAGGTTCAGTGTTTAAAAAAAAATCTTTTAATCTGTATTTAAATTGAGAAGGGTACAGAACCGGTGAAAATCAAGTTCGAATCCAACTTCTCGACGATATATACTAGAGTCATACCAAGGTCACGGTGCCACTAGTCAGACCTTCCGGATCAGCCTTTGGCAGAGCCATTGGACTAGACCACCCACCGAGTTGGTCCTCTGTTCAGAATTAGATTAACGATGGAGTCGGATCAAGACTTGACATATAATATCAGGGAATAAAAGCCAAAAATATCATTTGACATGTCAAAGTCGAGTGTCCAAATTATCAAGTGAGCATCACTCTTTTAATTATCATTCTCATTTATAAGTGTCATAGTACTACAACAAACGAACAAATCTCAAAAGATTTTAACACTACTACTAGTGAGATTTCATCACCATTTCATCTGGACTACGAGATCACAGCAAAACAAGCCACTTTTTATTTACAAAACAACAAATAGTATTTTGCATCCACCTTTATAGTATACTTAACAAAATTGTAAAAGGGATACAGCATTTTAACGAAGTCCAGAGGTGGAAACAGAGCATTAGAACTTTTTTAGAAGGCAAAACAAACTGGCCAAAGGAGCTAACCAGTGAAATTTGCCTCCTAGAGTAGTTTTAAGTAAATGTATCCTCACGATCTCCCTCAGCCAAATCACCTTCCTCCAAATTGCTGAACTCTAAGAAATGGGTCGGTCTGTGATCCTCGTGATAATACTCACGTGGCGTTCCAAGTTTCACCCCATATTTCATTCCTGCTGTGTGCTTCACCCCCATGAAGTTATAGTTCCATGGTCCGTTATCTGGAACCTGACAAACAAACCCCACGAAAAATTAAGCCAATCTCATCAAATCCAACATTTTCCATGTCATGCAATCCAACATTGAAATACAATTCCAACCACAAAAGTTTTTTCTAAGGGGTAAAAAATAGTGCATTTACCATGTAGAAGCCGAGGAAGCGATCACTGAGCAGCATCTGCACCTTCTCATAATGAGTAGGAAGATAACCATGAGGATTGCTTCCAGTGTCCTTGTTGACACGTCCCCACTCATAACCTGACGGAGTAAGCTTATATGCAGTCAACGAGCAAGAGCCTGGGGTAAAACTGCAAGTCAAGATAATGCACTTTTCGCCATCCCATTGCTTGTTGTTTTCCAAAATTTTAGCATGATTTGTGAGATCCTGCAAGTGGTAATTTCTACCAAGTCAGAGGACAGATTTGTGATTTCACCCACAAATCAATACACGATCAATAGCCATTCAATTTCGACCAAATGAGTATCGTAAGACAAACCTGTGGTGACAACTGGGGAAGCTCATTAGGTTGTGTGTGCATCCATCCCAAAGGTTCCAAGTCGTTCAGAAAATCATGCTCTGGAAGACCTGTCGGCAGATTGACCTGCTGATGAGTCCCCCACTGAGGTGGCATTGCAATACAGCGAATTTCTTTGACCTGAGGGTTGTCTGGTGGGCTTACACCATATAAGTACCCAGAAATTTGTGTCCTTAGATCTGCTATGCAGATGAACTTCTTCAAAATGTTCTTTGGCATGATATACGTATAACCAGTTTCCTGTATTAAAATTTGTAGTTAACATCAGTAAAATAAAAGGTCAAAGAGAAAGTAGTATGATTAAAAATAATTTTTAAAAAAGGAACAATAGTTTTGACCTTTATATCCTCTGAGTTCACGTAAATATGATTAACTCGCAGATAGAGATTTGTTGCCGATATTGCCCTTACACGCCAATCAGTTTTGGACCCAAATGCAGATTGCTCATATGGACTTGTGGTTGTTACTATAAGTTCATCACCATGCACATTTGTAGTTCTTGTCGTAACTGCTGTCAGCTGACTAGCTTCTTTGGCCTGAGAAGAAGTTGAATCAAAACCAACACAAAGGTAGAAATATAGATAGATGAAATGGTTCACTGTCATATCAAACAAATTGACAAGCCCAAACCAACCAAGAAAAGTTACCTGTTTTTCTATCTCAGCAATTTGCTGCCTCTGTTGAGAAGGTGGAGTGATCTCAGCTCCAAGTATGATATCACGAATCTCAGACTGTGTCAATGCTGAAGTATTCACGTTGTTCTTCTTGGCATAGTCTGAGAGGATGAGATCTCTCAAAGCAACCTCAACCTACACAGCAAGAACGAAGAAACACAAAAAATAAGGTCTAAATAAGATTAGAGTAGGCCCCACAGGAATTTCAGAAACGTTAATAGACGGACGATAGCACAAAAATGATACGATTTCAAGACTTAATTTCATTAACCTTACAAACTAATTTGAAAGAATAATTTTCCACGGCTTATAGTCATTTCAGTCAAACATTGTGAGAATTATTCACTAATTTTCATCCAGTCACTCTTGCAGTGGCAAGGGAAGAAGAAATAAATATAAAAGATAAAAATAACCTTCATCCATTGATCATCTGTGAGAGAAGGCCAAATGTGATGCGGCTCCGTAACAATTGTTTTGTCAGGTTTAAGCAGCATTTTAGCCTTCTCATTGTTGACATGAAGTGCACGCAGTATTAAAATTAGACGGGAGAATGCCGTGTATGATGAAATGCTTTTCAACCAATCATCATATATGTTGAACAAAACCATCTGAGGTTCAGTAGCCTTCAAAATCAAATCTCCGAATTTTTCAATTTTCAAACAGGCCTGGAACGGAAGCTGCAATTCACTTCCCTTGATCACTATATTGGGGAAATCCAGTAAGTGAACTTCTAGAGGATCAAGCATTCCTTTTCGAGTCACGATAATTTGCTTAGGCTGTTCTTCAACTGGCAAAGACCGCACAAGAGCAGCAACTTCCTCTGCTGTTTTCCACTTGGCCAATTGACCAAGACGTTTCTGTCCTGCCCACACACTTGTGTGGATAACCTGAAAAAATGAACTATCAAGATCAAGGCAAATATTTCCATCTCACAGATTCAATTAAAACCGCCACTTAAGAAGGCAAACCTTTAGAAACAATTGCCCAGTCCTTGGATTAAATATAAAAATGGCACCATTGATTGGTTTTGTAGTGAGATTTCCTTCAAATGTCTTGTGGATTGTGACACGGTACACATTGGTATCATCAACAAACCAAATTATTTGATTGCTGAAGATCTCTCCATAGTTTTGGGATGATAAATATGGTTCAGTAGGCTCAGAAGAATACAACTGCAGACCTTTCCTTATTCGCTCCCTCAGCACGTACAAAGCTGGATTTGACTGAACATATTGAAAATAAGTCATTCGTTTCGCAGGATCTAACAAAAGTACCAAGTAAACTTATGCCTCACGGAAATAACTTTTCTTTAAAAGAAGATACCTTCATAATCTTGTTCATTGCTTGAGCAAGCAAAGGTTTGGATCCTGGGAACCAGTTGCCAAAAGCAGAATGCAAGTTATAGGCTAAATCAAGTCCAATCATCACCCCTGTGTGACAAGTAAGCAATCATGATGAGTTTTTCAGAAAACAAATAGGAAGAAGGGACAAAACAAATTTCAAAAACGTACCAGTGGGAGATGGATATATAGACATGTTATCCGTGGTATAATCCATAAATTTGGCACGAGTGTAACGCTCAATGTCATGAGAGTCATAATCACCCCAACGAAGTTGCACATCAATCCAATATTTATTGCTTGCTTTTTGATCAAACACATCCTTTGACTCAGCCACAAGACTAGGCTTAGACATTGGCCATCTATGGGCAGCAAAAAGGAGAATATCAGCACAAGAGCTATTCATTTTGTAGCTCTTTCTTGGATGAATAGTTTCCTTCTGCACAGTTTCAATTTCCAAAGCATCCAACTCCTGATCCAGAACCTGACAAAGATCCATGACTACACTCTCATGAATCTTCTGCCATAAATGAGCACGAAAGATCTGTATCAATGATATTTTCAGAGTAGGGATCTTGCCATGCATGAAGATTCCAGTCAGATCTAATTGCACTTGGAATCCCACATAAACATTAGCCCTGTTTATTGTAGGAGACCACCAAAGAGTAAACCTACGATTTGGGATTTGGTTAAGACCAGATCTCTGCGCATTCGTCAACTTTTTATATTTCATTGACTCCTCAAAGCCTGATGCCTTCTCCCAAAATAGACCCTCCCAAGTTGGGAAGCTGACATCGTTCAAAAAAATATAGTGAGTCACTAATAGAAAGAAGATCAATACAAAACCAAATGACAAATTAATGGAAGTGTTCAGGGTGTTGCATTAATCCAGCATCAAATTTGTATGTCATTTATTGATTGTGCTTTCTGAAGAAATGAACCACGGAAAAGATGTTCTTCTAAAATAACCTATCTATTTTTAACAGAATCAACTAATTTTTACAAACCTCATGAAGTGTGGAAAATGCACAATAAGTTATTTTTCTCTAAACATGAATATAGAACCAGATGTAGCACGCCATGGATACAGAGTCCAGGAAAATAAGAGCATTTGATAAATGAATGATTCACTAGCATTTCTCATGCAGATATTATAGCAGAAAGGACTTACTATGTTCCTTTGAATAAGGTATGCTCAAGAATTCCCTCAACACCTCCAAGAGCTTGAATGACATCTGTTCTATAGTTGTTCAGATTCCACAATTTTCCATCATGTCTCTGGTGTGTCCACCAGAAAGGGTTTTGTTTCAACACTTGGTACTGCTTGAAATCAGTTCGAACCCTCCATCCTTTGTCGTATGCTAGAGTGTGGCGGTCCTTCTGAAACAATGTATTTATACGAGGTATTCCCCTGTCCCAAGAATCCTGTCATTAAAAACATAACAGTTCAGTTGAAACATAACTTTTACTGACAAAGCAACTAATGAAAAATTAGCTTCATCTCACAAACAAATACTCACTTCCAAATCTTCCAGGGTCAGTCTCCTATTTTGGGCCTGAGCTTCTTGCCTCTTAAGAGCATATTCTGCCCAGACGCGTTGGGAATCGATGAACTCACTCTCCCAAGGCTATCAGAAAACAATAGGATAGTCAAGAATGAAGCAAATATACAATCTGTCATACAAGAAAAGCAACACAACATATGAACAGAAAGTGGATATTACTTACCTGAATATAGCGGTAAAGATTTGGAATCAACTGATCCTCTTCATGACTCATTCCACTCCTAAAGTGGGTTACACCAACATCTGTTTGCTGACTGTATCGAAGATCACTTTGAGGGATCAGAATGTGACCCATGGACAACATCCCAAGTCCTCCAATCTCTTTTGGAGTATAAAAAATGACAGGAGGAAATCTGAAAGGAAATGGAAGAAAATGGGAACTTAGAAAAGTTAAACTAAATGTAAAAGCATTGATGATCGAGTTATGTACCTGCTAGGCATTTTAGAATTCAAACCAATCTTTATTCGTGTTTGGATTTTATTTTCACACTTGACCAGCAAGTCTAGCAGTTCTTGAGTGTGTACAGTTGCCTCACGAAAGTATGTCATAAGACCTATAAAACAAAGTTTGTTGAGCAAGAAGTATTGAAGACCTTTAAAATATGTGACCACTTAATTCGCTGATCAATGTTGTACAAATTGCACCAGAAAATATATAGAAGATTTAAAATATATACCAATCAAGGCTGTGTTCCATTTATTGACTATTTTCGTAAAAGTTGTAGATCCTGATGACATAAGAATCTGCCTCACTCGGTTCTCGAACACCTTCATGTGTTCATCATCAACTCGCAAGAAAGCAATCGCGGTCCGCTCCTTGGTTTGTTCATTCTGCAAATTCCATACTCCATCCTTTGTGTTGCTGAATGCTTCTTGAGTCATTCTCACTTTAGGAAGTATCCGAACTTCAAATCCACACCTAGAACCAAACAGAAAGAACACAATAAGACAGCTTATGATAGGAATCAAGTCACTTTTACAATTACGCCAATGCAAATTTTCAAATATAATACATGTAATATTAAATATAATAAGAGAACAGACAAAAACAAGGACAATATTCTCACAAGATTTATGTCATTGTGATTAATAGATCACCTCAAAAAGAAAAGTATTAAAAATAACAAGGGAACAAAAAAATGCCGAGCAAGATCATCATTAGTTACAAAATACTTACATGCTGAAAAGCAAGTTGGGATTATCCTTGCTATAAACAGAAACAAAACCGTTCTCCCACTCCAGTGTTGTAATGCTTCGAGGAAGACGGTTCTTCATATCCCAAAAAACACTCCTCCCAAGATTAACTGCAAAAGAATTAAATTAAATACAACAAAGATACTAAAATGAGTAGAATAAAAAATGTTTCTCCTTTTCATCTTATGACTTTGTGTACGTTATATATAAATTTAACTACACCAAAAAACCTCTAGTTAATTTAAAATTAGGAATGGGGTGAGTTACCATCGTGTTTCATGAGCCTCATTCTTGCATCTCTCGGCCAACATTTCTTATTGTTATATCCAACCATATTTTCATTGTTTGGATCAGGATGTTCAGTGAGGTATCTTTGGATCAGGTCTCGAGCCTCTTCATGAGTGAAGCGGAATAAAATATGCACCTTATCTATATACCGAGAATACAAGCGAATTGGATGTCGGGTCTCGAACTTTGTATCTGAGAAAGTGATAAACTCATTTGGCATATGTGGTGGACCAGCAATCTCACTAGCTCTCGTCAATCCAAGAAGCAATAGATCTAGCACAAGTCCATAGTACTGTACTACAAATGAAGCGAACTGAAGACCGCGTATCAGCCCATACGAATTTGTGTGGCTCATGTCCTTGTATGATAGCACTATGTTATTCTTTGCAGTGACATAATCAGCTATATTGTGGTCAAGCACCAAACGAAGAAGCCTGCAAAGCACATATAAATAAATATTATAAATATTAATTTATGAAATCAGCCCACAGCAAAAGTCATTCAACCAAGAAACGAGCACTTGCCTGTTCAACATTGTTAAGTCAATCTTCTCAAAGAACTTCTCAAACTTAGTCTGAAGCATGACCACACACTGCCCTTCACTTGTGTCCCATATGCCTTGTAAATTGTTAATACCTTGACACCATTTGTACACCAAAAGAGGCGGGGGCTCTGAGTCTGCAGGTTTAATCCAATTTGGAAATAGATGGCGCTTATCCCCTTCATACCACAAATACTGGTCAAGATATGCATCTGTAATCTTCTCAAGAGGCTCAATCTCATAAACTGGAATAAGATAGCTGTACAAATCCATAAACTCTATGCCAACCTGCAAACAAATAATTACATCAATAAAAGTTCATCCCATCAATAGTATTTATTATCCTACAAAAGACTAACTTCTTTAAAGGCTCGTTGTGTGAGTAGATGTCGCTTAATTCGAGACAAGGCCTCATGTGGATTATCATAAGCTTGTTCGATGAGCCCAAGCTCTTCCCTTTGAAGTTGGTTTAACCTCACAGCCACACTATAAGATTCTTTCAGCCGCTCTAGAGCAAGGATAAGCAACTTTGTGTCATGTTTGTAGGACAGTGGAGGGAAAGGAATTGGAGAAAACTTTCTCGACTCCAACCAATGAACTGTTGTTGTGTAAATGGCAACAGCTTCTTCAGGTGTGACGTAAGGACCATCTTTCAAATAATTGTGTTGTCGTTCCTACAAAATTCAGAATAAAAAACAAACATAGTCACTTTTCCGATCCCGTTAAACATTCACTTTAAGGCAATAAGCCAACATCAAAAGAAGAGTACTTGTACAAAATATGCAGCGAAGTAGTCAATAAGGAAGAAACCAACCTGTTCTGCCTTAAGCCAAAGGCGAGTCAATCTTCCTAGATTCTTTCGGCAAACAGTCTTGTCAACGGTTGCACCTCTTCTAATACGTTCACGATTGTAATGAGCAACATTTGTCCACCAATCAGCTTTTGATTTCACGTATCGAAGTATCATGTTCTCAATTGGCACTGGCAAACCAGGAACCTACCATTTGTAAAGTGAAAATAATTAGATAAAATAAACAAATATAATTGGTCCAAAAATGAGAAAAATGTTCACCTTCCATGGAATATTTGCTTTCCAACAGCGCCATGCCTCACTAAGATGCTGCAAGATTGTTCGAGCTTTATTTTGTTTAATACCCTCTGCAACCATAAATATACCATAAACAATTGATTCTCACGAACAAAAGATCACAAAAATGGACTTCATGCTGAAACAATAGGTTAAGTAATGGTGTGAGCACCTGGCATGGCATCAAGGACATCATGCATGACAGCAGCCCGAAGCTCCAGGTCAAAATGGCTCTCCACACGTTGTTTAGTTACCGTTTTAGCTACTCCTTTAGAATGACGCCCTTCGAATTGTCTTGCAAGTAAGTTTCCCAACCACCGTTCCAAAAGAGGCACAATACCACGGAGGAAGAACAACCAGACTCTCCACATTGGAGCCCAAAATCCACATCCAGGTCCCTTCCCAACTGGTCCAGTATTGAAACGGTAATAAATCAAGTGCTTTAAGTCTTTGCACATTCTAATTTGTCGCATAAGTCTATATTTGTAACGATACATTCCTGTCAACTGCCCAACATGAGAAAAAATATACTGCAGACCATCTGCTAACTGAAATGCATCCACATTGCCCAGGCGAAACTGGATATTAGCATCAACTACAAGCTTTGTTAAACGTAGGATTTCACGGCAAAGATGAAAAGCATTGCCAAACCGCGATTTCTTACGTTCCTTTGTGGTGAGGGTCTTTACCGGCTTCAAATTGAAATTGTAGTCAAGATGAAGATAGTTCAAATTCTTCCTATGTATCAACAGATTCAGCATGTTGTACCCCTGCTTACAAACTTGTAGACCTGCTTCAGCCCAATCAAGTTCCGTTGTTTGGAAAAACTTAGTTGCCTGAAGGGATCGGAACAAATGCTTCTTTTTTTGCGCTTTAGGAGGTCTATGATGCAACTCATTCAACACGAAACATTTCAATAATTTTTGATAGCTAACCCTAACTTTCACAGGATATGAAGGAGGACTGCAAATAATCCAAAATAGAAAATAAGAACCCTGAATAACAAAATAAGTGACACTGTATACACATCAAAGACAAACAAAAAATTAAAGAAAAAGAAACAAAGATTTCTCCTTACCAGTGCTCCTTATACCACTCAGACACAAGCGGTACGTCTTCGGCCCTTCGCATTCTACCAGACCTCATGTTAAAAGGGCGTGGAGCAAATAAAAGGGAAATTCCAGCAGCTGTGGTGTCTGTATATAGTTGAGTGTCCTTTAGCAGAGGATCCACTCCCTCTGGCAATTCAAAATCATCTTCATCCTCATCCTCACTTGTCTTCTTTTCGCGTCGATCTTTATTAATACTAGTTATTGGATGTATTAATGGATCATAGTAAAATGCTGGTAAATCAGGGTCCTCAGTTTTGATGTACATGATCATTGGAGTATGATAAGCACCAAGCTTTACTTTCCTTGGCCGATTGTTATACAGATGAGGGAATGCAATTCTGTACTCTGTTCTGAGTGGTGACCGTATAATGAGTTTATTTATGTCATTGAACTCATTCCAGTCCTCATCCCCTTTCTCCATGTCACGATATAAAGGCTCAAACTTAGGGCCACCTGCAAAAAATGCTTCGAGTCATAACTAGAACAGATTTTATGAAACCAAAGTATATAACACCCACTTCAATTTATCTTTGCATCATTTCATCAGCATTTATTGGAAAAGATGAAGACCCAATAAAACATACATTAATTTTAAGAACATATAGGAACGTAGACTCCAAATTGGTAAATAGCATTACCATATAAATGCTAAAAGTGCATACAGAAAAGTTAAATTTCACATCTAAAATAACATTACAACCCCTAGAAAGCAAACCATTTCTAAACTAAAATAAGCTAAGCCAATCAAAACCATTATGACCCTGACAATTTTATAATTTAATCCCATTATTGATTCCAGTTTGACTCAATATTAAGTTGATGATCCTTGAAGCATCAGAAGTAATTTACCAGTTCCATGAAAGAACCAAATTATTCTCTTCATAATCCTTTGCAATAGATATTCTTTATTTTTTATATCAAGGATACAACACTACATGAAAACAAGCCAACATAATATAGGGTGGCTTCTATATCAGAAACTTAGACACTTGCCTGGTATGCACATGTTCAACGCTTTTGCTGTGAAAAATGACTCCATGTCAAACAAGTAAAAGTAATTGCGGTCAATCAAATCAGAAAGTAGTTGTCCTGCAAGCCGATGTAGAGTGGCCATTATAGGAAGGGAAAGATGCCATTTCCTATAACTTGGACCATTGATAAGCTTTGTTTTGACCAGGGGCTTATGATCATAAAACCAAGTATATACAGCAGAATCCTCCTCTTCATCCATCTCCAACTGAATTGGCTCAAGAGGATCAACATCTAGCAAATTATCAGCATAGTCTAGCGGAGGTTCTTCATCATCAAATGGTGGAAACCGCATTCTCTTGAAATGCCGACGATCTCTTTTCTCCCTTCGCATCATGATCCACATAGTACCCCACTATTAAAATTTGGAAAATCATCATGAGAAGAGACTTCAACAATGATAGTCAATGATGATCATATAATCTAGATCTAATCAAAGACAAACTTTGCCAAGAACCATAAATTTGACTCAACATCGAGAACTTAAAGGTCATACCTGAGCTAAATATATGGGTTCAACAACCCATGGTATTTCATTAACAAATGTAATTGCCCCAGTAATGTGGTACAGGACCTTTACATCGCGGACCTATAATCAAAAGTTAATGAAGTGAAAAAAAAAATCATATACAAACTTAGTAAATAATTAAGATGTCCCATGAACTAGTAGTGCTAAGAAAACAACTAGTAAACAAGAGAATCGATATTTATACCTGCTCCCAAGGCATGGGCATGTTCTCAAGCAACTTGTACACTGCATGTGGAATGAACTTAAGGGCTCCAAGATAAACTCGTTTATCATGTCGATACTTCTTCGATGACATGTCCCCATGATCTCTATAAGAAGCAAAACAACTCTAAATATAAATAGTCTTATGGAGGCTTTCAGATTACACTATCCAATTATAAAAACGGAGAAATTTCAGACTACGAAAAAGGACACACTGGAAGAACGTATTACAAATTCTGGGTAACACAAGATAGATATTATTAAGTCATTGAAATTTAAGAGAGATACCTTGGAGTAGTAGAATGTCCTCAAAAATAGTAGATCAATGTAGTGCCAGAGAGGCATGAAAGTGTTAACACCACCCATAAATGAATAACAACAAAATAATCACAGAATACAATGCTTGATGCTCAAACTAGATATTCAAATGATGCACAACGTGTCACATCCCAGTCTGGAATAAATTATAGAATGAAGAAGTAGGACATACAAATTGAAATTCAGATGTCCATATCAGGCAAGTCAATAATGGAAACTGATATAGTTAATTCATTCGCTAGACAATTATCTAAAGTTATACATTTCCAAAAAAAAAAAAGACAAACAAGTTAGGCAACAATGAAAATTATCAGGAAAACAAAAACGGAACCTCAATGGAAAATGCTAAGTAGCACGTATAATATGTTTTCAAACATATCTACCAGCACAAAAATTTAATTTTTGAAACAGTAATGAAAACAGCAACTAACAATTAAATACTATAAGCATGGATATATTACATCAGTCTCAAATATTTTCATTACAGTAATGAAAACTCACCTAATGATCTTTCTCACGTGCTCCCGAGGCATGTCCTCTTTCTGTGTCTCCACAAACCCAAATTTCCTTTTGTCGCTGTATCTCTTCGAATTGAGCTGCTGCCATTTCCTTGCCTTCTCTTCGAGCTTCGCCTCAGCCTCAGCCGGAGACGCCAACACAGTATAGGAAGGCTGAGCAGCAGGTGGTGGCGGAATCGATGAGCCCCCTGTTCCGGGCGGCGCAATCTGACCGTTGTTCCACATATTGAGAAGTAACTAAATATAAACCATAAAATCCCCTTAAACCCTAAACTCCCTGAACTGAAACGGTATCAGTATATAGATAACGACTGATACAAAGGTTTCGCCTCCGCGAGCTTGTATGAGGAGCAACGGGAGCTTCTATAACGTCGAATTCTAGGGTTCCGGTGGCTTAGCTGCCCGTAGTACAGCCAGAGTTATGCAGAGAGTGAGGAAGCCGAATCTGAGAACATAAAATGAGAAACTCTCTTATATAGCGTCCTTTAGTTTATCAAGTATTTTTTGTGTAATAATGAATATTAATTATAAAATAAATAAATATTTGACTAAATTATGTCTATAATAAGTTTAATTTTTTAATATTTCAAGAAATAATATAGGCAGAAAAAAAACTAAAATAATATAAAATTTATGAACAATGTTGAAGAATTTAAGATAAAAATTATACATTAAGCTATTCTTTCTGGTAAAATTCCTCATTAGCAAAATACACTCCTATTCTCCGATTTCGAATATAAATCTCAATTTAATTATTTTTTATAATTAAAAATCGATTGTGATATCAATTTTGCGTACAAATAGAGTGACTCAATGAGTTAAAATTACCATTATAAAGAATAAAAATGCAAGACATTTGATAAAATTTATTAAGCAGTGGATCGTTGTAGCAATGACCCAAAACAGAATAATAGATAACGTATTCCATTAATTGTATTTGACTCTTAACGTCTTGACCTAATTTGCACTTTAGCTAAATTAATAATTCAAATACACAAATGATTATAATAAAAATCAAGTGTTCAAAAATAAAAATCAAGCACTATAAAATGGTTAAAATCGACAAGTAAGTGATTTTACGTATTTACAGATCATAGCGCAATAATTTTTGCTAGATAGAATCACATTAACTACTCTTCGTTGTATGATGGACAAGAAGTACTATTTCTTGAAAGCACACTACACCTATTACGTTACAAATTAAATTGCACATAAAAAAAGCCGGAGATATTTTTACGAGGCACAGCATGATGTTCATATGTTCCGTCACATAAATCAAATACGAGACACTAGAGAATGTGTCCCACTTTTTTTCAATTACTCTATAATATGTAACAGAAGGAAGATAGCACATACCTTTATTCCAGTTATGCGTTCCAAAGTAAGTGAAAATATCTTCATATGACAAATTTCTACCAAGACAAAGTTTATTTTAATTGCTTTGGTAGTTTACGAGGAAATTAACCAAAAATGAACACGATATTGAAAATAAAAACATTTTCTTGTTGGCATATTCTTATAAATTGCTAATACGATATTTTTCTTAGAAAGTGACGATGTATTAACGCTATAATTTTATTTTGTACATTAATTAATGGATGCAGTTAATATTTTATTTTAATTATTATATCAATAAATAAATGATGTATAATTGTTGCGTGTCACGAGATAAAATAAGTAGATAAATATAGAATTATCTTCTTTTAGAGACTCGGGTTTTACTCGAATCACAATTGTGTGTTCACATTAATGGCAGGAGCAAACTACAATAGCGGGATCTTCCCTTGGCCTAGGCGAGATCTCTCACCCACACATGCAGACTAGTGTCATTTATTGTTTCAAGGATGGATTTCAAAACTAGAGAAATAATGAATTGGACGACGATGCGTCGACTAAGATATGAACGACAAGTCGAGGAGATGGCGTGAAAGGTAATTTTCGACTTCAAGACTCTGCAGAGAATAACGGTCATTCCACTCTCACAGGTATAAACCAACCCCGGCCTAAATCCCTCCATTACTCTCTAGTTTTTTCTCAGAGTTCAAGCAGTTGAAACCTAGAGAAGCTGAGAAATCTGGCAGGTTTAGAATGCGAGGAGTTGCTGATCATGAATGGCGTAGTAAGTTTATTAATCTTAAAGGTTTGAGTCGATTTTTGGAGGGGCGATGTTTCGCTCCATTGACTCTCGAACAGAAAAATGAGAGTGGAAGGAGGTTTGCATATAGTAGGATTTCCCAGAAGCCATTCCTCAAGCTCTTTCTTCTCAAACTTGATGGCTCCGTATTTGGTAATCTCTACCATTTTCTAACTTCTTTATTGGTGTTTTCAGTTCTCATTCGTGTTCTGTCGCAGGAGTGTTAGTTTAAGTTTTCTGTAACCAGTAAGTGCTTTTACGAAGCTAAAACTAAGAACCGAAAAAAGCATTTGGAAAAATTTGCGATTTAAGATATTTCTGTACGAAGTTACTTCAACGGAAACAATTTGAGAGCACATTATACTTTCTCCTTTAATGCTGGCTGAAAAATTGAAAGCTAAACCATGGTTATTGTAGGATTCACTAGTGACATAAAAAAATAATGTCTCCTCTGTTACCCCTAATACCTAGAAGAATGATGTAATTTAGTAGGTTTATTCAGCCTGAATGCTACATAATAACCTATATATATGGCAGAAAACCCATCGTTAATGATCCCAGGGTGTTTTCCTACAAAATGAAAATCCTGCATAACTTCATTTGGAGATGAGAAATCCATGCTTATATTTCGATTTAGAACTCAATACAAAGTCAATATGATCATTAACGTATTTCGGTTTCTTTCTTTCTATTTTAGTTTCATGAAAACCATCAAAGTCCTTGAAGTTGAAATTAGTCCATAATGTCGTGCTCATATTTCATATCAATAGATGGTCCGCAATATTTTTACGCTATTGTTTATTTTCAGATGTTCATGTAGCAGCAAGTGGTACAGTAGGTGACCTCAAGCTAGCCATAGAGGAAGCCTTTAGCTCATTTCAAGAAGGTCATGACAAGATTGTATGGTAAACAAATGGGCAGATAAGAGATAGCTCTTTTAACGTTTTCAAACTGGTTTCATTTAGTAGCTTCTGCAGATTTAATTACTGAATGTTGATTCCAAGTATTTAGCTTCGATAAAATCATATTATGAATATTAGTCAAATACTCCAAGTTATACACTATGAATCTTCCAGGTCACTAGTATGGGGACATTTCTGCTTAAGTTACAGAGGGAAATTACTTATAGATGACAAAGCATACATTCATGCATTTGGGATTAACGACTGCGATCAGGTATTACCAAACTGTCATTCACGATTTCCTTTATTTTCCATTTAAGGCTGCTTTAAGTTGTTTTTGCGAAGTAAGCTTTACAAAATCACCAGTTCAGTTAGTGCAGCTTCAAATGCAAAATATACCTATGGTTTTGTAATTAATTGCCTTCATTTTCAAGCATTCTGAGCTTGTTGTTTTAATGAGCTCATAAAAATTGTATTTCATTAATCCTTATCATTTTAGGTTGCATTTGTTCCATTTATATTTGTTCTAATATTGATGAAATTCTGAATCTCACTCTGTTGCGATGTTTTCAATGTGGTTCATGCAGCTTCAATTCATTAGACATATGTCTATCAACTATATACCAATGAAGAAAACTACGAAGAGTGGTGGAGTTGCTTGCAAAGGACATTTTTTGTAAGTCTCTAGATCTTTAACTGTTACATAAATCAGAACTGCTGGCGACGCTCGAAACTGTTCTCATGCATTATACTGGTGTATAAATATTCTTTCCGATTATCGAGTTGAGAAAAATGCATATAATATGTGATTATTGAATAATTGCTAAAATATTTGTCTGATTTAGGATTTAGATCGTGTTAAATCTTAGATGTAAAAAAGAAACATCAATAAACTTAGAAGGATTGTATATGATATGTAGGCAGACTGAGGATGTTTGAGTGACCAATCTATCATTTTGCTTTCTATTTGTCATATCAACCCATGTGGTATCTTTCGTCAAGTTATTTAAGCAATAGTTAACCTGAATTATCTGTTTAGTAATTAGCTAGTCATAACATTTGAAGCTTGGTATAAATTCAGTGATGAAATTTGGTATTAAGATATGGAAGTAGATTAGTAATGATGCACAAAGTATCAGTTTGCCCTGTGTTCGGCTCATCAGTCTATGATGTCAGTTCATATGTGCTATCTTTCTTCAAGTCATTTCATAAACTAACAGCTTTCGGTTTAACTAAGGCTGTCATCAGAATCAAATGAAGAGAATCAGGTAGTGTGTTCAAATGATACTGACTTTTTGGAAACTGAAGACAAAAAGTCCAATCACTATATCAGCTTGGATGGAGATGAAGTTCCTTCCTCTGGGTTTAAGATGGCTAATTTCTTCAGTGGATGGTTTTCATATTCGAGATTGGGGGAATTTTCGCAGAATGGATACGAAAAAAGGGGGCGTCTCTCGAGATTTTACCTGCAATGCTTAAGAGGAGAAAACAGAGTCCTGCGGCTGCAATGCTAATATCTTAACTAATCACTAGTGGATTCTATCAAGTAACATGCATCAGAAGAGGAATTCTTAGGATATGGGTCTTGAAAATATCTGGTTTTTGTTTTTTTCAATTTCCCAAAACCAAAGTAGGAGGAAGGAAAAGAGCATTGATTGACTCAATATGAATGTATGTTTGGTCTGTGAAAATCATTCTCTTGTTATCTAACTCCCATCTCTCTTACTCTCTCTCTATATATACATATGTATATTTGATGTGATTAAACTGTTGAGAAAACGAAAAGGGAGCAGTGAAGTAGAAAGAGAAAAGAAATCTCTGGAAAGTGGAAAGAAATCTCTGGAGAAGAATGTTCTGTTTTCTATATGTGTTGTTGATTCGATGATTGTATACATGTATAAGACTATACCAAAGAAAATGGTAAAAAAGAAAAAAAAAACAAAAAAGGGAAAAATAATAAATATGATATATTGACATCCCCTCAAAAGCAAGGCCGGTGAAATCTTATAAAAAAAAGTAGAGAAAGCTGAATGTGACACAGACTCAGTAAGAGCATTGACGAGTTGATTTTCAGAAAGAGTAAATTTAACCACTAATGATTTTTGTTGTACTTTTTCTCGAACGAAATGATAATCGATTTTAACATGTTTGGATTTTGAGTGCAAAACTGGGTTGGAGGTTAGATATATTGCACTCAAATTATCACAAAAGATGATAGGGGTAGCAGAGGTGACAATACCAATTAGAGTGAGTAGAGATTGAAGCCAAAGAAGCTCTGCTGCATCGTTTGCTATGCTTCTGTATTTAGATTCAGCGCTGGAGCGAGAGACAAATTTCTATTTAGCAGAGGATCAAGAGATAAGATTTGGATATAAGAATATGCAATAGCCACTTGTGCTCTTACAGTCATCTAGACGCAAAGCCCAATTAGCATCTGTAAAACAAGTGAGGTTGAAATAGGGTAACATAGTAAATGAAACAAAAAATTCTTTTAACACACTGTCAATAAACATCAGAAAGGACATGCATAAACTAATAGACTTTGTTGACGGCAAAAGCGATATTCGAGTGGATAAAACAACAATATTGAAGACCACCAACAATACTATGATATAACGAGTCATCAAGTAAAAGGAATACCAGAATTAATTGACATTATGAGGTCGGAGACCATGGGAGTGGGCACGGGTTTGCAGGAAGTCATCTTAGTTTTGTGTAGTAACTCAAAAATATATCGACACTGAGATAAAAGCATACCAAGGGAAGTTTGAGTAACCGAAATGCCAAGGAAATATGATAGGGGCCCGAGATCACGCACCACAAATTGACTATGCAGATATCAGAGAAACTGATCCAATAAAGAAGAGGAGCTACTTGTGAGTATAATATCGTCAACATATACCAACAGAAGGAGAACCAAGAAGGCCTTTCGACAAATAAACAAAGAGGTGTCAGATTTCGAGGCGAAGAAACCTCGAGATAGCAGAGCGGTGTATAATTTGTGGTACTAAGCTCGAGTGGACTGTTTTAATATAATGCTCTCTATAATAAGCATACTGCTGAAGAAGTAGAGAAGTCAACAAACCCTATTGCACATATACCCTTTCGGTGAGATCACCATGCGGAAATGTGTTGTTTATATCAAGTTATCTGATGTGCCAACCTAGAGAAAATGCTAAAAATAAAACAGTACGCACCATCGTAGGTTTGACAACTGGATTAAAAGTCTTATCATAGTCAACCCATCAGCCTGATCATAGCCTTTTGCCACTAACCAAACCTTATAACAATTAACGAAGTCATCCAAGTTAAGTTTAGTCTTGAAAACTCATTTGCAACCTATAGTCTTAGCACCACTAGGCAATGAAATAAGAGTCCAAGTATTGTTTTTATGGAGAGCCAAAATCTCAACCTGCATAGCAAGCATCCAATGGTTACATTTGGAGGCTGAAAGGTAGTGAGTTCAAAGACTAAGGTAGTTTGGTTTAAATGTGCCGTCTTTGGATCTTGTTCTCATAAAATGATGATTGACGGTAAGTGGTATATTGCTCTGGTTTGACGGAGGAATTAGTAATATAGGAGAAAGAGGAGACTCTAGTGGAAACGAGGGAGAAGAATTGGTGTGAATGGAAATGGGTGCGAGGTGGATGGGAGAGGAAGTGGCTCGAGTGCTATGGTAGAGGAATTAGTAAGTACAAAAAATGGTAAGGTGGTTATAGGAATTGAGAAAATGGGTGATAATGGCATGGAGGAAGTGAATATGGAAAAGGGAAATGAGGACTCGTCAAAGGAGACATGACGAGTGACATAAATTTTATTTGAAATATAATTTCGACATATACAGTCATTGTGATGAGAGCTATAGCTTAAGAAAACACAAGAAAGGGAAAAATGTTGTAACTTATATTGATTAAAAGGACGAATAAATAGAAAATAAAGACAGCCAAAAACACTAAGGGACGACTAAAAATGTAATTTACCAAATAAGCATTGAAAATGTGATTGATTATTTAAAACATGTGTAGGTAAAAAGTTGATTAACATAGTAGCAGTGGTAGAAGCATAGCTCCAAAATTTTTGAGGAACAAAAGAGCTAAACCAGTTTCAACAACATGACGATTCTTTCGTTCTACACGTTCATTTTGATTAGGAGTGTATGGACATGAGACACGATGATGTATGCCAAGTGTTTTAAAAACAAATGATAGAGACTGAAATTCTCCACCCAATCAGAAGGATCCTACATATCCAGATGTACAAGTTCAAAAGGAGATAATGCGTGAGAAACATAAATGGGAAATGACAAACGATGATTTTTTCTCATTTGACATGTAGTACACAATTTCGAAAACTAGACTTAATAAAAGATTCATTACATAGACCCAAAATAGAATTTAAAACGGAAATAGACTAGTGGCCTAGATGGAGATGCCACACATTTGAAGACGAAATAGTGGAGGTGGAGGCAGGGGCGATGGAGGAGGCAGTCACAGACAAGGCTTGAGGAGCATAGGGTGTTTGATAGAGACCATTACTGAGTGATCTCCGAAGAATTATCTGGTGGGAACTTCGATTCTTAATTCCAAAATAAGTGAAATGAAATTCAATAAAAATCGGATGTTTATGACATAATTGAGTAATACTAAGAATATTATGAGACAGAAACAGAGCATGAAAGACATTACGTAATAGAAGAGAATTTTGATAAGTCGAAAACAAAGCAAAACCATAGTGGGTGATAGAGTGAGACTTACTATAACAGTTTGAAAATTTTTAGTATTCGGTTGTAATAGTATTTTGAAAGTTTTTTACGAATAATATGTAAAAATTGTATGAAACAAATGGTATAAAGTATTTGGTTGAATTTGACAAATTTGAAAAATATATATTTATATTAGGGCCGATCAATCGTCTGAGGAAGACGATTGATCGCCAAATGGATGAGTTCGGCAATGACAATTAATAACCCTTAAAATAAAGTTATTTTATACTATTTTTATTTAATAAAACTTGTATGATTTGAGTGAATATAAAATGAATTTGATCAAAATTATAGAAATTACCGTAGGTTGTTGTGAAATTGAAAAATTTTAAGATTTAAAAGATTTTTATGTATATTTTCAGAAAAATCAGATTATTAACACTAATTTGAATTTTTATTGTTATCATATTTGACTACAGAGCTATTAGCGGGAAAGTATAAATGAAAGATTGAGTTTTTATTTGAATGACCAAAAGAGAAAGAGTAATTGTAAGAAGAAATCTTTAGAATCAAGGAGAGAGAGAAATTGCTAGAAAATTCCCTGAAATCAAGGAAAGAGAGAAAAAGGAGGGATAGAAAAGAAACGAAAAATTGGTTTTGAAAGGCGGCTGACGAAGAAAAAGAACCAGAATGTGGTGGCAATAAAAAGTTTCTCTCCTCTTTGGTTTTCAGCCGCTTCTTGCCAGTAGAATTTTCTAGAAGATTGGACATCAACAACTCTTCTTCTACTACTTTTTATTTTTCTTTTGATTAATATTTTCATTTTGGATTTTGTTGTCATGATTTTGGGTTACAGTTTTAATCTTAGTTAACAGAGAAAATACTCGTTGCGTATTTTATTGAGATCTATGAAAGTTTGATTATTTTTTATTGAATAATCTATCATGATGTTTGTTGTTTAATTCAAATTGTGTTGATGGGCAAATTTGATGTTACATGTTTCTATTGTATCGAAAGGTAAATAAAAATTTTGAGATGCATAATTAATTAAGTAAATTAAACTGTTACAAAATTGTGACATTAATTGATTTGGCAATGAAAATATGATTTTAAAGAAATTCAAATTAAATTTTATTTTTCCAAAAGTCGAAAGAAATTCTAATAAGAATTTAATTAAGCAATTCGATAAAATCATAGAAATTTATTTTTCGTTATTTGGTGAAAATTGTTGTAGCATTTTGTAGCATCAGTAATAAATTACATGTAACGAGGAAATCAATCATAATTAAGGCTTTCATTATCTTAATCTTTTCAGTATCGTAATCTTTTCAGTTTCCTTCAATTTATTTTTATTATTTTTGAAGAAATTTTATTTTTATATTACCATTATAATTATTTTACATGATTTTTATAACAATTAAATTTAGTTAAGATTATTTTCGTGGAATCGATTTTTACTTATTCTTTATTACTTTGTTAGCGACAAGTACACTTGCGTTAGGTATAAAAAATCACTAACAACAATCTAGAGAGCTTGTCGATTGATCGCCAAAGGATAGACGATCGATCAATTATTGAGTGTGGAATTAGAAATTTCAAGTAGTGCGGGTGCCGATCGATCGGCTGAGGCTGGCTGATCGATTGCGTCTGTTAAAAATTTAAACGTATACAATTTAGTTTTCAGATTTAAATTTAATTAATTATGAAATCTAATTAGGATTAGATTAAAGTGAAGTGTAATTAAGAAATAATTAAAATTTGTTATTTAAGTAAATTATAAGAAATGGGAGGGTAATTTTGTTATTTATGAAGGATAAACTGTCTCATAAACATGGTTTTTATGTAATTTACATCTTAAACACTATTGAGCGAGGTATAGTGGCTGTGACTTGTGGTTTGTGAGAGAGAGAGAGAGAGAGAATTGAAATTTAAAGAAAAAAGTTGAAAGAAGAAAAATCCAGAGAGTAAAATAGAGAAATTCTAAGAAGAAAAATCCGCGGGGAATAAGAAGAAAAGGGAAAGGAAAACGTGAGATTCGACGATCTATCCTTTAGGGAAAGTTGTTCAGTTCAGTGAGAGAAACATTTTGGTAGAGAAATCGATAGTTTCAGTGAAAATTTTGAAAAAAAGTGAAGGAACCGACGTACAGTAACTATTTCTAACGATTAGAATAGTTAGATCAGATTTTATTGTCTAGATAGGTGGAGATAAATTTCAATTCTGTTTGGATTTTATTAGATTTGAATTTTAGGTGAATTGATTGCAAGTAGGTAGATTTGATTGGAATGATTGAAATAAGAAATTGATGTTATTTTTAATTCAAATTAATATGCATTGTATATTTCTGATTTTTAAGAAATATTGAAACTAAAAATTTAGAAAACGACAATTTTTATTAAATTGAGCATATTGACTTCAATTATTAATTGCATGGGTGGGTTGAATTGCATCGTTTTACAAATGCATAACATTGCTTTATAATTGTTTTAAAGCATGCATTTAGGAAGGAGGGAGAAGGAAAGCGGTGGTAACATAAGAACCCATCGAGCTGGTCTCGGCTCTTCGTGTGCGATAAATATGGCTATGAAAAGAGTAGAAGCCTTACGAATTATAATTTTCTTTGGGTTAAAAGTCTCTAAAACCTCGCGATACAACAATGTGTGGGTCTTACAACTCCACCGGTGAAAGACCGGGAACGTGTAGGTGTGTGATGGTTATATACGTCGATTAGAGTGGTTGCATCTTTGACATATCAATCTGAATGTTAAAAACCATTATTTAAAAATTGGATGAAAAGAAAATGATATTTTTAAATCATGCTTATTTATTATAATGCATTGGATTTATCTATTTGTTAAGAATGATTTTAAACGGTGTTTGATGTAATTTTAAAAAGAGTTAGTTGTTTTTAAACTGTGATTAATGACATAGATTTTAAATTGTTTGAATTACGAACATGCAAGTATTTTTATATAAATGACATGGATTTCAAATAAAAATAAATTGATTTAAGATAATTTTAAAATAATCATAATTATATGGATGTTGGCGTATGAGTCTGGATAGTGTAGATAAGATTTAAGCTAGCTACTCTAGTCGTTAGATTTATTTGCTGGGTCAATAACTCATTACGTGGATATCTCTATTTTTCAGACAGTAAAGACGTTCACTGAGAAGGAAAAATCCAAGGCAAGGTAAAGTGTACAATGAAAAATAGGTGAAAGATCACAGTTGATGGTTTTTTGGGTTTGATAAATATCACGTGTAGTGATCTAATTAATATTTATTTCTTTTACGCTTCCACGAGTACTTTGATGGTGATGTAAAGAGTTTAATGATGTCATGTGAACATTTCAATATATGAAATGTATTTTGTATGTTGTTTGGATGTTATTAGAAATATCCTAATTAGGATGACACGTAGGATATATTTGGATATATCTTATTTTAAAATGTCAGGTACAATCCAGATGAGATTACTTAGAAGTACAAACATATCCATGCAGATTGAAAACTCAGAATTTATTTAAGTTATTTCTCATCTCGAGAATCCTAATCGTCGGGGCTCGTCAGGTCGGGTCCTGACACTTACTGTCGGCCATCGATACACAAAAAGAGCCACTGTTAGGTGTAGAATTGAGCAGCATAGAGAGGTGTGGGGTGAAATGGTGGGTGGCTCTTGAGTCTAGCAGCCACTGTGAAGCATTGGCAAACACCAGTAATGGTGGGATCGGCAGAATCCCAATAGAGTTAGCCTGAGGTAGAGAAGAGAAGTTGTGTTGGGTCGAGTGATCGAGATACTGGGTTGGACTCGTATATTGAGGTGGGTTGTTATAGTGGCTTGAGTTGGGAGCCCAGAATGACCCATTTAACCGATGATAGTAGATCGCTATTGAGTAACCCACTTTATTACAGATCTGGTATCTGGGCTTGGAGGAATCGGGCTGGGGCACACGCCAACCAGAAGAATGAGGCGACTCACAGCCAGACGCACGACCATTTTGGTAAGTTGAAAAAGAGGTCGGAAAATTAGAACTAGAGTGATAAGGAGGAAAGAACGGTCGAGGATGGCAGAATGGCCTCTGAACAACGACATTGGCTTGAAGGGAGCTCGAAATCGACATTTGAGTAGTAGAGTTCTATTTCTCCAGAGGAAAGTCATAACTCAATAAGAGGTTGTGCAGTTCCTCCATAGAGAGTTAATCTTGCTGATTTGTGATGGAAGTCACAAATAGATTGTAGTTGCTACCGAGACCACTGAGAAAATAGATAACATGGTCTCGATATGAAACGAGTTCTCCGATGGCCGATAAAGTATTGCAGATGAAAGTAAGTTTTTGAATGTATGTGGCTGCTGAGAGACCATCTCTAGACAAGTTGTGAAGTTGGATGTGGAGGTCGGTATTGTGGGATAAAGAGGAAAAGGAAAACAATTGGCCAAGAGGAAACCAAATATCCTTAGTAGTATCGAAACTAACAATTTGAGAAAGAAAGATTTCAGTGATGGATGAAAAAATTCAGCTCATGATGAGCCAATTATAAAGCTGTCAAATAGTAAAACTTGGATTGATTTAAGTGAAAAGAGAATTAAAAAATTGAGAGAGAGAAGAGAATGATCTTTTAGGAATATGATTAATTCCATTAGCGATGATGATATTGAGAAAGTGAGCTTTCCAAACAATATAATTTATGGAGTCGAGTTTGATAGTAAAAATTTGATTCATTGAAGGAAAAGAGGAAAGAGGAAAGAAATCTCAGGAGAAGAATGTTCTGTTTTTATACTTGTTGCTCATTCGGTAATTGTATACATATATAAAATTACACCTAAGAAAAGTGTAAAAGAAAAAAAAAAAAAAAGAAAGAATAAATATGATATTTTGACGTAAACTTCTTCTATCAAACAGGAGGGAATTATGTTTTTCTTGGACTTGGGGGTTAAGCGGCGATAGCGTCAAGAAATATGCTTTATTCTCTAATTTTCAGGGGTTGAGGTCGATGAAGAAAGATGATACATTTTTTTAGCTTGTTCTAGAATAATTTTACCTTAATTATTTAAACGTTTAATGTAATTGATTGTTGACTTAGATAAATAAATAAATAAATAAATAATACTGATGTGCTGTCATCGTAAAAAATTATAAATAATAGAGAATAAAATGATTAAAAATGGAAATTAAATAATTGTTAATTCTTTATAAATTCAAACCCGCTCCTTCTTCTTTTTTAAAACTAATAAAATTTAGAAATATATATCTCGTGACCTTCCTCTATATATAACTATACTCGTCTTTACAAAGGCAGCTGTATCCATATAGGCAGCCCTAATTCATTTCCCTTTCTTTCTCTGTTTTTCTCTCTTGTGAACGGAGGTTGATTTTGCGTGCGGCGGAGGGGGTGATTTGATTCGATTTGTATTCCGATCGGCGAGAGAGTTAGAGGAAGACGATGTCTGCCGCAGTGTGCGGAAGCAAGAGATCCTTTTTCGAAGATATTCCTCCCTCCTCCTCCTCCTCCTCCTCCTCGTCTCCTATCTCTAAGCGGCTTCGCTGCTCTTCTTCTACTTCTCCAATTCGGTTGTTTGCGTCCTCTCTCGTCGATCATTTACGAGCTGCGTTTCCTGGAATGGACCATCAGGTTTCTCTCTCTCTCTACCTTTCGGCGTTTGTTTACTTGTTAAATTAGCGTGTTGAGATTGCTATTCGTTTTTTCCCAGTTGGAGTATGGAAATTTTTGAAAAAGGTAGGGACGAAAGTTGTCGACTTCAGATAGTAGTATGTTCTATTCCGTTCTCCGGTATTGATTGACGTGCGTAATAAAAAAAGCCATAATCCCGATCTACACAGATAATTGTTCTGAGGATCTTTGCATAAGTAGTAGGCACATTCCTTTTCCCGATTTCTGCCCAGATACTTGTGCTGAGAATCTTTGTACAAGTCGGGGCATTCATCGTTCAATTTTATGGTTTGTTGTTTTTACATCAGGATGCTCGTATTTTTCACCGTAAGCTTGTGTTTGAAGAATTCCTTAACTTCAAAGTAATTCCTGAAAAAAATCAATTTAGTTAATCTCAAGGCATGATGGTGTCTTGATTGGATTTTAGCGGCATGTAGAATTCAGTTGATTTACTTCTGTGAGATCGTCAAAATAATAGCATGTTCCATTCATCTTATCTTGGTGTGGAAAAGGTTCTGCATTACATGATAATTGGTATAATTTTATAATGATTTTACTCTTCAGCTTCTTGAAAGGACATTGGAGGAATGCAACAATGATTTGGATGCTGCCATCAAATGCCTGCGTGAGCTTTGCTTAGGATCTAACTTGGGTACTTCAATTTCTTCTGAAGAACGTATCTCTCACTTGGAAAACAGCGAAGGTATGAATTCTTATATCCAACTTTTTCTTATAGAATGATGTGCCTAATCATGGGTCATGTTTCTGTCGCATTATCCTTTATTTGTTCTGTTGTTGAGTCTAGATGAGAGTTTTATGGTAATCTGATATTAGATTAAAGCGGAGGCATAAGCTTTGACTAATTAAGTTAATTATCTTCACAGTTCTTTATTCGGGTTTCTTTTTATTACTAAGACCTTATTAAGAAAAATATATATGGATTATCTTCCAGGAAAAAAAAATGAAATATGTGTTTGTACTCTATAAGTTTCGATGAAGTATATGGACACGAGGGTGAGTTCAGAATATGCTCAAGCCTCATAAGTTACATCAAAGTTTTTGTACAACTGATGGCTTACCTACCAAAAGCATTGCAATAATAATTGTAAAGCTTAGCCATGGCCTGCTTTTACTCATAAAAAATAATCTTATTTCTCTTATTTGAAATGCAACAAAATTTACAAGGAAGAACCATCTTACTCTATCAATCTGCAATGCTATCTCCTCCCCTTCATTATCCAATGCCTGCTGACATTGGGATTGCTTAACTTGTCGGACTCATCCTCACAAAGAGAATATGCTTCAGGTCAAATGAGAAGAAGATGATTATTAAAAGAGAATAATCTTGAGTTCATCTAAAGCTCTTTCCAATATAGATTGAAGAATGTACATGACGCTCTAAGAATGCAGGTACATTGACTAGTAATGGAGAGGTTCCCACTCCTGAGAGTTTATCAGCACCAGCCAGCCTTCCTTTGGATGGTGGAGAATGGGTAGACTTGTTTGTAAAGGAAATGATGAGTGCTGCAAGTTTGGATGATGCTAGGAACCGTGCTGCAACAGCATTGAAGGTTTTAGAGCAATCTATCAGTGCACGTGCTAGCGCTGAAGCAGTCCAGACTGTTCACAAGGTATCTAATTCTGTCATCAAAATTGTTCAACCTTGTTTCTAACAAATTCGTAATAAAGTTGACCTTTCAATACTAGAAGTTCAAGCTACTGCTTCATTCTTCAGTGGTATTTACATCTGTTTCCATCCCAGGAAAATCTGCATTTGAAGGAAAAGATTGACGTACTTCTACAGGATAATGCTATCCTTAAACGAGCCGTGGCTATACAGCACGAACGCCAAAAGGAGTACGAAAGTAGAAACCAGGAGATGCATCAATTGAAGCAGCTCGTTTCTCAATACCAGGAGCAACTAAGAACCCTGGAGGTCAGAATTAGATCATCTTTAATCTTTTATCTCGTTTTTCAATAAAGAAAATTATACCTTCAGTTCTTAAAATTAGTTGATTGTCAGAAGTCCTAAAATAATATTTCATGGTCTTGAAACAGATAAACAATTATGCTTTGACAATGCATCTGAAGCAGGCTCAGCAAAACAGCTCCATTCCTGGGCGGTTCCATCCCGATATCTTTTAACATATATAGATGAAGCAAACATAACTTCATCGCCACAAAATAAGTAATAGCAATTTGCTGTTTATGTCTATGTCATCAATTACAGAGTCTATTTATAGCGATCAGCTGTTTAGGAGGGGGCTTTTGTGTTCTTCTATGTTATTGAATTCATTAAACATTTAATAAAAACAAAAAAAGCAAAGTCGGGTGTGTGCATAAATGGGAAAGTCGTTGATAAGACAAAAGCTATGTTGTTGTACCTGGAAACTTGGCGTCGGATGGAGATACCTGACTTGAAAACATTGTCATTGCCACAGCGGAGGCAAACGTCGTGAATCCACTCGAAAGATTGAAAACTCCGACCTTGATTGGATTTGTGAAGTCATAATTGTTTATTTGTTGTTGAATATTTGAGCTGGTAGATTAACTTTACGAATATTTTGTTATTGAGAAAAAATTAAATCAATTAAATGGAACCCCTTCGGAGGTTAACTTTTTCATCTTGATTTATGTCAGACCAATGTTGTTCCTTGATTGCCTTCATTTTAAAGCTTTTGATTCTCTCTCTCTCTCTCTCTCTCTCTCTCTCTCTCTCTCTTCATCTTTTCTCCCATGTAAACAGATTTTTATTAGATTGTTACTCAAGTGATAAGAATAGAAAAAATGTATTTTTATAAATTTATTGTCAAAAAATAATTTCAATGAATAATTAAAAAAATTGAAACTACAGTGATTGTAATAAGAAAATTTAAATTACAAAAAAAGAAATTGAGTGTAACACTTAAAACATCTCTCACACTGATTATTTATTTATTTATTTATTTTTGAGATAAGTTGAATATAAAGTCTATACTTTGGGATTGGCAATAATTTAGACATTAACCTTTTTCTTCTTATTAAAACAAACCTCAATGAATCATCTGTACGTAAATACTCAATCTTCAGTGCAAATGTACACTTGCAAATACTCAATTAGTAACTCAGGTATGTTTAACACTCAATGATCATTCTCTACAATACCAATTTTACAAAAGTTGAGAGATAATATATTACAAGAAATTCTACAACACGACGATATATTTATAAAATTACGTGTTCTACTTTAATGTTATCATTGTGTTTAGGGTTTGCCGAACTATGAGAGATAGTTGACATTCAGATCACTCTTGCGATAGAAGACGAAAATATTTGGAACGCATGATTGAAAACTCAATCAAAAAAGGATTTAATAATTTAATATCACAAGTGTCTTAAGATTAAATGCAGACTCTTGATTCTGTGCTATTATTTTTCAAAATTCTAATTCCTGAATCTTAGAATTACATATTGACACCATAATATTTCACGAAAGTTCAGACACCCGTTTAAGTTTAAGAGAAGAGTAATGATAAAATTTATAATACTAACTAAGGATAAATTAAAGTTTGTTTTGACATCAAAGTCTAAATTGAAACTAATTCCAAAAGATATAAGTTTATACGGTAGTTTTTCAAGTTCTTTGTAGTGAAAAAGTTTCAAGAAATCGTCTTTTGGAATGGGAGCGCGTGAGACTGACTCTCGCTCAGTTTCTTCGCGGTCGTCCTCACCATCCCTTCGTTTCACTTCTCACCGTATATATTGTAGGACCATAGCTCCGGCTTTCGAGTCCCCCGACGCCATTTGAGCTTCCACCAGAGCTAGAAAGCTTCCTCACTGCCTTTTCTTCTTCTTCTTCTTCGTCTCCTTCCACAAATTCTAATCATCGACTCTATTCACTGTCATTTCTTCAATGGCTTCCGCCTCACTTGCGCTCCTCCCTTTCCCTCTCAGTTTCGCATCCTCCGAGTTTCCATCTTCTTCTTCTTCCTCCTCCTCTTCGTCTTTATCTTCGGGTACTCACCTCAAGTTCCAAAAAAAACTCATCTCCGTGTATCCTTCCTGTGCATTCTCGTCTTGTTCTTCCTCTCAATTCAATTCGCGATTCTCTCGAAGAAGAGGCTTTAGAGTTGTGTTTTGTGCTTCTGGAGACTACTACTCCGCCCTTGGAATTTCGAAATCTGCGAGCAATAAGGAAATAAAGGCTGCGTATCGAAGGTTAGCGCGACAGGTATTGCAATTCCATAGCGGATTTCCAATTTTCTGCTAAATAGTTAAGAGAGTGTACTGTTAAAACATTCTTGATCAAGAAAATTTCATCAGGTGGTATAGTTCATCCCTGCTGTACTATTCATTGTTTGCATTTTGTCTCTTCTCTTGAGTCCATAACAACGCGAGCTTTGGCGTATAACGGACACAGATATCCTGATTACCATGAGCTTCCGCTCTAAGCCTAAGCTTGCACTTTATTATTATCATTATTATTAATTATTTTCGATAGACTAAACACCTACGATCTTTCTGTCATCCGTGAAATGATAACGTGTAGATATCCGTTTTAGTTGTACTTGTGCTCTTTTTGCTGCATCAAGCATGTTTCAACGAGGCATTCTATTATACTTAGGCTGTTGATCTTTACCTATTTTAAGCTTCTTCTTGATCCTAACTTTTTACTTCTTGTCTGTCAAGTACCACCCTGATGTCAACAAAGAACCTGGAGCTACTGAAAAATTTAAAGAGATTAGTGCTGCTTACGAGGTATGCATGAAAAGGAGATGTACTGATAATTTCTTCAATTTAACTCGACGTGATCTCATTTTTGTGAAGATAAATATTTTTAAACTTCAAAGTGAACGAAGTTATTCAGTTTCAGTTATATGATGTATGGTCTATTCCGCTTTTAAAGTCTAATGGATGCCTTTGGTAATTGATAAAGGCATATGAACTTTGTTCCTATCATAGTTCCGGTTTTTCGTAAGTTCAATATTTGAAGAAAATATTTTTTGTTTGAAGAATATTTGTGTTTTAATCCTTTTTTGGCTGTCATTGAGTTATTAAGATATGGTAAAGTACCAAATTGAATTGATTTTTGAATAGTAATAGTGTAGAAGAGAACACAACTTTATTCAATCCAACACAACCTATTGACATTTCAAGCATTTGAGAAGCTTGGTTCTCTCCTAGTAAACCTAGATTTTTCCTGCAGCCTTCTAACTCCGTCGACCTCCTTTTATTCCAATCCTATCAATCCTAAATTTATTTAAATCCTCTACAACATTTCACAAAATTAAGTTCAATCAATTATAGATAATAACTAACAAATAGATATAAAGATCGTGCTACCCTCTCACATGTTGGAACCTTATTGGGGTTTTATCAATCCAACACAAGGCTTTTGCTTAAGAATTACTAAAGTTATTTTACTATGTCAACCTGACAGATCTGACTGTAGTTTTCCATTTGATACTGAGAAGCTATTGTTAATTTTGTGTACATAGACCATCTCCACGTTATGTTACTTCAAAACTTCAATTCTAATATGTGCTATCTGGTATGAACATTTATAAAATTGCTTCTCTTGGTTGCATTATGTATCTTCATTATTGTAGTTAGGAAAAAAAAAAAGGGGCTTCTGCCCAAAGCCTCATTTTTCTTTTTTGATTCCTTTTTTCACTTAATTCACAAACAACAGATCTTCTAATGACTCAGCATAACATGACCTAACTTGAAAATCTAGAATTCCGATCATTGTACAAGTGCTTATCTAGATTCTAACTCATATCTTCTCTTTGTTGGGGTCTAATTTGCAAGAGGAATGTAGAACACATCTTCTTATATTTTGTATTTAGTAGAAAAGTACCGGGTTGCCCATCTATGGAATTTTGACGATCATGTGGTACTTAGTATTCCCTTATAAACTTTATTTATTTATTTATTTTTTTATATTTGGCGAGGGCATTTGAAATGTGAGCTGTATAAAGTTAACAAGAAATTCAAGATTTTGTGGACCATTGGCACTTTTTGGTTGCTATGGTTAGAATGGAATTTGGTAAACTTGCAATTCATTCCAACCAAACTCAGGTTGGATTTTGTTATTACTTTTTGAAATTTCATACAGCACTACTACGTAACTACCCCCAGGCTTAGAGAGCCCAGTCTCTCTCCCAATACAGAACTCTTTCTAATTTTTCTCTTAACCCCCCTCCCCCTTATTGTAAATTCTTATTTATCCCCTGTGTACAGAACTTACTGTTACTACCTCCCCTGACAGTTGAATTTTCCAACTAACAAGTACTACTATCCTTTAACCTCTTTTTCATTTAGGTCAGCTCCCTTCTTTCCTCTCTTGCTGTATGTCCAACTAATCGGTGGCTTATCAGAATTCTACATTTTTGTGGATTAGCTCTTGGAAGTATGCTTTATGGACAAGATTAAGCTTTAATAGCAACACGTATAGGCACAGCCAAAACTACTTCAGAATTTCACTCACTTTTTTTTGTCCTTTTCAATTTGAAGCAGACAGCATTACTTCATAATTACTAGGCTTGTTAAAGATAGAATTCATAATCCTTCCTACTTTTTCGTTTGATCAATACAAATTTGTTTTCTAATTAAAAAAAATAATCATCAAACTATTATTCAATTTTAAATAACCCTTGGTTTATGTTGTATTTAAATTTCTTTCATCTTTACAGGCTTAGAAATTTGCCTCTCTGGTTTTAGGGCATTACCAATACAACATTTCACATGTCATATATTTTCCTTTGAATTCTGAAGTACCCACTGTCAGGTGTTATCAGATGATAAGAAGCGGGCCATGTATGATCAATATGGTGAAGCTGGTGTTAAAAGTGCAGTAGGTGGAGGATCAAATGCATACACGGTACTGTGGATAGTTTTATGTTTTTTTAGATCGATTTCTGTATATATAATATGGACGAGTGTAGGTCTTCTTTGACAAATTCGTACAAAGTTTCATGTTAGAAAAGTTTTTGGGATTATGAATGTTCTTTTTTATTTCTTGCAGACTAACCCCTTCGATTTGTTTGAGACATTTTTTGGGCCAAGCATGGGTGGATTTTCTGGTATGAATCAAACTGGATTCAGAACGCGTCGCAGTACTGTGACTAAGGGTGAAGATGTAAGGTGAGAACTTGATCTGTTCTATTGGCTAATGATGCAGCTAGAAAGATGCATGATATTGTTCTTTTCAAGTATCAAAATCTAATCTGATACATTGCCTCACTCAT
This sequence comes from Begonia peltatifolia, assembly GCA_022433055.1. Lineage (NCBI taxonomy): Eukaryota > Viridiplantae > Streptophyta > Magnoliopsida > Cucurbitales > Begoniaceae > Begonia > Begonia peltatifolia. The sequence continues at coordinate 26,194,860 of CM039519.1, read as the reverse complement.
TATAGGTATTAATCATCATCCTTTTTGAATTTTATTCATTGATATTCACTCAGCAGTAATTGGTTATTTACATAATTACTTGTAAATGGCTGAGGTATACTTCCTATTAATCTTCAAGGCAAATATTTTCAGATATGATATTACTCTAGAATTTTCTGAGGCTCTATTTGGAGCAGAAAAAGAATTTGAGCTCTCCCATTTGGAAACATGCGAAGCTTGCACGGGTACCGGAGCAAAGATAGGCTCCAAAAAGAGGATTTGCTCAATTTGTGGAGGGAGGGGTCAAGTTATGAAAACTGAGCAAACACCTTTTGGCTTGTTTTCACAGGTGATGATTAATATGTATTTTTTCTTTCTCATGTTTTGATTGTTTTTGTGTTCTCTTTTCAGCTGAAAGTAACTTTTTCAGTCAAAACTCGAAATTGGGTCTCCTGTGTGTCTCTTGATGTTTTCTACCTTAAATTGCTGAACATTGAGGCATTATTAAAATTTACTGAAGTAAAAATATTTTCAAAAGAGGATGAATATTACCCTGTTGTGAGTAAGAGGTAGTAATTTAGTCTAGCTATAGCATATACAACAAATTAGTGAAATATCACTCTAAACAGAGCACGATTTAGCTTAAACCAAGTTTAAATTAATGTATTGCCATCTCCAACTTTGAGATATTTTCATCATATAGTTGGAGACAAAAATATGAAACAGCTTGCTCTATTTCCACTTAAGTTGACATTTAATATATTTTGCAAGATTTTTTCTCTTACTAGATAGAACATGCTCTGCGAGTGAGGAGAGTTATAAATAAAATGGGCTGAACCATTATCCCTTTCCTCCTTTTGTAATAGGCATTGTCATGTCTGTTTTGATTAGGTTTCTGTATGTCCTAATTGTGGTGGGGATGGTGAAGTGATATCTGAATACTGTCGGAAATGTTCTAGTGAAGGACGAATTCGTGTCAAGAAGACTATCAAAGTTAAAGTTCCTCCTGGAGTTAGCACTGGCAGTATTCTTAGAGTTTCTGGCGAGGGTGATGCTGGTCCAAGAGGGTACGAGAAATTACTGAGAGCTCATCTTGAGTTTTTTTCCTTAACGCTGTTGGTCGTTTTGTCCCTCTTTCACTCATCTACCTTAAATATTTGTGTACTGGATATATCGATCTTAATACATGGTGATAATGGATCATGTACTTTCGAAGTTCAGCAAGTTAGTGCATCATAATTCTCTTCTCTATTTTCAAATGAGAACCATATTTCCATCTCATATTCCATCTCGTGTTTTAAGCAGGGGCCCTCCGGGTGATCTTTTTGTGTATCTTGATGTTCAACAATTATCTGGAATTCAAAGAGATGGCATCAATCTCTCATCCGCAGTGTCTGTCAGTTATCTAGATGCCATTTTGGGAACTGTTGTGCAGGTTTATTTTATATCCTTTTACTGGAATTAATTAGATATTTATTGTTGAATTTGGTTCCTCTCAGAGGTAAAACTCTGATTCTAACTTCTGGGCAACAAGTTTTTTTCTATCCAGGGTCACAGTTGACCTGTGAGTACTCAAAATGATTTCTGATTCTTATCCATTTTTAACAAAATTTACCATGATAAAAGTACATCAATCACATTTTCTATTACGGTGTTTAGAGCTTGGTTGATTGCATGAAAGCTATGAAATAGTGGACGGTCTAGATTATTTCTCACTCTCTACATTTGTTCACATACATAAGTACATATGGACATATATAGTTAATCGTGTGTTTGATCGAACTGATAGATTTTTTCAAAATAGTCTATTCATTGAGTTTTCATCCTCTAAGTAGGTGAGGACAGTTGAAGGAATTGCCGATCTGCAAATTCCACAAGGTACTCAGCCTGGGGATGTACTTGTTTTAGCAAAGAAAGGTGTTCCAAAGCTAAACAAGCCATCAATTCGAGGGGATCACTTATTTACTATAAAAGTTACTATACCTAATCGTATCAGGTAAAAACTAACTTTAATATGTTTTTCCAGCTGATCAAATTTTCTTCTGTATGTTTTTATCTAGGCTTGTCTAAGTCACTAGATCATGTAAATAAGTTTAAAGAAGTTTAAATATTTTATGTCAGGCTGAGAATTAAGCCCTAGGCATCACATTGTTCTATTAAAGTATGAAGAACAATGCAGAAATCGCATGTTTTTCTCTTGTAAAACGAAGAAGCATACATTTTATTTTTATAAATGAGAGTTAAGTTGAAGTGGTTCCATGCTCTTATACTACTCATCTTGTTTTATAGTGCAAAGGAGCGTGAATTACTTGAGGAGCTTTCTTCTCTGACTAATACCGCTGACAGCCGTTCAAGAACTCGTCCAAAATCCCAGTCAGTTAGTAAGTTCTTCCATCGTTGGACTTTTACATTGATAATACTATCTTGGAGAAAACAGTAGATCTTAGCTAGAAACTAGTAACTTGGAAATCTAATGTTGTATCTTAGCTAGAAAATTAGTGACTCTGAATATAACGTATAATCAACGCAAATTCATTTGTTCATTTAAAAAAGAACATGATGTCATTAATATTTGAAAAGGGATACTAATACTTGTATATTGTCATTATCTGAGTTGTCAAGCTTACATATGGCATCACAATTGTAGATAAGAATGTAGAAAATCAGGCGGTAGCAGATGCTGAGGCAACTGAAAAAGCAGGAGACTCTGATGATTTGTGGAGTAAACTGAAAGATTTGGCTGGGTACTCATCTCTCTCTCTCTCTGCGCTTCAGCATACCCAGTACAATATGAACTTAAATTTGGAGTATGAGCTGTTAAATTAGTTATCACCAAACTTATAAGTTGTGGAGATTTTTAATTTAAAAAAAAGACAAAAATTGCGTTGTTTTAAACTTTGTGCTACCTGCAGGACTGTGGCAAATGGAGCTCTAAAATGGCTGAAAGACAACCTATAGTCAGAATAATATAATACAGCCCTATTCAAAGTTGATTAGTCGAGAATTTTCACCTTGTCTTAAGGTGATTTGGTCAATTCCTTGGGATGCAAGGCTGAAAGCTTTTAGGTTTTTTCACTATTCTTTTACATCTTATGCATGTGAATTTTGAAAGTTCATAAACCAGTAAGAATACTTACTGCAAATGAGAATGCGTCTATTCTATTAGCATCTTAGGCTGCCAAAAAAGTGTGCAATTTTATAAATAATTGAAAATATCATTCAATCGAGTCGAGTTCAAGTCTAGTTCAAATACAACCCCACAAGGTTTTATCAAGTCAATGCGGCTTCGTTTTACAGGGAAGAGAAAAAATTGCTCTTAATGAAGACATTTTATCTGATCTCATTGTAGTAGCTTCTGAAAGTTATTCTTTTTTTGGTTAGTACTAAAAGAATGGTATCAAATTATCACGTCACTGTATCAATGACTTGGTCGTAGTTGAGTGATGCCCTAGTATTAACTGCTTGTTGAAACGGAGGAATGGGAATGAATGTTTGAAGACAGCAAATTGGTTCCTCTTTGGTGTTTATTTCTTGTTGGCGCTATTTTAGGTTAATCTTCTCGACTAGAAGCCAACTGTTGTTTCATCTATAATTAAATAAGCATGTTTGATTCTTTTGACATACTTTTTAAGTCACCAAAGTGATAGTTACCTCTTGCTCTTGCGTCGGGATCTGATCAAGTTTATTTCACGGGCTGTGCTGCTGGAGCTAAGGTGCGTTATTGATCAAATCCATCTTGAAAAGTGAAATTTCAACAGAATGAACCTACTAGAAAAACCATGCAAGCCAAAGCTTAATGCTGGGGTGTTTAGAGGCATGGTTGATTCCTCTTAATAAATTTGATTGAGAAACTGAAACTTTCCTTTGGTAGAGCGTTAGTTGTAAGGCCATGATGCAATTTTTGTAAAGCTTCTTGAGGCGAAGATGGATTTTGATCAGGCCTCTAAAATAACCCATCCCCTGCTAGAGCGACACAATCAACCTGTGGATGAATCATGGTAGATAATGAAATCAGATTTTTACACAATTAACTCTAGGACAGAGCCAAAGTAATTCGAACAATCATGCGCATTCATTTGATTGCAGATGAAACATGAGGTTGCCGTCGCTTAGAATCACTGAAATCTTATCTCCGTCCTTCTGCCCGACTTTGCTTGATCAAAAGCCAAACTGCTGCAAGAACAGGAGTCGATATCATGGTCAGGGCTTGCACAATGTTCGGTCTCGTTATCTCCGGAAAAACCATGCTTCCATACTTTATTACAGCCCCTCCAAATACAGAACCAGCCAGCAATTTCCACAAGTAGTCCGAATCCCCCTTTCATGCCAAAAAAATTGAGACATTAAATGAATCACACTGTTTCAATCCCACAACACAGACAGGTTATTTATTAGTCAGAAAACATGTCTATCAGCTTAAGGTTGTCCTTGTTAACAATGAAGTTAGCAGAAACTGGTTTTGGACAATTAAGTTCCTTAACCGACGATTCCATGTATTCAAGCTGCTGAGCTGCCAAAGTTGTTTTTATTGAGTGAACTGAGAACCCACGAACCCTCGCTTTGTAATTTACAAACCCCCCAAGCAAAACGCCAACTGTAGCTAAAAACTCCGAATCGTCCAAGTTTGAAAAATGAAATAAGAAATACCTGAGAAGTGAACGAGTCCGTACTAGTGCTCGAATTTCCCAATTCCTCTTCTTCTTGATCAGCTTGAGGATCAAGAGCTCGAATGTTGAACGACTCGCTGACCCTGGAAACTGAGAAGGAAGTAGAGGAGTAAAAAGCCAGCTTCGTGGAGTTCATTTTCTTCTCTGAATGCTTAAGCCTTCCTGAGTAGCAGAGCTTCACGGCTCCGGTTGTCGTTGCAGCCATCATCTTTCTATCCACTCTTCGACGGCAACCTTGCAAAGTCGTTGGCAAATCAGCAACCAGCCTGTCCTTGTACTTTTTCTTTTGATAAAATATTCCCCGTATATAACAGGAGAAGAAGTTTTTGATCTTGATCCTACAATATTTGATTTCCTCCTGCTATATCTCGTCTTCTGTAATAAAAAAGTCTTTCTTTATTTTGAGTTCTCGCCCCCAATTTTTCCATCCTTCTTTTGTGTCCAGTCCAACTACGTGGAGCATTTCCCTCCATTAGGTTTCATGGGGTACCCAAAATCATATCTCTGTTATCGTTCTGAATCGATGATTACTCTGAAATTGTACAGTACGATTTTACAGTTATCTTTGTCCTTTTCTCCGCTGTCTTCTCGATTTCTCGCTCTCGTTCGCGTGTTGGCTTCGTCTCTCTGTAAGTTCTTTCTCCCCTGTTTTTCTGTCGTTCTCTCGTATAATTTCAAGTGGTTTTTGTATGCTCAAATCATGCAAAGCCAAAATTGTCTTCTTGCCTTGGGAGTAAGCATAAAAAAATATTGGTCAACAGTTTGGTGAGCTACTTTCCTAATTTAAATTGATTTTTATACTTCAAATATATGAATATTTGATGGATTTACAGGGGAAGCTGTTTTTTCAATTGGTGCACAACTTGGATTTATGTTTCATAAAAATCTTCTTAATCAAGTTAAATACTTGAAAAAATCTATGGAGCCTTTTGGTAATCTTTGAATCATTTTTTGTTTGATTACGAAAGAAAACTATCTTAAAAGTTCATCAAAATATTACTCTTCCACAAGCTAATTATACTTAGCCTTCTTCCAATTATATTTTTGATTTTGAGTATAATGTGGGAAATTTTGTTGCTATTTGTTCATCAGTTTATTTATCTTTGTTATGTGATAAATTCATGAGACTCTTAATGTTGTGAGATGGGGACTTTTATTTTCCATTGTAGTGATGATTGCAAGATGCCTAGAATTTCTTGATCCTGCATGGTTTTATCTTTATGTTTTTGGCCAAACCTCTACTTATGCTGTCCGAGTTGCCAATTGGGCGACTAGCCTTTTGGAATCTCGCTTTTTTCTCTAGAGCCACAATTCAACTAATGTCTCTTTAAAATCAAATCTTTTATTATCTATTTATTTGGTTTTCTCCAAAAAAAAAAAAAGAAAAAACAAATAATCTTTGCAGTTAGAATTTAGACACATGCAAAATGCACATGAAAGAGATTGACTTGCTTGGAATCAGAGGAGAATTTAGTTACTAAAATCACCATAATCACGAAGCGAAGTGATTTTTTTGTCTGTCCCTTTTATTGGTATCTCTTACTTTATTTGAGGAGAATGCTTAGTTTTGTGCATTTTTTGCATCAAGTAATATTCGTTCTTGTGCAACGTTGTTAGTTATTAGGGTGCATAGGTAATATTCCATTTAACATGTGAAATTAGTTTCTTTTCTTAGTTTTACTTGTTGCTAGAAACTTGCATGCAGTACAAAGAAATGATTACACCATGGTGGTATTATTTGCATTCAAGGTTGACAAAAAAAAAAAAAAAAACCATTGCTGAATTATGGTCAACATTTGAGTAATTGTGTATGAAAAAAAAAAATTTTGACTAGTCAGTTGCATTTGAAGCAACAACTATATTCTTATCAATGAATGGAAGAATCTATTTAAAAATATTTGACTGCATTAAAGACATTAGTTTTCGATTTGTATTTGATTATACTATGTTCGTCATCTGCTTCATATGGTACTTTCAGATATACAATCTTATATAGCAGAGAAAGTCTAATTCTAGAAGAAGTTTATGGTGCCTTGATATTGAAGAGAAAGATAAAATAAATTGTTGTTGGATCAGTCTCGAAGAGATGGGTACATCGTTTGGTGTAAAACAAGAGAGTCAAATAACAACATGTAAATTGTAGACTAAAGTTAATAAACCGTGATAGAACATGCTAAGTAGGGAAAATCTAATTATAAAAAAAGTTTATGGTGTCTGAATATTAAAGGAGAAGATAAAATAAATTGTTGTAGGATCTGAGTCTTGAAGAGATAGATACATTTTGACTAGTCAGTTGCATTTGAAGCAACAACTATATTCTTATCAATTGATGGAAGAATCTATTTAAAAATATTTGACTGCATTAAAGAAATTAGTTTTTGATTTAAAGACTATGAGATATAAGTGCGATAAGGAAGATTTGTATTTGATTATACTATGTTCGTCATCTGCTTCATATGGTACTTTCATAAATACAATCTTATATAGGGAAAGTCTAATTGTAGAAGAAGTTTATGGTGTCTTGATATTAAAGAAGAAGATAAAACAAATTGTTGTTGGATCATAGTTTTGAAGAGATGGACACATCGTTTGGTGTAAAACAAAAGAGTCAACATGTAAGAGTAGATTAAAGTTAATAAACCGTGATAGTACATGCTAAGTAGGGAAAATCTAATTCTAGAAGAAGTTTATAGTGTCTGAATTTCAAAGGAAGAATCTATTTAAAAATATTTGACTGCATTAAAGACATTAGTTTTCAATTTGTATTTGATTATACTATGTTCGTCATCTGCTTCATATGGTACTTTCAGATATACAATCTTTGAAAATGATGAAATTGACAAAAAATATTTGATAGCAAAGGCTGAACGACAATAAGATAGTTAAGCTTGAATGAAAATGAGACAGCTACGTGATGTACCGCACAAACCCAAGATCCAATCCAAAACTAGGCCCTAAGTCATACCCAAGGCCCATGTCACATCTAACCTGTTTTCTAATGAAATTTATTCTTTTGCAGGTGAAGAAATCTTCGAAGACTTAGAGTGAGAACTTAACTCGGAGGACATAGATCAACCTCGACATGACATGCACTTGGGATGCACGGATGGAAGTTGATAAAGAGGGAATTTGTCTTCCCTACATCCTCACCGTGTATTCTTCTATTTTGAACGTTCGACAAACATTGACCTTCATGTTTGGGCAATACAATAGCCTTTTGGGCAAAACAATTGTGTGGTTAAGTTAGATGTATGCTAAGATTAGATGTATGGTGGTGGCTTTGTTTGGACTATGTGTTGGTTTTCACTTGTGGATGGCTCGGCCATGGAGAACCGAAGGCATGATGAATCAACTCATGGAGACATAGCAAGGAGGAGGATTAGATGAAACTTGCGGACCAAGGCCCGACCATTTGAAGAAGTGTGCGCGCCAAGCATCTTGGCCATCCACATGGCCAAATGATCCAACGCCTCTTGTAAAGCCCAATCCACTTAGGTTGTCTATTTAAGTACGAGTCTTGGTAGTTATGGGGGTCTTTTTTGGGTAGAATGAAATAACTAAGTTTTCCTTCAAAACTTAATGGTTGCTTGAAGAAAATCTAAGGGTTGGTGTCATTGGAGTTACCGAAGGTTGGTACCCGAGGTAAGCCACGGTTTGCTCAAACCGTGCGGAATAGGCTTCCATTGTTCTCTAGCTTGTTGCCTAGAGAGCTCTTAAAGGTTCCACTCTTTCTCTCAATCTCTTGAGGGGAGAAAACAACGAAGAGTGGTAGCAACTTGTTCTCTCAACCCGCTACCTCTTCTTGTAAGGGTATTTGCCGAGAGGTTACTAAACATTCCTCATCGAACGGATGGGAGTTTCATCTAAATTCTTCTCAATTTTCAGCATTGATTTTTCCATTCCATTGCACTGTTCATGAATCATAATATGAAAATAAGAAAAGCAACTAAATACTTAACCATTTAACTTCATCTCTGTCTGCTTAAAAATTGGTTTCTCAGGTTGTTCTCGGCCAAGCCAAAAACCCGATTGATTTCTTTGTTTTGTGAGTTTGAACTTGAATTTTTCAGGTGGTTTCGCATCACTGCGGCTGAATGACAATGTGATGACTATGTCTAAAAAAAAATAAAATAGTTACGCCTGAACGATAATGAGATGATTATACTTAAACGAAAGTAAAATGATAAAGTTTGAACGACAATGAGATGACTAAGTCTGAAAGAAGGTTGAAAAATGTGTATTAACCAATATATAGTTGTTAAGTCAAGGTTCGGTACAAGTTAATGTTAATTTTGCACTCGCACAAATTTTCGCTTACTGAGTTATTCTCATAGTTTGTAATTTGGTAATGTATGTGAATTTTCATCTAAAAAAGAAATGACCATGATCAAGATTTTTCCAGAGATAGACGGGCATACATAAGAAGAAAATATTTTTGGGTGAAAAGAAATGATTTAAATTAGTATGTTGCAGTTTTCGAAGATATTTCATGTTTTTATTCAAGTTGAAATTTTGAATAAATTACGTTGAATTTTATTGTTAAAGTTATGAATTATTTTTAATTATGCATTTATTTCGAATTTCCTTCAAATTTATTTAATGTTTTAAATTTTGATTAAAGCTTCTGCCCATTTAATGTTTCAGTTATTATTTAAAAATATTTTTTTATATTATAAAATTAAAATTTTAACGTTCGAATTTAAACTTTATTTGCAAATTAATTTGAGATTTTCAATTTATGGTTTGAAATTGAGAATTTTATAATTTGGGGCATTACAAAGGTGGTGGAAACGTGTTAGAAGTTAACTAAAAGCAAAAAAAGAATTGGATTCAGATTTCATCTTGTTCGTGTCATATGTATTACAATCAAAATTTGTTTTTAACATATGAGACATGTCTAAAGATGTTGCGTTGATTATTAATATCATACCTTGTAAGATACCTGGTATGGGTACCATTAGAATTTAGTTTCGTTGAATACTCTGAATTCGAAAGGGTATAAGTACAACGTTATAGGTGGAGTTGTGAAAATCGATAGAAAAACAATCGTCATGTTAATGGAATACATAATCTACAAATAGTTATGGGTAATAACGTTGAGAAGATTGTTAATTCACATTCTAAATGATTGTTTGAGAAGACTCAAAAGAAATCAAATTCTAAGGTAAAGTTCAAGTTGGATTTTGAATTTACATCAAAGTGTATAAGTCAACTTCGTACAAATGTTAAAGGTGATGTCGCCATTATATCGTTACCAGTTATAGTTTCATGTCTACGTAATATTATAAAAGGCTAAATTAATTAGAAGATTAAGGCTCCACGGTGATATAATGAAATTAGTTAATGAGTTATGCATTGAATGTAATTGAGGGAATTGATTCCAGTGGTGAATCTTCAACATATTCAGATAAATTTTGTTGTGACAGCTGTGATAGCTCAGTAATACCATAGAGGAGAAGATGTCATTTTTTATCAAGTGTGTCTTTCAAGTTTGTTAATATAAGTTGTTGAATTGGCTCAATAGGGGTCTTTGTGGGAGAAGAAATTATTTTGTTTAAGTTTTGCAGATTTGTTTTCTTGCATCAAAATTAGTTAAAGATGAAGATCGTTAGAGTTTATTGTTCTAGATTCACTTTAAGTCCGGTCAAAAAGTCCATATTTTTTTATCTCTCAAGTGAAATTCATGTCATGGGAGAGATTATTAATTTAGTGTGATTTGAATTATAGTTAAATAAAGTTCAGCCCATATTCAATATTAGATTATTAACTTACGTCACATATTGTTGTTGGACACACAAAACTCATTTTACCTTGATTTTGACGATGTTACATCTTTTGCTTTTGACCACCTTTTAAACTGTCAATTTTACACTTTCTAATTACCGCTGAAGGTAACCCCAAAAACAAATTTAGAAGATTTTTTAATTGTATGAAATTTTTTTACTATTTTTATTTCAATTATCCTTGTTTTATCCACTCTTTATAAAAATTAACATCAATTCATTCCCTCTTCATGTGATTTTTTTATTTAATTTCGTATATATTTATGCCTACGAACGTACAGCGGTAAAATATACTTGACGAAATAAAAGAAGGTAATGGGATTACGTGATCAAGGATTCGCTCTCTCTCTCGTGTTTTGGAAAACATAGTTTTTTGTTTTAAATTTAATGTTTATAGACATTTGTTATCTATAAATGAATCATATCATGTAATAGTCGTGCTATTTATATCTAAAATTTTTAACCTTGTTAAGTTACATTGTTCCTTCTCACTACCAGTCGTTTTACTTAGCTACGGCGTCGTTTAATTAATAAAATTTTATTTTCTGAGAAATTTCCCCAATGGGATTGGGAGCCCAACTCGTGTGATATAAAAAGCCCAAATTTTGGTTCATAACGAATTCCACAACGTTCACTGCTCCCAATTCAGTACCCTAGCTTCTAATTTCTTCCCCAATTCGCTACCATTCGCAGATTGCTTCCATCATTTCTCCATCTCTTCCCCGTTTGTCTCTTTTGTAACAGCGGCAATGGTGCTCGCGCAGTTAGGGGGGAGCATAACCCGTGCTCTCCAGCAGATGAGCAATGCGACTGTGATAGACGAGAAGGTTTTGAACGAGTGTCTGAATGAGATCACCCGTGCTCTTCTTCAATCCGATGTCCAATTCAAGCTCGTCCGTGATATGCAGACCAATATAAAGAGGATCGTCAACCTCGACGATCTCGCTGCGGGTCACAACAAGCGCAAGATCATACAGCAGGTTTGTCGTTACGATTTTTTTTTTTTTTACTTCTTACGGAGAATGGGATACTTTTATTGCCTGTGTAAGCTTTTTGACTTTCAACCGGGACAGTACTTCTTATTAAACTTAATTGCTTTCATTTCGTACTAAAAATTAGAAATTCAATTATTTTATGAAATGGCTAGTCGATATTTGCAAGTTTTTGTGCAAATTGTCTTTTTTGGATTTTCCTCGTGTTATTTGTTTGTGAATTTACTTGATCGAAAGGTATGTAATTTTTGTTGACGTAATATTGAAAATACGTTAAAAGGCTGTTGGTTAATCAACTACTCTCTTCTTTCTGGGAGTCAACCTGCCTGAAAGTGAAGGTTATGCAAATTCAGTTTCTCTAAAATCAGAATTATGTTGTAGAATGGATTGTTTTGTCATCGTAATTACTTGGCAAGGAAATGATTGAATACGGAGGAAATTTGTCAATGACTGTGGAGGAAATGATAGAATGTGAAGAATGGATAAGAACATGGAAAATGGAGGTTTTTTCTTTTATTAATATATTTCTTGTTATGTCTACTATGTTCGCAAGTTTGGCGGTTGGTTCTTGAAAGAGAAACCCAAATAAAACTGTTTAAGACAGGGGAATTGATTAAGGGTGAGATTCAGCTTAAGAAGTTTTTTTTTTTTTGCTTGTTGTAATAGGGTAGTTATCATATTTTTACTAACCTTTCTCTCTAGTGATAAATCTAGTGCAATGGTTTCCATGATTTGTTATGTAACAAAATATTAATGTGCTATCTTTTGGAAATATTTTCTCAAGAATTTTTATGATCTCCTCAGGCTGTATTTAATGAGCTCTGCAAAATTCTGGATCCTGGGAAGCCTTCTTTCACTCCAAAAAAAGGAAAATCTTGTGTTGTGATGTTTGTTGGTTTACAAGGTATGCTGTTTGCAAACCGTTGTGAACTTATTATAGTCTCGTTATTTGAGCATTACTCAGAAACAGTCCTCTCGGTGGTAATTTAAAAAATTTGAGTTTCTGAATTGAACTGTTGACTAGATAAAAATTAACTGGGAATTAGGAGACAGTATGGACTATGATTCGATGGTCCACAATTGTGTTAAGCATTGTTATTCTTCTAAAAATTTGCTTGGTCCTCGTGTTGTTTTTATACACTGCTGCTCACTCCTTTCTTTTTTCATTTTTTCTTACTATAATACTTCATGTTGTTTTTTTTTTTAAAAACAGGATCTGGGAAAACCACCACATGTACAAAGTATGCCTATTATCATCAAAAGAAAGGCTGGAAACCTGCCCTAGTGTGTGCTGATACATTCAGAGCTGGTGCGTTTGATCAACTGAAGCAGAACGCGACGAAAGCAAAGATTCCCTTCTATGGAAGGTACTATCTTTTCTTTTCCTGAAACCATGGTATCTGAATTTCCCTTCATTGTGGTTTGTTCTTTAGGTTGAGGTGGAGAAGTTTTATGATTTTAAATGCTACTGGTAGTTGACATTGTATTAGAATCGTGAATGGACCATGCATTGGATTATAAGTAGATACATAAACAGGTGCACCTCACTTTGTACACTTTTCTTCATAATTATAAAAATTTCAGTGAGTCATTTGAAGAATTATGAAGCTTGAAAGTGACATTGATCTATATCTAGGAGCAACTTGTTTATTTTGCTAAAAACAAGATTGATCAGAATTGAGTTTACTAAGGAAGAAAGTTAACCACTTTGACCACATGTAAGATGTTGAATTTTCACAATCCTTTTTTAGGCTGAGGCTGAAATTGATCAACTTCTCAAAGTGGACTTAAAGTTGATTGGTGTCTCTGCAAGACTTGGATTTATGCTGAACTAATGTTTGTAAGGTGGCATATAATCAAATGGACGCATAATGTTTTGACTATTGAGATAGAACATGTTAAGAATATGACGAATTCCATAAATTGTTATGCACTTTAACTTTTTAAGGTTATAATGGGATAAATTGTCACGTTTTTTTAGAATGGGCAGAAGTTTGATTTTTTATCTCTCCTTTCTTTTAGGTCTATATTCTATTTATCTATTTTTTTTTATTTTCTACTTATCAATTTGTTGCTTTAACTAGTCCTAGTAACTTGTTCAAATTCCTGTTATAACTAATACTCAAATGTATTATTTAGTTCTCAATTTATTAATCAGTTTTATTTTCCTTCCCAGCTATTTGGAGTCTGATCCCGTTAAAATAGCTGCAGAAGGTGTGGAGAGATTCCAGAAAGAAAATTGTGATCTTATAATTGTTGATACGAGTGGCCGTCACAAACAAGAAACTGCTTTGTTTGAAGAAATGCGTCAAGTTGCCGAAGCAACGGTATATTTTATATAATGCTTCACTTAGTTCAGTAGTTGCAGAAACCATAATTTTCATGTCTTTCTTTTCATATGCAGAAACCAGACCTTGTTATATTTGTCATGGATAGTAGTATTGGTCAGGCTGCTTTTGATCAAGCTCAAGCTTTCAAACAAAGTGTTTCAGTCGGAGCTGTGATTATCACAAAAATGGATGGTCATGCAAAAGGAGGTGGTGCTCTTAGTGCGTAAGTGTCAAATTTATAAATGCCGCCGAATTTGAGATGCAAATACTAAATCTTCAACTTAAAGATATTTGCTTGTTAGTAGCCATTAAATGCACAATACGAATGCTTAAAGATGTTTCGGCTTTAATTATCTTATTTTACATCAATGTGCATAATTTTTGGGGTTATCTCTGTTTAAATTTGATATTTTTAAATTTACTTCTTCTACATCTTCAAATTCCGTTGGTTATATTTTTTTTTCTTTTTTTGATTTCTGAAAATTTACTAAATAAACATATTTGTTGTCTTTTTTTTTTCTGTGCAGTGTTGCAGCAACGAAGAGTCCAGTAATTTTTATTGGAACTGGAGAGCATATTGATGAATTTGAAGTTTTTGATGTTAAACCCTTCGTCAGCCGCCTTCTAGGTCTTTTGTCCCCTTCAGTTTTATTTTGTGCTTGAATTTATTGTCATGTCAGTACTATCCAGTCAACGATGCTCTCTCCACATAGGAATGGGCGACTGGTCTGGATTTATGGACAAAATTCATGAAGTTGTGCCAATGGATCAGCAGCCTGAGCTCTTGCAAAAGCTCTCGGAAGGGACTTTTACTTTAAGAATCATGTATGAGCAGTTTCAGAACATATTTAAAATGGGTCCTATTAGTCAGGTAATGCTTAGCTAGCATGGTCGATTAGAAGAAGTGTTGCATTTTACCAATTGATGTGTTTCAATTCTGTAGGTTTTCTCAATGCTTCCTGGATTTAGTGCTGAATTGATGCCCAAAGGTCAGGAGAAAGAAAGCCAAGCAAAAATCAAGAGATACATGACCATGATGGATTCCATGACTAACGAAGGCAAGTCAAATCTACTCATCATATTTTTCTGTTATAGCTATCCATTTGATTATTCCCTTGTAATAAATAGATCACTACTGTATCAGAGTTGGATAGCGTAAACCCGAAGCTCATGACTGAGTCGCGCATAATGCGGGTAGCACGAGGATCAGGTCGGCAAGTTAGGGAAGTTATGGAAATGATGGAAGAGTATAAACGCCTTGCAAAGGTATGGAGCAAAATGAAAGGACTTAAGATTCCAAAGAAGGGCGACATGAGTGCTTTGTCTCGAAACATGAATGCGCAGCATATGAGCAAAGTTCTTCCTCCCCAAATGCTGAAGCAGATTGGAGGCATGGGAGGTCTACAAAGCTTGATGAAGCAAATGGGTTCTGGCAAAGACATGATGGGGATGTTTGGAGGTGGGGATAAATAGAGAGCTTCTTTTCCTGTAAGAACATCTCAACTCTTTCCATATCCATTCAACCAACTGCCCCAGTTGCTTGAAACATCTTTACTCAATTCCTTAATGTTTCAAGGTTGGTGGGGTTTGATTCTAGATGTATTTATTTAGAAAAAGAGGGATAAACTTTTTGTTGTTTTATAGATTGATGACGTTCTTTGAGAGTAAATAGATATTATTTATCATTGAGCCTCTAGTAGCTGAAATTTTACTTATTTAAAAAAAGGGTATTAATCCTCCTTTCTTCATTTTGAGAACAGGCTCTTTTTGTTGTAATATGCTAATTCCATCTATATATGCAATATATATTTTTGGTTCCGATTACTTTCCGGTTGAAGTTTGGAACTTAGGGTTGAACATCCGATTATTGAAAGAAATCTAACCGTCCAACCTAAGGTTATTTATTATCCATGATTCTTGGTCGAAGTTTTGAGATCGATTTCACAAATTATAGTTTACATAAATCAAACATCACATACTGATCACTAGAATATAACAAAATATAAAATATTTTTTTTAATTTAAATCTCAAGTTATGATTTTTTTTTAAATAAAATCTTAAATTATCAATTCTAACCATTTAAATATTAAATTATTCAAAACTTAACAAATTAAATCTTACCGTCCGTTCATTGTTCACACCTTAGAACGGATGGGCGTTGCTATTCATTGTTCACGTACGGACGAAATTTTATTTTATAAATTAATTTTTAAAAAAGATTAAATAATATTGGATTTACTTAAAAATTTTACCATATTTTTACTACATTATGAAAAAATAATTTGAAAATTTTCGTTGTTTTATAACACTTGTACGATTTATTATAATTTTAGTGAATTGTTTTATAAAATATATGTAAAATAATTATAATAAATCATATAAGTGTTTACGAATTACGAAAATTTTTAAATTATTTTTTTATAATGTGATAAAATTTTCAAATAAATATAATATCGTTTGATATTTTTTTATTATACGTGAATAAAAATTAAAGATATTTTTAAAAAAATAACAAATTATGTTTGGAGAGTGGCTCCCAATAAAGCCAGGGTCATGGTCCCAAGAACCTGTGCTTTGTTGTGCCTTCATAGTATTCAAAATCACGAGCCCGAGAGGGAGTCATGGGTCACGACAAAGGCATTGGCGCATTGTCCAATGTCACGACCTTGTCAATATATAGTTGCGGCGCGACCATCAGTGCCACAACGGTGCCCATAGTGTGTTGCAACATTGACGGGGTTGCAATCTAGAAAACTCAAACAAAGTCTTCAACATTGCAGCACCACACACTCAGGTCGCAACATTGTGCGAGTTTCTTTGATTGGGGTTTCACAAAAAGCCCCAATTCACCGAGTTCTTTCACAAATCGTTTTTGACTCGCAACAACGTCATCTATAAACAAAAACCAACATAACTCGGATTCAATCAACTATTTTGAGTTTTCATCTTTGAAATCCAATTTCAGCACAAAAAAATGAAGTAAACAAAGTTTAGAATCACATATCTTTGAAAACCGCTAATAAAATTCAAAAATTAGAAAATCGCAAAGTTGTATATAACGTCCCCCAATTTACAAGTATAATATTGTCAACTTTAAATCGGAGTCCATACAGATTTATTTTTGGGGTTGACCTAAAACTTACTGTGCGAGATAGAGAGTGCAACCCTACTTATAAACCATGTATTTTTCATTCTTCCAAATAATACGAGATTGTACACTTTTACTAGTATGAGTTGGACTATCACATTGTACCATGCCAAAATCTCTATTACTTTGTTTCTTTCTTTCACTTGATCCCTCTATCTAAAGATGCCAAAGGAAAGCCGTGGCGTTTCTTGTTGATATAAAACTTTTTGTATCAATAAAATATTATTTTATAATATATAAAATAAAATAAATCTTTAAATCATTGTTGGTGATAATGGTGGGAATAGGTTTTGTTAAAACCAAAAATCAAACTGAACCGAAACAAAAATCTCGATTTAGCTTAGTTAATTAAAACTAAAATTAATTTTGAAATCGAACCGAACTGAGAATTTTCAATTTAGTTGTCGATTCATTTTTTCAAAAATTGATGAAAATTTTTACATTAAAAATTACAAATTATAGATATAAATTGATCAAATCGGCTCAAACTAAGTTTAAATCAAACAAAACCAATACAGAAACTAAATTTGACAAAAAAAACTGAAAACCGAAATTGAACTGAATAAAATTGACGAGAACCAAAAACCGAACACAGAAACCAAGATTCTCCTCAATTCGGTTTCTACTTTCTATATTCAAAATCGATCCGACTCAGCTCGGTTCTAATTTTGTCAAAAATAAAACTGAACCGATTCCATCCCTAGTCGATGAGAATTCAAATGTTATACAAAACATCATTTTGATATAATTTAACTAGGAAGTTCACCGTGACAGTAATTTTGCACTTTCTACTAACTGTGACCACTCAGAACAAAAATTAGTCATTTAAAATTAAATTCCAACATGAGATAAGAACACTTCAAAACATGAAAAGTTAATTTAGAATTTTATTTATTTACAGAATTGGCAGATTTTACATTGTTACCTTATTCTCTCCGCATCATCAATTATTTCAAATATTAAATGAATTCTAAGAGTTTTGAGGTATCACAAAAGTGTAGAAAGAGAAACACAGAGATAGGGAAAGTAAATATCTGTTATGCTTTGTTTAGAACAAGAGAGTACTTCCCTATTCAGCCATTGAGATTTCCGTTGAGGAAGGTACATGAGAAGGAATGGCAATGCCAGTTAGCAAGCTTCCCCACATAAAATTATTCTAGTAAGTAGTAAAACATTAAACGATAAAACGAGCTCATAAATCTCTTGGAAGGCTCAAGACAATCAGCTTGGGGACCAGTACAACATATAGTAGTTCCATCACTCTTTAATAGAGAGAGAGAGAGAGAGAGAGAGGTTGGTAATCTATGGTGACACCCAGAAGTTAAAATTTACCCATCTTTGCTCTTCTGAACGTACGCATTTTTTAGCTGCAGTGTCCTGAAAATCACGGAAAGTGGGAGACTGTAGTATTTTATGTCCATGTTGAACAGGTTATGAATAAACCCTACACCCCATCCCTGTCATCTTGTTTTCATTTGTTAGAGTGGTCCTTTTGCCTTGTTCCAAGGACGCTCTATCTCTCTCTCTCCTTCTTTAAATTCCTCATTCACAACCCTTTTCTTCTGCACTTGTATTTCAGTGAGTGGTAAGTTAAGAAGAAGAAGAAGAAGAAGAAGAAGAAGAGGGAGGAGGTGGAATGAGGCAAAGTCCTGTCATGCTCTTCCACAGCTTTCTTGAACTTGTTTTGCTTCAAAATAACCTCTAAAAAAGTGGCAGAGAGAAGTTCAATAAAGCTGTGGGAGAATATGGCTTCCAAGGACTTCAATTTCCTCATCTTTTCAGCTGTTTCTCTCTTCCAACTTTAATTCATCTCCTTCCTCCACTGTCGAATGCAAATTTAGAATTTTCAGATATATTATCGGGTTCAATTTTCTATTAGATTTGTTGTTTATCCAATATAATGCAGCTTGGTAGCCATGCATTTTCGTTTTCTTCTGGTTTTTTTTTTATCAATTTGCTGCAAAAATGGAAATTCTGGGTTAGTATACATTTTATACTCCAAATTTAGACGTCATTCTGACATGATTTTTGGTAGAAGATGTTGGAAAAATGAAAGCAAACTCAGTCCGTGCAATTTAAAACTCTCATCATAAGTGGGATTGTTCATACGCCATCAGATCTGCAACGAAGAAGAGAGAAGATTACACTATTTTACTACTACTACTACTCCAGCATCTGTTTCTTCAAGTTGGTCTCCATTATTGTATCTGGTTCTGTGAGATTTCCTCTCTACAACTAAGCTTGTACTTTCTGAGTGACTTCATTTTCGAGCTCACTAAAAATTGTATCAATAATCGTGACAGCTAGACCAATTTAAGATTAGATTAATGTGAAGATGCAAACCACGAAATTGTACTATTTCATATTGCTTAAAATAACCGACGGAAGATAGTTGGTCCTTTCCGGTGAAAATTAATGAAGAAATTAGATTTTACTTTCGATTCAGAATAAATAATATTGTATTAATTATTGCAAAATTTCACCCAGATAAAAATAAAAATTCATGATTTATTAATTTACGAAAATGAAAATGAAGTTTCAAGCTTGAAGGTCTAAGAACTAATAAGTACGTAGATTGGAGATCTTTTTTCAACAACTGTAGTGTAAAAATAAGAAAGCAGTTTTTAAAACACAATTCCGTAATACTTCTCCAAAAAAAAAAGATGATTTTTCAAACTGTTCATCAAAAACAATTTTAACAATGTTCAGGAACACTGCCCAATCAGCTTTTTTATTTATTTATTTTTTTTTAATTTTTTAGAAATCATATCTAAAAATCCATCAACCTCCGTAGAGATCATATTACTCCGATAACTTCTTCCAATTTTTGCTTAGTTCAAGTTACAGCAAAATGAAACGATAAAAATTAAACTACTTGACAAACAGGGTAAGAACGAGTAGAGGAAATGGTTATAGGGTATTTGTTACTGCTAACCAGCTTTCTTGTTTCAGGAAGAACAGTTTCAACTGAAGTACAAAGCTGCTAAAAGTGATATTACACATACTCTGCTCAGAGCAGATTGGAAGATTTTGTTGTTTTGCAGACAAGATTCCTCACTTTTCCTTCCACACGATACTTGTTCTGCATGTTCCTCTCTCTCTCTCTCTCTCTCTCTCTCTCTCTCTCTCTCTCTCTGTCTGCTTTCCAAAGGGTCTGTTCTTTCATTTTCTGCCTCTTTTTAATTGAGATTCAACTAATGGAGTACAACAACTTGCATGTGAAAAGTTATTCTGATTTCTTCCATCTCTAACCGTTCATTTTCTTACTCATCCGGGCTCTAATTCCAATTTATTAGGGATCCAATTACGGCAAATAGATTATTCTAATCTCCACAGCAAATTATGTCATGATTTGGACTTTTTCGTCAATTAGCAACCAATGTTTATTTAATATATGTCGAGTTTCAACTTGATTCCTAACTATTCGGCCAATTTGTAATTCGATTTCTATTTCTCCAACAATTTCAAACTTTGTTGATAGATTAAAAACACGGGGAGAATAGAAAATTTTATAGCTTGTACTAAAAAGAAGATCATATTAAGAGATATTTAGAATCTAAATATTACATTTCTTTGCTTTTGAAATCTGCCCGTGGCTTGTCGGAAATCTAATAAAAATTTCAGTTAACAAACACGATTGACTACCTCACAAACAACCCGAAACAAAACCGGAGGAGTTACATCTCGGAAACGTTTTGAAGAACAAAGGTTTTATGGAGGGGCTAGGCAAAAACTGAGCCCTCTTCACCAAATACAAGAGAGGATATTATAGAAAGGAAGAAACAAAGTCTAAAACTAGATGCAGAACAATTATGTACATTAACAATGTCTACTTTATACATGCTTGTCTGCGACAAGACGAACCTTATTCAAGCTCTCCTTGAATGCTTGCCAAGCCACTGCATAATTATCTCCAGAATTCATCCCTTCACCTACAACTTGCATTGCTCTTCTGTACAAGTGATCAAACAACTGAACCCGGTTTGTAATATCGACATTATTTGAGCCAAGACCTGGCTCGTAAAGTCGCCTAAAGTCCTTTCTCCATCTGGGCAATATATAATGATATGGAATTTCTTCGAAACCGTTGTAGTCTAGGACGCATAGTGAGTGTCTGCATAAAAAGCCTCTGAAGTTAAAGCAGCTGCAAATACATCGAATTTCAGCTCCCGCTTTATCGAACATTACCTCATAATTTCTAACATCTCGGAGAATTTCATCTCCTTCCCGTTCTTTGACCTGATATGTCGTCATTGATCCCGTTGTGTTTAATTGGGTGATGCGGAAACAGGACGCAATCATCACTACCTCATCTTGAAACCTTCTGAATATTTCCTTTGTGTATAGTTTAGACAGCTGCAACTCGTAATAGCTGCCTGTTTTCAACACGGGGATCAAATTTCTCGACTCACGGTCATCACTGGCTTCTTTCTGACGTCTTTTTTGGCATACGAATTCGTAAATTTCGAAGAACTCTTTCAACGAAGTTTGTTGGTGGACATACCCATTGAAGAAAGAGCTTACCGAGCTATCGTTTTGAATGTTTGAGATTCCGGTGAAGAATGTGTCTTTTGAGAAAATGGGTGCCCATCGTTCTCGATCTTCGTAAAAACTTCGAAGACTTCGATTGTTTTTTAATCCGAACTGCTGGACCATGTCCTCCCAAGCCGATTCAAACTCCTCAATCTTTAAACAGTTGCAGAGTGTCCTATTCAACGCAACCTGAAACGACTCAGACTCCTGCAAATCTACTAAATTTTGAAGAATGTGTTGAATGACAGAAGACAAGTTAATTCGATGGTGAGCTCTAGGAAAAACCTCTGCAATGGCTGTTTGCATGGATGCACAGTAGTCTGTCATGATAGTTTGTGGAGGACGACCAAACATACATGTAAGCCAAACCCGAAAAAGCCATACGTATGTTTCTACAGTTTGGTCAGCTAATAAGCCACAACCAAGTAAGATGGAGTCTCCATGGTGATTTACTCCTACAAATGCAAAGAGCGGAATTTCAAAATTATCAGCCAAGAATGTCATGTCAAAAGAAACTGCATCGCCAAAGTAAGTATACGCTGCCCTTGACCTGGAATCAATCCAAAAGACATTTCTAAGCTGACCTCCATCATTGAGATCCATTACATAGAAAAAATTTGGGTTAGTCTGCTGAACTCGGCAAAAATAATCATAAATTAGTTGTGATTCCCCTGCTTTAAGCTTTAACGGCCTGGAAAAATCAACAAATATGTTAGGTTCTACTTTATTCAAGCTTGAGCTCCGACACCCTCCTCCATTGTCCATAGGTGTTCGATACAACTTAATTGTTTGTACCTCAATATCGATAGACGGTTCGACCTTCCTTTTAGCCCCAGTATCGATTCTCTTATGAGACTTAGAGTTTTGAGCTCTTGCAGGATCAAATGCGTGGTTATGCTCAAGCTTGACTTCATCCACCCTCCATCGGTTTGATTCTAGCAACCTCAACCTCACCATAGCCAGACAGCCAGTTCTAGTTTCCTTCCTTCGACTGTTTGCTTCTTTAATAGTTTTAAAACCTTCACAGTTGCAGCAGAGGACTGCCCCTCTCTTCTCTTTGCTATTTCTTTTTGTCCATGAAGATTTTACTCTAATAGCAAAGCCAAGTTCCTTACCATAGATATTATAGTAATTGTAGGCATCATCATATGATTCAAATTCCATCCCAACTATGGGTGGAGGATAGTCCTTTCCAAGAGAAATAACATTCTGGTGATTGATAATATCCACGGTATCTTTGTCTTGTTCATGGCCACCAACTTCGTGATCATTAATTACGGTTGTTCTCTCGCCCTCGTTTTTGCGGTCATCCATCATGGTTGGATCACCCATATCATTCTGATTGCCATCTATTATGATTATATCATTTCTGTCATTCTCAAGATCATCCCCTTCAATCTGAAACAAATGGTTGCAGTCATTCTCAAGCTCATTTCCATCATCCTCTAGAAGTTTCTCACTACTCTGAGAGCCTTCCTGTATCTAAAAAATAAAAAAAAAACTCTTTTAAAAGAAATTTATTTTTTAGTGGCTTCCTTGCAGTCATTTGTTGCTGCTACAATACCATGACCTTTGTATCCATATTCAATCTCATCAAAAAGTGTAATATTCAAATTCGTCAAAAAGAGAGCATATAGTAAGATTATATCTAACATTATCACGTCCTTAAATTGGAAACTACTCAACCCTTCTCTTTTTTTTTTTTGGTTGAACGAAACGATTTGGATCAATGAAGAAAAACTACAAGAAAATGGGGGGAGAGAGTTCTACCCGAACAATAACTACTTACTGAAGCTTTCTTTTTCCTCTTATTTCTCATTAACAGTAAACACTTGATCGTGCAACAACCACTGTAGAGAAAAGTATAAACTTTATCAAATTCAACTCCACATATTTTCTCCCCTTAAATATACCATTTCATTGAACTAAACTAGCAACGAATCTTACAAGTTTTCTCACTTGAAAAACGGAAAAATTTCATAGTATCTATTGCCAGTCTCCTGAATTTATAAGCATCGACTAAACAACGATGTAACACAAGATCATCATTCAGCCAAAAAGATAGTGTTGGCCAATAATTCAGACACTTTCAAGCTCCTTCCTTGCACAATCTGCCTGAAAGTTCAACCTTTTCCCCTTACTTAACAATTGTTAGAACCCAAATTAAGAGACAACATTTTTCATAACTAAAGGATCAACACATATGATGGTAATCAAATTCCAATTCATCCATTGTACTAAAGACCAAACCAAGAATCTACAATTAAGCTCCATAAAAAGACTTTGTCAAATTCCAAATTGTATTTTCGATTTGAACCTGATTTCAAAAATAATTTGTGACTAAAAACCAGAATGATCAATCAAAATTCCAAAAAAAAAAAAAATTTGAGCTATAAGCACTAAAAATCAACAGTGTAGAGCGACACAATTATGACGCCTGAAAATAGAAGGGGAGAAACGAATGAGATGGAAATGAGAGGAACTTACGCGAATATCGAGGTCTGGGTTGTGAGAGAACACTCCGTCGGTCGGAGAGAAGGCTGTACCGCCGGTCATGGTAAGAAGAAGAGTTGGTCGGTGCGTCAAACTCAGAGTCAGAGATTAGCAGCCTTCCCTCCCCCGTATGTCGGGTTCGGTTTATTTGGGTCTTGGGCCGGAGTTTGTAGTACTTGCAGGTTTGCAATCTGGGGAATTGTCTACTGCAAACCCCTAAACGACGTGTCGTGAACAAATATCCGTTTTATGTTTTTAGGGTAAATATCAAAATAGAAGGCGTGTTTTTCAGCCTACACCTAGCAAGCAGAGTCGATCAATGATATGGAGGAGCTAGGGTTTGAGCTTTGAGGAAATGCCAGAAATAGTGCATTTGTTTTTGTTTCTTACTTGTTGAAGATGTTGACATGAATTTTCGAAGGAATCTCTACCAAAACTTCCAAATCCATCAGTGAAACCATCAGTTTATTTGGCAAGTCTCCTTCTCTGCCCCATCAATGGATTCAGAAGACTTCACATTCCCAGCAACCGCGCTTTTCTTTTTTTTTTTCATTCCGTCGTTGATTCTCTGCCTCTGTGGCTCTTATCTCCTTCAAATTTTCCCGATTCCCCATAATTTGGCTTCAGAGACAAAAAAAACGAGGTAGATTTCTTTCCGCGAAGCCTTCGAGATCGATCAGTTACAGTTAACGGAAGAGCTACAGATACAGCGAGTTTCATCTACCGCCAAATTGATTGGGGAAGGAAGGAGAGAGAAGAGCTTACTAACCTTGACAACCGCCATTGCCGACCACCACCAATGACAGCACTGCGGGAAAACTTCCCCCTGGCAGCATAGCAGTGAGACGGGTTGAAGAGGGACTGGAGCGAAGGAGCAATTTCGAGGCCCCTAAAAGCTTACGAAAGCAAATGGATTATGAGAAATAGGGCAAAAGTGAAGAGACGAATAACGACAATCCAAATCGAGAAATGACGGCGAGCACCTTCAGTCGGAGAACATTAACGGTGATTTTAACTGATATAACGGACCCTGACCCTGACTCCGTGAAGTTCACGTGACTGTTGATAAGTATTCAAATTTGAAATAATTTCAGTTATCAATGTAAAAACACCCATTTTAATATTTACCCATATTTTATTATTTATTGTTAAAATTAAGTATGGAGATAGTGTGAAAAAATTTTCAAAATATGTTTATGTTAAAAAAAATCTTAAACTATCAAAAAAAATTTTAGCGGGTGACCGATAATCAACTATGTTGAATTTTATATACAGAATGGGAGACTGTTCTATCAGGGCGTTCTCCATGTCCAAGGCGCCGGGAGTGGTGGTGATGGTGGTCACTGCAGTAAAGTTTAACCACCAAATTCGGGATAGATTGGTGTGGTTCCTCTACGCCTAGGGCACCAAAATATCGAACCATTAATAAAAAAATGCATGAGAGAAAAGGATACTAGCTAGTGATTGTGAGGCCTCAATTCTTGATTGGAGGAGATACCAAAAGCCTATGCCCTTCCATCCCTTGAATAGCTAGAGAGGGAGGCCAGAGCTTTTTTTGGTTTTTTCATGTTGTCAAAGAGTTGAACAATAATTTTTTCGTGTTGTCAAAGAGTTGAACAATGAAAATAGATGGCGAGTGCCTAATCAAATTGATCGAGTCCCCCTGGTTCTCAAAGAGCGATCCCCTATTCTCTCCCTCTATTTAAAGAACCTCTCACCCTTCATTCTCATCACCTCGAAGTTCTATAACTCTCCAAAAACCTCTCTACTAGTATCCTGCTTCAGAGAATTTTTGTTGTATAAGCGACGACGCTGGATTCTAATTCATCTAGAGCAGTTGATTTAAACGAACCAACAACTTTTAATGTCGATATAGATTAGTATTTGCATGTCACTTGTGCATATGGTGATCTTCGAACATTTAATCACTTATATGAAAATGAAGAAATTGAGGTGCATTCGACCTTCATAACTCTAAACGAGGAGCTTCAAACACCAGTCGGTTCGGAAAATGATGATGTGGAAAGCGGACTGGTAAAAGAAGAAACTTCATTGAGTTTTTTTTAAAAAAATATAATTATTTAAAGGATATTAAAACGAAAATAATCCAATATTCTTTGGAAAATGACTATGGGATAAAATTCATTAAAAGTGAAGCGGCGACTGACGGCTAAATGTGAAGGCGAGTGTGAGTGGAGACTACATCCTTCTCAGAAGCAAGCCGAGCTGACGTTTCAAATAAAGAGTTTGATCGAATTTCATAGTTATTCGAGGAAAATTGAGAATCACCATCCTAGAGCAAAATGGGTGACAGATTATTATTTGGATAGGTTCAAAAGTCAACATATGTGGAAAATCTCTTCAATTATCGAGACTGTGAAGAAGGATTTCACTATCAACATTACACCCAGTATTGTCAAAATAGCAAGAACCGTAAGTTGAACAATTAACGAAGGAAAGAACCATGAACAATATATTATAATATAGTCGTATGCAGCAAAAATATGTAAGTCAAATCCGGGTAACACTTTAAAAATACATACTTACGAGATAGGGAATGATTAATTGGTATGCCAAAGAATGTATATGTGCATGGCTGTTTGCAAGACAATATTGTTATAGTATGGTCGTCCTGTTATATGTTTGGATGGTTGTCATCTAAAGGACTCGTGTCCGGACCAATTACTCACAGTCGTCAGTATTGATGACAATGATGTAATGTATCTTGTTGTTGTTGCCAACGTAGAAAAAGAGTGCACGGACACATGAACGTAGTTCTCGCAATATTTGAAGCGAGACCTAAATACTGAATTGGGAGCCAGATGGACAATTATTTCCGATCGACCAAAAATATAATACATTTTCAATTGTTATTTCAAAATAGGAGCGTTGAGGTAATTATATTATTTGATGTTGTCTCTATTTGTCTTTTCAAATATTAGTGGTGTAATTGTACTGTATAAGTAAGTTCTGTCTAGGAGACTATAATTTAAGTGAAACTATTTGTGACCCCTCCAGCCTTTCTTGAAATTTTACTTGAAAAGATAATTCTGCCTAAGGAGACTGTCAAGAGTAGTCTTTCTTGATAATTATCATGATCAATACTTTCCACGTTATATTGTTTTAAATTGCCTCTATTTTTGTCTTCAAATATTAAGGTTTGTTGAAAGCCGCAGAAGAGGAAATTCAAGAAGCTGAACTAGAGATGTTAAACGGGCGGGTTGCCGCTCAGCTTATTACTGTAGCGGGCCGAGCCAAGCTCTGTCCGCTATAGTAACGAATGTGCTTGGCTCGAGCCAAACAGATGGAACAAGCCAATCTCGGCCATCCGGGCCCGCGAGCTCGTTGATGACCGGGTCAACGAGGAGCTCGGGGCTGAGTCACCCTGGCTCTTGAGGCGTCTCCGACGCCCGAAATTCAATCGTCCAATGAAGGTAGAGCCGATTGATCGTGGATGAGGGCGATCAATCGGCGATACCTCTGCCATAGTGCGATCAACCAAAATTACATAAAGGAAGAGCGATTGATCACAATTTTCCTACTATGTCAACCTCACTAGGGACGATCAATCGCCCCTACTATGTCACCTGGGCCTGGCTAGTTGCTCAGGTAGAGGCGATTGATTGCCCAACGAACCGTACTAGAAGATTTCCAATGGTCATCAGATCTGATCTAATGACCGTTGCTGAGAAGATCGGCATCAGCCCAGGATTTGCAACGGTTTGATGACCGTTGCTGAGAAGCCTAAATTAATTCTCAGAAACGGTAACAAAATCGTTGCTCTTAGAGCTCTGAGTTGCTATGATTCTCAGCAACGGGACTGTGACCGTTTGAGCAGGGAGCTGCTCTCTCTCCTCCTTCTCTAAATTTTTTTTCTAAATTCTTCCGCCTCCCTTCATTTTGTTTCACCTTAATCTCTTTCATTTCTCTCAATCAATTTGTACTCAATTTGCTACAAATCCATTTGGTGATCTCAATTCTTTCTTGAATTTAGTTCAAGAAGGTAAAATTTAGTTTATTTTTATATTTATAGTTATACTAACTTAAATTTTATTACACTAATTTTTTTTAGGTTTCGTACAAGTGAGTTGATCAATCATCACCACCTATGATATTTTGTTGGACATTGTAGTATCATTTTCTCATTAATTATGGATCCACGTAATTATAATATTAATGATGATATTGAAGAAATCAGGGAAATAAATCTTTCATTTTCACTAGGACAATCATCTGCACAAGCATCAATATCGACTTCATCACCTCAAAGAAAAAGAAACAAAACCTATGAAGTATGGAAATATTTTGTAATGAAAGATATTAAAAATTAGTGAAAAAATAGAATATATAGTTCAATGTAAATATTGTATTAAAAATTATGCATATGTTTCCAATAGTTCAACTACTTCACTAAATAAGCATTATCAAAAGTGCCACTTAAACGAGCAAATTAAAAATCCTACACAAATATTATTAAATGCTAGTAGTAGTGACACTTTTTTTTATTCACAAAATAAAATGGGAGAAGCAATAGCAAAACTTATAGAACAATGTGAATTGCCTTTAGCGTTCACCGATAGTGATGAATTTGAAAAATTTATGAAAGAGTATACTACTGCTGATTTTAAACATGTTGCTAGAATTACAACTAAAATGGATATTTAATAATATGAAAATGAATTAATTTCATTTTTTTTCAAATGCTCTTTCAATGTCTATTTCTATAGGCTATGTAGTGGTAACATCATATTTTATTGATTAATCTTAGCAATTAAATAAAAAAATTTTAGGATTTCGTAGCTATGAATATCTCCACACTGGTATTACAATTTATAGATATATTATTACAATATTGCAAGAATACTCTATTCAAAATAGAATATTTAGCATAACACTTGATAATGCTAGTGCTAACAATGTTGTTATTTCTCATTTTAAAAATTATTTTCAATTATGTACTACTCACGATTCTCTTTTCCATATGAGATGTGTATATCATATTTTAAATTTAGTTGTTAAAAATTGTACGACATATATTTCACCTCATATTGAATCAATTAGATCCGTAATTTTTTATATAATTGGATCCAATTCAACACAACAAGAATATAGAGATTTTTGTAAAGCTGTCCAACTTAAACCACGAAAATTAAAAACTGATGTAGATAATAGGTGAAATTCTACTTATTTAATGATAGAAAATGTTAAGTCATATTGGCAAGTTATTTGTGCTTTTATCAGTGAAAAAACACAAAGTATTAATCTTGATAAATCTAATTGCAAAGTAGTTAATATATTTTTTAATTTTTTAAAATAAATGAATGAATTGCCCCAAAGTTGGGAGATTGATCGGCTCTTACATGGTTTTGAACAAAACAGAACGAGAACCGATCAATCACCCAACTTGGGGCGATGGATCGGCCCTCGCTCGGTTTTAAAGCGAGCGAGAGCTCTCATAGTGATATAATCTTACTCAGCCCTCGCCCCTTCTTATCAATCCCGAATTCCCGATCAATTGCCATGTCGAAAGCTACCAGACGAAACTCAACGCTGAAAACCGTCAAAGCTCCTATAAATCTTCGCAGCGCCTCCCGTCAATCTCTCCACAATTTCGACCTCTAAATCCTCCGTCGAAACTTAGTAAATCTCACTTATCCTATCAGGTTCTATTTCTTATGCAATTTGATAATTTAATTAATAAAGCTGTAGAATTTGGGTTGTATAACTGCATTGTTTGATTTTTATTTTTATTTTGATTGCTGAGGTTGGTTTACAATTGTGAGCGAAGTTTTATAACTGTGCACACAAGTTGTTCGATAAAATGTCTATGAGAATTTGAAGTTTTCAAAATTGATAATTTTATTTTTGTGATTAGTAACTAATAAATTGTGTAACTTACAGGATAAAAACATGCCGCCAAAACGTTTTAAAACTTCTTAAAGCTCAAACTCAGCTCTAGTCGGCCAAATCGATCACTCTTTCATCAACTCTAAGGCAAGGAAATTTTTCATGAATTTCATGAATAAAAATAAATCTCTTATATGCAAAATCCAATTTCAACCAGATGAGTCTGATGGAGATATTTTAGTCATGTTTAGGCAACGAGGATGGCAAAATCTTGTTGTATTAATTGTTGATGCGAACATAAGTGTCATTTGGGAATTCTACGCAAATCTCAGGGCATTAAATTCAGATAGCACCGTTCAAGTTCGCAACAAGATCATTCACTTCTCAGCTGAGATCATTAATGCTAAGCTTGGTGTGGACAACTTAGATCAAGATGACTATCACGCTATGATGGAAGAAAGACCAGATTATGGGATGGTCATACAAGAGATGGGCCACCGAGGTTCACAGTTGGTTTACTTCAATGTCAACCCAACTCAATCAATACACTTGATATTAAGTTGTCTCAACTGCTACGCTCAAACTTGGTGCAAGTTTAACAGAGGAAACTTGATGCCGACATCCCAGAATTCACCTCACTAAAAAGCGGACGGTACTCCTGTATTTCATTCTCACTAGTCGTTCTATAAACGTCAGACGAATTATCTACAATAATATCAGCGCATATCGTAAGAGTTCAACCACTGCTGGCCATATCCACCTCGTCCTCATCACCCACTTATGTGCTGCAGAGCATGTCCCTATGAGTTCAATAGACGAGCTTTGGAACCAGCAAAAACTTTATCTCTCCTTAAATATTTCAAGAATAGCTAAGTGGCTGTACGGCGAAGCGAGAAATAATAGATTAGAATTCATTGAGCATGCTGCTGATACTGAAATTCCTCCTCAACTAATGCTCTTTCCTCGTATCTGGCACAACAAAGATAGTGGTATGACGAGTGCACAATGTAGCATATCACTGACCAAAAGAGAGCACATCGAGGCTCGTGGAAAACAGCGATATGAAAATCAATCAACTATGCCTCCTGATCAAGGTGTCTCTTCATCATCTGTCGTGCCACCTCGCTCTTACTCAACTAACGATGTGGGACAGATGTTAAAAAATCTTACGATCCAACAAGGCCAAATATTTGCCAATCTGGTTGCTCAACAAATCAACTTTGAACACGATGTAAGACAAATGCTGGAAAATATTTCTGATCAGCAAAGATAGTTATCATGAGATCACACCCGCATCGAACATTGGTTGACACATATGCAAAACCATTCAGTAGAGCAACAAACTTCTTTGCACGATATGTGAGAGCATTAAATGCTCATTATGACCATTTGGATCCAGCAAACTCACGTTTACCTAAATTCCCGGAGCAACTATTAAGGCCATATCACCCTCCACAGGAAGGTGACGACAACAATTAGCCCGACACGTCATTAGTTACGTTATTTTTCATCTACTTTTTAATTTATTTTATGCACTGAGAACCATATTTATTTTAGTTTGGGTGATTATAGCTTACCTTATGAATTTGCTGTATTTTGTGATATATTTTAGTTATACAATCTGAAATTTTATTTATGTAAATTCGGCTCGTTAAGCTCAGCTCGTTACGCTTGTTAGGCCAGCTCGCCTCGGCTCATTAGACTCGTGACTCACGAGCCGGCTCGATTTGAAAATTTTTTAGGTTCGGCTGGTTAGGTTCGGTGAGCCGGGTCTTTCTAAACTCGGCTCGACTCGACTCGACTCACTCGATTAACATCTCTAAGCAGAACATCGCTACTGTCCACGCCATATGTACACAAATTTCAAAGATCAATTTCGGAGCAGAGCATATAGAGATGAGATGTGGAATATGGCAAAGGCAAACACAAGGTGACATTTCAAATATAAATGAGAAAATTACACCAGCTTAACCTGGATGCTACGCATGGCTTCGAGCAAACGAGCATAAATATTGGGCTAATTATGTTTTTTCTTTGAATACCAAGTGCGCAATGGGATTGAATAATTTGTGCGAGTCATTCAATGCAGTTCTATTGTCGGTCAGAAACAAACTAATTCTGACCATGTTCGAGATGATCCAAAAGTGCTTGATAACTCGCATTGCGAAGAAATTTGATAAGTTAGCCCAATCAACAAGCATCATGTGTCCACAGATAAAGAAAAATCTTGAAAAGCTAAAAAGTGCAACTCGAAATTGGAGTCATCAGCTTGCGAGAGCTGTACAATTTGAGGTCAGCAATGACTACGAACAATACATAGTCGACATGAATACGAGTGTGTGTAACTGTACCAGGTGGGAGCTCACTGGAATCTCGTGTGTCCATTCCATTCGATGCATGCATTTCATGAGAGTGGCACCAAAAAATTACATGCATCGATGGTATCACCGGGCAACTTACTTACAGATGTACTCACAGTTTATGCAACCCGTAAGCGGCCCTCAAATATGGTCAC
This sequence comes from Begonia peltatifolia, assembly GCA_022433055.1. Classification (NCBI taxonomy): domain Eukaryota; kingdom Viridiplantae; phylum Streptophyta; class Magnoliopsida; order Cucurbitales; family Begoniaceae; genus Begonia; species Begonia peltatifolia. The sequence continues at coordinate 26,162,572 of CM039519.1, read as the reverse complement.
ATATACCAAATATGAAGGAGTTCATCCTACCCAGAAGATATCGCCAACCTAGTAAGTCGAAAAAAACAAGAGTGCGAAATGTCGATGAGCCGTCAAGTTCCACAATGAGTAGGCGGAACTCAAAGATGTTGTACGGGTATATGTCAACAGTCGAGCACAATAGTCGCACTTATCCTCATCGAGGATCCACTTCAGACATTGTTTCTTAAGACACGTTTATGGGTTTCAACACATTTAATGAGACACATGTACAGTTCATCACATTTTGATCATAAACACATTATCAATCTCGCGGCTAGGGAAGCATTCAACTTCGAAAGATGTCTTGACAACTTTTTTAAACCTACCTTGCAAGCATTGAGCGTCAAAAAGTTATCAAAATAGGTTTCGTTAGTTTATGAAAAAAGTGGAGTACTTAATCACATTGATGAAACTTCCGAGATTGATGGAGCGAAACATATATTAAATGAAATTTGTTTCAAAAAAAAGAAATGGTGATCATGCAGTAAATTCGTTAGATTATGAATAGAGTGGAGTACTCAAATTTGTCTTGCAAGCATTAAGCTTTGCAATGTCTTTCTAATACGAAGAAGCCGATATAACAAATCACACCCGAAGATATTTCAAATTATAATTATTTATTTAAATATATGTATTTTTAGTTTATTTTAATAATATTTATTTATTATAAGTTATTCAAATTATAATTATTTATTTATTTCAGTTTCTTTAAAAAAAATTAAAAATAAAATTGAAAAAATGTACAGAGTTTTGTTTGTTTTATAACTCTTCCATAGCTATCTCCACATAGTTCATGCAAGTTCAAATCATAAATATATATCTAACAACTAGATTCCAGTGCTAATACTGTATATCAAGACGTAAAATTTTATTAAAGTATATCATATTTACAGACAAAAAGTAAAGTACATAAAATGAAATACAAAATCTAAATTAGCCTATTCTGGTGGGACATCGTCGTCTCCGTCCACCATCCAACCTGTCACTGAGATAGTTCTGTGACTTAACCACCTTTTAGCCTATGAGAAACTTCATCCTTTGATCTCTCTGCTGCTCCAACTGCTACTACATCTTACACCTTTGATCCAGCTGCTGCTGCACCTAGGACATCTACTGCATCTGCCGATGCATCTCCTATTGCATCTCATACATCTGCTGTATATACTGCATTATGTCCCAGCTACTATGAATCTGATGAGCAAATGGTAATGCGGTCGTAGTGGTAATGGCATTCTCCATTGGAACATTCCGAGATGTGGAGGCTTTGGGATCTCCCTTGAGTATCCAAAACTCGTCGACTTGGACTAAGCCCGTCCAAGTCAAGTGGGTTCTATCAAATACATCGGCATATTTGTGTGATCTCAAATGCTCTCCACTAGGCACCTAAAGCTGACATCGTTGGACAATCTTCCAAATCAAAGTCCCAAATGGCAGATTCTTATTCTTTGTTCGACTGACCTCAAACATGTGACCCATAATCATATATCTCAAGTCGAACATCGTGTCGTTATAGAACTTCTCCATAACGTAAAGATTCATCCAGCTGACGAGATTTCTATGACCATCCCTCGACAAGATGGTGTGGCTAATCAGGTTGTGTAGCACTCAAGCTTTGATGCTCAAGGCCTTCGATCTATGCATAACGAACCCTGCAATGCCCGAATTGCCGTAGATTCGCCTAAGGAACTTTAGTCCCTCTACTGTTTTGGAGAAATCACACTCTCGAGAACTGTGGTAGTATCTTTCTGCGTCCTCCACCCTAAATCCCAGCAATTTGTTGATAATAACTGGAGAGACGATAATTTTCGTACCGAATAGGTACGTCTGCAAGCACCTCGACCTCCCGGTACTATTCAAGTTCGCATAAAATAAGCGAACAATTTTGTCGGAGTTGTCGCCCTTCATGTCATACACCCCATGCAAGGAGATGTCGTCAAACATTTCATTGATTTTCAAAGACTCCTAACCGCTAAAGTTGACAATCTTCCCATGAATAATCGAGCGAATTCTCGTATCCTGCTCGAACTGCTTTTGACACTACTGGTTACGAAATTCATGAACAAATAATAAGAGGCGGTTGCAGCACTTGATCCGGTGCTCAGTTTGATGGGTTACCTTGTGCCATCTGAGGACTCTTTTGACCAATAAACATTCTTTTGGGGGGGGGGCATTTTCGGATTTGGCGGTTCTTTCAGATTTTCGAGTTCCATGGTTTTTCAGATTTTTGGGTTTTTTCGGATTTTCGGTGAGAAACCAGACCAAATTTGGGGACTTTCTGATCGATTTTGGGATTTTTGAGAGAAAAAATCCTTGGTTTTTTGCGATTTTCAGCTTGGGATAGGGTTTCGGCTCAATTTTGCGATTTCCTCGAAGGTTTTTTTTGCAGATTTTGGCAAAAAATGGTTGAAAACGGTGAGTTCGACGACAAAACACACGGAATTGAGGGTTTGGCTGAGAGAAGTCGAGTTTTCTTCAGAAAATCCGACTGTTTGCTTATATATTAATGCATAACGGTTTAAGGGTGAACACCCATAGCATGTTTTTAGAACTACATACCGTTCTTAGAACTTTCATCAGATGTGCACATACGAGGCATGGGGAGAACGGGGGGTGAGGTGGAGAGTAGAGACCCCCGCGCGTGCCTTGGACATGAAGAACGCCCTGATAGAACGATCTCCCCATTCTCTGTAAAATTTAACACGGGAGGTTATTAATCACCTGTCAAAATTTTTTTTGATATTTTAAGATTTCTTTTTTTACAATAAATATACTTTGAAGAATTTTTCACACCAACTCCATTCTTTGAGGGTTAAAACAATTTTAATCATTTATTTAAAACTAAGATAAAGCAAATTCCTTGCTTTATTATTTTTTTTTTTGGCAAAGAAAAGACCGAACCAACTTAAAAAAAGATTTTTTTCTTTTGTTATCTTACTCGACTTTTAATCGATCCACTTCAATTACAAATTTGATTTTTTTTAAATTCTGTTTCTAGCATATGTTATTTCTTTTGAACTCGAACACTAACAAAACTTTTATTTCAAGTTACTCTGACTCTCGCCATCCCTGCTAGGCAGATAATTGGACCAAGTACAGTTCCGTTTGAATCAAAAATAAGCAAGCACACAGTGAAACCAAGAGCGAACAATGATATTCAATTCAATTTCAAAAAGAGAGTAAGATTAATTTTATTAAATATCAAAATCTACATTTCGGTTTGGTCAATTACAAATCAGGCTTGGGATGAACCATAGCATAAGTTCAGGTATGGAAGGATTTGAGATAATGTTTTGATGGACTGGTAGTGTTTTACACTTGGGCTCCATAGTTTTGAATCAAACTGGGACCATATCGTCATAACAAGAATCAGACAGACACTTTCGGTCCGAACCAAACCGACGGTTCAGTCCGCTCCTAATATTATTAAATATTGGACAATGCAATTTGTACGAAGATAACAATCACAGCTAATAGACACTTTATTTGATAGCCTTTGTCCCTCCATCCATCAGATGTGTGCTATATTAACAAAAATAATGACAGTGAATATAAAAAATCCTTTACTTCAACGCCAATAAGCCAAAATGCATCCCCAATTTCACTCACAAGCATTGTACAGAAGTTGAAAAACTAAAAGGTTACCTGTTTCTTCTGCAATCCCATGCATCAACCAATTGTTTTTGCTCAATGCTTTTCTTTTTCTTGAAATAGACAATTCATCAGTTTCAAAAGGCCATGTTCAAGAATATGGCACTGACTCCTCCAAATGAAGGCGGTGTTTTCTCAAAAGCATAAATTTCGACGGAAAATTTTTCAAGAATAAGGTTGCCTTGTTCGAGCATGTATCCAAATCTAAGCAACCAATTACAAAATCTACATTTTGATCAATGAAGACCAAAGTCTAGGGTTAAGAAAATCGACTACTAATACCAAATTAATAATTCTACAAAGAATACCAACAATTGGGCTTCTAAGAACATCAATTTGCACAGAACGCAGACAATAGGAAAAGTGTCTAAGATTATCAGTGCTTTGACTTATCTCCAACTTATCTCTAAATCAAAAGAGAAAACCAATAGAACTATAAATAAAAAAATAAAATATAAAGCACAAAAAGTAACAAAAACTTTAAATTAAGACAATTTATCCATACTGGATCACTGACCATCTAGTGAAAGAACCTTGGCACTGATCTTCTTGGCACTTTACCCTCGATCTTTAGTCTTCTATATGCTTCCCTAATGTGGCAAGGCCTGATTGGTCCGGATTCCATTCGCTCCGTCATAACCACTCTAGCTGTTTCAACAAGGTCACCAACGAACATCTTTGCTATACCAGATACTACAATTGTCAGTGGCACAGAAATCTTTTGAGTTCCAGTGATACTTGCTAACAACCTTCTCATATTAGCTTTCTGAAATCCAGCTCGTCTGAAAGATTCATACCTACTCATCTGTTCATCTGTAAACTGTGACAAAATAGCTTGCATCTTGGCCATCTTATCAGGGTCACCATTAGAAGGGAGCTTTGCAAGCTCAACATCCATGTTCTCCTCCTCCTCTTCCTCGTCATCTTCTTTCATCTTTGGAGCAATGGATACATGGGAGCCAGAGGATGGAAAAACAGAAGACGAGGATGTACCTCCAATTAAATGAGGCGTAATGTTGGCATTGGAGTCATCATCTTCTTCTTGTCCGTCATAATTATCATCATCATCAGCAGCAGCAGCAGCATTGGCCATTCTGTTAGCAGCTGCTTCATCTGTTTGGATATTACTATCATGTCGGACAGCAGAGGGTGAAATCTGAGGCGAGAATTCATCTTGCTCTTCAAAGGCCGCTTCGAATGGATCTTTAGATTGCTTCATTCCTCCTTGATTTCTTGAATGGATCCTATGATGAAGATAAAAACCAATCAAAGATTGATAGGATCAATTCATCTTTACATGTATGATTATTTTTCCTAACTTAGTGAACAAAATCTTATTTTTATTAGTTGTGAGAAAATAATTGATATCATTTGGAGCTAATGATGGTAGTTAGAGCTACTGAAGCAAACAAGTTAAAAAATAAACTTCAAAAAAATTGATCTTGAAAAGTAGTCCTCCGTTTTAACTCACAACTTGATCATGTAACACAAAGAAGGTCATCCAACAAAATAAATGATCCAAGTCAACCTGCCTAGCTGAATAATGAAAGAAAATCAATACATTCTAAAGTTTTTTGTAAAAAATAAAATAAAAAAAAATAAAGCGAATAACGTATCGAGAAAACAACCGATAACACAAGCTCATACAAACTTAACATAGTCTTTGACTCAAAGATGGCAGTAAAGTTTATCTTTATACACCAAAAAATTGAATTATCTTCTCCACTGCTCTTATCATTACTTTTGATTGGATGCCAGTTCTGACTTCCCTATTTTCTTGCTTACAGTCATTCCTTGTTTCAATACCATAACTTTTGTATGCATATTGAATCTCGTTCAAAAATTGCACTATTCAATTTACCATAAAACATCATATGGTACGACTACATTTAACATTCTCACATCCTTAAATTGGAGACTCTTATCAACAAGAAATGTTTGATCCCGTTCCTTAACAACATGAGTAACGAAAAGTTGACATCCTTTTGAAATTCAAATTCCAAAAATTTTCTCCCCCTATATCCACTAAACTAAACCCTGTTACCAACCGTACAAGTTTTCTCTATTTAAAAACTGCTATTAGAGTTCCCACTCACCTACATTTATATTGTCCAAACCTTTGCTCTAAAAATCCGAGACACATTCGAGCCACGTTCAAAACAATTAAACTTTGAACTTTAAAGGGCTTACCTAAACAGAAACGACAAGCTTTAGGATCCTTCAATCCAAGCACTGGGGAGCTACAATCCAAGCTTCCATTTAAGCTGAGAATATGACGACGGACACTCTGAAGTGCTTCAATACAGTCGCGGTTTCCGTTGGCGAGAGCTTCAATCAAAGAGGCTCAGTTCGCCAAGAGATTCTTCAATCTAGGGATACGACTTGAGTGGAGGCTAGAGATGTGTCGAGCCCGCCCGCACCCTCCCCCGGCCCAGCCCGCAGAGTGAGCCACGAACGAAAGCAAGAGTTCAAAATATCTGCAAATTTCATTATGCATCTGATTATCTGTTTTTAATCACAATTAAGTTGTACCTATGAAACGAGTAAAATGGATCAGGCTTCTTTTTTTTTTTTATTATTTTAGAATTTGCTGTGTCCAAGCAGAGTTTTAAGAGGCCATCTTCATGATTCAAATCGAACTGTTTGAGATATTGAAAATAATCCGGCAATTTTTTTTATCTTTCGAAAGTCCTGATTTGTCTTGGTAGTTGTGACATGCTAAGGAAGCCGATTACCCGTTCACAAATAAAGATCTAAACTTTCCTCAATTCTCTTACTAATGACCTTGTTTCTTTTGCAGGTGTTGATCCCGTTGAATATGCGGCATGAGAACCAAGCTTGACGGACATAGATCACTTCATTCATCTTCTGTCATGGAGTACTTCCTTAAAGAGCTCGAATTATTACGAATAAATCATTAGAGCACCAGCTGGAGTATCAGAAGCTGGAATTTGTCTTTCAGGAAATAACTCCATATAATTTTGGTCTTTTTCTTTCTTTTCTTTTATTTGGCAACCTTTAAGCCATTAGTTATGTTTTAGTTTACTACCGAGACTTAGTCACGTATGGTAGCTTGATTTTGAGTTACTATCCATTGACTCTCACATCAAGGGAACATCACACTTGGTCCACTTCGGGAGCTCTGTCTAGGTTCATTTGGGAATCATCTCTTGGAAAGAAGCACTTGAAGACCCAAAAGGAGACATAAAGTTGAAGTTTCATCCAAGCAAGCAGCCTTTTGTAATGACTTAAAACATTTATTTTGTTTTCTTTTGATCAAATTAATCTATTGAGTATTTTCTTAAAGCTTTGGAGTGATTCCATTGTGAATTACGATTTTCTCTCAATAAATCGTGTGGAGTATTGAGTCTCCATTGCTAACAAGTCTGAAGGTAGCTTAGTTAGCTCTTATCTTCTTCTTCATTTCCTCTGTTTCGAGAGCTTAAAAGGCGAAGAAGTTGTGATATCTCTCGTAAGGTGGTTGAAGTTTTTTTTGGAAACTTTTTTGCTTCCAAGCCTACTCACACTCAGCTTCATTTCATCTTTTAATTATTGTTCATTTCATCTTCTTCGTCTCTTTCATTTTGAGCATTTTTGGCCATTCACATTAACACCCGAGCACACGTTGTTTTTTGTGGGTTTTTGAGCATGCTCTTTGAGGGCTTGGCTCGCCAAGTTGGTCCCAAGGAAAGTTAGTAGAAGACCATTTTATTCTTGGGAAGAACTGAAAAGAACGCTGCTGGAGAGGTTTCGTCCTTCAAGAGATGGGCGTGAGAAAATGTTATCCAATCACAGAGATAAAAGCAGGTGGGAAAATCAGATTGAAGATGGCCGGAAAGTGGAAACCAAACTGATCCGACCTGAAAATGCAAATTTTTGATGGAAAACGGAAAATGGATGGGAGAATTGACTACCTGTGGGGAAGGATGAATCTGCGACAACAAGAAGAAGTTTCGACCTCGTCGGAAAAAAGAACCGCGTCGGAATTCAGGGTTGAACGGATATTGTTGACGATCGAGGAAGAAAAATCAGCTGCATATACAACCCGCCAACCAATTTGTCCAAAAAGTTGCGTGGAAGCACCGCAAATGGAGAGGAGGAGGACGATACTTTGGCCGAAATTTCAAGAACAGTGTGAAGAGGATGAAGGAAAAGAATCGGCCGGTGGAAGTGGGTTGAGTCTTCAGCAATACAGTGAGAATAAAATTAGGTTAGTGCTGTTGAGAGTGGGCTAGGGCTTATAACTACCTAATTGGCTAAGTTTATTGACACTAAAGCCAGCAAATGGAAATTAAATGGCAACCCAACTGCACGTTAAGCTCGACTCGTTAAATTTTACTGTACTCGTTTATTGTAGGAAAAAGTATGATACATGTCATGTTGCAAAATAAATGGGATTCGACTTATTTGATAGATGGAATTATACTCATGTAACATTGCAAAATGTTAACCGTATTAACAAATTATTTGTATTTTTATCTCAAAATATTAATATTGATAAATTTAATTGTGACGTTATTAATATATTTTTTAATTTTTAAAAATATTTTATTATGCTACAAATTAATGTTCTTGAATTTATGATTTTATTTTTCAATTTCATTTTGTTCTTTCAATTTTTATAAATTTAATATGTATTTTTGCACAATATCGACAAATATATGAATTTAGTGATATTTTTATTATATATTTGTTATAATTTTCAAAAAAAAAATTTAATTTATTGGTATAAAATAATATTATTTATATACGTTTATTTTGTTAGACCGGGTCAGTTAGACTCGTGATTCGCGAGTTATTTAGTGAGTTGGTTAAGCTCGCCATACTCATTAGGCTAACTAGTCTCGATGATCTGATTTTTTCAGATTCAACTCGGTCTGTTCATTTGTAAACTCCAGTGGAAACTAGCTTTAATTCAATAAGGGTTCGTGTGGAGTTTAGGCCCTGCACAGGAGAGAATCTAGAGATTAGAAATTGGGCTTTCTGTGGGCTTTAGGGATCATTGCTTAAGGCTGGGTTTTACTCTTATTGGGTTAGGCTTTCAACTTATTTGTGTCGATTTTGAAATATTATTTCACGGTTAGTCGCCCGTTAATTTGTTTTCTTAGTCAAAAATCAATAATCAAACCGTGACAATTATTAAAGTTGAAAACTTAAAGCGAGTAAATATTGAACCCCGAATAATCCGAGGAAGAAATTATATTTGAACACTCAAAATTGGAGGTCCTAAAAAGCTAACCATAACTTCAAAATTACCAAGTTCTAGTTAATGGGTACTTTACAGCTGCATATTTCTTTCAATACATTAAGATAAGTTAGACTACAAGTTAGAGATCCAGTAGCTTAACCATGATCAAGGTTGACTGCAGCCTTCCTTGCTCCAAAAAACATAGAATGGTCCAAGCACAAGTCCTCAACTACTTTGCCTTCCTCCTCACTTTTCGAGTTTCATTGCCTTGAACCTTTCTTTTACTTGTCTTCCCAACTTTAGACTCTTCGTTTAAAGTCGTTTTCCGCCCCCTTTTCTCTCCAACTGCACCATTTTCATTGTTTTCTTCTATGATATCCTCATTCCCATTCTTGTTGCTTTTAGATTTCGATTCTCCTGCTGGAATTTTATTGCGGCCACTACTCTTTGCTACTTTCTTAGGCTTGGAGACTTCTTTTGAATCCACCTTTTTGATTTTTGGTTCATCTTTGTCTTCGTCCTTGTCATCCTCACTACTGTTTCTCTTAGAACTTCCCCTTATTGGTTTACCAACTTCTTTCCCCTTGTCTCCGCTAAGCTTTTGCAGCTCAGGTACATAGGCTGTTGTCTAACAAGGGCCAAACAAAAATGTTCATCATATAAACAATCAATGAAGCATCTCACTAAATAGGAATCGTGTTTAAAAATGACGTACCCGCCCACCCGCACTTATAAAATCAATCTTCTTTCCTGCCAGTTCATACCAAAAACTTTTAATTGAGGAAAATTACAGGAAAAAAAATCATTTGATTGCTGTTTGGAAGCTAAGTGCATTGAGGTTGATCAGGAAATGGACAGTTACAATAAACTACAACGCCAACATGTAATATCCATTTGATGAGAAGCCAAAAATCCAACATCAAAATGTTCTGGAATCGCTCCGCCAAAATGAAAAGCATATGGTCCACTTTCTTGTAATCATAAAGTAATAAATGGCCGAGAGTATAAGGCAAACAATAGCTTGTCATGATATTTTAAAGGATCAGAAGCCAAACCATCGACCATAGCCTTGCCAGGCTTCTTTTCACGGGAGTGAAAAATCCAATTACTTGGGAACTGATTACTGTCTGCCCCAACTTCAAGAGCTTTTTCAATGACCTGTGACAACAATAGTAATGTAACATAAGCGTACCATCAATTTTTCCGGCCTTTTTTCCCCACCGAAAATGAAACAACCAATCGACAGGAAATTGACTGCTATCCGCATCAACCTCAACCGCATGTTTAATGACCTACAAGTAGTTCCTCTACATTTCCATGAAAAATGATTCTCTCTGACATAATTTCTGATTGTAAGCACTCCAAGAGATAAACACAACACCCACCTCTGATATACTCTTGTGCAAAGCTGCACAACTTTCTTTGGATAGGCTGGCAGCAATTTGAAGTGGATGAATTTTTGCCTGCAAAAATTTGTGATGGATGTTATTTAAACCAGACAATCCGTTTATTATGGTCTCAAACTCGGGCTTATCGAAGTTCATTTTATGTTAGACCCGACAAAAAACTTGGTTTTACTGAAAAAATGACAATTACTTCAACAGTGAAATAAAATAAAAGTGCGTTGACCTGGTATAGCACTTCATCTGCAATCCAGTTGCCAATACCTGCAATATAACCCTGAAGCGAGAAAATAAATTTTAAGTGAGGAAAAAACACAATGCGTACATTTGATATGTTGCTCATGCAATGAACATAAAATCCCACGAATTTATCATAAATTTTCTACTCCCAAAGATCACTTCTGCCTGTTCCCCCTTTTGCTTTCAAATTTACATGATATAAACAAGAAGGGACCCATAATTCCCAAAAGCAAACCAGTAGAATCAGTGATATAGTACTCAGAACAATCACAATACCGTTAAACCGTTGCTCAACCAAGAAAAAGAATGTCAAAAGTTTATAGACATTTTGACCATCTACAAAAGCCTAATCCAGCCCTCAAACAATTGAATACCTTCTTGTAAACCAGATAATGTTTTCAACAATCTAACTTTACAAGCGCCACAAGTGATTCTAAAGTGTTAACAACTCCGGAGAGAGTATATACCCTGAGGAAAATTTTCCTATGATAAAGTGGAGGAATGACATTCAACTGCGATGGATGGTGAATAGTAAATGTGCAAATAAAATTCAATATAAACAATTGAGAAGTGTGTATTTTACACACTTATTCATATTTTTTATACTTGATTCGATAATATATTTTCAAGTGTTTGAAAGAATTTAATGTTTTTGATATAAATGTGCAAATAAAATGGAATTAAAAATCTAAAGGTCGTTTTGAGAATTTTCATCGTTTTAATCTCAACCGTCGATTGTGGGCTACAGACCTCATTCTGAATTAGAATTATAACTTAATCTAGAGGTCAAGAGGCAAGGATTCAGTCATTCATTCATTCAGTTTGTTTTCGAGGCAAAAAGGCAGATACTGGATTAGAGCGAGAAGATCGGAAAGATGACTTCGGATTAACGAACCGAGTTTTTTTTTTTCTCCTCTTTTTTCCTAAAACTATGATTATCTTTATTTTTCTTTCTGTTTTACTTTATTCTAACATAAACTAAATTTATTTTCTGGGGCTACGATGTAACCGAATTATGACTGTTTAGTATTTCCTTTAATTCAAGTTGTTGATTTTCTGTTTCGATATTGTGTTAAGTAAATTATTCTGTTCTTAATGTCTACGATTGTCTGATCAACAATAACATATTCGTAGGATTATTTTGAGACCGAAAGAAGATAAATAATCATGCACTGAATAATTTGCCATGAAAAAAATCTTAGACTAGAGATAGCTAGGACGTTTATGTAGTACTTTAATTTCTTGTTCTTAAAGTATTCAATTAATTCTTAGGGTTAAAAACCGAGAGATAATAATCCATTGAATAAATTTATCATTACTCGAGAGAAATTGATAAATAAATTAGTGAAATTGTCATCAACACAAAGAAATAACTTTGATAACTTGGATTAAGGTTACTAAATAGAATTAATTTAGATAAAATCGGAAACCCTAGATCTTTTCTATAATATTTCTAAAAATCATTTAAATTTCTGTTATTTAATTAATTGTCATTGTTTATTTTACATTTAAATCAAATATCTACTAAAATCATTATTCATAGTCAATTAGAATTAATTTGTTTGATAATCAGTAACAATAGTTTTCATAAGATCCACTCGTACTTACATACTATATTACTTGCGCGACACGTTCACTTGCGTCTACAGTATTTTTCGCAACAACAACCACAAACCAGAATAAAAAAGATCCCAATTCGGAAAAGAGAAGAAAGCAAGAAACCAGAAAACATTCTCTGTATATTCATTCCCTCTCAATAACAGAAACCAGCATATATTTGGCCCTCATGGCTGTCCCTTTCACCAATGTAACAAACTCCTCCACGTCACCCAACATTTCTCACTCTACCCTTATGCTTGTTGTATGTCTTCCCAAATAATCTGGTCTCTCGGCTCTCATCTGCATCAAACTACTGCTAGTCTTTCATCTTGAACTACATCTCTCATCTTGAACTACATCTCTCATGTAGAATACTATATATCTTTCCTTTTGTCCATCCATTGTTGTTGAATCTCCAAATCGATGATAGATTAAACTCCAAGCTCATATATGAATTAATGATGTCGATATGTTTTGGGTGATTTGCACAGTAGAAAAGCACCATTTTAAAGCAAAAATGTGTGTATTAGGCATCAAGATCTAGAGAAGACATGATTATGCATGTGAAGAGTCTTGTAGTTTGAGCAGAATGATATGGACACTACATGAATCCCTACCACAGACAAACATAAACTTAATTTCAGCAAAGAATAATTGAATGGTGATTTCACCTGATCAAGCAAAAGACCCTTGATTGCAGTTTTCTTCTTGCTCAAAGATTCAGTGAAGGCATCCACTGTCATTGGCTCCAGCAAAGCATCAGGGCCAAGCTCAGTTATTGGAGGCAATGACGCTGGCTGAATACCAAAATTCGTTAGGAAACAAATAGAAATGCCACTAATTCGATGAATTACATGAAATAGAAAGCAGCATAGTTATACATTATTGAGCAAGCGAACTTTGGCAAATCGCCTCTTGTCAGTGAAGGATAGCTCCAAGCCATCTTCCAGCTTCACAGAAAATACAGAGTAAATATAAGTGAGTCGAAATTTTTAAATTGATTAGAAAATTGATAAAAATTCCAAATCAAAAGGTTTTACTTCAATGAAGAACTTAGAATACTTGGAAGGCCACTCGTCAGCATCATTTACAGCAGACCTTATACAAAACCATTTGTCAGCAGAACTCACAATCAGAACCACTTTCATAATAATCATTAAAACACAATTCAAAATCAAGAAACATCAATGACATTACAGGAAAATATGCAACTCGTGTACTTTAGTCTGCTTCACTCAACATTGATAAAAGCATAAGAAAATTTCTTTTTATCAATACAAAAGAAGAAACATCGGGGGCACGTGACTTCTATTTCATGTCAAGTTTGGAACTATCACAAACAGAGGTAATTAAATGAGTAATACTTTAACGGTAGCCAATTATGTACTAATATTCATCCTCACTACCAACCCAAAAAGAGAAAAACCATTGTAACAACGCAGACCTTTTATATTGTGTAACGGCAACACCTTTGATGTAAATGGCTCCAGCCATCCCTGAAACCACAACAAAAGTAATAAGCTCAGTGAAAAATGAAGGCAGCATTTATGAAAATATCATAGAGAAATCAAGGAGTTTAACTACATAGATGCATTGCATTATAAACTGCAAATGTTCGCATGTTGATTTGTCTCGGAGGATATCATTCAGAAACAATGGGAAAAGGAAAGAAAATGACTTCGAGACCACACCAAAAGAATCACATTTTTCGAAAGAATCCATTTCTAATCATAGAAGAAATAAGCCCTCTCTCAATTTCTAATCTTGCTCAGAATCCTCAGGAAACTATGATTTCTTAAACACTCACAAAAAGCATAGAGAAAAACGTACCAAACTGAAAGGAAGGAAAAGGAGGAGAACTAAGGCGAAGCCACATGTTCTTTCCCTTGCGATTAGCGGAGACGATGGTCTTGCCAAGGAGCGAAGCCTCGAAGTCGGAGGGCAAGACGGCATCAATGACTTTGGAATCGTTAGCTATCACAGCCCTCTTAATAATCTTCCCCAGGCAATGCTCCTCAATGGCTCTTCTCGCAGCCTCCACCTCTGGTAGCTCAGGCATCGCTCTGAGGTTGTCAGGTCTGATCAGCAATGGAGTTTCGCGCGTATTTTGCTGCGGTAGAAGCGAGACAACTCCCCAAGACAGTGTCATTGTGTTAATGGCTTAAGCTAGTAGTAGGCCCCGAAAAAACCGAACCAAACCGGTCGAACTAATATAAATCAAGGAATTTGACCTGATCTGGTTTGGTTTAGTAGAAAACCGTTACATAAAAACCAAACAATTATAAAATTCTTTCGACAAAACAAAACACACATTTATCATTCTTATTTCACAGGGATACTTAATTTCTTAAATAAATATCTAACCATTGGTTTGCTATCACATAATATCAAAGTCGTGTTACTTGTGGCACTCGTAAAGATGTAAAACAAGCCAACTAAATCGATCAAAATTTGAAAAAAACTTGATTCATTAAGTTTAGTGAGTTAAAAATAATGTAGCACGGATCGGTTCGTTCGGGTTTCCAAATTTAAGAACTGGAACAAACTTGAATCCTAAAACATGGTTCGATTCTGGTTCAAATCTAAAATTATTTAAACTTTTATTATTAAATTATTCATATTTTTTGTTATTTTTTAAAATGATTTTCGGAATTTAGGCTAATACTTTTGAGGAAAAAGGAACCAAACCCTAATTTCAAGAAATTTGAGAAAATTAACAAAATTCAACAAAAATTTGAGGTATACTTGCGTTCAATTTTTAATTTTTCATATACCACATGTTAAATCTGTGAAATTAGGTATAGGATTTGTGTGTGTTAAGAATTATCTATTTTATTTAGATAGAAATACCTGAAAATTTGTATGGACTCTTTTTTTAGAAGTTGATTTTGAGTAATAAACTTATTTTATATATATGTTTAAACTAGTTTATTTGATTATTATTAAAAAATAATGTTATGTTCTTCTCTAAACATATTCGTTGACACGTCAAAACAATGATCAATGCAATTTATGTAATAAATTATAAAATAATTAATTTATTACATCAATTAAATCATTATTTATTTTAACACGTCATTATGTATATTTAGAGAGATGTAATATTATTTGAAATTAAATTGGTTACTTGGAACCGTAATTTTAAAAATAAATTTACAATGTTGGCAATTATAAGTTTCACAATTAAATAAACTTTAACAGCAATAACATGTATAGTTTCTTTTAAAATTAGATATTTCAGACAAGCACAAACATACTATTTTACGATAACAAGTCAATCGAGTATAAAATTTTTATTTATTTAAAAATAAATAAATAAATATTTTAGTGACTCGTAGGATATTTGAAAATAAACATATTCAAGCTCGTTTTTGTGACAATTGCAATGAATTGCATACTAAAAGTTCATTTTTTTTAAACTAAAGTCTTGCGTAATACATGATTGACAAGCAAATGAATAAAATGTCTCTTGTTATGGTTTCTTCATATATCATTTTGGTGTCGACCGGATATAATCTTTCGATCTAATAATGTTTTACTTAATTCTTTGGCCAGTTAATTTATTGATGATGAATATGTTTCCATAATAATATTTTATTTCCATAACAATTTATAAAATAAGAATTTTTATTTAATTCTATGCTCAGTTAGCTTATTGGTAATATATATGCTTTCAATAAGAATGTTTTATTTTCAAAACAGTTTATAAAATAGGCATGTAAAAATTATGGATTTTTTGATTTTTTTTATTGGACAATTCGATACGTTCTTATTTTACTTAAGGCTATTTTCATGTCTTTCTAGCTAAAAAAAAAAAATTAGGTCAGTTTTAATTTAATATTTCATGTTTGTAATAAATTGAATAGTACATATTTTAGTTTTTTACTTTTTGTAAAGATCTCAATGTAGTCTAGGTGAATGCTATTATCCCATGATGTAAATATGTATGCATATAATTTGAATTTAAATGCATAGGGAAGAAATTTAATACGAAAGATGTTATATTATTTTCATGGTCATAACGTTAAACATTAGAATTTATATCTATTCTATGACATGTACGAGTTTTTGACATGTCTAAAATTATGTGTTATACCGCTCGATTTTTTTTATAAAAAGAAAAATTTAACAATTAATGGCATACACACGTATTTAAATGATATTTGTTGAAAATGCATCTTTATTGTGAATAATTTTTAAGCTTACCACTAATAAATTAAACATTAAAATTATCTAAAATCTAACAAAATAACTTATTACAGGGAGCCAATCCTGGAGAACAAGGGGTAGTTCTCAGTGTGCCAAGACCGGAGGGTTAATATGAGAGAACGGTTTATCATTCCTTCTTTATTTTTTATAAATTAATTTTTAAAAAATATCAAATTATATTGAATTTACTTAAAAAAATTTACTATACATTCACCATATAATCGTAAGATAATCTGAAAATTTTCGTAATTTTCTAAAACTTGTAAGATTTATTGTAGTTTTAGCGAAGTATTTTATAAAACAGATGTAAAACAATTATAATAAATCGTACAAGTGTTAGAAAATTATGAAAATTTTCAGATTATCTTCTTATGATGTGAAAAATATGTTGTAAAATTTTCAAGTATATTCAATATCGTTTAATATTTTGTTTTAAATTTAATTCATAAAATAAAGAAGAAATGACGAGTATTTTAAAAAATTACCAAACAATATTGAATTTACTTGAAAGTTTTATAACATGTTTACACATCATGGTAAGATAATCTGAAAATTTTTGTTATTTTTTTAACACTTGTATGATTTATTATAATTGTTTTATGTCTGTTATATATAATAATTCACTAAAACTACAATAAATTGTATAAATATTAGAAAACCATGAAAATTTTCATATTATCTTTTCATAATGTGAAAAATATGTCGTAAAATTTTTAAGTAAATATAATATTGTTTAATATTTTTTTAGAAAAATGAAGAAAAAACAAGAGGTATTTTAAAAAAATAACAAACGATATTGAATTTACTTAACACTTTTACTACATATTTTTCACATCATGAAAAGATAATTTTCGTGATTTTATAACACTTGTACAATTTTTTGTAGTTTTAGTAAATTATTTTATAAAACAAATGTAAAATAATTATAATAAATCATACAATTATTATAAAATGAATTTTTTTTTCAAATTATCTTACCATGATGTGTTAAATATGTGATAAAATTTTTAATTAAGTCCAATATTGTTTGCTATTTTTTTTTAAAGTACCTCTCGTTCATTTTTCATTTAAAAAAAAATAATAAACGATGTTGGATTTACTTGAAAATTTTACAATATGTTAGTAACATAATTAGAAGATAATCTACAAATGTTTGAGATTTTATAACTGTTATATAATTTATTATAATTTTTTTACGTCAACTTTATAAAATACTTCACTAAAATTATAATAAATTGTACAAATTTTAGAAAATTGTGAAAATTTTCAGATTATCTTATTATGATATGGTGAACATGTGATAAAATGTGTAAATATATTCAATATCATTTGATATTATATAAAATTAATTTATATAAAATAAAGAAGGAACGAGTGATCGTTCTCCCAGACTGACACTGCCAAGAGTTGTTTTTGTTAAGTTTTATATAATTTAAGTTTTGATTTGTTGCGGTGATTAGTTGAAGAG
The DNA here is from genome assembly GCA_022433055.1 of Begonia peltatifolia. Classification (NCBI taxonomy): domain Eukaryota; kingdom Viridiplantae; phylum Streptophyta; class Magnoliopsida; order Cucurbitales; family Begoniaceae; genus Begonia; species Begonia peltatifolia. Next base: position 26,144,796 of record CM039519.1, on the reverse strand, counting down.
TGTTGTAAAAGAAAATCCATAGTTTTATTAGTTAAATTGGATATTACCTTTAATTTTAATAATGTCCGCCTAATGAGAGTGATATTTACAGTATTAGATTAGTCAGCAGTATGTCATTTTTTGAGCTTTAAAATTTATAAATGTGAGCGCTTAGTTCATACCAGTAAAAATATACAATATCAAATCAATTAAAACATTGAATAATGTAGAATTTTTCTCACTATCTAATATAATTTGTTTTGAAATGATTTCTAAAACAAATCTATGTAGATTTAGGTTTTAAGCTTAAAACGGATAATACTACTGGGAGCAATGAGTCGATACAACTTAACTCGTGTCTTATTTAGATTAAAATTGACAAATTTTGTAACAAGTTTTCAAGAATCTAGAAATTGCTTTGCGAGTCGTGAACTGTATTTATTTTGCATTTTAGACCCATGATGTTCTAAGAGTTGTTATGTTAACCCCAACTCAATTGATTTTGAATCATCAGTCTAATAATAACAAAAACTAGATAGATCAGACCATAGAAAGATTCACTGTAAAAAAAATGGTAGGTGATTATGAAAAAATGGTAGGAGAGGGAGAGGAGGAAGAACAAGGAGAAGAAGAGGAAGACTCCATTTTGCTGCTTTCTGTAGGAGAACGAAGAGGAAACAGTGGCAAAAGTTGCGGAGGATCAGTCTCTCTTACAGCGGCTAACGTACTAGGATGCAGAAAGAAACCCTTCTCAGCAATGGCCCTCTCTTCATCCAGAAATGGAGAAATTGGAGTTCTCGGACTGCCTCGAGCAAAACATTCCAACGTCGAAACAGGCGACGCCGTAACCGTCGAAAACAGTCCGGACCAAGACGAAACCCCGACGGCTGTTGGGTGGAGCTCGAGCTCGAGCTCTAGCCTTTTGGCTGAGTGACGACGTTCGTGGAGCTTGAAGGGCGGCTTTTTCGGACCCTCTTCGGTGGTGACGGGGAACTTTTGGGCGGACGGGGCGTCTGGTGCGCCGGTCAGTTTCTGAACCACCGCTCTGAAGGTTGACGGGTCGGTTTGGACGAAGGTAGTGTTGGGTGAGGAAGTGTCTGATAGGTATATGGACGTGGTCATGACTGTAGAGTTAGGGATGGTTGGGTTGGAAGCCATTAAAGGAGCTAGAGAGAGAAACAGAAGCTGAAAGACTATGCACAGTATACTTTAGATCGGTTATAGGGTTTTTATACTTTTAAAAGCTACCATGAAAACTTCTATTTCTTTTTTACTCGCTGGTTTTAGTGGAGGAAAGTCTGAGAAAAATTCATCAGAAGAAAAGATAAACTCACCCTCTTCGAAGCGTTAACTTTACTGTTAACTGAAATAAGATTAAACCCTAATGAAATGACATTCTAAAATATGAAAAATGTTCTGCCATTTCCAAAGAGACTGCGGTTAATAACAAGAAAATGGAAGAGGTTTGATGATATGATTTGAATTCGAAATGGGAGCTGAGGAGTAAATGAAGAGTGAATAAATGAGAGAGCAGGGGGCCGGCATTGAATGATGAGTCGTGAAACGTCTGAGGGCGGCGTTGAAACGAGAAACGAGGTGCTTCAGCTCATCTGCCACGGAATTTACACCAGTTTCAGCTTCGGCAGTGTCTCGGCTCACCCTTTCTCTCTCTAAAACTTATCTCTCTCTCTCTCTCTAGATTTTTAGTGTCTGGGAGTTTGCTAAATCGTAGAAAGAATTCCAGTTTTCACAATTTGAGACAAGTTTCCTGACATCTCTCTGGTTTTCTTCGGGTGAGCGGGATTTCATGGCTTCCACTCTTTCTTTCTATCCTTTAATGAGTTTGTTCAGTTTGTCTCCACTCTGGCGAAACAAGCGGAAAAGCACTACACTGTCATCAGATAGCGTAGAAGATGAAGCAGCCATGAAAGAGAAAGAGCGAAGAATCTCTAATTTCTACAAGTTTATCTCTCCAATAATCTTAATAATCTCCATGGACATTCTGATAGTTCCTTCAGTAAACACATGATCCAGTTGTTCTTTGTACGACAACTTGTGTTTTTGTTTTGTCATCAAATATTACTGGATTGTATTTAGCCCCCGTGTTGGATATAATGATCATACTTTTATCTGTTTTTTACAAGATTACCTCCCACAAATGTACAATTTTTATTGGGATTTACTAAGTATTCTAGTCTCCTTCAATAAATCGAGCAAAATGTCAAGATCAACCAATAAATAGTGGTTAATAAGATCAGTCCAATCTCTCCAAAAAGCCCACCTGTTTGCAAAGCTAGTTCAAAACTTTTCATGGGGAAATATTGTTCTTCGGCTATGTAACAAAAATATATATATTTGAGGCAACTACGGTGATTTACTTGAAAATCTAGATCAAAAAAATTACGGACAGAGAATAAAAATTGATTATGTTGAAAACGGTGGATGTTTACATAATGAAAAGTACTTGAACGGGTTGATTCCTTTGTTATCAACGTCGAGCCAAATACGATTCAATGTCACCAAATTCTAACAATTATTTTCGCTTATAATTGATATTTTCGATCTTTATTGTTAAGAACCTTCTTTCATTTCTAAGAGCAATTTTGGTATTGGTTTGCATTTTCCTCGTTAGTTCTTCGCTAACGCTCTCTAACTCGGTTTTATTGGGTTTCTCACGTGAATATTTTTTCCCAATTCGAATTTTCACATAAATTATTTGTATTCTTTCTTCTATTTTCGTTTCCGAGTAACAAAAACTCTTGACACTACTTCAACGTTGAACCAAACTTCAAGTTACACATTATCTATTCGTTACGTGCATAATCCATTAAAGAGCAAACCCGGGTCACAATTTTTTTTTTCGAAAGAAAAAATGAACATTCCTTCACTAGAATAAACAATATACTACAACTTCATCACCCATAAAGTTAGTCTTCAATCATTTATCTAGTTAGTATTCACCAATAATATATCTTTATTCACTATTTACTCTTATAATTTACCTCTTAACTATTTTTTTACCCTTTAGCAATCTTCTTAATAGTTATAATTTTTTATTAGCTTTTTAACTTTCTTATAATATCAAGATGTGCTATCACGCATTGGTATAATTTTCATATTTTAACTCGGTGCGATATAATGGAACAAATCAATTAATATAAAAATCATCGAACCTAAAAAGTCGAACAAACTAAATCTTATTCTATCCTCTACTTATAATTGAAACTCGAGTTAGTCTCCAGATAATAACATACAGATAAAAATATTGAAATAAATTGAAGCTCCATAAATTTTGGGCTATTAAATTTAAGAGAATGTTTTGGACAACATACAGATGATTACCATAGTTATAAAACGAGGGGGTTACATGTAATGTTTAAACTTTGTTTTGACAAAATAATGATCGGGGATTCATTCAATATGTATGGAAGCTCATCCTACGAAATTGAAAATGGCTCAAAATCAAGTAATTGCAACGATCTAGTTTACACGAGAAAAAATTGCATAATCTTCCATTACTTTTAAAAAAAACGAAGGCGTACCTCTTACGTACGTTATAAAATAAAATTGTATGAGTTTCAACGCAGAGCGGGATCTAATTAGTCTCAACTACTCATTTTTATGGAGAGGGTGTGCATCAATTGACACTTTAGGTTCGACAATTGTGAAGTCTCCCACGACAATAACTAAGTTAGAGAAGAAAGAAAGCACATGTACGAGGGGACAACCCCAATTGTTGTTGGGACCACCATCCTTCTTTCGGTGCTCGCAGTATAATATAATCTATTTTAAGTTAAATTCACACAAATTAAAAAAAAATAAAAATTTTATTTCTATATAGAGAATTTTTGGTGCATCTACCTCCACTATAAAGTTATACTTAAATTTTATTTAATTAATATTAAATTAAATATTTTGTACAAGGGAAGAAAATAAAGACATGGAAGCAACATCGTAAGAGGGAGATCCTTATCCATACTTTGCACGCCCTTCAACGTACCAAACGTCATCTACCAGACCTTCTACAGCTATCATTCCCTGTTCTCTACCTCATCCTTAACATTTTGGTCATTGTTTTCCACGGTCCTGATCGTTTTAGGTCCCACAGCTTTTAAACTGTCACGTTATTTATTTATATAATAAGATAGATAATCTGGTTCACCCTGATTAAATCGCGCACCGTTGAAATTAATCAGTTTTGAACGTACAACGTCCGGTAGTGATCAACGGTCAGGATGGGACGCCATCTGATAAACGTTACGACTCGGCCTACTGTAGACATCCTTCCCAACCTCCGTTTTTCCTCCTATAAATAGGCTTACTGATCCGCCGTTTTTCTCTTCTTTCTCTTCCCTCTTCAGCTCTAAGGATCTTCATTTCAGGAGATAGTAGCGATGACGGTGCTCTCGGGCTTTGCTACCGAGATAGTGATTCCAGTTTGCGCTGTAGTGGGAATAGCTTTCTCGTTGGTTCAATGGCTGCTCGTTTCGCGAGTGAAGTTGACGCCCGAGCGGCGAACTTCATCCGTTAACAGCAACAAGAATGGCCATGGGGACTACCTCATTGAAGAAGAAGAAGGGCTTAATGACCATAATGTTGTTCTTAAGTGCGCTGAAATACAAAATGCAATTTCTGAAGGTAAGATCCAGTTTGTTTTCGCCTAGATCTAGTGGGTTTTCTGTTTGTTTTAGCTTTTTTATTCTGTGCAGAACCCATTTATGTGTTTGCTTTTTTTTTTTTCCGAAAGTTTGAAACTCATTCCCCCTAAATCACCATGTTATGGTGTTAAACCTGGTTTGTTTCATAGGACATTGGGCTTGTTTTCTGTTTGGTTGCTTTGAAAAAGAAAATGAAAATTGCTCAAACACTGGGTTCACTTCACTACTATACGTTGTGAGGTAAACCCCACCGAGCCAAAGCTTAGATTTTGTTTGTGTATGATAGAACAATATATTATTCAAATAGACTTCTCTTTCCATATGTAACGTCTATATTGGATTGTAAAGGCTTGCTCTGTTCTTTAGATCTACTTTTCTCCTTTTTCTTCTCCACGTTTAAAGTTTTATACTCTCTCTTTCTTTTTTGGCCCCCTCCCTGGTCTTGAAATTTGCTGAATTTTGAACTAAAGTTTCTTTTGGCTTTATTCTTTTGTCGCTGATCGATATATCAATTATTTTTTTATTATGCTTCTGCTTTTTAATCTGTAGGCATTCCCATTTTGGTCGTCAGTCTGGCGGTGGGCATTACTTATTATTTTTGTCGTTTGTAAATAATACAACCATATTGTTTGTCTTTTCTAAATAATAATACAGCCCAAGTTCAAATCTTACCCTCTTTACTATTTTATTCGAAGTGCATTCCACGTTTCGTGCACGTGAACTTTGTCTCCATATTTTGTGGCATGTGGATGTGGACATATCGATTATTTTAATTTATGTAACGCAATGAGTTTTTGCAGATTCTCAATTTTTAATTATATTATAAATTAGATCTCTATTTGTTGTTGAGTGGGCTTTGTATCCCTGAATGTTATACGTTTATGTGTTGATTTTAGTCATACTCTGGTATTATATTTTCAAGTGGCTTCGAAATTTAATCAAAGGAAGTGAGCACGACTACGGTGAACTTTGGGCCTTGATCTTACTGCTTCTGATAGTAAAGTATCTAGTTTTGTTCTTTATATTCTTAGTGTCTGAACGAGCTTACCCACGTTGACTAATCCAATAGGATCCGAACATGGTGTACTCTAAAAATTTTGCACAAAAGTTAGGATAAGTTATTAGACTCCATGGATTTTTTGTGCAGAAATAGAATTGGTCCCTAGACTTTGAACGGTGCAAAGAGAATAGGGAAAACTTGAATGAAGAATCAATACATGAACAACTGAAGACTGATAGTTGTATGACGCCAGATAAATTAAATTATCTTTTATACTTTTGTAGAATACTAATATCTCTTATCCTCGATATGTTATTCATAGTTACGCTTCATTCACTTTTTTGCAATGAGATACTTAAATTGAATATTTAAAGTTGAAATTCAAAATGCAGTACCTGATGTTAAAACAATTCTACTGAAATGTTTTAGATTATTATCCAGCATGAACGTGATAGAGATGGGAAGTATTTTAATTTTGAGTTTTAGGATTGACGTAAAATTTGGGATTTAAAATATTATGTCATGAATCTACAAAACAGGCGCCAAATCCTTCCTCCTTACTGAATATCAGTATGTTGGGGTCTTCATGGTTGCATTTGCAATTTTGATCTTTCTATTCCTGGGGTCTGTGGAGGGCTTCAGCACAAAGAGTCAGTCATGTACTTACAGTCCGGAAAAAATGTGCAAGCCAGCTCTTGCCACGGCCATGTTCAGTACAGTGTCTTTCTTGTTAGGTGCTATCACCTCAGTCTTATCAGGTTATCTCGGCATGAAAATTGCTACTTATGCAAATGCAAGGACGACATTGGAAGCAAGAAAAGGTGTTGGAAAGGCCTTTATTGTTGCATTTAGGTCTGGTGCCGTAATGGGTTTTCTCCTAGCTGCAAATGGTCTTTTGGTCCTGTATATTGCCATCAATCTCTTTAAGCTGTATTACGGTGATGACTGGGAAGGCCTCTTTGAGGCTATTACTGGTTATGGTCTAGGTGGATCTTCTATGGCTCTGTTTGGAAGAGTCGGTGGTGGTATCTACACAAAGGCTGCAGATGTTGGTGCTGATCTGGTCGGAAAGGTTGAGAGAAATATTCCCGAAGATGACCCAAGAAACCCAGCCGTATGTTTCATCCCTCAGAAATAATTTTTTAGCTTATGATATTATGAATAATTCTTGACTTTGGTTCTTTATTGTTCTTTTAGGTCATTGCTGATAACGTTGGTGATAATGTCGGTGATATTGCCGGAATGGGATCTGATCTTTTCGGCTCATACGCTGAATCATCTTGTGCTGCTCTTGTTGTTGCTTCCATATCTTCTTTCGGAATCAACCACGACTTTACTGCAATGTGCTATCCTCTTCTCATAAGCTCAATGGGTATCCTTGTTTGTTTGATCACAACGCTCTTTGCCACCGACTTTTTTGAGATCAAGGCTGTTAAAGAAATCGAGCCAGCACTAAAGAAGCAGCTTATCATTTCCACTGTTATTATGACTTTGGGAATTGCTGTCATTAGTTTGATTGCTCTTCCATCTTCCTTCACAATTTTCAATTTTGGTACCCAGAAAGTTGTCAAGAACTGGTAAGGTTTTGCACGGTTGTTTTCTCCCTTATTTAATTGGCTCATATTGGTTGCTTAGAGTTTGAGATTCTCTCCCTCAGTGTGCATATATATGATGAGGAATTGTTTTGCTGGGCTTCTTTATCAGAAAAATAGCTAGTAATATCTTGACGGCGTATCTGATTTTATATTTGCACCTCTATCTACTGTTTTATCTATTGTATATTTGTGTAGTCTGTATTTCATGTTTCAGCCTTGAGTACTTTAAACCCAAGCGAACTTTTTTAGTTTGTGCCATGATCTAGTCCATTTTGTCGTAGTGTATGCAGATGATTTATTAATGTCATTTGGCTGACAGGCAACTTTTCTTGTGTGTGGGCGTCGGTCTTTGGGCTGGACTTATTATTGGTTTTGTAACCGAGTATTATACTAGCAATGCTTACAGGTACGGAAACATTTGGCAAAATGATGCTCACTTCTTTTTTAATTTTGGCCCTATTTGTTAACCCTTGCAAGTTCCTTTGATGCAGCCCCGTGCAAGATGTTGCAGATTCTTGCAGAACAGGGGCAGCCACGAACGTAATCTTTGGACTTGCTCTGGGATATAAGTCCGTTATAATTCCGATTTTTGCCATTGCTGTCAGTATTTTTGTTAGTTTTAGTTTTGCTGCTATGTATGGCATTGCTGTTGCTGCTCTTGGAATGCTGAGCACTATTGCTACTGGACTGGCCATTGATGCTTATGGACCTATCAGTGACAATGCTGGAGGCATAGCTGAAATGGCAGGCATGAGTCACCGAATTCGTGAGAGAACTGATGCTCTTGATGCTGCTGGAAACACCACTGCTGCTATTGGAAAGGTAACGGAAGCTTCTTAGCAATTTCCGAGTTCTTGTTAGAATTGCTACATTTTGAAATGTATCTTAAAAGTTACTTTTTCCAAATTCTCATAATGACTGTAGCTTAAAAAAAAACATTTTTTAATTTGTTAAAATTATGAAATAAGCACTTCTAGGTTGTAAAAGTAATCCCAAACAGAGCCTAAGTTTTCTGAAAGGGCCCTTGTTACCTTATTCCAGGGCTTTGCCATTGGATCAGCGGCACTAGTGTCCTTGGCCTTATTTGGTGCCTTTGTCAGCAGAGCTTCAATTTCATCAGTTGATGTCTTGACCCCGAAAGTATTCATTGGATTGATTGTAGGAGCCATGCTTCCCTACTGGTTCTCTGCAATGACCATGAAAAGTGTTGGAAGTGCTGCTTTGAAAATGGTGGAGGAAGTTCGACGACAGTTCAACACCATACCAGGTCTGATGGAAGGAATTGCCAAACCAGATTACGCCACTTGTGTTAAGATCTCCACCGATGCCTCCATTAGGGAGATGATTCCTCCGGGTGCCCTTGTCATGCTCACACCCCTCGTTGTCGGGACCTTCTTTGGCGTTGAAACCCTATCTGGTGTCCTAGCCGGCTCTCTAGTTTCAGGCGTGCAGGTAATTTATAATATAGAATGCATATAAGTCATGTTTGTTTGGTTATGGCCATCTGGTGCATATTAACTAGATCTTGTAACGTAATTCGATAAGAGGGTTTACATGGCAATTGATCAATAAAAATTTCAGCAGATTTTTGTTGTGAAATTTGCCAAATGCTTCGTATTACACAACTTCAGTTAAAAGTTTAGGGGGTTTGTGTTTAGCCATTGTTTTTCTCGCAGGAAAATTATTGACTGTCCTTGTGTTTTTGTTCTAAAACTCTGCCTCGCTGCTGCTTAATTTTTGTGCAGATAGCAATATCAGCTTCTAACACTGGTGGTGCATGGGACAATGCCAAGAAATACATTGAGGTAAAACATCTATCTAGTCATTTCTCTCAAGTGTTATGGTAGATTTGTCCCTGATTTCCATAAAATTATTTAGGCAGGTGCTTCGGAGCATGCAAGGACTCTCGGGCCTAAGGGATCGGAACCACACAAGGCGGCTGTGATCGGTGACACCATCGGAGATCCTCTGAAGGACACTTCCGGTCCCTCTCTCAACATCTTAATCAAGCTCATGGCCGTGGAATCTCTAGTATTTGCTCCCTTTTTTGCCACTCATGGCGGCCTGCTTTTTAAGATATTTTGAGGCCAAGTTTTTGTTCCTCAAACAGAGGCACGG